>QUSF01000016.1:3398637-3804578 GCA_003676055.1 Chloebia gouldiae
GGACACCCTGGGTGACACATCCACACCCTGGGTGACACATCCAGCCCTTCCCAGCCCGGGAGCGGCGGGGCGAGGCCGCCCCGTCCCGGGCGCTCCCGGCGCCGCCGTGGATGGAGCTCGGCCGCCCCCTGGTGCCCGGCGGCGGCAGCGCGGCCCGGGGCCGGCCCCCGCCGCTCCCGCCGACATCCCGCTGGGGCGTTCGGGCTGGGTGGGGTTTGTTTCCCCCCTAAAACCTCCTTAGGAAGTGGGGCCGCCGCCCACCCGCTCGGGTGCAGCCCCCCACAGGGCAACGGGGAGGCGGGAGCGGGGGCCGGGACAGCCCCGCGCTGCTCAGCGCCCCGGCCGGACGCCGGGAACTTGCCCGAACAGTTTGCAAACACCGCGGTGGTTTATCCCTCACCCATCGGCTGCGCCCCTCCAGGCTCCCCTTCCCGCCCAGCCTCTTCCAGGAGCACAAATCCTTAAGTAAACACGCAGCGGGCGTCCAAAAATAAGCAAAAAAAATAGGTATATATACACACGTTAGCCCCAGAGAACAAACCAAACCCCGTGGCCGCAGCACAACCCTCGACTCCGCGTTTCTCGAAGCACTGTACGTATGTATATAAATAAACACACACACACATATATATATATATAAATAAATATACATATATAAGTCTATGCACATACAATGTATGCATATGCAAAGGACGAGGCGTGCCCGAAGGGGCCCGCCCGGCGCGCCCCGTTCCCCGCACACACCTGCCCGCGCTATGCCGTGGCACGGGGGCTCCGCACCTGCACAGCCCCGCGGCCCCGACAGCGCCCTCCCCTCCGCGCCGCCCCCCAGCCCGGGCTCGCTGTCCCGGCAGAGCGAGGGAAGGGTCTTCCAGGGAGGAGAAATCCCGACAGGGACACTTCAGGGCAGGTTTCTCACGGACCCTACCGCCAGCACTTCTCCCTGCTCCTAAGAAGGAAGCCCACACTGCCTTCCCCGCGGGCAGTCGCGGATTTTAAAGACCAGCGCTCGGCAGATTTTGTGTAATAGCTTCATCTCTCTCATATATTTATCGGGCACAAATACAATAAATAAATAAATAAATAAATAAAGGCAAAATCCTATGCAAAGTGCACTTAGCACAGTCCAGATTTTTTTTTTCCTCCTCATAAATAATACCTCTTGAAGACTGAACCGAAAAATAAAAAGGCGGACGATGAAGTTTTAAGTCCTTCTTAATTTAGTTCCAGGATAATGCATTGCTTTAATTTTTTTTTTTATTCCGTTTCTTTTCCGTTAATTTGAGCGGGTGAACAGCATAGGTAAGAATAATAATTAAAAGGAAAAAAAAAAAAAAAAAGGGAAAAAGGCATCCGCGCTCCTACCTTGCCCGCTACTGAGGAGCAATCCGAGCAGGTAGAGAGGCAGGAGGCTCATGTTCAGGAGCTCTCGCCGGTGGACAGTTCCAAGTCGGAGGATGCTCGGCCAGCCCAGGCAAAACCCTGCCCTGCTTCTGCCGCCGCCGCCGCTGTCCGCGCAGCCCCGCACCCGCGGAGCGCCGCTCGCCGAGTGACGGCCGCGCCTCCCCGCGCCGCGCTATATCGGCGGGGCCGCGCCGCCGCGCAGGGGGCGGGCCGGCGATCCCTCCGCCGCACACGCTCCCGCACCGCGGCGAGCAGCACGCCCGCAGATTCCTCCGCCGCTCTGAGAGGGGGCGGCAGCACCGGAGCATCCCCCCCTGCATCCCCCCCTGCATCCCCCCCTGCATCCCCCCCTGCATCCCCTCCTGCATCCCGTCCTGCATCCCTTCCCTTATCCCCCCGTGCATCCCTGCCCGCTGCCCCCGCCGCTGACGGTGGGGACACAGCCTGAAAGGGAGATGCGGCGGCTCGGTGGAGAATCCCACCGGGAAACCCCCGGCATCCCGGGAGAGCGTCCTGGCAGCCTCCTTCCCCCCGGGGGCTGCGCGGGGCTCGGCGGGTCCCCTGCCAGCCCCGCGTACGGGCGCGTCTGTGACTAATCCCGTCGGGGTGATGTTCATTCAGCTGTCTAGGAATTCACTTGGTTTGACTTCTGTTATTAGTCCAGAGGGGAAACATACCTCTGCTATTCACTGCTGCGTGAAATAAAACTGATAAAAAATAAATTGCTCACGGTTTGGATGCTTTGGTGCTGTCTGGCTCAGGGTCTTGCTTTGTAAGGAAAAAAAAAAAAAAAATGCCCCCCGCATAAAGGGTTTTTTTTTTTTTTTTTTTTTTTGTCCATCTTGACTTTGAAGAGGTAATTCTTTTTGAGGGGGTTAATTAAGATATAGGCTCCAAAGCAGGTTCCATAAATTTGTCACCTTACCACCTGTATGATATATGGAAGGAGATAGAAGTAGATTTATATTAATGTGAAGCAGTGATAGTGGATAATAAAGGATTAATCCAAATTAACACATCCCTAACATTTTTTCCCAAGCCTTCCCTTGCCCTTTTCAAGTGGATTTGGGGCGGATGAGGGAGACAAGAAGTCCCTTTGCAGCAAACTAATATGAACGACATGATCAGTATCTCCACCTTGGCTCCTGCTGCACAGTAGTCTACAAAATTCTGAAATATAGGAAGAAGAAATATTTTTTCTGGGAAGAACAAGATAGGGGATAAAGTCCAAATTCTTTCCCCAGAGGGTGGTTTTAGGACACCTGGGAATGAAACAGTGTAAACAGAAAATGCTGGTAGAAGGGAATGTGAGGGCTTTTGGCCATTGATTGGTTGATCTGCACCACGTAAATCAGAATCATATTGCTCAGCTCCACACCTCACAGTCCTGCTCTTAAGCTAAAGATTTTGTAATATAATATAAAAGGAACAGATTCATATATATTTAAGTGGAATTGAACTGATATTCCTCATAAAGTTTTGGAAATCCAAAATATGGCAAACTCAGCAAAGCCCTACAGGTCAGAATGGGATTTATGTTTAGGAGGTGCTCTGCTCATGAATGTCGTGGGAATTGCTTAATTGCAGGGACTTTTGGCACTGGCCTTTAGTGCAGGTTCTGGAAAGCACAGCAGAGGAAATTTTTTTAGTGAAATTTTCCCAGGTATAAAGGTTACATTAGCCCTAGTACCCAACTGCAGAAATAGCTATCATTAATAAATTAATATAGAAAGGTAATGAAAACAATTATTAGATAAAAGCCTTAAAATAAAAATAAAACTTGCTTGGCAAAAATCAAGAAACTCTCATTATCAAGTGGATAGAATGCCAGTTTTATCAAATTTTTCTTTAATGTTTCGGAGCATTTCCATCCAGTAAAAGTGGAGAAATTGAGAAAATAAAAGGAGTGTTAATAAATAAAACCAAATAACTTGTTCACATACCTGAACATCTATTATAGTCTATCCTATAGTTGAGGGTCTTGATCTGCACAGGCTCAAGGACTGAAATCCATGTATACATGCTCCACCACAACACAACACAGAAGCAAGTAGGAGGTGTCTTGTCCACAGGAAGGTTGCTATCCCAAGTTTGCTTATTTTAAATCATCAATATGATGAGAATTTCACCGGTGTCAGGTCTGAGTGACTCGTTCTTGCTCCTTTGAAATCAGGTGAGAATGCTTTTCTTCCAAACAGGATTCCTTGCCCTGATAGTTGCTTGTCTGCAGCAGTCACCAGAGCACAACATGTAGGCTGTCCACAACACCTTTGGAGAAATCTGTTGTCAGTCTGGCTTTTCAAGGAAAAGAGGAACAGGCTTTAAAAAAAATGGAGTAAAACAGCAAAAGATGAGTATAAAGCTCAAAAATAATCACATTCTTATAATACCACTGTGAAATACAGAGGCCTCCCTGAAGGAAGAGACAGCGACTGTTTTGCCCATCAGTAAGCAAGTAGCTCAAAATACTGTCACATATCCCACCTAAAAGGTATGCTAGGGCATGTTTAGGTCCCTCCTCCACAGTGGAGGGACACAGAGAGGAGGGAATGAGGGGACAAAGTGCATAAGTATGCAGGGTTTCATTGTTTCTGCTGCTTATGGAGCAACTCATTAGTTAGAAAATAAAGATCTGTAAATAAAAGTGTCCCACAGTGAACCAAAACAGCAAATCATGCTGAGGTCACACAAATGGGGATTAGAGAGATGCAGAAATAAAGCACAAATTTTCTGCCATCCAAATCTATATGACTCTTGGTGCTCATGACCATACATTAAATGAACCAAAATATGAGAATTTCAAAGTGCTGTAAAACATTAATTGGTACCAGTAACAGACAGACCTGTATTATTTCCCATGCTTTGGCTTATAGCATTATTCCTTAGAGTGTGCTGTTTACTGGAGGGATGGCTGACATGGAGTTTAATGACTGTGCTTAGACTAGGGCACAAGAAAACATGATTTCTGCATAATACTGCATGTTTAACAAATATGCTGGCAGAAAACAAGCAAGTTTTAAGATCAAGAGCAGAAACAAACTACAGCGAGTGTTGTCCCATGTGCACTGCTAAGAGGAGCAGCATCAAGTATAATGATCATTCTGCTGGGGCAGTTACTTCAAAAGGGAGGAAGTCAACCTTTCATAGTTTGATAGGTTCTCAAAGCAATTAATAGACAACTCCAGTGACTGGAAAGTCTTGCCAGGAAAATCTCAGGGGAATAGAAGGGAAAGTATTACCTAATGTTACCAATCACATTTGGTTAGTACCTTAAATCACATTCAGAATCAAAGTGGATATATCTGTAAGTTCCCTCTCTTTCACACAGTAGCCTGCAGCTTTCACAACTGTGCTATCATGTGCAGTTTTTCTCCCACAAAGATTTACTAGCTGTGAAGATTGCAAAAAGACAGCAAGAATTAATTTTCCCCCATGTTGCTTACTTGTTTTGCTCAGTGCAATTATTTATACAGGAGTCTATCCTCCCATATGAATAAAAGAGGCAGAATTAGGCTCTGGCAACAGAAACATTTCAAGCTCTCATCACTGTGCTTCAGTCAGTTTACAAGAACTGAGGATCTGTAAAGTTGCTGTGACTGAACTTGTCAAGAAACATCTCCATGGTGTTTTTACAAGCATTATTTTATTTTTAAGTTGACTGATGATTGCATGTTCAATGCAAATGCAATTAAATATAGAAACCGAAATCTTGGTGATGATTTGATAATGGATATTTATACTGAAATACATGTTCCCCAATGGACATCCAAGTTGCCAGAAGATCCAGCTGGATTTGCTTACATGCCTTCAAAACTTAAATGTTAAGGGAGCACCTTAAAATTAGCTGAGAATTTTAAGGGAACGTATGGCAATGGCATAGTTACAAAAAAAAAAAAAAAAAAAAAGCACAGAGATCGTTTATCTGAAAATAACTGGCGAGGAGTTGTAAGGAAATTGGCACATCTTGTAAGCAATTGTCAAATATTTTGGGGGACAGAAAAGGAGCAAAAAAAGGAAAAGAGAAAAGACAAAGTACCCCTTCTTAGCATAACAATATGTTGCCCTTGCAGGATAACGCCTTCTGCCGATAGGGCAATTTTCAGAGGTGCTTATGAACCAAATTGCTGATCGTCTCCAAAGTGAGTAATTATCCCAACTAGCGTGCTTTCCTATGAAAACTGCAAACACAATTGAAGTGGCACTAAGATAAATTATACAACAGTGAACTGCAGCATTTTTGTGGTGAGGAAATGATGCACAATAAACAAAAGACTTTCATAAATGTTTACACCACATTTATGTTTCAAGTTCTTATAATCTTATAGGGACTTTCATAAAGTTATAACTTTCATAAAGATCTAAAATTACTTTGATTTTGGATAAACATTTTATGAGTAAGAGACAAACTCATTGTTTCCACTCTGTTTCAAGTCACTTTTAAATAAAGAAGTCTCTGCTAAAGAAACTTAAACCAAACCTGAAATAATTCAGATACTAAGAAGAGATTCACAGATTTTGCAGGGTGAGGGGATTATTCTTGTATCATTTCTGGAACTGAAAAATGACAAAGACAAATGTAAAATAACTTGGTCCAGGTAAAACCAGCTGCTTAATTTTTGGAGATAGCAAGGTTGATGTAAGTACAGTGTGCTAATTTAGTTACAATATAAAACATTGTGCTGATGAAGAAATCAATACGCTGAATTTATATGTCTGAAGGCAGCATTGTACACTTCTGTGTGTGGTGCAGCAAAAGTAGCATTTGAGAGACAAGACAAGTTAACTTCTCTGGACTCTGGAGGCAGATTTCCATATGCTCAATGTTCCCACATTTCTATCTGTGTGACTTTATTCCTCTTCTCAGATCAGTCACTCAAAAACCATGAACCAGCAACAGTTATTACCCCATCACTATCAGATACAGATCTTTGGGCAGGATTATGGACATGTTTATTATTTTACCTGAGAATGAGACTGCCTCTGCTAAGATGCTCCAGCTGGCTCTATATAATTGCCCACATATTCAGCAACATGGCATGTGTGTACTTTTTCTCTTTTATGGGTACTTATAAACAGACTTTTTCATCGTAGTTCCCTTCTTTCCTATCAGTTAGCAGTAATTTATTTCATACAATTTCCACAGCTTTCTTTTTTTTTTTTTTCCTAACTTGGTAGTATTATGAATTCTACCAAACAATGCTTCATAAATTACTACATTTTCTTAATTCATTAGAACTTTCACCTCATGCCTGACAAGTATAAAACCCTGATTTTAGTTACTGAAGTCCCACCAGCTATTTGTTACCACATCTTCAATGAAAACTATTCCTCCATGAACAGTATTACCAGTTCATTCAAGTAATAATGTCTGGTTTAGTGCAAAATCAGTTAATTTAATTGAAGGGACCTTCAAGAATATTTTATTACTGAAGCACTGAAGAAGACACTACAAGATTTTCTGGCCTGAGCCAAGATGTGCAGAAGTTATTTCAGCATGTGGAATAGTAAAGAATGGCTGCCACATGGTGAGAATTTGAAGAGCAGTTGTTTTTCAAGTGGTTGTGTGTGCAAAACACAAACCTTTCTCAGCTGCTGTTCTGTGACTGTGAAACTTGTTCCCTGAAGTGTTTTGAATCACGATGAAGTTCAGAGACATGCAGAACAAGATTTAAATCACCCTTATTGAGCCATCCGTGCTTTCATTAAGAGCAAAGACTAAAAACATACAAAACTGCAGATCAAAGAAAGGTTACCAATAGAATGTAAAATTAGACATAAAGGGAAAAAGTTTATGGATGCCTTTGGGTTACATTTCTATATTGTGTTGTGGGTGGACTGGAAGCCAGACACGAGCTGTGTGTTTTTGCAGCCCGGAGCCCCCCCTGGGCTGGGCTCACCCAGAGCCCCGCGGGCAGCAGGGCAGGGAGGGGATTCTGCCCCTCTGCCCCGCTCTGCTGAGACCCCACCTGCAGGGCTGCACCAGCTCTGGGCTCCCAGCACAGCAAGGACAGGGACCTGCTGGAGCCAGGCCACAGGAGGCACCGAGGGGAGCACAGGGATGGAGCAGCTCTGCTGGGGGGAAAGGCTGGGAGAGCTGGGATTGTTCAGCCTGGAAAAGAGAAGGCTTTGAGATTACCTACTTGTGCCTTCCAGTCCCTGAAGGGAGCCCACAGGAAAGATGGAGAGAGACAATTTACAAGGGTCTGGAGTGACAGGACAAGGGGGAATGGCTTCAAACTGAAAGAAAGCAGGTTTTGATTAGATTAGATAGTAGGAAGAAATTCTTCCTGTGAGGGTGGTGAGGTCTTGGTACAAGATGTGGATGTCCCACCCTTGATGTTCAAGGTCAAGTGGGATGGAGCAACCTGGTCTAGTTGAGGGTGTCCCTGCCAATGGAGGAGGGTTGGAATGAGATGATCTTTAACGCCCCTTCCAACCACGCCATTCTATGATTCTGTGACTCTATGAAATATGCTGTACATTTTAATTTACTGCCCAGAGTAGAGTGTCTGGGATTCAGAGCTATCTGACAACGAGACATCACTGTTCCCATTTTCATTGGAACTGGGTAATAATTGGTGACTTACATGTGATACAAGTGAGCAAGGACTGTCAACAGTCAGTGAAACCTTTATGGAGGAGCTAGAAATACATCCTTATTTATATATATTAGTAAGCCAAGGGAAAGGGAACACAGTATTTTGAGTTTATTCATTTATCCAACTGATAAAAGAGCCATCCAATTGCCCACATATCCAGTTCTTAAAATGGTCCTGATGAAAGTGCTTAGCTGTGATTTCAAAAAGAGATCAACCAATAAATAATGATAGAAAATCCAAAAAAACCATGGTTTTTAGTGCAAGACTTTTAAGAAAGCATGCGATATAAACCCCATAATTTATACCCACACTTATCTTTTAATTCAATTTCAGACCTACAACTTCAGAAGCTCTTATTCTTGAGGAGACATCTGCTGTTTTAATGAGATATTCTGAGCTCTTGACATCTTCAAGCATATTGATAGAGCAAGTGGTTTCAAAGGTTAACCATGTTGGTTGCACAACCTTTTATTTCATTAGCTTTACTTCTGATGAGTTTTGAAAGATCAGAGTGCTCAGTTTTGTTTCTCTACAGGCTGTATTTCAAGAATAAAAATTCTCTTATATCTTTTCTAAATGAGGTGATCCCAGTTTACTAATCTCACTTGCTTTTCCTCTTGTTTTTGTAACATGTTTTTTCATTCTCCTAAATCTGTTATAAATCTTAGTAAGGTGAGGAATTAAGCACACTATTGTACATGAGGATGAACTTCTGATTTATAGTGAATTATTTTTACACCCAGAGGTAATTTTTTTTAATAACTGTCATAGGCACCTTTCAACTGACTTCAAAACCAGATTGCAATACCACACATCTTCCATAACTTAAGAAAAATATTAACTGTCTTTGTGTAAAAATTTAAAACTTACAGGATCCTTAAGTAAAACAGAAATATCATTTTTCATTGCTTGGTTGTTCAAATTTTCAAACTAAGTAATTAATGTTTTCTAATAAATAACAATTTGAATTGGCAAATATCAGGGTGTTAAGAAATTTGTTTTAAAAAGAGGGGAAAATATTGTATTTTTAAACTAATCTATGCTATCCAATTACATAGATACATAAAATAGGATTTTTCTTAGGACATACATAATTTTCCCAGAGTTTTTCAGCCATTCAAGATTTAATTTTTTTATTACCCACATTAACAGAGTCTTCTATACCAAGAACAGTTGTTATGGAGCAGTAAATCTTGTAGGGCACTAAAATTTTTTTGCTCAAGAAAAAGCTCACTTAAAAGGTATCTAATTTAAAACAGAGAAGCAAACAACCAGCAGTACTTCCATACATTGCTGAGAAATGTGCTGAAATCACACTTATCTAAAACAATAATGGTTGTGTTTGCAACACACTTGATTATGCCTTTTTAATGTTAAATTTCTTCTGTGTAGATGCAGTTACAGTTAAATAACAAGGAGTGAAAAATACATTTTGAAAGAGAATTTTTATGCCAACTTTAACAGAGGTAAAATTTGAACACATTTTTAAAATTGCAGTTTATTTAAAATGCTTGTTTAGGAGTAGTGGCACTAGGATACTTATTGCATAAAGAAACCTTTTCCATAGATCTCTATGTAACAAATTGAAAACTTGAGAAAATCTATCTGGAAAATAGCCATTAAAATATATGAAGGCTTAACGTTTCCTGACTTTTATGGGAGCAGATTTCAACCTTCTCAGAGCCTGAGAAAGCATAAAGATCTCTTTCTGCTGAAGTAGTTGTAAATGATGTCCACAAAGACAGATTTTCCAGGTGATTCAGTTCCTGTTTGCAGGCACACATGGTGACCATGCAGATATTCAGAGTCTTTAAATTTGGACAATTCCACAGTGGTAGTTACATCCCAGAACATCTGGAAGCACAGTAAATGAGATCAATTCTCAGATATTATTTCAGTTCATCCTTCCAGCAATTTCTTTAGACCCAGCATTTAACAATATTTTCAAAATTATCTATTACTTACAGCTTTATGAGTAAAAGCCTCTGAGCTCTAGATACATTATTTGAAAACAAAAAGAACATCTTAAAAATCTCACATTTGCCATGAACAAAGCACGATTGCAACAGAATATTTATATTACTGCAGAAGAAGCAAGATTATCAGGGAAAACAAACTAAGAGATCTTTTTTCTGCAACAACTGTGCCAATAACTGATGAAATCATCGGTTATGTTTTTGACAAGCAAGAGAAATCAGTGTACTGAATGTAGTATTGTGCTGACTTGTATTTCATGGGAAAAAGAAAGGATGGAGAGTTGGGAAGGATCAGTATTTTTCAGATGGTGAGTCATAAAAAAAATATTACATAAGGGACTAATAAAAATACTATTTTTTTTTCTTTGAGGATTTTCTGTACATTTCTTACATTTAGGAACTCAGCAGAACATAACCAAAACTGATTTAGGAGTGGATTTCTCCCTCTGCTCACAAGAGATCAAGATGAGGAGGTTTTGAAGCACAGAGAAGAATCTCTGTGCCATTGTCCACTTTGGAGCCAGGGTACTTACCGAAGTAAAAGTTATTTTTTGTCTTGGGAGTATCCATGTTTGTGGAAAAGATGGCAAATGAGGCACATCTGGAGCACTGAGTTTCCCAGCACAAAAGAAAGAGAGAGGAGCTGGAGTAAGACCAGCACAGAGCCACAAGGGTAATTAAGGTCTTGAAGCATCTGATAAACGAGGGGAGGATGAGAAAACTGTGAGAATTGAGCCAGGAAAGAGAATGTTCAGGGACAATTTTATCAGTGTGTAAAAATATGTGAGGAAGGGCAGGAAAGAAGATGAAGACAAAATCTTCTGAGCACTATCCAGTAACAGGGCAAGAGACAAAAATTATTCTTTTAATCTTTCCGTAGTATTTTCCTTACTCTCAGCATCCTGGTTGTGTCAATAACTTTTCTTCCTATTGAGTGACTTCCATGATGCCAGAGATAGCAGCCAGAGTGAGTGTCAAGAGGTGTTCTGGTTTTTCATTTATGTTAATTGCCAGCTAAATTTCTACTTGAAAACATTTAAACAAGGGAAACATGAAAGTATTTCTTCCTTCTTCCTAATAACATCGTTGTTGTGAAATTTCAAACAGTCATAAAAAATGATCAGTATGAACTCTTGAATTGCATTTTTTATGCATGATGAATTTAAATAATACTAGTAATTATTAATAAGCTCCAGGAAATCTTGAAATTATATTAAAAAAAAAGGACTGGTAAAGAAGAACAAATGACTCTTTGATTTAGGCAAATCATTCTATGTATTAGAAATGTCACTTAAAAGAAGTCACCCTCTACTCAGACTGTCTATAGCTCCTGTAGTAAAATAAGCTTGTGAAGAGCCTTGTGGAAAATTATGAGATACCAGAGCCTGTATCCAATAAATTTTATTTCTTCTTGTGAGATGTCTCTAACCAAAGTAGTGATTCAGCTCACTTTTAGGGGTAAGATCATCAGCCTTCTCTGTGTTATATATGTTACAGAACAAAAAACTCTTTTCAGGGTGATTCTTTGATAAGAGCTAATAGACACTCTTTGGTTTGACCCTTGATATCCATTTCTTATTCTATTTTCCTTAATTCTATGCATTATTCTTCCATTTTCTCTCCCATTTTTTTTTTAACTAAAATTTGCTAGCTGTTCTCTTGGTATTTTCTTTAAGAGTCCCTATTATAATCTGTTGCCTTAACATCCTTAGATACCCATAAAAGTATAATTTACCTACTATATATGATTGCAGACTAAGTTTGCTCTTTTTTTTTTACTACTGCAGATTATATTTTGGCTGGACTTTCATGTTAGGTACTTAAAATATTTTTCTGCCTCCAGTTACCATTCACTGTGCTAACATGGCTACTGAACTGGAGTATGCTCTTTTAAAAAACTTTCTGGTGGCCTGAGGATGCAAGAAGTTTGTGATTATTCTCCATCACAAGAGCAGACAGGCAGCTCGTGGAACTGACATTCCATAGAAGAGGTCGTGGTGATGCACAGTAGATCTCCAGTTCCCATGGTGGGACAAACCTTTAGCACAAGAAAAGGCAGAAAGGGTTCTAAAATACATTGGCCACTAAAACCACAATGTTAACATTTTTTCAAAGTGTTTCAATAAATATTTCAACTTTATTTGCCAAAGTCTTGTTAATATTGCATATGACTTCAAGCCAAACTTTCTATTTCTCACATGACATTTATTTCTATTGTCGCAAAAATTACAAACCTGGCAGTAATATATGGTACAGTGACAGTGAACCCTTCCTGAGTATTTCATTGCCCTTTCTTTCAGCATTTCTGCTTGGGAGTCCTTGAATCATAGAATGGCTGGGGTTGGAAAGGAACACTGAAGATCATCTCATGGACAGGACAGGGACATGTCATGGACAGGGACACCAATCACTAGACCAGGCTCCTCAGAGCCTCGTGCAATCTGTGCTGGGACACTTCCAATGTGTGGGAAGTGGGGCATCCACAGGTTCTCTGGAAAGCCTGTTCCAGTGTCTCACCACCCTTTCTGGTATTTTACCTTTTTGAATGTCTAGTCTAAGCCTACTCTACCTAATTTTAAAGCTATTTCCCCTTGTTTTATCACTACTTGATGGAATTATTTTGGATCAGTGTATTGATTGCTGTCTAAATGGGATTTCAAAATACAGATCTGGATTTTTCTTTCTGTGACCAAATAAAACCTCAGGGAGTTATTCAATATGATTTTAAGCATTTTTCTTATTCTCAGTGAATAAGATTTGCACAGCTAAGAGGATGCCTTTTCCTCGATAACCCTTTCTCTGAAAGTTAATAAAAGTCATTCTATGAGGGTTCCTCAATCCTCAAGACCCTCTTGAAGACAGAGAGAAATACAAGCAGAAACTCTCATTTTTTTTGCATTTTACTTTAGTGTTGAAAATAATTTTTGTGATCACTTGAAGTGTGAAGTTGTACATCTCTAGTTTTATAGCTATGCTAAAATGACAGAATATCAGCATTTGAAAAGAGAAAAACTACTAATCTAGAAAAGAGATTATTTTCACAAAGATATGAAAGTAAATAGAGAGTCAAGGTCTTTAGCAAACTGTGGTTTATACATGTTCAGAACAGCTGCAATATTTTCATTTTAGGGACTTAATTCAATTAAAGCAAGTATTTCACTTCCCTGTGTATTCTACCAGTTATACACTGAGAGGCCAATGATTCTTCAATGACTGAGGATAAATGGTCACTGTGTCAGTGTTTGAAAATCTTCTCCCAGGAGAGGAGATTCACCTCTCCTTGAAGACTAACAGATGGATGTGCACGTTCATACTTAGGAAGGAGACATCCTTGAACATCTAACCAAGGAAATGAGATTTGCATTTGATTCTAATTGTTGTTGACTGGTTTATGAGTTTTAGTCATGGAATACAGAGTTGCCATAGTCTGGATCTTGTTCATCAGAAAATTCCCCTTACTGTTTTTTGATTGCTTCTAGCTTGGACAATGGCATTGGGATTTGCTTGAAATGCAGTTGCAGATCATGGTAGTCATAAACCAGGTACATTGCAAGGGACGTTCTGGAGGTCATGTTGTCTTCCCTTTTCTACTTAAAAAGAGATAATTCCAATGTTAAATTACATTACTCAGAGCTTTGTGAAGGCTACAGAGAGCCTGACATATTCCTGAGCAGCAAATACAAGAAAGTGGTACAATGAATTTTATTCAGTGGAGAATAAGTAACAGCTGCTGTGCTCTCCATTAGGTGGAAATATTTTGAAAGTTTTGTTGTTTTTTTTCCTAATTCTTATAAAAATTAGTGAATTTAGAAACATCTAAAATACTGTTTGATATAAGAACATCAGAATTTTTTACAGCAGAACAGATTTTTTTTTCCCTTTAATTCTCCTGTTTATGAACCAATGCCCAAGTCAATGGATGGCTCAAAAAAAACCTCCAAACCAGCAGTAGAAAACTTGACATACATGTAACACTAAAAAAAAAACCTGATAATTGCAGATTTTTTTTACAAAAAAATAATTGATTTAAAAAAATCTCCTTAAGTTTTCATCTTTAGCAAAACTTCATGACAACTAGTTTTATAAAATTGTGGAAGAAAGAATTATCTTTATTCATTCATTTTTCTACAACATGCAAATGGTGTCATAGTGTCATTTATACTGCCTTCCTTCAAAGTGTGTGTATTACACAATACCAAGACAGTGTTTTCTGTTGCTCAAAAGTATCTGCAGCTGCAAATTGGTCTATGAAAAATTAAAGGTATGTTTAATGATAAAATAGTCCTATCTAAACCAAAGAACATTATGTAAAGTTGTGATTACCTAATGATTAAGTTATGATTACTTAGAGGTTACCTGGGGGAGCAATAGTTTAAAAAACAGAATGACGAAGGACTCCAGAGGTCTGGTCAAAGAAGAAATTTCTTTATTCTGTCTCATTGAGTTCCAGAACTCAGTTCTTCTCGGTTTCAAATATCATAAGGTGAAATAATTTGTTACAGCCAGTTTCTGCTTTCATATACTGCATGAGAAGGGCACTGGGCACAATTTCTGATGAAAAACAAAGAAAAGAGAAATTCACAGGTCATCAGTGCAGTAACATCCACATTAATATCCAGAGAGGGGAATTCTTGAGATCAAAATGTATTTTGACAGTAGCTTCAACTGGATCAAATTTGACAGATTTGAAGTAATGGTATATTAATATAATAAAATATAATAAAATATATTATAATGTAATATAACATAGCATAACATAGCATAACATAGCAACATTACATTACATTACATTGCATTATATTATATAATTATATATAATATTACATAATATTATTGTTTCTATTTATTATTTTCTCATAATTTTAAGTATTAAACTTGATGTCTGTCTTCATCTGCAAGTTTCTGATTCCTGCTGCCATTCTAAAACTACTGTTTTACTTGTGTCTCATAAGAGTATAGATATTTTTTCATAATCCCTTTTTGGGTACCTTTATTAATGAGTTCTTTAATGATATGAAGATATACTATCACACAACAAATTGCTTTTTTCAACTATACAATGAGAGTTTGATTTTTTATTCAAACTGCAACTAAGTCTGAGACTAATTTTTAATTCTTTAAAGGAAAAAATATTTTTGATAGCCAACAAATTAAAGAGTGGGAAATTAAAACTATTAAGAAATGTTTTACTTGTGATACCTTTGCCCAAAACATTGACTAAAGAATGAAGTTTCACTGTAAAAGACATAAAATTGAAATAACAACAGTTCATTTCAATTAACAATATCCATTAGAAGCCTTACACCTGTAAAAAAAAACCTATAATATACATATATTGGCCAAAAAAATTCATATTAGCCTACAGGAAAGCTGGAACCAACCCTAAATGCTCGTGTCTGACTTATCAAATGGTCCATTAACCAACTCAGATTTGTGCAAATGGGGGCTTGTCTAAGTTCACAGAATATAAATTAATGTAAAGTAAAAAAAAAAAAAAAAAAGAAGGTTTAACAAGTTTAGGAGAATTCTGTTTGCCTGTTGTGTTCTTTAATTTATCCTGTACTACCTTTCTGTTGAGGAATACTCCAATAAATAAAAGTAGTTATTTTTTGCTTCTACATCCAGCCTAGAGATTGTGATTAAATTTGCAAGGATAATTTTATTCTCTGAAGGGAAAGAAACAAGAAGAAAACATAAAGTTGCCCATTAAAACCAAATTTCTCTGTTTGTGCCTGGCCTGCTCATCAGGAACTGCATGGACTGTAATTGAAGTTAACTACCCATACTGGCACATATGTGAGCAACTCTACTGCTCTGCTATATTCCTCTAATCCAGGAGAGTAATGAAACATAAAGCAATAAATTTCATCAAATCCCAGATTAGTGGGCGTGAGAAGGAGAAAAAGAGGCTGCTGCAAGATGTTTGGTATTAAATGCCCAAAGAAGAAAAGCAGACCTCTGACTGCTGGGGTCATTTCCAGGATGGTTCAATCACTCCAATGTTGTTTTCCATCACAAATATTTTTGCACCTTGTTTTAAGGACACTTCGGGTATCAGTTATAGGAAAGATCTGCTGAATTCCCTGAACGATGTGCTGAATGTTTATTTGTTAAAATTATCTTAGGCTTTAACACACAAATAAAGTAGGTGGTTGCCAAAGGCTTGAAAATATTAAAAGAAGCAAAGTGTTCACTGACCAAAAGAGAAATTGCAGTCCATGAAGATCATGTTCTTTTGAATTTCTTTTGGGAGTAAAAAACCTGAATGGAAGCTGGTGTCAGAAAAACTGGATAGACTAGTGAGGGGAAGAAAAGACAATGCATTTAGGTACTCTTCTGTGTCTGTCTGTTACAGGACAGAATGATTCATTTTGAGTACATGTTGTAATAGACAACTTGCCTCCATACTGTCTTAATTCTCAAAAGGAAGAACAGAAATCAAGCATTTTTTGTAAGACTGGTGAGACTTCCTCACTAAACAAATATGCACTTAGAGAAGTTGAGAGATTAGGCCCTCCTTTTTTTTTTTTTGATTTTTTTTTTAAATATTTTTTTTTCCAGGAAAGATAATCATAACAGGAGAGACACTGGTGTAAACTAACTGGTAGAAAATTATAATAATGTGTCTGTACCTTTGAATCTACCAGATATTAAGATCCATCCTCAAAGAAACACAGTGCACAAAAAAAACCCAAAAACATTTCTAATTCAAGAATAGGAAAACCTCATCAAGATCAGTGGCCTTGGGGAATGCCTGCCCTGGTCTTGCAGAGAATTTGATGGCATAAAATTCTTGCTCAAGAAACAAACTCAGGCAGAAAAAGAGAACTTGAACTATTTTCTTCAGCAAAGGTCACAATCAGATCTATGCTCAGTGTATAAACTGTATACTTACACTAAAACTTAGCTGTGGATTACATGGGTTAGCTGAGTTTTGATTTATGTTGTCTTTGAAAAGTTGTTAATAGGTTTAGTGAACCAGGGGAAGACTACAACATGTGGAAATATTGACTCTTTCAGAATGGATATGATTGAAGATTGGCAAATTCTTTTATCTTTTATAGTTTATATTTCTTTTCTGTTCCACTGGATCTTGAATTTTTTCTTTGCTTTTGCAGCAGATACTCTTTATTACAATTTACCTTTCAAGCTTAGGGGAATATAGCAAGCTTCTTGCTTCTCCCCTTTTTTTTTTGCAGACATCACATTCAATTTTTAATGTATTTGCATATGTTTAAGCCTGTGCTATATAAGTATACATCAGTAAAATTTATTATCTGTGTGCAATTCACATCCTCTGTATACATCTACAGCTGGGGATACCACAAAACTGCATTGAGGACCCCAGTTCCTATTACTTCAGCTGAATCCAGCTATTCAATTAGTACTTAGAAATGACTATTCAGTCAGATACACCACTAAAATTAGATATCTCTTCACAAGAGCTTTTGCTTCTCCTTTCCTTGTCATCTTTTCAGAAAGTCTTTGTCTGGAAATGAAAGCAGTTACATTTTGCTGCTCTGATTCATCCTGAGGAAAAGTTATATTTATATGGAGTTTGATTAGACTCTTAATCCATAAGGATGACAAAATCAAGCCTCTATGATATTTGCTAATCATAAACACCTTGTGTCAGGGGTTATTACACTTTGTTTGGCCTTTTATGCCATGATGTGCCACAGTGAGGCTTTGGCCAGGAGAGCTCACAACAAACATTAACATAACTTGTTTTTTTTTTCTTTCCTTCATATTGCTTCTCTAAAGGACATATTTTTATAGAAATAATTTTTGAGAGAGCAGTATTTATTGCAAAAAATGTAGGGCATTTTTCTCAGGCAAATTAAAAAAAAAATAGATTATATAACTGAGACGAGCAGTTAAGATCTGTAAATTCAATACTTCATATTTGCTCCTTGTACTGTTTTTAGTGTGGAGACAGGCATTGACTCCATTACAGGAGTAAAGTATGGCTCTCCAAAGACATCACTGAGTTGGCAGGAAATAGAATCATGTTTCATAATTGTGTAGAAAAGGCATTTGTGAATGTATGCAGAGATCTGATGGATTTTACATATTGGGTAAAATCTCCATTGGTCAATAAGTGAGAATAAAAAGAGCAGGGTATTGATTCAAATTTGCTGTAGATATCTGAAGGCTCTTTGCTCTAAGACACCTTTGGGCCCAAAATTCAGGCCCAAAGGTCAGGTCAGGTCACCGTTGCACTTGCACTGCTTCTTACAAGACTTGTCCTCCACTTGCTCAGATGGTCTCTCCTATAACAATTCCTATAACAAGCAACTCAGATCATGGCTTATGACAATTTAAAGGTATCTCCATTACAATCTCCACCTCTGGTTCTTTTGAACTGGTTTATAGTGTTCAGCATTGCAATGCACACTTCCCCTTGCTCCCAGCCTGACTAGCAACAAGTGGTTCCTGCATAAGTGTAATTTCCATAACATGCAACTCAAAACTGGTTTTGCAACAATTTAAAAGCATTTTTGTTACCATCTTCACCTCTGTCCCCTTTGGACCAGAACAAAGGTTTCAACACTGCAATGGACTAATCCTTTTTCCCCTGCTTCATCTTGCACTTCTCTGGAGACTGCAGCCCCTCAGGGGTGTATCCACCCCAGGTGGAGCCTTATCTGTGAGCCAGTCTCTCCAGAGCTGTAGCTGCTCTCCAGAGCTGTAACTGGCACAGACACTTGGACATACAGCTGCTTTTTTGTGTTCTTATTCACAGCCACAGATGTTCCAGGCTCACCCACAGGTCACTGTGCTCTGGACTCCAGTTCACACTGGAGCTCCAACCTGCCCAGTGCAGCACAGCAGCAGCAGTGGTGATGCCCTGGCCACGTGCCAGCCAAAAGCATGGCCTCTGCCACTACCAAAATGTTCCCAGAGTGAAATGAGAAGCATCAGAGCACTACAGCAAGCAGCAAAATAAGAGCAGAACCACTAATGAACACTAGACTGGAATATACAAGTTTAACAAGCCCCATGGCAGGCACAGGAGCCTGTCAATTAAAACCTAAGCAGCTCTGCATTTGATCTGGCACATTTCAATCAAATCTGTTGTTATCTTAAAATCTTCAAGCTACATGTTGTGTGCCAAAAAAGGACTGTCTTTAACTCCAGCTAGCAACTACACCCCACACAGTGACCTGTACACTTTCTCCCTGGTGGGATGACGGGGCAGAATCTGTAGAGCAAATGTGAAAAACTTGTGGTTTGAGAAAAAGGTGGTTTAATAGGGAAAGGAAAACTCATGCTTACAAGCAAAGCAAAAAAAGAATTCATTCCCCCTTCCCAAGACCAGGCAGTTCAGTCATCCCCAGGAGAGCATGCTCCCATCACACCTAATGGTGACTTGGGAAAACAAATGCCATCTCTGCAGATACGCCGTTCTTCCTGCATCTTTCCCTAACTTGGTATGCTGAGTGTGACACCATATGGTCTGGGATATCCCACTGGTGACTGGGGTCATCTGTTCTGTTATGTCCCTTCTCAGCTTCTAGTGTGCCCCCAGCCTTGACACTGTGCAAACACTGCTCAGCTGTAGCTAAACAAACCAGTGCCAACAGTTTTGAGCACAATCCAAATCATAAAAGCTAGTTTGGAAAAAATATCTCTATCCCCATCAAAACAAGTGCAAATGCATAAGAAACACAAAATCGCATTACACAATGCTGAACATAGCTATTAAAATTTTTGAAACCAAAAGACCTCTAAAATACTACAAGGCTAAAACATACTATTAATGTAGGGTTGTCAATTTAATTAAAGTATTAGTAAGGTGGTCTCTACTCATGAACTTTTATATTAGAGATATCATCAAAAGAAGCATTTTAAGGGGTAACTAGGAGAACATCAATCTGACAGTGCTGCATATGCCTACAATACAATCTTGAAATGTAATTGTGATCCAAGAATTCAAAATTACAATGTAACAAGCATGAACAGACAGGAATACTATATCAATTATTATTTCTAGATTTTGAGGTTTTAATTTATGAAAATATATATAAACAGGTCATATACCCAGAAGACTATCTCGTATTAGATGTGCTACTAAACTGAGTATGAGGAAGGTCACAATATAAAGAGCTTGGAAGAGCTTTTATGTATGTGTTCTTCTTTTCTGATAGGTTTGCAAGGTCAAATGGCAAAACATACATTAGTCATAGGGACTACTATCAGCGAATGAAGAGAAAATAATAATTGCATTCGAACCTTATTTGTACGAGAAGCAAGTTGTGACAAGCAGATAAGTAAAACGTAGCAAGAAATCAACCCCACCAAAAAAAAAAAACCCAGGGAACAAAATTACATTTCCTACAGCTTGGCTGAGACTTCATATTTATCTCCAAGAAGTGAGTTGGCTTGCCCCAGTGCCTCAGTTTTCTTAACTGATATAGAAATTAAAGGCATTACTTAGAATATATTGAGAGCTGTTGTAGAAAAAGTTAATTGAAACTTAGAGCTAGCAGCTTAAAGATTAATAATAGCCAGAGCAGACAAAGCCAGCAGCCTTAAACATCAATAGCTAGAGTAGACAAAGCTTGTAGATTGTGGTATATGAACTGTAACAACAGTATTCCAACATGCTGAATGACTAACTAGAGAAGCTGACCTGAGGGGATGTGATATTGTATAAGGAGACAAGCACTTAGCAACTGCTTAGTAACCAAACAGGAAACAAATCAAACGGATAAAAAACAAGGGGACCCTGGACCTTACTATTATTATTGGTAAAAAAATTTCACATTTAGAGTGGAGAACTCAGATTGCGGGGTTATAATTGCCCAGGTATTTTTTTGTACAGGGTCCCTCTTTGGAAGCACCCGGCTCAAGCTGTAGTGCTATTAATAAAAAGTACTTTCATAAAGGAATGTCTCTTTTGGCTTAGGCAGAAATGTGAAGACAAACCCTTTTCCAATGGCTAGCACGTGCAATTTCCATAACAGAGCTTAACTCATTAGTTATTATAAAGCATATAGGTCTTCACATAAAAGGTATTACTGAAGTGCAAGGGTACCATTTTAATATAAAAAAAGAATAAAGTGTGAAACATAAAACACAAAACACTTCAAGCACAGAAAATGATGGGGAGTTTATAGAATGAAGCCAAAGGAATGAAAAAATAATTTTAGGGAAATGTGAAGCCAAGAATGAAGTATTATTGCTGCAAAAATATTAAGGAGGAAGGTAGTCTCTTGTAGTGGATAACCCTGTAAAAGACATTAGGGATAATTTATTGGTACAGGTGCCTGTCACCACAGGCTATTTACATGAACTCTTCCTTGAGCATTCTCAAAGGAGGAAAAAAGGCTGAAGAGAACTAACACCAGAGAAATACTTACACCAAATCAGAACAAGAGCAAAAGCCTGAAGGAACATATCATTACATGAGGAAAAGAAGAGAGCAATTTGAAAAAGGAAACATATCTACAAAAGATGCTAAAACCAACAGGACCCAGTATAGAACAGCAGAAACCCAATGCACAAGGTGTGACTAGAAGAACCTCAAATAATACACACCCAAGTCTGGAATTATATAAGGAAAATAAGATAATGCTGAGTAAAATAAAAACACAGAAGAATGAACAACAACAACATTATTTAAGTCTTATCAGGACAGTTTCATGAAATACCTTGGTGACAAACAGAGCAGTGTATATGAGCAAGTGGTCTATAGTATTTGTCAGAGAAATTTTGACAGCATGCATAGCCTTCAAATAAACATTGTAAAATATTTCCCATTACTTGACCACCCAAAGATGACTTTTATCAAGGCCATCTGGTACTGCAGGAGACATATGCACTTTAGGAGGATAAAGAGCTATCTTGAGGAAAAAAAAATTAACAGGAGAAGAAACAAGCAAAAATGGATGCATGTGTCACATGCAGCACTGCAAACACCAGTATAGGGTCCTGTTGTTTTCACTGTGCTTGGCAAGAGAAGGATGCTCTATTTAGTCACAAAATATTAAAAGGAAGCAAAATGAATAGTGGCGGAAGACAGGAATTAAAAAAGCTTACAAAGCAGTTATACTTAAAATAGCCTGAATAGTTAAACAACTTAAATGCAATTAAAATGCACTTTTAAAAATCCCATAGCTAGTCAAAAAAATGTTATTAAAATACAGTTCATCAACAAACATGGAAAAGAAGTGTCAAAATAATCTTAAATCTAAATTAAAAAAAAAAAGTCATCTTCTTTGAGGTTTACAGTGGTTTGGAAATCATGATCTTTTTAGCAGTGAGGACAAAGTAATTTCATGCATGATCAAAAGATTAAATCAGAATGTGTAAATAGTAAAAGAAATTATTATATAAAGATAATTTCTTCCAGGACAAAAAAGTTATCTAGTGGAAAATTAATGAACAAATAATGTAACTTTATAATAAAGACTGCATTTTGGTCCAAAACACTGTGGACATTTTGCTAATTCAAGACGATTTCAAGTTCAAGTTGACAATTATTGCAGCTTTCTGGTATTTTGCAAAGGTAGAAAGTAAGCCTTCCCTTGATCTGTGATAACAAGTGATTATGGCAAAGTTATATTTAGTATTATAGCTGGAAAGAAAAAATTAAGATCTTGAGAGTCTGTTACTTTGAAAGTATATTCCCTTTATCTTCAATAATGTGGTTTTGTAGATATTCCCTGAATAAGATTATTTGCATTTTGCAAATATTACTTAGGTGTAAAAGTGTGCTGCAACTTGTCATAAGGTGCAACCACAGTCATACAAAAAGGGGAATAGCAAGCAGAGACTTTATTTTCCTTTTGTCTTTCTCCTCCATTTTTGGAATCAGATGTTAATTTTGTCAAATTCAAACTGTTCAAAAAATGAATTCTTTTCCAGAAACACATGTAACCTGGATATATATACAACTTTATGGCATACTTTGGAGTTAGTTTTGATTTTGTTTCACTTTAGTTTTTGTTTAAATTTTGGCTTTAATAAGATACTCTCAGAATCCCATTCTGTCATAATATTTTTATTAAAAAAATGATGCGTCCTGAGCTCTTTCTGCTAGTGCTTCTGAAGCATTTCTAATAAAACATGTTAGCTAGGACCTAGAATGAAAATGGCAAGTAGTTGTGAAACCACATTGCTGAAGCCTTATAAAAGTATGGCTAAGACTTAGAACCCAAGGTAGCTTGAACTAATATGAAAAAAGTAAATCACTGGTTGTTTTTTGGTTTTGTGTAAGAGCTAATACCTGAAGTAGCTTTTTACACCACCCCATGCAAGCAAACCATACTTTAAACAAGTTTGTAAAAATGCTTTTTGCTCCTAACAGAGGGAGCCAGTTGCAGCCCAGCATGTTTGGGGACAGGTCTCAACCAAGCTCTGACAGAGTATGCATCCTGCAGGCATGGAGTGATGCACTTCACTGATAAGAGACAGGCAGCAATATGTTTATTGATATAATGCAGAAATTTATCAAAGTTAATGGTAAATGTGACAGGGCTTTAACATGTTCTGATGACACTTTGCTGCAGAGAGGGCAAAGTCAGACAAAACTCTCAGAGAGGCCCTCTTTTTGTGTCACAAGGTTCAGAAAGGACATCCATGCATTCTATTCTCCTCAGAGGGGAGTTTAGTTGCAGCTGGGTCCAGATTTACTCTCAGACTCGATCAATTATAAAGGATTATAGGTATGTGCACAATCAAGCCCTTATATCACTTAGCTAAGATTTCAAAGTTCAGTGTGCTCATTCCCAGTTCACTTATACTGAGTGTCTGGTTAGATAAGGAACCTCTAAACCTTGAGCAGCAAGATTTTGAGATGTCCCTGCTCCAGGGTAGATCCTGCCACGTATCCCATGCAGGATAGCTGAGTGTGCCCTGGGCTCTGCACTGTTTGTGGAGTGAGGAAATGGGCTCGTGGTCATGCCTGCATCCTGACTACAGCTGTCAGTGTCTCCCAAACATGACTTGAGTCAGACCTTCACCAGAATTGGTGCTGGGTGTGCACATGGCTCAAATTAGCCCTTGGCTATAGTGTTGTTGTCTCTCTCCCCTGAATCCATAGGTAAAATGGCAAGAAAAGGAATCAGCTGAGTAGGGCAGGCTTCTGGTGACAAAGGACATGGAGAAGGCTGTGCCACTCAAGAATTTCTTCATGAATCCCACACCCTGAGACTCATGGGAAAGTCTGGAGCAAGGACTGCTTACTACTGTGGAGGAGGTTGAAATTAGGGACCATTGAAACTGACTGAACATATCCAAGTCTCCCAAACCTATTGGGATGCATTCCCAATTGCTCAGGGCAATGATACTGAGGCCACCCTGTGGAAAACTATGGCAATCCAGGGAAGTTGAAGACCAGAAGAAAGAAAATATCACCTCCATCTTCAAGGGCAGGTCCATGGAACTGCAGGCAAATCAACCTCACCTCAGTCTTCAGAAAGGGGATGTAGCAAATAATCTGGGTAACTATTTGTAAACACACAAAGGACAAGAAGGTGACTGGGAGTAGTCAGATGGGATTTATGAAGGGAAAATCATGCATGAAAAACCTGATAGGTTTCTGTAATGAGATGACTGGTTTGGTGCATGAGGGGGGAGAAGTGAATGTTATTTTTCTTCACCTTGGTAAGGCCTTTGATATTGTCTTCCATAATACCTTCACAGGCAAGCTGATGAAGCATGGGCTTAGAGAGGTGGACAGAAAGGTGGATTGAAAATTGCCAGTGATAAGAGGGCAAAGAGAAGCTGGAAGCTGGTCCCTGGTAATGTACCCAAGCAGTTAATATGGGGGACAATCTTGTTTAACAGCTTTGTTAACCAGGATGATGGGAAACAGTCTGTACTCATCAGGTTTTCAGATCATATAAAACTGGAAAGAGCGGTAGATACAGCAAAAGGTCGTTTTGTAATTCAGAGGGACTTTGACAGGCTGGAGAAATGGTCAGATGAATAATTCTTAACTCTCCATCCCTATGTATTCACAACCTGACTGGACACCATCCTAGGCAGCCTGCTCTGGCTGACCCTGCTCTGAGCACGGGGTTGAAGCTGCCTTCCTGCCTCACCATTCTGTGATTCTGTATTTAAAATGGTCAATACTGACAGTCATTGTGAAGCCTTTGAAGTTTTAAAATAATCAGATATATGATATTCAATATCGAGAAGTATGTTATTCTACACAAAGTTAGTGAATATAAATTTCCAGAAAATTATATTGTGATATCAAATAATAAATTAATTCTTGAGAATAAATATTTTAGTTTAAATTGGAAAGATTAAGAAATGTTTAACATATTAATGCAAAAAGTACCAATTTGAATAGTTTTAAAAAATGAAATCACCTTTAATCAGTATAAGTATCAAGAAAAGATGAACAATAAATAAGCAAGCAAACGAAAATACAAGTTATAAACTAGTATCTAAAATACAGTTAGCTGCAGGAAACAGACTTTCCTACAAACCATCTGGATTTCAACTCTCATCATGTTTTAACCTAAATTAAAGGTGCCTTGAAGGTAGCATAAATGGTAAAAAACATTATATGGGCTTCTTAAAGCACCCCATTTATCCTCTGTCTCTTTCAACACTGAGAAGGGAAGTGCTATGGGAAGATATGAGCGGATATTTCTTTCTAAGGGGCTAAAGATAGGAATTTTCTGGGTAATAATGTCTATCTAAATTAATCTTAGATATACTTCACTTACAGTTCTCTCTCTAGGAAGGAACTTTGTTTCTATATATTTGTGATTCTTAGGGAAATGATCTGCTCAATTCTGTAGATTATGATATACTGTATTAGATTTTGAGATACTGTGCTGACATCTAACCTAAAGAGGAAAGAAAAAAGTCTTCTTCCTTTAAAAACCTGAAATACCTGAAATTTTCATGTTAATTTTCATCTGATTTCAAGAAATACTGATAAAGTGGTTGAACAAAGCATAAAAGAAGATTTTACTTATGTAGTCAGTTCATTTTCTATTTGCAGTAGACTGTTTAATTTGTCAGAGAGTACATAAGTACTTTGAGAAGGCAATGTTTACAGGTTTAATTAATTTAAAATTATATAATTATCTCCATTATCACAGTTAACTGAATCACAGAAATTACTAAGGAAAAAAGCCTATTAGATTATTTTCCTAGTTTCCCTGCCAAAGCAGGAGTACTTCCTAGGCTATTGCTCACAACACTTGATTTTTTAATGGAGTTTAAAATACATTGTAAAAGATGAACATATTTCAACATCTCAGGAAACTAATGAGTGGAGTTTCACAATCCTACATCTGCATGAGCTATTCAGATGTAAGGCCCTGACTTTGCAAATGTTACGCACTGAGTCAGTTTTTATGTTCCAAGTCATTCACTGATGACAATCTGTGTCCACTGGACCACAAAGTACATGAGAAACATTCTTCTCAGCTTTTCTGGGGACTCTTATTTACAATTTAAACATTGAAATGCAGTTTTGAGATGGTAAATTATAATATATTAATTATCTGAGTAAGGGCAGTTTTCAGTCGATCATGAAAGGAAAGGAAAGGAAAAGAAATAAGAAAGGAATGACCCGAATTCTGTAAGGAAATTTCACTAAGTAAATGGTGGAGATGATGGGAATCTAAGGAGGTAAGGAAAATTTCAGTCCTAGCTGTATATAGGATTAAAATAGACACCAGATGCTTTAGCTGTTGTGTTTAGCCTCATACTTGGAAATCATCACAGTTTGGGAGCTGACTGGATGTTCAGGGATCGTAGCTGAGTCTAAGAGGTGATGGGTGTAAGGCATAAGCTGTGACTCTTGATTAACCTTCTAGAGGCAGCATAATGTGATGTGGAAGTCCAAAGATAGCTCATTCCAAACACAGTTTAGGAAGAAAATTGATTTTAAACATTGGTTCTTATGGCTTCCTGAGAAAATTAGAACTTCACTACAGTTGCATCATCGACTTTTAAACACAAATATAATGCTAGGCCCAGGAAATTCAGTAAAAGTGACAGTTTTTCAACAAAAAAATACTGTAATATCAAATTCTGCTTGTCAAAACTATAGTTAGGAAACATCAATTTCAAGGATAAGGAAGGTTTGAAAGAATTTGGGAATGAAGACAGTTTTTGGTTATTAGTGCTCAAACTCATGTGACCTGTACTGAATAATTTTTTCTTCCTTGTAGAAAAACTCATGTGATGTTTGTCAACAGGTTATTCTAGGAAAAAGAGTTCAGCAGATTTCCAGAGTGTTTAGAATGATTCTGATTCGCCTTATTTTTCTTTTGAACATGTGATTGAAAAACTATCTCATTAATTTTAGTTTAGGCAAGATGCAAAAACGAACAATCCTATGTTTTCCTAAATATCTACCTTTTCCTTCAGCAGTGAAGACTATTATCTTTCATACCAAGAAGAAAAAGTAAGCTGTCTTTGCAACAAGTAGGTAACACAGAACAACTTTGCAGAGACTGTTGAGTTCAGAGATTTTCAGGTATGATTCTTGAGAAGAGATTGTGTATATTGTAGCTGGTGACACCACTGACAGTTCAAACAGCTAAAAATAATTTCTGTCACTTTTGTTTTCAAGCAGTGGAGCTGGAGGAGCCATCCCCTTTGAGTCTCACCTGAATTTGTTCTGCAGAGACTTTAGCATGCTGTGCTTAAATACATCCACTAGAAATCACTGGACAAATTAGGTTGGAAAAGACCTCTGTGATCATCAGGTCCAACCTTTGACTGATCACCACCTTCTCGACCAGACCAGAGCACTGAGTGCCCTGTCCAGTCATTTCTTGAATACTTCCAAGGATGGTGATTTCACCACCTCCCTGGGCAGAGTGCTCCAGTGCCTATCTACTTATTCATTGAGGAAATTTGATGTCCAGCCTGAATCTCCCCTGGTATACTGGAGGCCATTCCCTCTTGTCTTGTTGCTGGTTGTCTGGGAGAAGAGCTGGACTCCCACCTGTCACTACCCTCTTGTCAGGGAATTGTAGAGAGTGGAAATGTTCCCCCTGAGCCTCCTTCTCTCCAGGCTGAGCCCCACAGCTGTCCCTCAGCTGCTCCTCACCAGACTTGTGCTCCAGACCATTCCTCTGCTCCACTGCCCTTCTCTGGACATGCTCCAGCACCTCAGTATCCTTCTTGCAGTGAGGGGCCAGAACTGGACACAGGATTTGACCCATGGCCCCACCAGTGCTGGGTACAGGGGGGCAATCACTGCCCTGGTGCTGATGGCCACACTTACAGTGTACTTGTGGCCCCTACTAACCAAAATGCTATATAACACTGCAGTGTTTCTTTGTTTCACTGATTCTTTCTGGCCAGATGTTTCTAGAGCGTCTGTTATTGTGATGCTGAGACAGAGCTGAGTGCTCATCACATATGGGGACACAGAGCACAAACCTGCCTTTTACCATCTGTTAAAATGATTTACTGGATCCCCCCATCGCATCAATGAAGGCTCTGTGCTAGCCAAAGGAAACAAAGTGGTCATATATCAGTTCACTGCCAGTATTCACACAACATGCAGGGCCCAGAATGTCCTGTGATCTCACACCTGTATTGTAATATTGCATGTTTCAATAATGTTTTTCATAAATAGGGATATATTGGATTATTTTATGTAGCAACAAAGATATGAATACAAGATAACAGTGCAAGGGAAAGCATAACACAAAGCTAGCCACATAACTTTATCTCAGTACTGTACTGGAAGAAGCTGCTCTTCAATCCCCCATTCTAACCAAGAAAATTGAGAGTCTATTGTACATGATGTTGTACAGAGAATTGTTAAAACTTGTACAGAAAGTTGTTGATTGCAAGATTAACATTCAATAAAAATAAGAGATTAATGAATAAGGAAAAAAAAAAGGCAAAACCCTATTGCATTGCCTGGGAAAATAGGATTTAAAATAGTAAGAAGAATGTGCATTTTATGCAGTACAGAACATTAAATATCTTTATGAGAAGATCAGAATGTCCAAGAATATGAAAAAGAGAACTCTAGTATTTGGTTAACATTCAGATTTTGAAACAGAATGGAAGCACAGCAAGGAAATGAAATGTTGACATACTGACTAGACCCTTTACTTATTTAAATATATATTTATGGATTTCTACAGCCCTGCTCCCCTGTAAGTCACTCACTTAGGTTTATATTGGGAGTCCTTCTAGGGAACACCCAAAGGCATCATATAAAATCAATACAAGAACAACTTTGCTTAAATATTCATGAATACAAATGCATAATGCACATGGTCTCCATTTAGTCTGAAAAGCAGGCAGGGATTCCAAGGATTTATTCTTTTCATATTCAAGAAACTACCAATTTTGAAGTGAAGAGTTTATTAGAAATGCATTGGATTATATGAATACAAATCTGTACAAATAAGTACATGCTCTGTAAAAACCTGGTGTCATTGTCTCTAAGGTGGCAGATGAGCAGGTAGAACAGCAAGCATACAGCTGATTCACAACCCTCACAGAAGCTTAATAGTTGCAGTGGCTGTGAAACATCATGACATCAACTCATTTCTGTGAGAAAGATGAGAAAGTACCATCATTAACATGTATAGCCCTGATACATAAATTGTCTTATTATAAATATATTTGTGTTATTAAAAAATTTTCTAGACCACGCTTATTTCAACAAGTCCCAAGTCTCCTTAAGTCTGTCACCTAAGAATGTGTTTTGTCTGCAGTTATTCCTGTGAACACTATTTTAACAGGCATGAGTTATGTGAAGTGCAGCTGATGGATATGTCTGGATAGTCCTCAGCATCGTGCTCTAGGGAACCTCCTTGGGCAGGGAGGTTGGACTTGATGGCCTCCAGTGGTCCCTCCCAAACTTCCAAACTTAACCAATCTGTTATAGTGTGATATGAAATCAGAGTTTCCATGAGATACAGAACTGTTGAGGTCTCATTTCTTCATTTCCTAAACAATTAACTTTCTTTCTGGGCAGTCTAACATTTTGTGCTGTTTCTGCATGTACTTTATAACCTCCCACGGAGTACTTTGGTGCCAAAATGAGTGCTATTTCCATTAGCAGCAGACTTCCTTTGATGTTATGCAAAAAATCTTGTTAGCATTTGGGCTAATAAAAGCTATTAACAGTGAACTTGTGACTCTTCAAGTTGTGTTTATCCTTCTGGCTCACTACCTATCTTTGTGAAAGCACAGTAAGGTTAGATAGCTTATTAAAAAGCATTAGAAGAAGATAGAAAGATTCATTTCCAAGTCTCCCCAGTGCCTCACATTGTCATAAGGTGCCTTCATGGATTATTTCAGTGGCCCTTTTTGAAAATCAAAAGTCTTTTTAGAGGTGCAGTCACCACATGAAGCCATTTCTGGAGTAAGGACTTTGGAGATTCCATACACAAGATCAGGGGAATATTGTGTGATAAAAGCTCAGCATCTCACTTCCTTATCCATTCCAAGCAAGACTTCGACTATCCAGTCTCATGACTTTATAGATCACTTAGTAACTTTTCTTGTACTTATGACACCAACAGAAAACTCTCTTTTAGTCAGACTATTTTTTTCCCCATTTGATTATATTTGAAATTGTTTGCTCAAAAAAACAACCTGTAATTTGAGTGCATTGAGCCAATGTGTTAATAACTTGTGTTGAAGGGGACAAAAGAGAGAAAGGGCTTGATCCTAAAGGACAAGTTTGTCTCGACAATCCAGCTGAAAACCTTATGGCTTGCAGAGAATTTGTGTCTGAGCTTAGTCAGGTTAGAGACTGTGGTGTGGGGTCCACCCAGTGCTTTTTATAATGTATAATGTTGCCACAGTACCTTTTATAGTTCTACAGATCAGCACCTGATTTGGATTCAAAAATACACAGAGGTATGTATGTCTCATTAGAAAAAATAAATAATATGCATATTTTAATACTGTATGCCCTGTGGATGTGTGGATATAGATGAAAGAGGCTTGGCTTAACTTTTTGTGTATACTGAAATTTCTTGTACATAGCATCATAGAAAAAAACTCCAAACTCAGTTGTTTTGAAGCTTTATTGAAACAAAAGATGGATTCTGGGGCAATGGAGCAGGTTTTTTCAGAAATATTGAAGACTAATAAAAAGAATGTACTTTATTTTCTTTGATATGATTTAAAGAAATATATTTAGTGGTAGGTTCTGTAAACTGGAATTGAACAATTAGTACTTAATAAAAGAAAATCACTTTAACATATTTTCTAGTGAAAATTTGAAGATAAATTAAATAGTAATATCACCTTATCTACTCTGTGCAGCAAAACCCAGGGAAGGCTAAGAAAATCTATCTTTAAAACCAACTAATTCTTAGTTTAAATGAAAAGAAGTCATTATTTATAGTAGAGTTGGTGAATCTGGGTACTATAGTATCTATGATTTAAAAATCTGACCTGCTGTCTAAGAATTCATCTGTGACTAACTCTAGGACCTTTTGAAAATTGAGTGAAGTAATTCCAGAATCTTTCCAAATAAATAAATAAATAAATATTTGGCATACAGAAGTTCACTCTTACAAACATAACTGGATCACATTATGAAATTTGACTTTAGGTGAATTAAACTGCAACAATAACAGTTTTTAACTTTTGGAAAAGAAAAATATCTCTGACACTGAGTTGTATCATTAAAACCAAAATAAAAAGCTGTTCTTAAAGCTGAAATTATACTTTACTACTTTCTAAATAAATTATGTTTTATATATAAAGTGTCAGCTTCTTTTCACATACTCTTTTGGAAAACTACTTTAAATATTAAACATTATGTGTCTATTGTTCATATTTGAGGAGTCTTGTCTTTTTTTCCTTGGGTTCTTGGTCTACATATATCCTGGGAAAAGTTCATCATTTGAAATATACAGAAAGCTTATTTTTAATTAGTCACGAATATTTAAACCTAGTCAGCCCTACCTAAGCCCTACTGGACTCCATAACCACAAGGGGGCAGAACAAACATTAATCACAGAAGTCCAATTCTACTTTCTCTCAAGAAACTCATTCCTTAAGCATAGCATCAGATTTATCTTCCATCTGGATTAAAACATCTTTACTTTGCTAGAGACATTTTCCCAAGAAGTTTTTATGCCCTTATCTTTGAAAATTACAATATTAAAAAAACAAACAAAAAAAAGCAACAAAAAAACCAGAAAAAGAAACTAAAAGGAAACTATTCTATTATTTTCCAGAAATCTTAAAAGCATCACTTAGAAACCAAGGATGATAAAGGAAAAGGGAAAATTTATCTTGCCTTTTTTTTTGTCAAATGGAAAAATTTTAATTTTTACATTTTATTATTAAAACAAAACCAAAACAAATCCTTCCAGTTCTGAGAGTTGTCTCAATTTAAGCTTTAAAGTTTTCTTTTAATGCTTTTGATGCAAAACTGGAATGTTAATGTTTAATCCTGGCAAGACAAAGAGGACATTAGTATGATTATAACGTGACTTGTATTAAGGGCTCAGGAGTTAATGGTCTTTCCTGTGTATATAGAATATATATGTTAAAAGTACCAAAATAGTTCATTTTATAAATTTGTTCATTTTGTTCTTTACTTCATTTTGTTTTGATGCATTCCTCCATAACTATAAAGACATAAACCTAAAGGCGAAGATATCTGGTGCAGTAGTGAATTTTCTCTTTTAATGGTTTGCATTATATAAGGAAAAATATATCACATAGGGAAAATCTGGCATTTAAATTTTGCCAAAGTAGGCTGTGGGTTTCAGCACTCTCCGTTCTTTACCAATGAAATACAGCTCAGATAAAAAGGGGGAGAGTGGATGCACTAGAAATAATCTGCATCCAAATAGTAGCAAGTCCAGTTTACAAACAGAATCTGTTTCAGAGCAGTTGGTGGTTATTTTCATAGCAATGTTAGCAGACCAATTTATGGCTCACATTCATATTTCTCTGCTTGCCAAATAATAAAGTGGTAGCCAGACTGAGATGTGTGCTGCCTTCATTCTGGCTCCCAGGAAAACGCTTTGCTGCAGGCTTCTATTGAGTTTTAATGAGCTGGAGAGGACTGGGAGCATCTGATGCATGGCAGGAGACCAATCTGTGTATTAATACAGTTGTATAAATATATTAAAACTCATAAAAATCCATAACGCTCTACACATACCTGTCCTGCTTCTGACAGAAATGAAGTGCCTACAGAACCACACGTTATTACAGTTCAGCTAATGGCCAGACTGAGAATAATGCTGTGGCTGCTAGACAGACAGGAGGCAAATTGCACTGCCTGAAGGAAAAGAATGAATTTCCTCATCTTCATGTTATACAAACCATGGCCTCAATTGAAGGCCATTCTGTGGCTCTTTGAGAGGACTCTGCTTTCCATACCAAGGTGGAATGAACCTCATCTCAAGAGCGCACAGCACCACAGGTGTTGTACATCTTTGGGATTGGGACTGCAATTCCAGATGATTTTGGAAAACTGAAGAAAAGCTCTGTAAAGAAAATAAAAGGAAAGATAATGGAAATAAAAACAAAATTGAGTTTGGCTGAAAGGATATGGTACTTGAGGACAAGGTGTCAGAGCTGTCTGCTTTCTAGGAGAGAAGCTATGGATTTATGGCTGCAATTAATCATCAGCAGTTTCAGGCTGCTTGGAAAAAGACAAACTAGGTACAATAAAAAAGAGCACAGGCTATCAGATATGTAAATTTTTGTTAATACTCCTTATTTTGCATTTATAGGATCTCACAGCACGAAGTAGAATTGGAGTAGATAAAAGCATAGTAGGCTTTTAGACTTCAGAGGATGAGAAAAAGTACACCCATTAGAATTTATTCAAAGGAAACCAGGAAGGATATTACTAACGAATAATTCCTGACAGGGGTCCTTTAGTTAACAGGAAGGAGAGAGAGAAAAAAAAAGTGTCTGTTTTCAGATTTGCAAAGATTGCTTCTACAAGGAAGGGAGTAGTTGATTCTTCATATCCATGTTTTAAAAATTATGACAAAAAAAGATTTTTAAAGCTCCTACACCACTTAGGGCAAAGGTATCTTCAGCCGAATGGCAAAACCTATCAGCATGTCAGGTAAACCCCTGTTACTTTTCTACTGTCACTTGGCACTTTCTGGCCACAATATTTTTGCCTTGATTGCAGTTCAGTTTAATACAGTTGGGAAGATCTGATAAAAATCGAGTGAGTTTAGCAAAGAGACCATTTTTCATACCACAAAAAGTGAGTCAGATATTGACTTAATGGATTTGGAGAAGGCTTGGATGAGTCATTCTTCTCCTGGTTAATTGATATTGCTAGGACATGCTAAATGTATCCCTAAATAGCGAAATAATTTATAGAATGTGCTTTTCTGGCTGTTAATTGTGCAGCTGGATAACTGCATTTAAAAGCTCATCCAATTCTCTTGAAATCACTAGAAGGTTTTCCACTGACTCAAAGGAAGCTGAAGTAGCTTTTCAGGGACCATTGTCAAAGGCAAGAGGTGATCTGACTGTATAAAAACTTCAGGATCTTATTACTCTAAATGTGCTGTATCCTTAGAGCTGTTCCAAAGCTCCAAGGACAGAAGAAACCCTCTTTTATCATCCTTTTACTTTTCTAAGGAGGAGATAAATCTGATGTTTGGTTTGTGTTTTCTTTTTTTAAGGACTGTGACCTTTTCCAGTAGCCTTAAAACATTTCATGCATACAAACTTCAGGCCACAAAGCAGTTGACAGTTTAACAGTTTGAATTAGAGCTCATTTGGGTCCCAAGACTTACATGGTATTATCTCCTCTTGATTTATGTCTTCTAAAGTGCCTTTATTACAAATATTTACTATAAACTTTGCTGTGATAGTCTCTGTTTTTTTTTTCCTCTGAAGTTCTTGCAATACATGTAATAAACTCAGAGTAAAAAATACAAAAAAATAGTAAAAATTAAGAATAATGAAGTAACTTTATCATTCATTAGTTATTGACATGTAGTATTCATTAATCCAATCTCAGGGAAGGAGGAGCAAGTCCCCTCTAGTGATTTTTAAACCAGATATTTTGACTTGCAATAATTCAATATACAAAAATACAGATGCTAAGGTGGGAAAACAGGAGAATAAATACATCCAGCCCCTGAAAAAAAAATACAAAGCTGCTGGGAAAACAAGTCAATTAACATTATCTTGTGCAGCTAAACTAGAATAGTTCGTGGTATCTTATTCTGTTGAAACATGTAAGTTTTGAAGACATGCAAAATAAATAATCCAAAAGGAGCAGGCCCTTTTTATTTACATGAATGTCAGTTCTGGGCTCTTTTATTACAGTCAATAACTGAGCAGGAAAACATCTAAAGAAAAAGCAGATATAGCTGCTTTCTTTTTAATATTTAGTTTTATTTATTTTTAATTTTTTTTTATCAGGAGGTCACTATACTTGAGTTCTGATAAACAGCAAAAGGAGGCAGATTCCAGAGACAGTCTTCAGAATGGCACACTCAAACTGAGACAGAGAGCTGAGCTTTCTTCCAGCTTTTCTCAGCTGCCATAATACCACTGGGGTCTATCAAGAGCTATAAAGGTCACAGAAGCACCTTGAATTGTAGAAGGAAGATGACACAAAGATTTGCCTTGGGATAAAATATTTAATTGTGCAATGCAAAGTTGTCCATCATTCCAGCTGTAATAGTTTGTGGTGTGGAGATTAGGAAACAGTCAATTTATTTTCAGCAGGAAAAATGTTTCAAAACATGGTGACAGGGTCTGTTCCTAGGTGAAGTGAAGTGATCAGGTTCCTAAGACAGTGCAGCCCCAGCAATGTCTGCAGCTGTATCCCGTGGGATAAATCACAGAGGCAACCAAGAGGGCAGGGGACTGCCCTTTGTGAGATCCTCCTTCTCTTGCTCATGACAAAGCTTGCCAAAATTGCTCATCTTATCAAAATCAGACCAAGGAACTTACAGACTTGGGCTTACTTATATATCAGCTTCATATAAGTAAACAAATATATCAAGTAACTTTTTCAAACAACAGCATCAAGAGGTAAATTATCTGACTTACAAAATGATGAACTGAAATTCAGGAGTTATGTAATTACTGAGCTCTGTAACTAGTCTCTTCTTCCCTACAAAAAGTAATTGGGCTGTTTGTAAGGACACAAAATTCTGGTATTTTATATTCAAGAACTTATCAGCAACTCAACACGCCTGTTCATGTGGAAAAAAATTCCATATGGAAGTCTATATCCAATATAAATTTAGGATGGTGAAAACTTAGGTACATGTTCAGGACAGGTTGGGTATAGCTCTGAGCAACTCAGTCTAGTAGAAGGTGTCCCTGCCCAGGGAAAAGGGTTAGAACAAGAGGATTTTTAAGATCCCTTCCAACCTAAACTCTGCTGCAATTCTGTGATTCTCTGTGTATCTTTGTTCTTTGATTTAGCTCTACTGAAACAACACAAGCTCTCCACAGAAATCTTCAGCACCATTCAAGGTAAATGGTTCATTTTTCTGTAATGAATTAATACCCACCAAAAAAAAAATAGAAAATGCAATAAGTGCTTAATAGCACCATGCTACATAATTGAATTAATTTGCACTTTTGAGTTTTAATCTGTTCATCTTTTGGGGATGAGTGTTACTATAGACAGTGCTAGTTCTGGACAGTGCTTGGAGAGTTATTTGAGCAATGAATTACAGAAATAGAGGAAAATTATTCATCTGCATGTGAAATAGTCTGAGAAACCCTTCTGCAAGCACAGCGTGGACTAAAAGCCAGAGACACAGTAAAGACCCTGAAAAATATTCTGTATAGAGGCTGAATTTGGCTCAGCTTTATCCAGTTCTCTGTCACAGGAAAACAATAATCTTCAGCTTTTGACAGTGTGCACAGAGATTAAAAGGGACAAGCAAAAGCATTACTATCACTATTTGGAGCTCTTTCAGCATATCAAAACCAAAGTACTTAACTTCTGCACCTCAATTATTCTACTGTATCTCTGAAGTACTTTGTACAGTGCCTTATCTACTAAACCAAGAAGGTGCATTTAAAGAAATACCAGACTGAAGATTTTCTATTCCTTCCCATAGCAAAAATCTGGTATCTAGGCAGCTTTATACTTTCTCCTATCTGCATTTAATATTAATAGCTTATTCATTATGTCAGCTTCTGGAAAGTTAGGAATTATTACCTTCATTTTAAAGACACAGGTATGGGGGAGGGTCAGGGGAGCTGGGTGTATGCAACTTCCCCAGTCAATAGGAGCTGGTTTGCTCAGTCCTTCTGAAATTTGATTCATAAACTATTTATCAGTGATTGTGGTATTTTATTCTGTTGAAACAGGTAAGTTTTGAAAAGACATGCAAACAGGTAAATAAATTATTAAAAAAACCAGACAAATAAATTAAAAACCCAGACAAATAAATTATAAAAAGACAAATAATTTATAAAATCTGGATTAGCAAGCTTTATGAAGAGCAGAACACTGAGAATAAAACACCTTTGTTAGCCACATAGAAGTTTGATTCATTTATGGCCTTTATTCCTAGCTATTTTGAAAGCATTTGAGTAAATGGATTAGCTCTTGCACAATGTTTTAATAAAATTGCTTGCTGTTAAGTAAAAAACCCCATACTACCACATGAGGCACACCATCCCTGTGTCATTAAAAGTCCTCTTGCACTAGTTGCAAACCTTCTTACTTCAATAACTTGCAATGCCATGAGGGTGAGGTGACTGGCAGTGCATAATGATGTGCCAGTAGCAAGCCCTGAACAGCCCAGTGCAGCTCCTCACCTCCTCCCTCAGCCACGCTCCTCTCAGGCTGACACTTCTGAAATCTTTTTACTCTTTGGAAATGCTTTGTGACTGCAAAGTCTGCTTTCATTGCTCCTCAATGGTCACTATGACCAGTTCTCTCAAATTTCTGTTCTCATCAGGTCATGGTACCTTCAACTAGAAACTTAAAGTATGTTAAACCTTATAACAAAGGAGGAGTGAACTGTATTAATTCATGCTTGGTCATAAAACACAAGGTCTATTTCAGGTAATGCCTTGTCCTTTAGCTTCAATACTTGATAAAACTTTCTGCAAATATTTTAAAATATGCTATTTACCCAAATATCTAATATTAATTTCCTATGTTTCATTCATATTGAGAAGGTTTTTCTTGGTGTTTCCAGCCCCGTGTGTCTGAAAAACTAGGCACATCTATTTTTATACAGGCACACAGCAGTATAATAATATATGATTTGTTGTTATTAATAAGGTTCTGAGCTAGAAAACTACATGTATTTCCTTTGTTATCTCTATTGTTAAAATTGCCTCACCACCCTCAAATAAAACCTATGATTTCAATGCTTTACTGAGCTCATTTCAGGGAGTATATTCCAGCTCCCTTGTGAAACCTCACCTCCCACTCAGACGCCAAAAAAATGTTGACTTCTGTGAAAACTCAGCCTTAAAAATGTCAAATATACAAATGTCTAATTATGCAAGGGAATCTTAATCCAGAATATAACTTAATGTGACAATCTGTACAGCCTGGTTTGATTTGCCAATTAAATCTATGTGAGATACAGAATTTACTTACCTTTTACATTTTCAGCGGGAGTGTAATAAAACAATAGTAACTGGTTTTGAAGAAGACCATAACCTCAATAATTGGGGTTTTTTGTTAAGTGGAAAATGGAATTCAGTCAGATTGTTTAAGTCACTCATTCTGCCTTGGAATGGGAAACAAAACCACTAGAAATTTTTTCCAATTGAAAAATAGAAAAGAAAGAAAACCAAACCAACAAAACCAAACAACAATAACCTCCTCCACAAAGATGGGAAAAACAAGAAATCTTCCTCCTGAATTTCCAGCTGCAGCTACATTCTGTCCTGGAGTTATAAGTTCTTAGAGCCTTTTATCTGTTTTCTTTGTCCTAGCTGCCAGTTAAATGAACAGAAATGTTGATTAACCTCCTTCTCCTCCTCTCTGAAGATTTAATTCTACTGTCCACAGCTTATTGCATTCTGGTTTGCTTTCAGCAGCACTCAAAGAGCCCCAATACAGACCTTGTGTGGATGTCAAACCCATATAATAACCATGCAATGAATGCATATCCCAACATGACTGCAAGAATAATTGCAGTTGTATGAGTCTGTTTGACAGGATAGTGCAGCTGCTTAACATTGTCATTACCTGCATATCACCAGCCTTTATCTGCAGCCCACAGATCATTGCTTGCCTCATCACTATTTTCCAACATGACAAGAGCTTTAAAACAATAATTTTGTAGTCATCAAAGTCGTACGAAAAGCTCATGGCACCTCACAAAACATGGTTGTGAAAGATTCTTTTGCACCAAAAAAAGAAAAACATTTCTAAAGAGACCTGCTACTAGACCTCTCCAGTCTCTGCAATGACAATTTACATTTGTCGATGATGTTAAAAATCTTAACCCAAGATAGCAATTAATTTCTAAGAGAGAAGAGATATCAAGGATAAAGCAGGCATGATGTAATAATAGCATTTTATATAGCAAATCAATCTATCCATTGAGTAGAACAATTTATAGACCTCTGATATATTATCAGCATTTTGACTTCTTGGCTTTCTCTATTTATAGTACTGTCCTTGCTGTTGTAGTCAAACTATGATATCTCTACTTATTCTATTTAATATTTATTAATGTTATTTTAACCCTACCATGGCAGTTCATACTATTTCATTTTCATTACAGCCTATTACTAAATTACTGCTATTTCATCACCAGGTTTTTTTTTTTATTCACCTTTTTTACCAGTTTCAGCATTCAGAATTGTATTAAATTATCTAAATTACAAAATTAGCAAATGAAGTCTGATTTCACACCTAAGAATCATTTTCTTACTCACCAGCACAACTAGCAAGGACTACTAATTTAATTTTATCTTTTCAACAGAAAAACATAACAGAAACTCATAACAGAAAACATGCAAGAAGGTGACCTCATAGATACAGAAAAAAGAATGAAAAGTGTTCAGTGTTCAAAATTCATACCCACATCTTAAATCATAAATTTTTTACCAAATGAATTCACTCTAAAGATTTTTCCTGTATTTTCTCTCTTAGATTATTCACTATTTTTACTCCTAAACTGGAGCACATGGGAACACTTGCTGAGTCGAGGCGCATATCAAAGTGTTTCCTTACTCTATCCTGCCAGAGGACCACACCTCATCCTCCTTTTTCTCCCCAGTTTTTATCTGAGTTTGAGAAAAACTGCAGGCTCCTGCAAGGATGGATCAGTGACCTCTGGAAGCAAGATTGCTGGGTGCATCCATTAGGGAGCACTCCTGCCTCGCCTCTCTTTTGGGCTGGAAATCAGGTGTTGGTCCATGCAAAGCTCACTGCAAAATGCCTGATGACCTCGGTAAGCATAGGTAAGACTTTTTTTGAAAAAGAAAATTCTCAGAATTTGCACTGGTGGACGCAAACTTGGACAAGTCTCCAGCTGCAGAGATTCCCTGACAAAACTGGGAGAAAGAAACTCAGTTTTTTTTCCCTCGAAGACAGAAAGTGGTGGGAAGGTAGATTAAGAGATGAGCAAACAACTGCCTCAACAGAAAAGAAAACTTTTCAGAGCCTGTGTCTCCCAGGGCAGCTACCAGAAACGGGAGTGCTGGGATGCACGGCTGTTCCTGGAGATGATGATAACAGCTTTCCTGTGATGCTGCAGTGGGACATGCATTTTCCCAGGGCTTGCTGCCAGCATGAATAAAGAGCTCTGACTTCTGAGAAGAGGGAGTGTAACACAAGGCAGAGGGATTTTGTCTTTCTTGCTTATTTCGGGGATGTTTTTGGTGCTGCTCCAGCCATGGACTTATCAGATAAACTGCAAACAAAGCTCCATCATTCCACTGAGAGCTGAGAAGAGGATTCCTCTAGATGCTTTGTTTTGCTTTCTAAAGGAGAACAGAAAAATAAAGACATTTCCTCAAGATTCAGCAGATGACTGTCCTCTGTTGAAAATAAAACCATAATTTCAGCTTGCTCCTCACACTAGTTGCCTTCTCCATATCCAGCAGAACTTATATTCACTTTGAGTTCCCTGAGTTTCTTCCAGGAGCCAATTTAGCTAAAATATTTGGACAGCTGGGACACAGCAGGGAAGAAAATGAGAGACAGGGCTGACTGTGTTACCAGTTGAGTTCTGTTCCTGCTCTTCAGACTGACTTGCATAATCTTGGGCATGTCATAACCTTTCTGTGTCTCTGTTCATATGCTTTCAGATAGGTACAATTATAAACCTTTCAGGGTTTTTCTGTTGGTGGATTTTACTCTAAAATACTTGGCTGAGAGCAAGCATGTGTGCAAATCACTATATAAACAAGTTACTCAGCACTAACAGCCCTCTAAAAATAGAATCAGAAATGTTTTTATATTATCAAATGTTAGACCAAGAAGTATTATCTTTTTCCAAGTATCAGTGCAAGGTTAATGAATTCTCTTTTTGCTGAGTGCTGTGTGTCAGAATATTATTGTGTTTGATATAACCAGTGTGTAAGGTGCTGCTGTGCCTGTGAACTTTGGGCACAGATACACAAAGCACAAAGCAGCTATATTCTGCAGTGATAAAAACTAAAACAAATTCATATTTGCAATGACAGCTTTCTGGCAAATATATTATACAAAACATGCATTTCCTAAGGTACACTCTAAAGGTACATTTAGGGAATTAAATTCATAACTACTGCTATTTTTGGATTTTAAGAAAAAAAAAACAAAAACAAAAACAACCAACAAATTACATGTCTTAATCAATTCAGGGATTTGAAAATGAAGTTTGGCCCATTTGTTTCCAACTTGGGTATTGAGACATAATTGGTAAGCATTGCTAACTGTCTCATTGTCATCAGAGAGCTACATGAATTTAGGAGAGAAAATCCCACTGTCCAGAAACAAACCTCTCCCCCTGCCCTTACTTGCTCTATTTCACCTTCTCTTTTCTTCCTTCTTTTTTTCTCTTCTTACTCTGCTTTATAAGAAAGGAAAATAGAAATTAAAAAAAAAAAAAAAAAACAAAAACCCAGACCTTTAAACTAAAATTCAAGAGTTTCTTTGTTCTTATATTTTGATTTTAGAAACTGTTATCAGTATGCATCTTATTTGTCTTTGCACAATTTCTTGTCTGGAAAGTTGAGAAAACATATACTGCCACAGACTGGTATCCAATACTACTGTTTTCTCCAGGGTTACAATCCTGCTTATCAAATTGATGTACTTAAGGGTGCAATCTTCCCCAAAAGGGCAAAAATACTGAAAAAAACCATAAAGCAAGGTATTTTAAATCAAAGAGAGAGAGATATGAAGTTATGAATAGGTGAGAAAGTCACTCTGAGTAAATAGAAATTAACAGAAACACAGCAGCAGGAAGATGGCTATATATAACATATAGTTTCCTTCTTAAATTAAATTTGGGATTTTAGTTCATTTGAATTAAAATATGAGCAAGTAACTATGATGAATTCAAAATTAAGCAAAGAAATATAATCAATTTTTCCATCCCTTTTTAAGAGGGTATGCTGATCCCACACATGAAACAATGCTTTGGCAGGTAATTAGCTTTTCATAGGAGCAAATAAGGTTTGCCAAGATGTTACCTTTAAGGAGTCACTCTGCCTAAAGACAGTCAGCTCTTTATCAGCCTGACACACACAGATACCAAGCTCAAAGGACCAAGCAGACGTCTGCAATGTCCCGTCCCTAATGAGGGGAACACCTGAGATTTGTAGGTGCTTGTGGTCAAAAGGAACAACAAAAGTCACAGTGTCCTTAAAAAACTTACAAAGTTTTACCAGTAAATTACACAATTGGCGTGGAAATAAGAATGTTAGTCCCTGGGTATCCATTTAGACAGTGAGTTTTGGGTAATGGGTTGGATGACCAACCCATTCTCCCTCAGGGAGAATGAGGGAGATGAATTAAAGAGAGGGAGAGAGGAAGAAGTAGACAAAGAATCAGAGGGAAAGAGCACTAGTTCTGGCTCCAGTGCTGATCCAGCTGGGATGTCCAGGGTTCTGGGGTGCATGCACAGGGCAAGTACACTGGGCTTGATGGGATACCTAGTTATAGATAAATTATTCCTACCCTGGAGATAAGCTCTCACTTTCGATGCAAATTAGTTCTCACACACAGTCCATTCTTCCAGACCTTTCTGGAAAGCATTTGGAGGGTTCAGGCTCTCTGATGGTCTTCTTCTCCCCCTACAGTCCATGCATACATCTCAACCTCTTGAGCTATGCTGTGTTGTGCTTATCTCCAGGAGCAAGAATAAGTGAAAAGTTCTGCCCCACCTCCATGTGGCCCCTGCTCCAGACACATCCTTTCTCACATGATGTTATTAACAACACTCCTTGGCTATTTTCAGCAGCAATCCATGGCTGGCTCCACAGCTGTCTATCTATGTTTCTATCCTAGCCCCATCTCTTTTAGGCTTCTACAACATCAGTATCTAAACCAAAGACCTTACTCCCGCCTTAACAAACAGTGGAGTATTGGAATCACTCTTAGAGCAGGATACAATATCTGTTGTGTCCCAGGAGTTCATGTTTACTTCATGGGCATAAGAAGACCAAGGGCAGCTTGCTTCAGAGACAGATGTTTGTAATTTCTTTAGGTAAGCTGGGTTGTGTGTCAATTGGAAAGCCAGTGAAAAACAGAGAAAGAGATTTCCAATGCACTCGGATCTTTCAATCCATGTTACACCCAATGCTGCTGAGCTGTAAGTGGTATGCTACACAAATGCAATGAGCTGTGCTTTTTTAATTTTTCATGCCAATAGCTGCAAAGTCAGACTTAACACAAGTCCTCCATGAAAAGCAATGCACTCAAATACTGTACTAATCACTGTCCTAATCAATGTTAATGAAATTGATGAAATTATGTATTTATTATTACATCTGTTTCCTGACCCAGGGTTTTGATTTTCCTGTTTCCTCATTAAATTTTGCTGTGTTTATTTGCACATTCACATTTTCATTACTGGTCTGGTGATGAAAATACTTGGCAAAGAACACATGGAAAAGTCCAGATATTGAGGAATTCAAACAAATTAACTTAGTCATAGAACTATGTAACTGGTATTTGACAGAATAGATGAACATATGATCAGTCCTGTACATTGACAGTAAAAAAAAAAAAAAGGCTGAAACATTGGTGAACAGTTACAGTTTGTTCCATGGCCATAATTGGGACATTTGGGCTCTCTTTATTTAGGAACAGCTGAAGCGGTCAGGTAGGCTATAGCTGCTAAAGGAGGAATATTCTGATAGAGAAAGTCACAAGGCTTAAAACACTGATAATCACAGTCTAACAGGAAATAACAATTTGGAAGAAAAGCATTCCTAAACGTGATACATATTTGATGGTGTGGAAGGTTGGCTCCTTCCAAGCAGTAAATTGCATAATGTGAACAGAAGGAAGCTCCCTATTTCTCATATATATATATATATATATATACCATATATTCTTATGATATATCATAACAAAGACTGCTCATATACTTAAATAGAGGTCATTCTGCCATCATTGCAGATTTGGAAATTTCTGAGAAGGATTTCAGTGTCTGTCTCAACCATATGCCTCTGTAGCCTTCATAAAAAGTTATATATGTAAAGCAGAGGGAGCATATCCCACCTCCACATCACATAGGGACAGTAAAATCCAGCAATGACTGAACTGCTCAGAGAGTAACAAACAGAGAAATGGCTGAGAGAATTGAGATGATTCATCCTGAAGAAAATTGCAGCCTTCCAGTACCTGAAGGGAGCCTATTTACAAGGACCTGGAGTGAAAGGACAAAGGTGAATGGCTTCAAACTGTCAGAGAGTAGGTTTAGATTGGATATTAAGAAGAAATTCTTTACTCTGAGGGCAGTGAGGCCCTGGCACAGGTTGTCCAGAGAAGCTGTTGCTGCCGTAACCTTGGAAGTGTTCAAGGCCAGGTTGGATGGGGCTCTGAGCAACCTGAATTAGTGAAAAGTGTCCCTGCCCATGGCAGGGGGTTTGAATGAGATTATCTTTAAGGTCCCTTCCAACACAGGCCATTCTATAATTCCTAACAGTGGTCAGCTCAACAGTGTCAAAAACTCAAATACAGCTGTGCACTACTGAAAAAAAAATAAATAACAAGAGATATTTTCAAAAGCACAAGTGGGAAAAGGACCTCCCCCCTCCATGCCCTCTTTATTACACTTGTGTTCATAAATGGCCATATACACCTTAAAAAACTCTAGAGGGATGCCAGAAAACAGAAAATATACACAGGAATATTTTTTACAAGTTAGGCACAGAGTTTTAACAATGAGGCAATCTTTGATATAGATGCAAATGAATTTAAAATGTTCCATAGCAAGCAGTTCCCACACAGGGGATGTAAACAAGCTACTCCTGCAATAACAAAGAATTTGCCTTGTATCTAGAGCTTCTTAAGGGCAAAAAAGGAGAGAAATCATAGATTTTATGAAATGCCTTATTAGAAGACATTCCCAGGGGGAGAAGGGGTGTGGAAATGCAGAAGTGTCAAATGCAGTAAGTTAATAAAAAGCAAATAAAATCCATATGTTTTAAATAAAGCCTAAAGCATTATTCATAAAGAAGGTGTTTCTCTCACAAAGAAAGTTTAATGCATCATCCTGTTTACTATATTTTACAGCACCAATTAGAAAAGAGAGATTCTCTTCCTCTCCAGTGAGTAATGCATCTTCACCATACAAGAAAACTTATTATAGTGTTTATTAACTTGATGAGAGATGCGTAAAAGTCAATCAGCAAGACTGAAAGAAAATCAGCATGTGAGAAAGGAAGAGTGATTCCCTTATTGTGAAAATTCATTCAGGTTACAATGAGTAGGTGATGGCAGGCCTGTTTTTCTCTTTTTGGACCAGTTCACCTAAGCTATGACTAGGGGAAGGAACAATGGAGGAGGACAATGTTTGTTCCCAATTACATCATCTTTTCCCTCTCCAGTTTTTTCCCTCTCCAGAAAAGGACCAGATAAACTTTGGTATCTGGGTGGGTGTGAGGAGACACAAGAAAAGGCACCAAAAAGCAGAATTTAGAAGCATCCATGGCATTTTTTTTTTTTCCATTGTAGCTGCTCCTTAGGTTAATATCTAGCCAGGTTCAAAGCCAGATCTAACTGGGCTGTAACTGAATTATAAGTGTTTTTAATATTAATTTTAATCATTTTTAAGTTAAGAAAAGGAAAGAGTTCCAAAGACATCCTTCCAGAAATATTTTACTGGGTCCACTACGGACATATTTTATGCTTACAGATTTGTCTTGTGCTTTTAAGATTGTCCTTTTTTTTTTTTCCCCCTCCAGCTGCTGTGGACACCTAAAACCAGAACAATGTCATGGCAGCAGGTAGACGCAAAAATCGTCATGGACCATTATTAACTGGAACTTCAATATTCACATGACATGAGTAACTGTAAGGAGAATAGACTGGATTTGAAAACATAATATATATGATGTGAATGTTTTGAACCTAGCCTGTCCTTAAAGTTCTTATTCAGAAGCCTGCTCTTAAGATTACACAGATTGAGCAAATAGGTGACAACTTCTGCTTTTACACTGCACCTGTTTGCAGACATTTCCCAAGTCTCTTTTAAAAAATTTGTATCAGAGGGCTTTTCATCTTGAAAGAGCTTTTGAGACATTCAGATTTGGGTTGCTTTTCTCTACATCTTGTTTTCTTTTTCCCTGACCTCACTATATCTATTTACTAACAAGTGTGGTGATAACTTCCAGTAAGCAAGAATTAAAATGACAACTTCTCAGAAAAGTTCTTTGAGAAGATGCACTTAGTCCAGTTGAAAACTCTAATTGCCTGCACTACATGATGGCACAAAATCAGGCATGGGAAACACATTTGCATTTACATTTCAAATATACTCCATAGACATTTATATTTGAAAGTCTTCATTTCCATCTTCAAACTTCAGTCCCTAATGTTCCCTAAGAGGCTAAAATCTACTCGGAAGATTTATAGGGAGCAAGGAAATAATCCTCTTAAGTATTGGTAGCTATCCTTTCAGCAAGTAAAGGTACATATATCTCATCAGCTGCAGAATCCACAGGGCATGTGTGAAGAGCTTCCACAAGTGAGCCCTTTCCACTGTGTTAAGAATAAACTTGTCACCTCTGCACAGGTTTTTCCCTGGCCAATTAAAATCTCAGTTACATTTATAGAATCTCTGCTTCATTATTCGATTAGTGGTTAGACTGGCTTCCACTGGGAAAACAAGGGAATATGGGGCACACAGAGGAGATCTAGAAGATGTTAGAGATGTGTGACCCTGGCAGATGTGTAAGGTTGGGATTAATCCTCCATGGCAGATACAGAGATTTAAAGGTAAGGTGTGCCCCACTGCCTAAAGTTACTTAACAGCTCTGTATCCTTGTATCACCTTAAAACATGCAAGTTATATAAAGGTTCTCAAATTTTAGGGATCCCCCCCCCAAAAAAATTATACAGTATCACCCCTGTGCAAAACAAAATGTCAGTCAACCAAAAGCTCTTTTTTGTGTTAGTTAACAAATCATCAGTTACAAGTTACTCTTTCAAGTTGCTCTTTTTTCCTTCTTCTTCATTCTTGCATTCTGAATGGTTACAAATCCATCAAAGTTCCCAGTTTGTCTTGAATTTGTCTCTCTCTAATCCAATTAATTAATTTTTTTTCTTCAACATCCACAACCCAGGATGTTAGGAATGATAACTCCTACTTTGGTATGGAAATGAGTACAAATAGAACTTACAGTTAGGCTGGGGTGCTGGGAGACAAAATCATCTCCCTTCACTTCTAAAATTGTCCTCACCCCACGGTTGGGGCTGTTCAAATTTGCTCCTGGTTATAGACTCTGCTACGTAAGGACCTTTGTTTGGATCTTGAAAAATGCTGAAGATGTTTTTGCTGCTATTAGACACAATATACAATGTAAATAATATTTGATGTAATAGTGGTGACAGTAAAACTGCGTGCTTTTTTTTTTTTTTGCTAACACAAATTTCTGATTCTACTTGGGTTTTGTACCTCATTAACAGAAACATCAGTGTGTGCAGTTAATTAATTTTTTTAAGTGAAGAGAAGAATTCACAGGAATTGTTTAAACATTTGAGTGCATATACATTTAAAATAATTTTATCTCTGTATAAGAAAACATAAAGGAAGTTATAGGAAAAAAGCAACTATTGCACCAATAACCTCTGGAAAAACTTAGTAAGTGAATAGATTGAGGATAAAAATAAATGCTGGAATTTATTTTAAAAATATTTAATTCGGTTCCATTCTAATAATATTTTAATGAAATATTTCATAGGGTTAAGTGTAAAACTTGAATATAAACTTAAAAATTGATTACCAGTTCAATACTTGCTCTGCCAATAATGTAAACAATGTGCAGCTTATCAGAAAGTTCCACAGTAAGGTTGACACTTATGAGAAGACAATCTGAATCACTGGACTTTTAGTAAAATAACACTGAAATGCTTTATTTTAATTAAGCCAGATTTCTTTGAAGCTATAGCTTTCCTTTACCTATATTTTAATCTTAATATTTAATTGCTAAATTGATACATACCAATTTCCTGCACAATGCTAAACTCATTGAATGAGAGTCTTCTGACTTATCCTGAAATTGGCTTTAAAGGTATTATTCCAATTGAAGCCTTGGGATCTTATCTCAACATTGGCTGTGACTTAAGGGGATAACAAAATAATAACGAGAAAGTATAGAGAGGTGTAATAGAGGTATCATTAATGAGAAAGTACCATTAATGTATCATTAAAATCAAGGACATTATGGCAGAGAGTTAGCTATTTCATCAATGAGTGTCAAGGAGCTTGAAGGAGTTTTGTTCAAAGAAAAGAAGTCAGCTGGGAACTGCCCCCTAAGTTAATTTATGGGAGTGAGTAATAATGGGTCCAGCCAAAAAAAAAAATGAAATGAAATGATGGTCACACATATTAATGATTCACACTGTTTTCCCTGGTTCTCTACACTTCAAACATAAGTCTAAAGAAACATTTACAGGAGCTGCCTTCCAAACAAAGTTTCAAGAATCTGAGGATTTTTTACTGAAAACTCAAGAACTATCAAATCTCCAGGTCATTGTATTCACCTGACTCCACTCCATAATAAATACTGTGGTTCAACCAACAGTGACCTAACAAGTCAGTTTTAAGATTTTAATTTAAAATAGAAGTTCAAAGAAGAGCAGAAAAATTGGAACAATGACAAAGCCAAACTATTTTGAAGATTCATTGTCCTTTGGCAGGAAATCCTTAAATTTCAGATTAGAAAAATGTGTATTAAAAAAAAAAATCACAAAGACATTTTCCCCAGTATTAGCATAATACTTATCTTGATTGCTTTCCTTTGCACCCAAGTATCTTAATTTGCTTTCTACTACAAAATAGGAAAAGAAATAGAAAATTTTAGCTAGTGATTTATTCAAGAATTAAAGTAATACAGTTCTAGGCATATTATAAATACCTATGTATATTACCACTAAATCAAAAAGTGTCTTCTGCCAAAAAGGCTGAACTCCCTGAAAGCCATTTCTGATGAATCAGCAGGAGATAACAGTAGAATTACATGAGACACACCATTCTTGGGGGATCTAAAATCAATACTTTCTCTCTGATTTCAGCCTCTGCTGGCTCCACAAGTAAAATGCTAAAGTCTGTCATTCTACACTAAAAATTAATTTGGCTCCCTACATCTGAGGCTTAAACTTCAGCCACACAGTTAATGATGCATGATATCACTAATCATTTCCTCGATGAAATAGCAAACTGTAGCAAAAAAATAAGACATGAGAAGACAATCGCTTATGAGGTTAAGAAGAAAAATGTTTTGGGACCTTGGCAATCTCCCAGTGATTACACCTTTAAATAAATTTCGAAGATCCCACTGGACATCACAACTAGCAAATATTGTACTCAATTACTTTGACAGTGCCTGTTTTGGCAACATTGTGCCTTCAAATAACAGATAAAACCCTCCTTCACATTCCAAAGACATGCAAAATGCAGCCTCTTAAGGATAAGAATGTTAGATAAGAATGTTACAGCACTTACTCTTCAATTCTAGTTTGTCCCTATGGGTCAAGTGCAGAGTTCTGAAGAAATCTGCTTCTTTCTCCAAGTGCTTCAAATTTTTTTTTTGTTTTCTATCACCACCTGGACACAGATGCTACTTGGATTCCCCTTATCAACCAGCCTAAACAAGGTATAATTGACCTTTTCTAACCATTATCATGTTATTGGGAAAAAAAGTCAGAATCATTTTCTTTGTAGTATGTCTGTTTAAGAGAGTACAGTGATAATAAAGCATTTCAGGAAAGTTTGATATGTTTTGTTATTTAGAAACCACATTCAACACAACATCATATAGCAACTTCAGGGCTTTATCCCAGCCTTAACTGAAAAATGCCAAGTTCATAAATTTGCTCAAATATAGAGGACAAGAATGACTTAAGAGTTCTTGCCTTGGTTCTCAAGCACTATTACTTAATTATTGTGCCTGTTAGTCTGTTTGAACCTGATGTTACAGGACAAAGGAGTTACCCACCATAGTGGCAGGCAGGGTTTGAAGTTCCAGAGACTTTTATCATCTGGCTAGTGAGTATTGGATTCAATAAAGTAAAAAGAAAATTATTGTGTACATGGTGGCAGCTATATCCTCCCTATGGCTTCTTCTGTAGAACATTTGCCAGAGCAGGACCATGTACATGTGCTGAAAGGAGGATACCTGGTGATCCCTCTTTACATCATCACTGCTGACAAAAATCATTCTTACAGTAAGGCATAACAAATAGATAACCCATATGTTTACCAATAGGTGTTTTTCCCCTGTTTTTAGACAAAATTGTAAAGAAACCAAACACAACCATTGAAAGGCCATTCAAGACCATACAAAAGACCATCAAAGACCATAAGAAATTCGACTGATGCACAAGTGACCTTTATTAAACACAAAATCACTGTGGCAGTTCTAAGTAATAGCTGTTTTTTTAAACAAAAAATCTATAGAGGAAGACATAGCACATTATTTTATTTAGACTACTGTGTTATCTTCTGGGGTCAAAATCCTCTTCTACCATTTTTATTCATGATATTCTGATAAATCTGTTTTTAAGACTTGCCACTCCCTTTCATTCTGAGAATGCTTATCCTATGCAGATACTTTAATGAAAGAAAAGCTGATTGTTTGAAAACCCAGCTTGATACTTATCACGTTGACAGATAATATTAATTTGTGGTGAAATTATACTGTACTCTTACTCATAATTAACCATAGAACTGGAGATGTTGGCTAGTGAAATGCATTAGGTATATCATAGATACCAAGATTACAATCACTGAAACAAAGCTTTCTTAGAGGAATATTTAAAATAAAATGTACTACCTGAAAAATCAGTTTTGTAACTACTCCTGTCAGTAGTCAGAATTACTACATTTTACAGGTATAATTGTAAGAAAGAACAAAAAACTTTTCATATTGAATAATAATCTCTAGCAGTTATTCAGCCAATGTATTTATATGGCAAAACAATAAAGATAATAGACTATTGTAGACACTCAATGTAAATGGCAAGTCAGCAAATCTTCAGTTTTCTGTCTTTTATAAGATAAAAGTGGTAAAAATAGCAACTGATGAGTATGAAAATCATTGGTAGGGTTGTATTTTCATGTAATACCTTTTCACAAAAATCTGAATATTAAATAAGGAGAGAGAATGTACTCTTATACAATTGAGTTCGAGGAATAAATGACACTTTAAAATACTGAATGCCCTAAGAATGTTTTATAAACTTAAGCATATTGCATATTATGAAGTTGTTCAAATGCATGCAGTTAATGAAGAGAGCTCAATTCAATTGAGTATTTTCCCCCTCTATTTTCTTCAACACAGTTCTATTTTTAAATTACAGAGCTTTAGATGTAACATTTTTTAAATTTATCTATACTTCCACTCTCTTCCCAGAAGTCAAAATGTGAATAAGCAATTCCACTATAGTCAGTAATGTTTACTGATAAGTCCCAGAGATTTCTCAGATATTACAGTGCTAATATGGTAATAATCATTGCCACTCTGGACATATTTTTGTGTGGTTACTTGCTTTTCCTCTGCACAATACACAAGATATGAAAGGCCTCAGTACTAGTGCATACTGTGACTAATCAGTCCTAATTTGGCTAAAAATGTTTCAGTTTTGAAACACTTTTCCTTATAGTTCCTGTATAAAATATAAGAATTTTAAACAAAAAAACAATTCTGTGTTGTGGTATTTTTTACTGTCATTGCCTAACTAAGAATTTTACCTCACTTACAAATGGATTTTACATTCTCATTTTAAATTCTACTGTTACATTTTTTTAATGGTAAAGAATTTACAGATTTTCTTCTGTAATACGTTGTCCATGTGATGTATGTTCAGCTATAATGTGGCTTTAGGAAAGGCTCTGAAAAATATGTTTAAACCTCCCTGAGACCTTCAGTGGGAGAAATGAGGAAAAGATGCTGCTAATTCTTGTAGTTTTGGATGTTGTGGTTCCTTCCAGAGCAGAACAAGACTTGTACAGAACATGACAGTGTATCATGAATGGGCAGGGGAAGAAAATCACCAACACTCCAGGAAAGAACAAAACTGAGTGGAACACCTTTAATTTGGTCACTGCTAATCTACATCTCACAAGAAGGTCAAGGCAGAAGACAAAAAAATATGTAAGTAAATATGTGAAGACACCAACTCTTCTCATTTATGTTTCAATCAGCAGGCTTAGCAATGATAATGAAAAACAGAAAGGTGAGAATGTAAAATTCAGATTAAGTGAGAAATACTGAAGGAATAAAGAAAACACAGGTAAGAAGGAAAATGGGTGTTTGCTGCAGTTAAAGGTCTGTCAGACCTTTCCATTACAACAGCTGTACAACTGTAAAAGAATATAAGCAGGAAGCCATTTGGAAGACCCTAGAAATGCTTGAGAACGTGTGGCAAAAATGAAATAAACTGAAATACAGAAGAAACACACAGGAGGTAGGGAAGCAAAGGACAGATAGCACCTGACTGCATGATGGTAGCAATAAATCCACACGAGTGAGAAACAGAATATGAAAGAAATAAAATATAATGATTTTATCTCATTTATTTCTTTAGCAACTGAGCAATAAAGAATAAAAATAAATGCATTAATTAATATGAGAAGTCTCATTTTCTTAAATACAGCTTTCTTTTATTCCTGTTTACTTGAAAACCTATTTAAAATATGTATGAAGAAAAAGGAAAAGCTGTTAGTCTAAAGCCATGTACAGCAAGGTTCAATTTGAAGCACTTTTTTTTATGGCCAAGTTCCAAAGAGCAATCAAATGGGATTTACAGTACCAGTCTTGACAGGATCTTAGGCATAGCAGCATTAGATAGCAGCCACCATAACTTTTCGGGTAGAGATGGCTGCAGTAAGTTATAGGTTACAATTAAACCTCATTTGTTACCCCTTTCTTCTCAGCATTGGAAAGGTTAAGGACATAGGGATCTCAAAGCCATTGAATTATCTTTCTGGTTTAGACTATCTATAAATACCATGGAAAAGCTCAAGTAGTTTTCTTTTTTTTATTTTTTTTGAGGGGGGATTTTTATCCATTAGAAAGTTGTGAAAGGACAGAAAAAGGGGAAACATGATGAAATCCAATACAGTTGAGTTTTATTCAGCCAAAAGAGCTCATTATGATCTTGCTGTTCTAGAGAACATTTTCCTTTACTCTTTAAAATGTCCAGCCTCTACAAAGTGTCTGGACTTTTATTTTGTCATTGTTGATGTTACAAATTGTAAAAAATCAGAAATACCTATGTATATTCTTTTCAGAAATCTGAACTGACAAAAAGTCAATAAGATGCTGGGCAATAACTTGCCCTGAATATCACCAGATTCTGTTTGAGAAATACCATTTCAGGCAGCTGATAGTCATGCACTCATCAGAATCTGAATTCCATCAGCTGACTTAGTCAGGATTTAATAATGCATAATGCATTATGCAACCTAAAAAAACCATTATCTGGGTAGCACAAGAAGATAGAGTTATCCTATTTTGTTGGATTCTGACAATGAGTCATCACTTCCTTCATATGACATGTTGCTGGGTGCCTATCTGGTTGATAGAAATCTGAATCTGGAAGGAAAGTGCTTCAGGCCATTCTAACATAAGTCTTACAACATTAAAAATATGTCAGCTGTAAATTTTCGATTATGATTTTGGCCTGGCAAGAGACGCTATGACAGTCTGAATACAGATTTAAAAATTTTATAAGCTTAATATTGTCAGCTTAACCAATATATTTTTCCATGCCCAGTTCTGAATTTTTACCTCAGACTGTGTAGTCTCAGGATAAAGCATTCCCAGCAAAAGCTACTCAGTGTCACGTCTGTGCTGAGATAACTCATTTGCACTGGAGCCCAGAGCAACCAGCATTGTTCCTGGCCTCAGGATACAATGTAGAAAACACATTTTGACATAGTTTTCCTGACATGTTTTGCCTGTATCTCATTAAATAAATATAAACAAGAGTCATTTTCAGTCTGCTCAAAGGTAGGAACTATTAAAAAAAAAATGGAAACTATTGCTGGTAATAGACTGAAAACATCCTAGTGAAAGGCAAAATATGAGTGGCACTGTAAATTCTCCAAGGGAATAAATGGGGAGGAGGTAAAATCAGAGTTTACAGACTCCCTCACACTGGGCATCTACTCTGGACTACTCTGAGGAAGGTTTCTTCAGTCCATCCTTCAGTCCAGCCTCTTAAAACTACTCTGATGTTATATTTTAATTGTTTTACTTTTCTAGGAGCCTTTGGACATGAGAGTTTTCTAGAAGCTGTTGTTATACAATGCACAGTCTTCAGTTTTCCAATGTTCTGTTTTTTTAGAGGAAGGCTTGAGCAATTCTGATTTATGGTACAGGAGGTTAGCAGCCACTGTTGAAGGAAATTCAGAAAAATGGATTCTGTAAAATAAGTAATAAAAGAAGATTAGGAACTGAGATTATTTAGGATTATATTTGGGTTGAAAAAAAATAAAATAATGATCTATGAAATGTGAAATTACAAAGTAATGTCAAAGTACTTCAGAAAATACCAAGTTATGATAAAAAATGACATATTAATTCTGCAAGACATTCTTTTCTCTCTTACAACACAACTTCACTTATGCCTGTTAGAAAAAGGACATTGTTTTTATCAAGAGATAATATCCCTAACAAAATTGTGTCCAGAAGTTTCCCTGAAAGATAAGAATTTCTCTTGACACCAGGAAATGTATAGAAGTCAAGGAAAGACTTGGGTGCCTTCTTAGAGGACTTTCCAGGTACTGAATCAGTGGCAATTATTATGCTAACTTAATATTTATTGTATTCTTTGTATACAGTACTTAATAATGTCATATGTGTGCATATTATCTCTGTGTAATTTATTCTGAATAGTTTTATATACTGCTCATCCATTTTTTTATTATTTTGAGGTCTGAAGAAAACACTGAAGGGAAATGAAGAAAGAAAAAATACCCAATATTTCACATAGACCTATAAATAAAACAAAACTAAATTTTCTCTGAACTGCCAAATGTAAATGCTTCTACAGACAAATTTGTAATTCCATACGATAGTTTCAGTGATTCACCTGTTTTTCCATGGTTGTAGCACTATGTATGTGACTGTTTTAATGAAACCTCATCTTCAGGCAGAATGTTACTGCCATGTCCATTTTACTGCCCTGACTTGTAAATGTTGTACACCTCGTTATTCAAGCTGCAGGTAGCAAACTACATGTGAATTATCAGCTTTGCCAACAGGTAGAGCATAACAAGGATTTAATTGCCTTCGCTTTTGGCGTCCTTCACCCTTAAGGGATGGCAACTGTTATTCCAATTCTAAGACAGAGCAGCTACTTAGTAGTCTTTCACCTGGAAGAGGATGAAGAATGTAAGTGTTAATGAATCAAAATTTGAGTGTGTCAACTGCTTTTTCTCCAACCCTTAAGATTAAATAGTTCTTCTGGAAGAGTCTACAAACCTCAGGGTCTGTAGCCACCTTGTGGTTTTTGAAAATTGTGTCCAGGCCGCTGGTAATTAAAAAGTGACTAGGCAAGGAAAGCATTAGAGGTGAGGAAAACATTATTGGCTTTTGCTCCACGTCTTTGCAGCTTCCTGAAAATCAGCTCTCAGAGCACAGTATCTCTAGGATCTGTGCCCTGGATGGGCTGTTAGGTGTCCTGAGCTCATCCTTGGTTCAGCAGGGATTTCTCCCAGTGCCACAGAAAGCATTGCAGCACACTGGCAGGGCAGTCCCCTCTCCAGGCAGTTCCAGCCAGCCTTTCCTTATCACAGAGGGTTGCAGTCCTGCACTTTGGCATTGCCACTGCCAGAAGAGCTGTACCAAGCTTGCGCGGCCTCAGCAGCGAGGTTTGCCACTCCCGCGCTCTGTGAACTTTTCCTGACCTGCCTGCAGTCTCATTTCACTGGCTTCTGCTGTGACAGCACTTTCTCAAACTCACTAAGTGTCCATGGCTAATTTGTCCTCTTTTTGCTTGTCTTGTGTGATACCTGTACAATTTCAATGGCAACGAGTGCTTTGCGCAGAGCAAACTGCCTACAGCTAGCACAGACAGTGCAAGGAAACACAGCCTTGTTAGGATAGCAAAAAAGCAGAAAGGTGTAAAATTGTTACAAAATACATAAAGAAAAATAATCCAAAGTGGATTGTAGACCAAAAAAAGAGGCAGCAAACTACATCAGCATCATACTTCTGTCAGTAAAGGACTCCAGATGCTGAGGACTCACACAGCACATCTCCCCCCTCTCAGCACCAGCAGGAAAGACCTGACCCCAGGGGCCAGAGGAGCAGAGGGAGGGTGCACATTGCTCCAAGAGATGGGGCATGTACGTTTAAAAACTTTAACTGCATTATTTTTCTTTCTGTAACAATTACATCCGGATTAGTAATAATTAAACTTAAGATTTCCATTGTACTTACAATAAATTCTCAGTTTTATGTACATAAAATTGTGCTGCATCTTCACCTGTAAAAAATCATAAAAGAATAAAATCTTGGCTTCATGGAAAAATATGTATAAGCTATTTCCTCTTATTTTATTAGATTCAGAATTTCAATGTATTCTGTATATGGAGAATCTTGCATGAATTTTATTAGCTTTTAGATAATTTCACTGCTTTTACCAATCTAGTCACTCTCAGAGTCAAAAAATAAGAGTTTGTTAAACTTTTAGAAACTCTGCTCTCTAAAAACATTTTGACAATGTCTTTTTCTCCATTGAAAACATATTAATTTCATCAAAACTTCTGAACTGGGAGATGTCTCTTGACAAGGATGGAATCTCTGACAAAAAGAGCAAGGGGAAAACAAGTAAGGGAAGAAACTCAGAAACTACTGGCTAATTTGTTACTTTCTCATGAATTTGAATCTCTCTTGGGAGTTATTTTTCAAAAGCAGAGATTGAATCTATAGCAATCAAAATCCCTCAGTTAAGACATGGAATATTCATGTTCAAATTCTGTCCCCAAAGCTGTACCACCATGGGACTGGAAAAATGTTTGACGTGGCTAGATTTCACAGGAAAAGTAAGCTTGCAACTTGAGAAGAAAGCTAAAAATTAGTCCCATAATACACTACTTACAGCAGAAATGAACTACTTGCAGCATCTTTTATCTTGAGGTTTCTCTACAGTGTCATATAGACTAATCTTTATGAAAAGTTCAGCTCATTTTCTTCTTTGAAAAATAGTCTCCTACATAATGGTAAAAAGGTTGCTGTTATATCAATTAGATCAGTTTTAAAAACAAAGTGAAAGAAGGAAGACATAAGTGTTCCTTTTAAAGCAGACTTATTCCCGTCCCAGAAATCTTAACTCCACTACTTGGAATATATCTAGAATGCTGAGAAATAATGTCTTAAAAAATCATCAATGTGTAAAGTTAATTTCTGAAATGTTAGAGAATGTCCACACCAAAACCATCCATATACGTTTGTTCTTCAAACTTTCTTGCACATTTTCTTAAAAACAAGTTCTGGTGTGCATAAAGGGAAGTTTAGAAATAAAGAAATACAGGTGAAATTTAAAATAAATACTGATAATACCCAATATCTGCAGAGGTCATGGTGCATGAAAACACTTAGATCCACCTCACATGGCTACACCCCAACCACTGGTGGCATCAAGTTGCCTTGAGAGGTCTTTTACCTAGAACTTTTCTACCAGAATAAGGATGGGTGATGCTCGATATATTTTCTCTTGTAATTGAGAAGTAAAATTAAAAGTATTTTTACCACACAACATTTTACTGTTTGCTCTACTCTGTTACACAGGGTATCTTTTTAGGAAAAGTGCTTCAAAGTATAAAGTGTCCTTGAGTAACTATGGTATAACAACTCTACAAAACCCATACAAAGTCAACCCCAAAGAAATCCTAAACTGTAATACTCTGGCCAGCCTAAATCCAGTTCTGGCAGAAATCCAGTGCTACTGCTCTGTGCTGGTAGCCCATATAAAACATAACATTTACATCTATGTTTGCATATCACCATCTGTATTATTTTGCCCCTTCTGAACTTAATGAAGGTTTGGAAATGAAAGCCTTTACAGAAACTCAGAACAGAAAAATATGCTAGAAGAAAAAATAATGCCAACTTTCAGAATTAATATAAATTTGAAAACTCCTCTGGAGAGGATTGGGTACTAATTGTATCTGTCTGTTCCTGGCTGCCTCAGAGCCAGGAGGTGAGCGAGGTGTGTGCCTTGCTGGTGCTCCAGAAACCTCTGCAGCCAAAAAGGCACCAAGAACTGGGAGGCAATCATGGCTGTAGCTCCAGGGCTACAAATAACTAGCCTGTTTGAAAGGGCAGAGGCTGCCTAGGCCACACACCTCAGGAACTTCAGTTCTTCCCTGGGGTATATGGCAGGATTTTCTATTCTTCCTAATTACAAATACTGGAGGCTATACATTTCCAAACAAAATCAGCTTCAATTGAACTTTTACCATTACTCTTAAACACAGAAAGGGCTGAGATGACATACAGAGTGAAATATTCTCTTCCCTTTATGTGGGTTTAAAAATCCAGACTACTGAATTAAGCATTGGATACTTAATAAGTATAAAGAGTAGCAGTAGAATTCTACTTACTGTTCCCTTTTACACATTCCTTCAGGGGAAAAAAAATTTTAAAAATCCCAACTAATTAGAGTTTATGAGAGCAATGGAACATTGCTCTAGATGCTTTATTTCAAAGGTCACTTATAGTACAGATTTTTATTGCACCTTAGAAGAATGAAAAATGTAAAAAGAAAGTTCCTTTTGTCACTATCGGGATGTAATATAAATTTGCTTGAGAACATATTTGAGTGGCATGTAAAACACATACAGAAAAGCATCTCACAGCATTGGACAAATAATTCCTCTATATTACTTTATTTTAATTTCCAGAAATTTGCTGTTTAAGAGTTTTGCAGATAAAACTTTCTTCTATGTCGTAAGTAATTACAATTCTGGAGAAGAAACAACAGGATTGGTAAAAATATTCCTGTTGTTTATTTTAGACCCCAAAGAAATTGCTCCATTATTTCAATTTGACAATTAATTTATTTATTTATTTGATGAATTAATTAATTATTTAATGTGAGTGCTTTTTTTGAAGCCTATTTTTATTGACTGTTAAACATAAATTACAGTGATGACATATCCTTCTACAGTTAATGCTTTTAACATTTCTTTTTACTGTCAGAGTAATGTAAATGCACAGCCTTTTGACACACGAACATGGAGAAATTTGTTTTCCTTTTCCAAAAATTTGCTGGGGATTTTCCCCCCAAGCATATTACAGGGAAAAAACAACTTGTAGAGGGCAGAATACTTTGAAAAAAAAACCAATCATTTTTCATTGGCAACTTGATTTGTGAGAGAGCTTTGTGCTACTTTTTGTGCATGAGACAAAGGTAAGGCATGGGCCACACGTTTACCTTGGTGCTTCCTTTGAGATGGACAAAAGCCAGGATCAAAGCTAATGTGGTATTACAGTACACCCTGCTCAACCCACCAGTGGCAAGGATGAAGCAGCAGAGAGGTGGAGGGTGCATAAAATAAGATGCTAACAAATCCTTGAAAGAATATTAAAAACGTTGTATTTTCAGTAACAACGTATTGTAACTTCCTTCTCACATAGACCATAATTGATAATCTCTGCAGACCAAGATAACAAGAAAAGTAAGGGAAGGATAGAGTCATTGGCAATTTTTGCAGGAAAATACTAACAAGTATGCTTGAGATTTTTACAATCTTTTAAAAGAATATTACAGCAAGGCATGCCAGCATACTGCTTTGCATTAATTTGTTGTATATAGAGGTAATTGTAATAATTCAAAATTCAAGACTGGCGACATGTCCCAGTAACTCATCTATTTCATAAATAAAAGAAGAAAGGCCATACTACAAATGGCAAAATACTAGTTAAACTAATCCTATTAATGTTTAACACATTAACACTGATTTCCCATTTAAGAAAACAAAAAACCAAAACCCTTATATATTCTGTGCTTATTTTTTTTAAATATGGACTTTTTACCCACTTCAGAGTTATTCAAAAGTATCTATTAAATTTTCATATATAGAGATAAGAAAAAAGAGGAGAGAAGAAAAGAAAAGCTGGTTATGGGAAAAAATGTAAAAAGCACCAGGAAAAAAAGTAATAATTAGCAGACATAATAATCTGAATATTAATTTCAGATATATTTGTACTTCCCTGATTAGCTTCTGAAGCAATCATTTTTTTTCAAAATTAGTTTCTTCACTACTTGTGATATTAATCAATTCCTTTCATTTTCCATGATATCAGACTTACTAACTTAGTCACTATTAAACCATGATAGTTTCTCTAGGAAATGTATCTGAATGTTATCTGGGAGTTGGGTTTGCTTTGTTATTGCCATCTCAGAGAGTTCTATACAGTGAGAATTAACCTTAGAATGGGACAAGTGTTGGCAAGTCTTGAAGCATTTATCCCTCTCCAAGATAAGTGACAAGATTTTGGCCCTAAAAATAATCTCCGCAAGGTCCCTTGGGATGCAGAAATAGGCAATTAATATGGAAATAAAGCCTCTGTTTCAGGTGCCTGTACTGATGCTAGTTCCTCCTGTGTTGCTGGAGTTAGGGACAGCTGGAGTAGAAGTGCTGCCTCTGAACTTCCCCCAGGAGCACTTGCAATCTGGCCTCCAAAACATATTTTCAGTTTTCTCCATGGCATTTTTAAATGTAATCCTACTTCTCCGGCAGAAAATATTTTTTCACTAAACTGCCCTGTCTAACTTGGCACCTCACCTCCACCCTTCACTTTTGATGCAGGAAACCTTGATAAAACTTGATTGGAATAACAGCATTTAAGGCTATTAAAGCAACATGTTATTTACAGGTCAATGCTGTTATCACTTTTATGCCTTGCATGCTTATATAAATTGAATAATGGAATTTATGTAGGCACTCAGATATAAACCCAAGCTTAGGAAAAAAAATGAAAAGAGTTCTCTGGGGTAACCCAATAGCAAACACCATCTGCTCTTCTTCTGAGCTGAGAATGATGAGACATATTCTTGAAATTTCATGATTGTACAGTGTCCATGGATAACTACAAAAAGTAAATTTGTATGACATATGATATATTATAAGAGTACTTGAAGCATATCACTAGTACCAAAGGGAACAAAAAATCTCAAGTATGTAAATTTTTCAGAAGAATATATTAACCTTAGCTGAAATAACCCTTCAATTTAAAACACTGCTGCTCGAGTATCTTTGTATTGGTCACCTTTTTAAAAAACACTATTTTTAAAAAGACACTCCCTCTCTGACCTCTCATATTTTTCTAAAAACATTTCTATACCCAGGTCCCCTGTCAATATATTTGAGATCAATTTCCATGCAGGTACACTCATGGCATGATTGTGAATGCAAGGTTATGTATTTTTACAAGCCTGCAACTTCCAAAATCACTAGTTTTCCAACATTTGTCTATGAACATTCAAATCATATACCTATCATGCTTGCTTAGAATTTTTTATTTGCTTAAATGACCTACTAAGAATATTTTATCAAATATGACCTTTGTTAAATTACAAGCACTTTTAGAATGAGTTGTTTTATTTAAATAGTGTGAGAATGCTAGGAAGGAAAAAAGTATCAACATAAAGAGAAGTTATTTTTACTTTTAAAATTAAAACCCCAAGTATTTATATTCAGAGATTTACTCAGTTGCATTACTGCAACTTTAGTGCTTTATAGTCAATGGATCTACTTGACTATACAATATAAGAAGAGTCACAGAATAGCTGAGGTTGGAAGGCACTTCTGAAAGTCACCTGGTCTATTCCCCCTGCTCTAGCAGGGTCATTTAAATCCTGTTACCTGAGGCAGTGTCCAGATAGCCTTAGAATATTACCAGGGATGGAGACTCTACAACCCCACTGGGCAACCCTCTTGGTCCTCCACACAGTGAAAAAGTGTTTCCATGTGTTCAGAGGGAAACTTCTGCATTTTAGTTTGGGCCCATTGCCCCTTCTCCTGTCACTGGGTGCCACTGAAATGAGCCCGACTCCATCCTCCTGGCATCCTTCTTTTCAGAGTTTATACACATTATTGAGAGCCACCCTGAGCCTTCAGTTCCCTTCAGTCCCATCTCTGCCAGTCATTCTTCATGTGAGAGCTGCTGTAGCCCCTTCATCATCCTTGTGGCTTTCTACGATAGCCATAAGGACCATAAAAGACCCAAAGGAGCTTCAGCAGCCTCATCATGATCTCCTCTCTGAGTCCCTGGCAAGCAGCAAACCTTCAACACAAGGTAACATCAGGAGACAGAGACCTTCATCCCTGTCTGGAAGGAGTCTCCCACTGCCATCCCTCACTCCTTCCCCATGGAGCACCTGTGGGGCTCAGGCTTGAGCAATGCAGACACTTTCTACCCCTGAATCAAGCATGTAACAGGTGTGTGTTTCATGTGAACTGACATTCTAGTCAGAGAGCAGGGATAAATCACTGTCAATTTATGGGGAAGGATGCATCCATGTGTCAAACCCTCAGGAAAGGCAATTAAAACTCACGTGAACAATGCATCCTAATGAATGCCAGTGTCTATTGGGCCCTTGGAGAGATGCCAAGAAGAAATTGTTTGCAATTTGGAGGACTGAGCTGCATCCAGCTTCTGGACTTTAGGTTAAGCTACACAGCATAAGTAAGAAAATCTTTCTTGCATGTGTGGTTGTATGTAGTGTTTGCTGGATTGAGGTTCAATACCTTTGCAAAATGTGTTCTATATCAATTTAGAAACAGAAGCTAACTTTGCTGTTTAAAATCTTTTGTTTTATCCACACATTTTCTGTTAGATTTATAAATCTTTGACCCCAGATTACAGCTTGTTTCTACACAGCAGTAGCTTCTAGAGACATTTCAACACCAAATAGACCATAATAACATGGATAGTATGTACAATCAAATAAGCAAAGAAGCACAATTACCCAGAAAGACCAGTCCTGCTGTTTGTATAGTCACAACGGATCTAGTGTTGTCTGTTCTGCAAATTGTTTTGAGCACAGATACCTCATCTCTCAGCTGAAATAGAAATATTTTGCTGCCACTTTGTCATTCAACCAATGGCAAAGCATGCATTAAAAAAAAAATTTGTTGCCAGAAGTGAATGATGTAAGTGTCAAATAGTCATCACATACTCAATATGCTACCATAAAAGCTCATGTCTGCACACATTATGCCTTTTCTCACAAAAGCCAAAAGGAATTTTCAGCATGCGAGACCTTGCATACCTTCAGTACAGGGAGATCAGTGACATTTCCAGATTCTGTGGAACAGCATCCATAAAAGGTTGGCTACATTTACATCACTTCCAGCAACAGCGTGAGGAGCCAGGATGGTTTTGGTCGAAGCAGTGGCATTCCCACTCTACACCTTGGCACAACAGCCCTGAACAAATGTGTCTCTTGGCCCATGGAAGCTGCTGCAATCAAAGCTGTGACAGCAGCTCCTCTTTAAGCCCCATATTCCCTGTCCACTTTGGGAAGGAGGTGACACTTGAGGGAAGCCTGCTTTCACTCATGGAAGGCAAGGGGTAGTTCTCATGTAGGTTTTTTATGAATCAAAATTGACAAAAACTGCATAGATCAGGCAGGGAATGACATAACATTTTTGTGATGCTGTGCAGATTTATTGTCTGCTTAATATAAATCCTGTCTGTCTTGAACCACAGTTCACAAAAATCTTAGCATGCAACAGCATATGTAGGTATTTTATCTGCATCTGAGTTAGGATGGCAAAATTAAACCTATTATTGCAGAAAGCAGAAATCAGCAAGAACTTCCCTTCAATTTTCAACTGAAGGTTAAGGGTAGCACTTAATTGTAGAATTTCTTTTTTCCTCAACTTGCATGATTTTGCTGGTATGTCTGAAATTTTTTAAATAGTAAATAACACCTGACTCTGAACTGTAGCTCCACAAATGACATTATTGTTGTCTGGTGCAGACACAACAAAATACATTAAAAAGCCAGACCTTACTTCTGACTAGTAATCCTCCTCTTCCAAACTCAGAAAACTATTTATCACAAAGAACTATAAAATGCCTGAGATGTGAGGTTTAATTAGAGTCTTGACTTAACAATCTAATAGTAAATACTGCCACTAGTCAAAAGGAATGATAGTGAATATACTCTATCATAATAAAAAATATTAATATTATTCTTAATAATAGAAAAATATAATAATAACATAAATACTAATATAAAATAATATGAAAATTCTGTTATTTAATAAAAAAATTGTTACATTTCTACATGCTCTCAGACTCTGTAAACTACTTTCCTAAATAATAGAAATCTGAAAGTTATGTGAAGTTAAGGTACTTTTGTGGCTTCCATTAATATAATGGCACCTTTCAGAGGGACTCAGGTCAACAAAGTTTTCCTCTACCTTCTCTCCTTCCCTGTCAGCAGCTCCTGGTCCACCAGCAGTGCCACACTTCACTTACTTCTGCTTCCAGTTTCAATTCCTTATTTTTCTTGTGCTGTCAGCAACAAATGGGCAGCACAAATCATGGACTAGACAAGACTGAAAGTGTACAGGGAGTTTTTCTGAATTCTTTGAGAGGTCTTTCTGGCTCAGTGACCACCTACCCTCCTAGATGGAACAACTGCAATGAGTTTCACCTCACTCCAGAGCAATATGAAGCCAAGCATGTATTCAACTACTTCACCATGGAGTGGATTTAAGCTCTCAAAGGAAGGGAAGAAGCCATGTGAATTGATCCCAGGCATTACATGATCTAACTTGTAGAATTTTATGGAATGAGACAAGAGCCTATGCGCTTCTCCTTTGGCTCCATATCCATGTAGTAGAAATCACAGCTCTTTTTATGACACTCACCTTTGGCAATTAAATACACCTTATATACACTTTAGGGTGAAAGGTAGGGATTTTGCTATTAATATTACTTATTTTCATAAGTAATCAATGGAGAGAAGTGGATGTCCTCAGATCCAAGGCACTAAGCTGACCCTTTGAAGCTAGATGACCATGGGAATATTGACTAAAAGTGCTCTAGGAATTCCTGCCAGAGGAGACTACTAGAGAGGGAACACTGCATTTGCTAATGCTAATGATTTTAGAGAAAGGGACAAGGGGTGCATTGCATGGACTTGTGCACATTGTGAGTTATAAACATGAAAAAAGAGGGGAGAAAATATGAAAGCAGAAAGAATAGCAGACAATATGGCAGTTAAACATTTGTGTATAGGAAGGCAAAAAAGAAACCCAAATAAATATATATGAATTACACATTTGATTGCAGGCAACTGCAATGTCATACCCCAGAGATTTGTATTAATAATATTTTTAAAGATAATAGAAACTATTGTTGAAGATTAATGACAAAAAAGAAAATAAATGAGAACAGGAATAGCAAAAGAGTCTTTGCTGTTAAATATTCAGAGATGGTTTCAGAGTAGAATATTATTATTAATAAAAAAATACATGTCCTATTCTATATTTAATTTATCAATATTTCCCTTAAACTGTCAAGGAAAGCTTTGGAAGGTCATAGATGTTTAAGATCTTCTTTAGACAGCCATTTAATTTGTCATCAACTTTTGGGGGTTTTCTTCCAAATGATATTACCCTGTGATCATATAGCACAGTGGCTACGTAGAGTTAACTGCCCGGCTGGTGCAAATTCTCAAATGAACCTTTCAAATGAATTAAATTCTTTCTATTATTTCAGTATGAGTAAGGCTCATACCCAGCCTTTGTATTAAGTTGGCAGTCTTCCAGCTACTTTCTTGCATTGTCTACATTATTCCAACATATTTTATTGTAACTGTTCTGTTCTGGAATTGAGTGGATAAAGCTGATTGTGGATCCCTTGCCTTTGCACCTTCCAAGAGATATGTACTTAAAAATGTAATATGAACTGGGACAAGATAAATACAATCTTGCAGAACAACAGGCACTACAGTAAAAATACTAGGACAGCAAATATGAAAAAAGTACATTTTCTAGAGTGTATTCAATGGGGCAAAGGCAAGAACCTCAGACGGGTTGATCCTGTTTTTTATCTCTTATTTTACTGTGACATCATTCCAGATAGCTGCACTAAAGGGAGGAGCTGGATACAACATCATTTTTCCAGAGACCATCAGGGAACTTTTTGCAAGATAGCACCTGGAGTGGGGTCTGGCAAGACCCCCAGTTCTTTAGGCAGCTCCTTAGGCAGTTCTTTTATTCAACACTGCCTAGGGCAGATGGATAGCAGATAGCCAAGATGACTATAGCCCTGTGTTATGGGAAGTCAGATGGAAATTAGATAGTTTAATTGATATTTAACTACAGATAAAATTAAGGCCTCGATACACCATGTATATGATAGGGATCATATCACTCAAACTCTGAATGCTCTGTCTATATGCTCAGCATGACTATCATGCTAAAGAATGTTAGTCCTAACACTAGGAAAGAGATCTCTGATCTCTTGGCAGTTCTTTATGGTTCAGCAGGCCAGTGTCCACTCCCAATATATAAATTGCTGGCTCACTGTCAAGGCCTGACCCTGAATGCCCACCAGATGCCCACCAAATGATCTATCAATCTCTTTTTCTCATCAGAGCAGAGGAAGAAAACACATTGTAAATTCTTGAAGGCTGAGGTGAGGACAAGGGACATCACTTACCAATTACTGTCATGGGCAAAACAGACCCAACTTATGGGAAAATAATTCAATGTACTGCCAACTAATAAGAGACTAAGAGACTGAGAAATAAATACAAAGCTAAAACCACCTTGTCCCCAGACCATTCTTTCTAGGATCACCTGCACCCATGACTCTTTGCCCTCCATCCTCACAAGTGTCACAGGAAGGTGGAAAATGGGAGCTGTGATCATTTCATAGCATTTATCTCTATTGCTCTGATGCTTTTCCTCTGCTCCAACGTGGCGTGGTTAACATGATATCCAGTCTTTCACAAAGTTCACCCATGTGAGTCCTTCCCACAGGCTGCAGTTCTTTAAGAGATGCTCCAGTAGGGGAGAATATTTGAATTCAGAAATTTTATTGCCATTGGGCAGTAACTTTTCTCCTCTTCTTAAATAATGTTATTCCTGAGGTACTATCACCATTGCTGTTGGGCTCGGCCTTGGAAAGGGGCTGGTCCCTCTTGGAGACAACTGACAATGGTTCTCTTGGACATGGAGGGAGTTTCTGGCACCTTCTCACAGAAGGCACCTCTGTAACCCCCTGCTACCAAAACTTAGCCACATAAATCATCCATCCCTCCATCCATCCATCCATCCATCCATCCATCCATCCATCCATCCGGGAATTATGTATTTAAGAATAATCTTTCAAATCCACAGTCCTCACATAATCTTCACAAACTTCACTCATATCAACAAAAAATCATCATCACAACACCAAACAAATGTGGACAATTTATACACAATCCAACACTCATCCTTTTGTCACAATTATGACAACTGAAAGCTCTCTAGGATTTTTTTACTCTCTGATATTGTTCAGTCCGTATTTTGCTAATTACGTTTCCCAATTACTGTCTTTGTTTGAATTTTTAATGCTAGATATTGTGTGCCAAAAAAGGACCGTGGGGGACGGACCTTGCCTGGATGCCAGTTGTTCACCAAGAAACTCGATGACTCCCTTCCTCAACAGGACAGGAGAGGAGAAAATAAGGTGGAAAAACTCCATGGAACAAGACAAAGGCCATTTAACAAGACAAAGAAAAGGCTGAATGTAGAAGAAAAAGAATACAGAAGATTTTATTCTCTAACTTCCATCAGCAGTGTCCAGGTACTTCCCAGGAAGCAGGGCTCCATCACACATTGTCATTTCTCTGGAAAACGAATGTCATAATAATGTTTGTCCTCCCTCTTTCTCCTCTCTCTTAGCTTTTATATCTGAGCAAATGCTGTATGGTATGGAATATCCCTTTGGTCAGCTTGGGTCATCTGTCCTGGCTGTGACCCTTCCCAAGATCTTACCCACTCCCACTTCACTGGGGGAGGGTAACCTTGCTGGTCTGTTGGACAGAGGGCCCTCGTGCTGAGGGAGCACTGCCCAGCAGGACCAGAATGCTTGCTGACACAGAACTGAGTGACATTTCATACCCCATTAAAATTCTTGGGGTCTTGGAGGTCCCATAGGATTCCAGGGCATACCATGACAAGATATACATGACCTTGGGGCCACTTCACTGTCCTGTGAATGAATGAACAACCCCTTCCTTTCAGTTGCTTATATCACCTCTCTGATGGAAGTGCCTCTCAGTCTAGTGCAGGAGGAATACCAACCTATTAAACCTATCAAAGGTATTTTTCAACCTAAATGATTCTATGATTCTAGTTCCTAATTGTATCCTACTTTTCCTTATCTCACCATTTCTACCCACAAACCAGGATTTCTGTTCAGCATTTGCTCTTACTATTGACATACAAATTCAGTTCTGTGAGACTGTAGGAGTGACACACAAGCAGCTCCAAAATTTTATCTGATATTAAAAAAAAAAAAAAAAAGAAAAAAATTACTTGACATAAGTGCCCAGAAAATTAGGTAGCAGATGACTTATGTTCTGGAAGATAATGAGAAGAGATTACAGAAAAAGTGAAATGTTTTATCAGTGTTCCCATGGAAACTGAAATAGGTGCAATAACAAGCTTTTAAATTTCATCAAGTTTCCTAAGAACATAAAGTTGGATTCTGCTAACAGCCAAAGCCAAAAGCCTCCTGGTTTATTCAGAACAGTGTTCAGTCAGCCTCAGTGTTCAACCTCCCAGTTTATGCCTACAAAGGAGAAAGGAAGAGCCTTGCTGTGGGGATATAGACAACTGATAAGGGAGAAGGGCAGGGCATATGCAAAAGCAAGTCCAAGACAATAGTTTTTTCTGCAGATAATGCTAAAGAAATATTTTTACAAGCATCACAGCCGCTAGTATTGTCAGAACCCAGTGATATCCTTCATCCTACAGTGAACTATGCTTTCTGAAAGCAAGAGCTCCCTCCACAGGCTTTTGACCAGAAGCCTGGTTGATAACCAGGAATTGGGAAAATTATAAGTTCTGAGGCTCCCACCCTGTTCTTCAGACACGACATTTCCACTAGGGAAGGAATAATTACTGTAGGTGTAAGTCTTCAGCTTCCTGTTTTTCAAGATGTAATCTTGCATGAGTGCCTCTCACTGCTATAAAATTTGAAAAGCCTTTTTTGTTTATAGTGTGTCAATCCAAAGTTTGGCTTGTTTTGCCTTGTCTTCTTCTGACTGACAGTTTATGCATCTAATATCATTAATACCTCCACTGTTTTCTAAAACAGTAATTTTTGCAATAGGAGAATGAAGTTTCATTAAAATTTTTTCACATGCTGTCATAGAGAATTAAAGAAAGTATTTGAAACTGTCTAGTGTTTTAAGAGGAAAAGTCTAACATGACAAGATCTCTGCAGCTCATGAACAGTATAATATGCCACACTGTACAAAATACAGTAAGATTTAATGTTGCAAGGGAGACATTGCTCAGCATATTCACAGCTGAATTTAGGTTTCTATTTCCCTCTCAGTTTTCCAAATATACTCTACTGTGGTTTTAGAGCTACTGTGGCTATGGCAAAATAGTTCTTTTCTCTATCCAAATGTTCAGTAAAAGATTCCATTAAATAAGGATGTTAAGACAAACTATATTGGAGAAAAGGACTAAGATAAATTAATCTTGCATTCAGAAGTCACTGAGCACTAAGTCTCAATTTTTCATTAGCAAAATCAACTGCTCTCTTCTGAAAACCTTCCACTTAGGATTTTCCTCTAGGCTGTGATATATCAGTGTTAGTGAATCTCTGACAATGGAGAATGTATAATAACCAAATTGAGATGTGCTGAAGAAATAGGCTTCATAGTGGTACAAAACTGGGGAATTGCCATACAAGTTCACTAAAGTGTCCTCACCAAGGACTGTGATCTTGCAAAGGTATCAATAAACACCTAAAGACATTCTTTTCATTCTCATGCTTTTGCTAAGTTCCTTAGATCTTGGTCTACCCCAAAATTTCAAGTACATCCCTTCTCCTCCTCCTCCACTTCCACAGTTACACCGCAAAAGAACACCATAAATACCTCTCTGAGCATTTCTGGCCATATGACCAAATGTCTTCTTACTTCCAACGCCAGCCCCACCCCAAACATAAGTAGCTTGCAGTTTTGTGATAACCCCAAGATCTTTTTAGGTGGTGTTGCTTTTAACATGACTGCACCTGTCTTCCCTCTTCCCACTTGATTAATATAATATAATTTACACATGCTACATCATGTCAGTCTTCCCTGTAGAAATCAGTGGACTTCCAGTACCTGAAGGGAGCCCTCAGGAAAGATGAAGAGGGACAATTAACAAGGGTCTGGAGTTACAGGACAGGGTGGAATGGCTTCAAATTGACAGAGAGTAGGTTTAGATAAGATATTAGGGAGAAATTCTTCGCTGTGAGGCACTGGCACAGGTTTCCCAGAGAAGCTGTGGGTGTCCCATCCCTGGAAGTGTTCAAGGCCAGGTTGGATGGGCCTCTGAGCAACTTGGTCTAGAAGTTGGAAGTCAGTGGTCTTTCAGGTCTCTCCAACCTAGCCCATTCTATGATAAGATATCTGCACACATTTTGCAGCCAGTCTGATAGAAGCCTCCAGTGAAGACCTTGAAAATGCCCAGTGTTTGTCAGTGATAATCTGAATGATGGAGTAGAGAGTCCACCTGCATTTTAGGCGATACCAGGCTGTGTGGAGTGCTTTCTGAAACAATTTAAACAGTAAAACCCGTTTATCAGAGTGTAACAAGATTGCAAAATCTCTCATTGGAGACTTATTTCTCCGGAGGAGATTTCTCAGACTTCAGCTGAAGACAAGTACAGAGATGCTTGTGCTGACAAAGGAAAATAATTGTTCTACACGTTTAGAAAACAAGAAGAACCAAACAACTCAGTATCAGATGTTCCATCAATCTGTTGGAACAGCTCAATGGCAGTTTAAAAATATTGCTACAAAAATAAATTAATGAAAAGCATGTCTTGGAATGCAAATAATCCAATAAAAATGTAGCATATCAGGGCAGTATGCTTTTCACAGGGAAGGAAATAAGCACAGTTTACTCATACCACTATTCAATAACTACTTTTAAAAAAGATGTCAGGTTGGGAAAACAATGTTCAATAAATACATGTAGTAAACACTGCTACATCTTTACAGAAATAATGATATATTATGCAATTATGATATAACAACAGGGAAATCTGAAGGCCAACACCTCAGAGGATATTGGCCCAAGAAATTTCCTGTAAACCTAGAAGAGCAAAATTTCTAATCAATTCTGATAAACTACCACCAATAATAAGGCAGGAATAATAATTCTGTATTTGTGATTCTTGTGCATTTTGCAGTTATCCTTTCAGGTATTATACTTGGGAAGTAAAAGCTTTGCTGAGTCTGCTGAGTTCAACAGATATTGACCTAACTTTTTGATCCTGTCTGAAATCAGCTTCTAATTTCATTACAAGGCTGTAAAAATTTAATTCTGTTTGCTTGAACCTCTGCACCTCTGGTTCTGCAGAAGAGTATGCTCATATGACAATAGCTTTTACAGTAAATATAATTAACTAATTTCTCTTGAAAAATAGAGGATCTTGATGCTTTTGGTATTTTACTGGAGGCTTTGAATAACTGAATGTCTTTCAGATTTCAAAGTCCAAAGTCATCCTCTGCAAATGAAAGTATGCCAAGAGTTAAAAAAGATTTTGCTTTCACATTTTAATGCACCTAGAAAATATTCCTGTAACATAATTTTACCTCATTACTTCAATGATGTAATTGAATGGAAACTCAATCACATCCATTTCAATTAATTATTAATATTTATAGGTGAAAATCTAGAGAAATTGAAATGCATTTTATACAGATCTAAGGGTGTCTGAAACTATTTGGAGATGTCCAATTCAAGCTATACACTAATTTCTGAAATACTACAGAACAAACAGTTTCAGTTAATCTCAGCACACATTCTGTGATACCCAAGATTTTTGCATGTCTAAGGTGTCTTAGCTCTGCCCCATTTGTCCCAGCTAGTTTGTCTTTAAGAATAAAGCTTAGCTTTTGATTATGAAAGCTGACTTGAAAACCAGATTATTTTCATATGCATTGATGCAATATTTTTGGCAGCAGAAAGAAATCCAACCATATGCCTTTTAAATACCCTGAAGATAGCAAACATCCCTTAAATTTGGTGAGACACTAAAATCTTGCCACAGCTCCAACACATCTGCAAAGCAGTGCCTCCCATAACTACCTGTAATGGCTTAACCACAGCCAGCAGCTAAATCCCACACAGTCATCCAGCTGTTGTCCACACTGGGATGGGATCAGAAGGGCAAAAGGTTGAAAACTTGCAGGTTGAGATAAAGTTTGATAGGAAAGCAACAGCTGCATAAATCAAAGCAAAACAAGGAATTCATTCACTGCTCCTCATGGGCAGGTGTTCATCATCCCCAGGAGAGCAGAGGTCCATCACAAGGAATGGTGTCTTGGGGAGACAAACACCATCATTCCAAGTGTGCCACCACTCTCCTCTTCATCCTTCTTCTGCCCTCAGCCATACATACTGACCACAGTGCCTTATAGCACGGAATGTCCCTTGGATCACTTGGGGTCCGCTGTCCTGGCTGTGGCCCCTCCCAGGATCTTGTGCACCCATAGCCAAATTGCTGGTGGGGTGTGTGGAATTATCTTACCATTATGTAAAATATCCCTGTGGTATCAACCGTGTTCCTGGCACAAATCCAAAACACAGCCCCTTACTAAATACTGTGAAGATTAACTCTACCCCAGCCAAAAGCAGCATAACCCTATTCCCTCCAAACTGCCTTTTTACTCTTTGTTGTACGACACAAAACAAAGCTCTGACTATAAAACTGTATCTGTTTGCATAATCATTTTACACACTAATCATTTCCTTGTGAATAATTCTTGATAAAGTTTATTGCATGCTTATACTCAATTAATACATTATTACAAGTGAAGAAGAACCAAACATGGGTTAAACCCTTCCTAATACAGTGAAAAGCAAATCTAGGATTTTTTAAATAGCTGTAAGCTTTGGATACCAAGATTTTCTATCAACACAGATTGTTCATTATATTATTAATACAATAGACTTTGAGAACAAAAAGAGTAATGATCAAGTACATTGCCTTCAGGTTAGCTGTGAGCCCAGACATAGGGAACTGAGACTGAAAAGAGGGAAGGAGAAAAAAAAAGGCAGCTTGAGTTGTGAGTTACATACATATTTTTCTGAGCAGTTAACAAACACTTCCTATCACAACTGCAGTTTATCTAACTACATAACAAACAGAGAAGACTTACTTAACCAACAGTTTAAGATTATAGATCTTCTGTGGGTTTTTTGTCCCTACTAAAATGAAAAAAAATATTGTATAAACCATTTTCAAATAAATTGGTTTCAGCAGTCGGTGAGGAAGCATGTGCTAATTTTCATGACCTATTATCTCTGGTATCTACTTGTTTGTGGTCTTTGCTTTTAGAAGAATTGGCATTAATTATAAGTATAGAAGTCATTTGAAATGTCAGCTCAGAATTTTACAGCTTGGAACAGCTCATCCTTCAATAATTAAGTCAATAAAATTAACTTAATTTAATTTAAACAGCAATGCTTCTTTTTAGACCTTACAGAGTGATTACAATTAGTATTTCATAATTAGTATTTTATTGATGTCCATACACTGGATTGCCAGGTGTCATCACGATACACCGATGATTGGAAGTAATTTGATAAACATTCAGAACTGTTGCATTAATGGCATGCCTCCCAATTATGCATTGAGTTAATGAATGCATTTAAATGTTATGGAGATGAATTTAAAGGACAGCTCAACCTTAATTACTATACCATTTCCTCCCTCTTCCCATTCTAATTATAACTTCAGTAGTTATCACTTTTTAGTATACAAATACCACATTCTTCTGTAAATGCAGAAATAGAATATTTATGTTATTTTTAAGTTTTTATTTTTTAAGGCTACTGACATTACTAAAATAACAAGGAGTCATTTCTCCGTAAACTAAAGACTTCTAGAAATTGAGAAATTATTTTTACCAGTCCTCCCTCATTCATATTTAATTTTCTTAAAGGCTAACAGGCAGGATAGGGCAAGAGAGTAAGTGAAAATCCTTTCAACCAATATCTTAAATTTCCCTCTTTATTCATTAAAGAATGCCGAGGAATAATGGAAGAGTTAACATCACTGACCAGCAGGTTGTTTGAAAGTGTGCACAGGCAGGTAGAGGAAGTCTTTGCATCTCTCTTTCAGTGCAATTTAACGTCACAGGGATAACCCTGAATGCTTTGAAATCTACAGCACCCAAAACCCACAGTGGTTTTACTCTCACATGAAAATGATTTGGCCCTAGAAATACCTGTCACTACCTGTGCTTTCTCAGAAGAGTATGGTGAGGAAAACAGCAGTCCTGAACTCAGTGAATCCCCTGGAAGTTTATTCTCTTGTGAGCACATGCAAGCCCAGGTTTTAAGGAAAAACAAAGAAAAATTGCCATCTCTAAGGGACAGAGATGAATCATCAGCTACCAGATGGCTAATTCATGGCTGCAATTTCTTAACTTTGACATGTTTAAAAGGACAGCTGATGGAAAAGGATGCCAGGAAACATTCCTATAAAAGTTGACTATGCCATTAGAAAATACTTTCCAAACCACAAAACCTACTCTAGCACAGAAAAGAGACTTAGGAAGAATATGTGGGGTTTACTATCAGATGTTCTGGAGCTCTATAAGAAAGATACAGTTTGCACAAATCCTTTAACACATTATAAAACTAGAAGAAACAGAAGTGTGTGATATCCAAGGGCATTATGACATTGCAACCTGCCAAAAATAATCTGTTGTGCTTCTTAATATCTTTACATTTCTTAGAGCTTTAAAGGTCTTGGTAGTATACAGTGAGCACTATCTGCATGGGAATAGAGTAAAATTCATATTAATAACATGACCCGAGTAGAGCTTAAAATTTATTAATTGCTACCTTGCCCAATTCCCTAATTTCTCTCTCTCTCTCCTTCCTTATTTACTTCTTTATCTAGTTTCTCACAAAATTCTCATAGATTTTTCAGAATAATTTTGTTTGTTTGTGGGTTTTTTGACTATTGTTTTCAATGTATATTATTGGTAGTGGAGAACAGGTAGTTTTGAGAAGAGAAAGATCAAGTTTGCTGCATTGCTATAGAAAAAGAAATTATGGTTAAAGGTAGTGGAGACCCAAGATAGTGTCCCTGCAAAAATATTTAAATTCTACCTTCTCCCACCCTCGCACAGCTATGGCAGTACTGTCTGTTGTGAGAGACTCTTTTGCCTGTGCTGAAAAGGCAACGTCTGGAAGACAGACGCCTGCACAAGTGGCACCAAGAACAGGCTGAGACAACACCAATTCAGCATCCTACATGATGTGCCTGGTCCTAAATTATATTACTATCCACAGAGAATAAACAGGACATGTAAAAAAGAGGGTGACCTGATAGGAAGATATATTTATTAGACTACACAGGTTTCTCACTGCATTTATGTAAATCCTTGTAAATCCTTTGTCCCTTGCACTGGTGTAATTTTTTTGAAGTGCTGTGAAAAGGAGAGCAAGTGTATTCAGTCCTTATGATTTGCTATGACAAACATGGGAATTTCTTCTTGTTCAAACATGTCAACATGAGAGAACTGTGGGTGTGTGTTCAGGTCTCTTCCCACCAGTCACGAAAAGTCTTGGATGTGCACCACTCAGCAGAAATCAGGAGCATTCTGGAAAACACAGGCTGTACTGTTCCAACTTGCCTACATTTATTGGAAAGGTAGGATAAGTAAAGAGACCTAAATGCAGATTTTTCCAAATTTAAAAAGTGATTATAATTGCATTTAAATGGGATTGTGTTTAACTTCTATTCATGGCTAAGCCACAAGTCTCAGTAATGCAACAAGAGGCTCAAAGTGACTCTTCTATAGCACTCAGAATCATCTCTGCTTTACCCTCCTACATGAAAATGCAATTTGTCTTTCAGCACTTGAGCTTCCCTTAAGAGCTTGTATTTTAGACCAAAAAAATCCATTGCATTTTGCTAACTAGTGGTGTATCGAATGTGACAAAATCACGATCCAAGGATATCCTAAGGACTCTGAAACCAGACAATTAACAAAATGTCCACTGCTTTTAAAAAGCAAATACACCTTTGGAGACCTTTCCTAAAAGTTTTTGATCTTCTGATGTGGGAAATAATGAGTGCTATATAGGCCACTAGTAAAAGTATACAGTACAAATCAAATTGCCTATACGCAACACAGGTGTCAACTTAATGTAGCGTAACATCATTGTGGTTTAGGTCAGAATTTATTTTCGAAAGCATGTACCTCATTTTTTATTAAGTATACGTTAGAAACAATAAATGAGTAAATTACCATAAGACCAGGATCCTACACAATGATCATATTTAGTTGTTGCCTTAATCTAATCACAAGATGGCCATAAAACTGAAAAAGTATGCTAAAAGTCATGTGAGATTTTCTTACAGTTTCTCGAGTTTATGTATTTTCTTAAAGTCAGTAGGTAAACATGCCTTTCTGGAGCATCAAGATACAAAAAGTTTGGAAGAGCAAAAATTTAGTGTAGGGCCTTATAAAGGGGAAGGGTTTCTTGTGTTTCCATCTTTAATCAAGATGGCCTTTTTGCACTTACAAGCAGAAAAAAACACACTGAAATGGTCTGGTCAGGTCCACACATAAAACATAGAAAGAAAAGAAAAAAAAAGAGATGGCAGCAGTCAGGTCCTCACCACATTTTGTGAGTTTGTTTACCGCTGGCAAATCACCTATAGTGTGGTCCTACTAAGGTGAAGACTTACCATATTACAGAGAACATTTCTACATTTTACTGGGGGAACACCAACCAGGAATTGCTGTCCAGGAAATGGTACTCTCCAGTACCAACATGAGCCAGTCTTAATCCCTGTTAAACACATATTTGCACATTCCCTTTTGTAATTTGTTCATACTGATTCTTCATATTTTTTTACAAAGCTCTACAGAATTCACTGAATTCAGAATAAAGGTTCTTCCTATGAATCTCTTGTATTCCATTCTAGCATGGGGCCCTTAAATGATGTAGTTTGAAGCCAATATTTCTATTAGTTTAAAGTTCATCAGTATTCAACAGTTTCACATTTTTAGATATAAGCCTACTGAAAAGAACAAAAAACCCAACCTATGGAATTCAACTCCCCTGTTTGTTACAAGCTGAGATTTATACCCAAATTCCATGAAACATAGCACAAACAGTAAGCCATTCCTGGCTGTATTTCTTTTTCCCTTGTAAACCAGCCTGTGTTTTGGCTTTAATCCCCTGTATAAAATCAAAATGTAATAACAAGCTCTTTGAGCAAAATGTCATTCTGTCTAGCAACTGAAGCTGCAGCACCAAACTGTGCTAACTAGATCACTGACAGTTCAGCACTGTCAATAAATGACAGTATAGGTATGAGTAATGTGTATACTTAAGGCTACATGTAATGGGAATAAAGTGTTCTTCTATTGTCAAAAGTGTATCATTTCGGAATCTTCATAGCAGAAACTTGCTCGATAGCTCAGCAGGCTGGCAGACAAGGGAGCCAGCAGATAAAGACCAGCCCAGTGACAGGTATAGTTGTTACATATTTTTGGAACATCATCATCTAACTGCAACCTTATTAGATAAACAGAAGTAAAAGGGAAAAAGAAAAAAAAGACCTTTAAAAGGAATTGCCTCAAGCTCACAGGTGGCAGCACATGTACTGAAGACAGTGTAATTTTTAGCCCAGTGACAGAGGATTAATGACAATCATAATGAAGAAAGTCTGGTTTTGGTCTCACACTCTCAGCATTATATCCAAGTTAAAAACCCCAAAAAATACTACTACTTTCTCAAAAAAACCCAGTCAGTTTTCATAAAACTGTTTAAAAATCATGGAGAGTACCATCACTATATGTATTCAGCCAGTGGAGTGCTTCTGATGATATTCAAGTATCAGGCCTGATAATGTGAACTAAAGTTCTGGAAGTCATTCTCTTTTCTTGCACAAGCCCCTCTCTTCTTCCCCCAGGCTGTTGAGGACATTTACAGCTACATAGGGAGCAACATAATATTGCTGCTATTCTGTTTGTCCTTTATCCCAGGGGGAGGAGAGCTAAAAGAGACACATCTGGAAGGTGTGACTGTCATATTAAGAAAAAAAGACTGCAAAGTGCCTAGGGAAAAGTTAAATTTATTAGAACAGCTGTCCTAGTTATGCCTCTTTCATGGCTACTGATGTAGCCTTTATGTTGAGCTTTGTCACTGGGGTGGGTTGACCTTGACTGGCTGTCAAAACTCCACACAGCCACACTCACAAATCCCCCTCCTCAACAGGGAAGGAGGGGGCACAACACAACCTGGAAGAGCTCATGGACCAAGACAAAGACATGGAGCATTTATCATTTACCTCCACAGGCAAAACAGGCTCAGCTTGGGGAAAACGAGTCGATCACCAAGTAAAATATAGAGTTGCATAGCAAGAAACAAAGACAAAATATCTTTCAGCCTCTTTCCCAGACTCAACTTCATTCCTTAACCCCCAGTTCCTCTGTCTGATGCTTGAGCAGTGCAGGAGCCATGGGGAATGGAGGATGTGCTCCATGGGGGTCAGATGAGAGGCAAGAGACAGAAACGGATGCGCAGGAAGTTTCACCTGGACATGAGGAAGAACTTCTTTATTGGGCAGTGACTGAGCACTGGAACAGATCACCTAGAGAGGTTGTGGAGTGTTCCTCACTGGAGATATTCCAGAACCATCTGGACACAATCCTGTGCTATATGCTCTGGGATGACCCTGCTTGAGCAGATGACCAATGTGGTCCTTTCCAACTTGACCTATTCTGGGTTTCTGTGTAATACAAGACACTGTCTTTTGTCACTCTACATATGTCATTTTTCTCCCTTACTGCTGAGGTCAGTTTTTAGCAAGAAGATACTTAACAGTATAATGAATAGCTTAAGACCTACATAAGGAGGTCATGTTCAACACTTTTTATCTGTATGATTTTCCCTGTGTTGTAATGTCTTGGATATATGCCAATGGTACCAAAACAAAGCTCCTTATAATATCTTCCTCTAGAATTTCTAAGTCCTTAAACCATAATTTCTTGTTAATTAAGGGTGGGAGTGGGGAGAGGTGGGTAGGAGTGTCTGGACAAAAGATAGGAAGTTGTCAAGTAGCCCATGACACTACTTGAGAAGCAAACAAGCTAAAAAGCCACAAAACCAATTCACAACCTCATCATACCCCTGAATAACACATTATTTCCCAGTGTAAGAGAAAATCAGAACAAATAAAGAACTGAACAGCTCCAGAGAGATGTGTGCACTTTTTTACCTTTGATAAGTTTAGTCTGGCAGTCAGTTACAAGGACTAACGTCACGATACAGGAGATCTAGGACTGAAGAATTGAGACAGAAGTCGGAATATAGCATTAAGTCACTGACTGAGATTCAGGAAGCAATACCCCTGTGGACATGAAATCTTTTTACAAAGATTATTAAAGAATCATGAACCTGAAATCTTACAGTTCACAAGAACCCACACAGAAAAAAAATATTAAGGAAGTTGAAGGAGAGTAGAGGGAAATAAGTTAAAAAAATAATCAGAAAGTGCTAACAGTATAAGTTTAAGGAATCTGATATTTCTGCACAAGCAGAGAAAGTATGGTGTATACACTATAGTGTAGCACAAGCTTTGGGTTAAGCTGTTAGGGTTTTGCAATGGATATGGGAAGAGATATGTTGAATGGAAGCTGAAAAGGAGCTTCAGGCAAATGCTTTAAGCACTAAATTCAAAGGGCAAAAGAAAAGAAAAAGGAAGGCTTGATATTTTGCAAAAACTGATTTTGTTTTGAAGAAGGAAATATAGACAATGCTTGTCCAGTTTGTGAGGCAGTCTGAAATGATACTGAAGCAACCAGATTTAAAGAGGAGATTCCCAAACTAGATTTCATTACTTTTAGTGATTCTTCAACACTGACATATGCAACAAGCAGAAATTACTTGCTGGATAAGGCTTAACTGATGTGTTAAGGATTGATCTCTTTACAGACTTTTCTGTTTATGTGCTTATATAATAGCATTTCATCATATATAATTTTAATGGTGATAATAGTTCTACTATATTTGTCTTTAATAGTCTTTCTAGAAAGAATTTTATATTACAAAAGTAAGGTAAAGAACATGCTATTAAATAGCTGCTATAAGAGAGGTATATCCACAATGTCATTTTTAAATGCAAAATGCATATCTTAAATGTAAATGGAATCACAATTCCTATGTCTCATGAATCAAATAGAAGGAAAAAAAATCTGGCTTGACACTTGTGTGGGACAGCTTTTTGCTCCACAAATACACCTGAATAATGAATTCAAACAGCTTTTTATCTTTTTCAATCAGAAAGCTGATGTAGACAAAAACTTGCATTTAAAAGCATTATGGCTCAGATATATGCTGACAAAATCCTGAATATTCAAAAGCAAGAGCATCTTTTAAATTACTTATTTTAATTTGAAAGCTCTGGCTTTTGTGGTATGCTTTGTTTGTATGCTCCAGCATGGCTTTTCTCTTTTGTCCAATTTTAATACATAAACTGTACCTTGCACAGTCTCCAAAGGTTGAGAAACCTTTCTAGCCTCCCTGGATGACAGACAGATGAATCATTCATAATACTGAATTAATTCTGAGGAGTTTTTAAAATGTTTACCATTTAACTGGCTAACATCAGTTTTGCAACCTATTATTTAAACAGTCTTCAGGACTCTTGGGTATAGGTATTTTGATAAAATTAATAATTAAATAAAATCATTTACTACTATCGACTACAGTAGCTTCTATCCTTTGTCTCAATTCTTTCATTTTGTGGATTATAAATACTGAGACCAACTGTTCCAAAGACAATATTAAAGTCTTTTAATGCTGATTCAGTTACCAGGCACATGTTCTACATTGATGTGTCTAAATATCATAATGAAATTTTAATTGCAAAGAAAAGAGCATTTCTAAAATGAAATAATGTTTTTCATTTCTACTACACCCAAGGGCAATAATTCACTTATAGACTAATGGCCTGTAAAATTCTGCTTGTTGACTGTTAACTGCAAAATTCAAGCAGTGTGTAAGAACATGAAGTGCTTCCAGTAGAATGCAGGCTTTAGAGTCATAAAATGTTCTGGGTTTGAAGGGACATTTGAGTTAACCTGGTCAGGGACATGTCCTGCCATGGTCAGGGACATTTCCACCAGACCAGGTTTCTCAGAGACCAATCCAACCTGGCTCTTAACACTTCCAGAAATGAGCCATCCCCAGATTCTCAACAAGGCAACCTGTTTTGGTACCTCACCACCCTCATAGCAAAAAACTTCTTCCGTATATGTGACCTCAATTTTCCATCTTTCAGTCTGAGCCATTATTCCTTTTCCTGTTCCCTCTGGCTTCCTGGCAGGCTCTGTTCAGATACTGGAAGGTTACTGTGATGCCTTCACCTGACCTTCTCTAACTCTGGAGGTTTAAGTCAGTTTATTTAGTTGCTCATTCTTAGTAGGGTATGTTCCCCATCTTACATCTCTGTTTTACTCTGCATGAAAAGAAGTAGTAGATACTGAATCTTGCATTCAGCACCTCCCGTTGCTGCCTACAGCAAGCTGTAGACATCATCCCTGAGATCAACTTTGTGAATGTGTGGACTGCCAAAGCCAGGGTCCTCATAAGACAGGACAGCTGGACAGGACAAAACCCACGTCAAACCAATGTGGTTAATCAAACATTCTCTGTTTATTAGTGAGAGGATGGCAGTTTATATACACTTCTACATAGTTTACAGTTTACAAAGGCACTCTCATTGGCAAGTTAACATTGTTTGTCTTTGTCTTAAGGTGGGCTAAACCTCACACTATAAACCTATACTACTTCACACCCAGACAGACCAGTGCTTCACATCACACCTTAATATAATTTCTAACTGTGCCACAAACTCTTAATTTCTAACTGCGTCACAGGCTGGAAGGCCTCACAAGGCCCAGATCTGAGGCCTAGACTGGAGTAGCTCAAATCTCATTCCAGACATAAATCATGCCCTCTGTCTCTCAGAAATGCTGCCACAGACTGCTTCAGGACCTGTGTGAACAGAGAAACAGAAGATAATTTTTCTAGCTCTAAAAAAATTCACAGTTGTGCTTGCAAAGATAGAAGGTGCATGCACATGTAGGGAATACCTACAAGATTTTAAGTGCATCATGTTCAGACAACTTGCTGGTATAGAAAAAAGATAAATACTCTATCACATCAGAATGTTCCCATATGCACTATCACTGTTATGCATGATGTATATACTCATCAGTTGACCTCCCTTTATCTGCTATGTTCTTAAAAAGTCATAAATTCAGGGAAGTTTCTCCATGGAACAGGGAAAAACACAGCTTGTGTTAGAGCAAAATTTTTCATAAGTTATTCACTCATTAAAGGACAGAACACCACTTAGGGATATGAGAAATGTCATGCTGAGTCAATGTAGAAAGAAAGTACTAATAGACAAATTATGGATTTCTTATACCACCACCACTCTGGTGGGGAATAACACCTCAGGTCCAAGATCAGGGGTCAGCCTCGGTACAGAATCTGAAGCTCCTAAAGTTCACAGAAAAATCAAAGCCTGGGAAAATAAGAATTCTGCTTTCAACTGGTCAGTGAAATCTGATCCTTACTTGAATCCTGCTACATAGTGGATTAGAGAGAGAGTGCATGCTAACAATTTGCCTTTCCTGTCTACTTGTACAGATGTATTTTCTACACATGTAGTTTCATGAGTTCTTTAAACAAACTTTGAGTGTAAGTGCATATATAAATCTATCTTAAACACACATATTTTTTTTTTCTGATTAAAGAAAAATCCCTGGATATAAAGCATAACAATGTTACACAATTTAAAACATTTTTTCAGATTTAGAATTTCAAAGCATGTATCTAAACTATGGTGTCCTATTGGACATTTTGATTCAGTTAATCACCTTCAAATATCAACATTGTAAACTATAACTATAAACACAACTCATTTAGTGAGTTCCAAAAGAACAACAACAAGAAATACCAACAATGAAACAAACAAAGAAACAAAAAACCCAAACCAAACAAAAAAAAAGCCTCCAAAAAAAACCCCTCAGCCTTCCTCCCTCTAAACCACAAACAAGAAACTTATTACTACAACACAGACAATAAACTGAGAAATCTTAATTTCCCATGTTGAAGATCATGCTTTCTAATAACTTGGCTACAAAGTTATTGATTAAATCTACAACCAGGATCTAGCACACTTAAATATATAACTAAAAAAACAGATCTTGTTTTTCTGAGTGGAAAGTTTGGTTTTCTAGAACATGACTAGAAGGTTAAATGAAAAGTAGAGGTTCTTTTATTCAAATACTTTGGAATGATCCTTAGTGCTTTATTTTTTCCATATGGGGGGGAAAAAGCTAGTTTAAGAGTTATCCTTTCTTAGTTCCACTACTTGTGTGTGCATAATCCTTTTGACACCTGACCTGTCTACATGCCCATCAAATATCACGAGACTGGCCTGATGTTGTGGAAATTTTACATTCCAGCCACCGTAACAGCACTACACTCCAGGATCCCACTGAATCAGCAAGCTAAGAATATTTTTTTTTATAAAGTTCACTTTATTAATAGTGCTACAGCTTGAGCTGCATGCCTTGAAAGAGGAAACTTGAGCAAAGAAATCCCTGCATAGTTGTACTGCTGAAATCCAAGTTTTCTGTCCCTAAAGCAATTGTTTTGACCAATAGTTATATTAAGATCTGGGGTCTTACAGCTATTTGATTTGATTTGTTTGTTGTTTTATCAGTGAAGATATATTTTTCTGCAAGACACAGTGTTTCTCTCTCCTGTTTCACCCCCTCTCAGGCTGGTTTGAATGGGTTCTGTGGTTATCTTCTCAGCAGCTGCAATATGGTTGTTGCAGTTCATGTATCACAATCTGTACAATATGTCTGCTCATGCAATCTACTATTGCTAAGTCTTAATTATATAATGGTCCTCTCCAGAACTGTCCTACCTTTGTTTTTATTAACATTCATGCTATTTATTATATGGAAGCAGAATATTTGTAGCCTCTAAGGTGTAAGCACAGTTGAATATGGCAAGTGTTACAATGTTAAATATAAACAGTATGACAAAGATTATTATAAAAATCAATAACCCATAAAGAATTCATTTTGCCCCTAAAAAAAAAAAAGAGCCTTTCAGGCTCTTAAATCTGTTATCTAGGAGGTGAGCCAAGACCATAATTCTTGTAAGCCTGTTGAGGTATTATTCAATTGTATTTTATGCACTAATTTTACTTCGTACCACAACTTCCAGACTTCTGCTGAAATTCTCCCACTCTGATCAACAAACATGCAACTACCAGTATTAATAATTGTACACACTCCCCCTTGTGAGGCAAAGAAAGTGTCTGCTGACATTCTGTTTTTCAGTGAAATTTCAGAGTTGTGAAACATTTTTTTGGAACATCACAATTGCAGCAGCTGTATTACTGCCTAGTTTCTATTGTCACCGAAATGTTAACTAAGTCCTTTTCTAATTCACTCACTCCCAATCAGATAAAAAAACATAAGGAGTGGAATGTGGTTGGACTTTCTACTAATAATGACTACATTTCATCCTATGAACAAAGGTTTGTACCATGATCCTGATATCATGGCTAAATTTGAGAACAAAAATATTAGGAGCTGAGGCTCCTAAGACAAAAATTCTTGACCAGTCTCCTGGTAATTTTTTGTGAGCTCTCTTACCATATATCCCAGATCACGCTTTGCACTGAGGTACAGGCCAAGGTGCATGAAAAACCCCCAACTATTTGAATTATTTATATTCCCATGGTTTGGTTACAATCATCAAGGCTGCTCACAGGAGTAGTATTACTATAGGAGCATAAGTTGAGTGAGGTAGGCACAGTGTTTTACACACTGCATATTTGTCCTTTGCTTCTGCGACTGCCACCTCCCACTGTTGTGAGTGCGTGTGGTTTGGTGGAAAGAAGTATCTGAACACAACGTAGTCCATGAGATGTTATGTGGTACAGGAATCCCTAACACAGTAGGGATCAAAGCCAAGTGGCTTGGAAGGAAGACAATTCAATAGTGGGTTTTATCAGTAATTTGGACTATGGTTTTTGATTTATTGAAATAAAAATTTTCCCTCCTTGCAACAAGGCTGTATAAATTTAGATATTATCTCATGGCAAAGGCTACTAACTTTACATGTAGGGTTTCCAAAATTTCCTCAGACACTTGGAAACCTCACACCAAAGTGGGTCTGAAAAAAAACAAAATCTATTTCAGTTTTTAAAAGAGTGACTATGTTGGATTCTTCCAGCATGTATTGTTGTTCATCACTGAATGACCCTTTGACAACCACTTAACATGCAAGTGACGGATCCAAGCTTTCTGTCCTCTAACTTTTACAGCAAAGTAAGAATTTAATAAGACTATCTGCAGCCACTCCCACATTCCAATTTAGATTTATGGGAAAACAGTTTTAATAAAATTTTATCTCCAGGCTACAAATCATGTGCTTGTACCTCCAGAGACATAGGTTAGTACCACTAATCATGATCCCTTTTAATTTTGAAACTTTTCTGTAAGTTTAGGACATAGTGTGTCAAATCCTCATCTGCATTCAATAAGCTGTTCTGGGCTGGGATATAAGTTCCCAGTATAGACTAGGGTCTCTGAAAAAGAATTTCATCAATCAATAATCCAAGGCATTGTCCTGGGGCATTTCAAATGTCCCATAAAGTTAAATTTAATATTTCAGGCCATTTTAACCCCATATATGTGTAAATTTTAGCTGTTCTCTCCTTAACAGCTAATTCATTCTTTCTACCTGTCCAGGAGAGCTTTTATTACTCTTCCAGTGTCTGTTTTTCTTATTGGGAAAGCCTCCAACCATACTGATAATTGGTCTCTTATAACTAGCAAATATTTATATCCACATATTGTGGACATAACAGCATTGTTTACATGAAGTCTTCAGTATGGGAAAAAAACCTGATGATTTCCATGGCTTTATATTTGAGAATTTCTTACAGATAGGACAGGCATTAATAATTATTTTAGTGCTTGCATAGACACTTGGTGCCACCCACACTTGTAGCACTTGGATAGCCACTGCTTCCAGTCCTCTGTGAGCTTTACTATGGAACCACTTGGTTGCAATAATTTTTTTCAGTAAGACAGATTTTCCTTCACATTTTCATATAGTCTTAATCTTCTACTGTTTCCCATTTTCTCCAATGTTCTTTGCTTGTCATGTTTGATAAATATAGTTTATAGTTTTCTTGGATGGTCAACACTGGACCTCAAGTTCTTGCCTAAAACAATTGCTGTCATCTTTACTACAATTCGTCACGACACAGGTTTTGCTACTATATCAGCTAAGGCATTTCCTTTTTAATTACAGCAACCCTTGTATGGACTGGACAGTAAACCACAGCAATTTCTTTCAGAAGTTGGAAACTGTTTCATCATTTCTCAGTAAATTACTGGGAGTGCCTGATTTCAAAGGAGTGAGTGGATTGAGTCTTACTACTTAATGTTAAGAAATTCCTCAAACTTTACAAGGATTTTGGCACTGGGCAGAGTAATACCTACCCATTAATTGGTAGGTATTACAGTGCCCAGTATATCTGAGCTCTCAAAAAACAGACTTCTTCTGTGACAGATACCTGAAGTCTCCATATCAAGACTTCAGTCCATTTTTTGTGGCTAGAGCATTAGACAAATGCATTTCTAATCTGTTACTTGTTTGAACCATCTAAATAGTTTACAAGCTGCAAGTGCTGACATTTCCTTAGGGGATAATTATTTAAGAATCAGTGCTTTCAGTATTCATCCAACTTTACTGTCCACAACCAGTCTGCATCTCTATTACAGCACATTTTTCATCTCTTGCCTCCTTTTAGTTTACATTTAAGTGCCTTGGCTTTTATTTCTGTTTGCTTCTTTGTTATCTTCTCGGTTGGCATTGCTAACTCTTTTCAATTTATGACAAGCTGTGAATGCCATTAACACTATATCCCACTTCCACAGCAATAATGAAGATGATATGCAAATAACTAATTCTATCCTACTGAAGTAAATAAATCTTAACTCTCATTTACATAACTTGGAAGAAAGCCCCAGTAGAACACTTGTTAAGTTTTTCCACTTTGATACAGGTACTTGAACCCACTCTTTATTTTTCCAGACAGTTCTAATAGAGATCATCATTCTCAAATAACTTGTGTTAAAGCCTAAAAGGATGATCCCCTCACTCTCTCAAATGGATTCATTACAAAATTCCAACAAAATGGAAACATTATCCTTCTAGATATTCAAATATTACAAGTGTTTATTGTACATGTGCACATCAGTGGTGTAAAATGTTATGGACATTTCAACTCCATCAACATAACTTTAAAAATATGGTTTATTATGTTTGCTGTGGAAATTTCTGCACTTTGTTGTTTGTTCAGGAAATACTACAGTTTGGTGTGGTTGGTTGTGGGTTTGTTTTGCTTTTTGCAGGGTTTCTTTAAACCAAAGTCCATTCTTTATAAATCTATGACCATTACTTGACAGAAAAATAAAAGGTTTACTGTGGCACATAGAAACTACTGTTTATTCATCAAACATCATGCAAGGATGGGAGAATTCACCCGTGCTTATGTCATTGTGGGTTTATAGAAAAGGAACACCTTAACCTAAGCAGAAGCAGCAGCTCCAACTTCAACATTCTGCCTAATCTCAGGCAAGTCACAGTTTCTGATGCCCAGTTTGACCATGACAGGTTAGGAGCCATCTGCCTGACAGTGCCTTAACTCACACCTAGAGATCTGTGGTGCATGGTTTATAGCCAGGGAAGAGACACAGGAGTATCATGGGCATGACTCGCACCTTTTCAGATGAAGATTCTGAAAGAGGCTGAGATGAGCCTCCCCTTGCAGGCCTGTTCACTGACCAGAACAGGGACCCATCATAGCTCACACAGACTGAGACATCCTTCATATTTTACAGCCAGAGAGGTCAGAACAAATCCTTTCCTCCACCTTCCCAGAAGTTAAATTGCTAGAAGGAGCTATGGCTTAATCTGAGACTTGGCAGCACGACACTGCCTCAGCTTTTTCTAACCTTAATTCAACTGCCTATCTCTATCGGCCAGACCTCACTGTGATGCAGATGTGAATTAATTGTTTCAGTTAGCTTACCTGATCTGAAATCAAGGCAAATTGCTCAGTATTTTTTTAGTTTGCCCAGCACAATTAAAGATATAGAGTAGAATTTTATAATTGGAACACACTGTATATTTACCAATTGTGGAAAAAAATGTCATTCTACTGGACTCACAGGTGTCACAACATGAAAACTGTCCATAATTTTTATGGCACTGAAAATGACTGCTTTGTCAAAAACATGAGATAAGAGAGGAAAAGAAGTTTATGTAGTTTTGTATACACTTAATATTTTAATTATCCTGGTAGACAAGAAAGTGAGTATTCAATCAATTCAGACATTTAAGTAACTTTTGGAGTAATGTGTTTGCTATGCCTCATTCTCCAACAGAACATTTTACCAAAATATATTTTTATTATTTGATTTTTTTATGTTCTATTTTTACTTGTACATAATTTTATTCAGACCTTTTGTTTACATCTCACTTTTTCTTTTACAAGAAAAACACACCTCAGGTCTCTAGATAACAGAGAAAGCAAGGAAAAAAATGGGTTGTTTTGCCTTCTTAGCTTATTGAACCCAAACTCATACCTTGTTTAGTACCACTCCCCTCCATCACCCCTCCCTGACCTTGATCTTTTTAAGAACTAGATAAAAACTCATTGGGGAGCACAAGTCCTGCATAATATCTATTCTAAATTACAGTATCTATTGATGAATTCCCCTCATGCAGTGATGCAGTGTTTTTATTTTTCAGACACTGATTCATCATAAGCTTCAGATGTTTCATTTAGTCAAAGCTTCTCATGGTACCTTCAAGATATCTGCAGTTCATTATGATAAATTGCACAGATCTTGTACCGCAGGTTTGTGTCTGCACCGTGGCTGTCACAAAGCAGGATTCAGGATAAGCAAATAATTTTCCAGAATGGGGAAGAAACCCAGGAGCCTGCTTCTGTAAAGGCTGTGCAGTCAGAACTGCTTATTTCTCTTCCCTAAAGTCACTTTGTCCATTTCAAATTTCACTCATCCCTCTCTGCGTTTTTCCCCCTCACAGTGACATCTCCACTGACCCCTTCCTGCTTTATTTTCAATGCACAGGCTCCAGAATTACAGCTGCCCATGTCTCACAGTTCCCTCCTAGAAATATGTCTCTTCTTCCTTGTGCCTCAAAGATCCTGTTCCATCTCCTCCCTGTTCACAGAATTTATTTTCTTGTTTTTACAAAATTGAGTTTTGTCCTATCCTTGAGACATGTCAGCATTGACTGTACTGCCAAGAAGTAATTAGTCAATAGCATCTCTGAGACCAAGGTTAAGATAGCCCCACCTGTCTTTAGATATTTGTTCAGAGCAGCATCACTGAGGAGAGTGTCAGAAGCACTGTTTTCCAACAAATACATCCCTCTGCTACCTGTTGCAAAAACCCACATACCTATATTCCAAACTCAAGACAGCTCCAAACATTCCAGAATCATTCAGGTTTGCCATTGGCAGTACAGTCATCAAAGGCCTGGGACAGAAAACATTAGATAACAGAGGTGATTTTGTCTTAGCTACTTTAGAATTTTATTCTCTGTGGCTATTCTCCACCCCCTAACCTACTCTGAATAGAATCACTAGCAAGCCCAACACAGACAGTAGCTGGGAATTAAGAAAAGGAAGGAAGAAAGAAAATAATAAGGCAAGAAGCTGTGCTTCTGCAGCATCTGTGCTCAACATAATAGTATTGAAATATTCTGTGCAGGCACCTCTGTGCAATAATCAGCAGATAATCCTTGCTACCTTCCACAGGAATTGTGCAGAGCTGAAATCACAGTAACAGGAAGATGAAAATTATTCATTCAGAAAAAAAAAAAAAAGTTTATTCTACCCAGAAGGAAAGCAAACGTCCTCTTCCAGTGAATTTAGAAAACTAGTCTCTGAGACAAAAAAAAATGAAGTTGCTTTCTTTGTCTTAAGTATATTTCTCCATCTCAGATGATAAACATAATCTACATAACAGAGGTAAGTGGATGACATATCCAGATTGTTACATGCTGTATTATTACCTTTATTGACTCTATGTTGCCACTGTTAATTGTTGTTTTTCTGCTATGACAAAACCCCACAAAAACTACAAGGACGAACTACTGTTGCCAAGAGTAGGTGTTCAGCTCCACTGACTCCAGGCAAGCTGAACCTGCTGATGCCAGCAAGGACTGTGACCCCAAGTCACACTTCCCTCAGAAGAGTGAGGGTGCAAGACACAGGACATGCTGCAGATTTCTATTTCTGTAAAGGCTTTAGCACAATCTGCATGCAGGGTGTGAAATGCGGCAAAATTGTAGCATACTGAAAGGTTGACAATGTCCTTTTGCTAACCTACATCTTCAAAGCAATATTCTCTCATCAGCTTTTCCTTCTTCTGGCCCTCTGCTTGAAGTCTTTGTCCTCTTTGCCTCCCTTCTACTGTGCATTAGAATTGAGCTCTGTAGCTAAGCAGTCTTCTCCAGAAGCCAGCTGTACAGGCTAATTTTATATTCTTCTGAAAACTCACTCTCCAGTGAAGTGTGCTTTGAGGTAAATTTGAGGTCCTTTTATGTAGTTTTGCTCCTACAGGTCTTTCACTGTTTCCATCACTTCCTTCTCTACTCAATACTTTATTAGGCTGCTGGCAAGTGTGGAGGCTATTCCTGTTCCTTTACTTCTTTATTCTAGAAATAAAAAAATCCTACCTTAGAACTGACATAGGAAAGAGGCCTTGGAGCAGGCAACAAGAGAATGTCACCAATCTAAATCCCAAATTATTAAAATTACAGTAATAAAACATGCAAGTAGTGCACTAAAGCTGTTGCACTGTGGCTTCAAACATTTAAATTTCCTCCAAGTTAGATACTTGTATTTAAGGCCTTATTTTAGAATTTTTGCTGACGTTATGCAGATGACCACAGATTTCATTCATGTATGTAAAGAGTTTTACAGAACTTCTATTACCCTTACCACAGGTCTTAACATTGTAGTTCATTGTTTTTTGAGGGGAGTTGTTCTACACTTTGAGCTTTATTCTACGTGTGGCTCAAGGGGAACAGTTTCTCCCCCTTCCTTTTTTTTTTTTTTTTCCAATGACAACATTTTCCATTTTCTTCCCTTCTTTTGCAGAGTCACATCTCCTATTAATTTCTCCTCAGACCTCCACACTCCCCTCTATCACCTCTCAGATTCCCTACCCAACAGGAAGCTGCACTCTGGTGAAAAGCTTCTGTTGATGACAGCTGAGTGCTGTGGGAATGCAGAACTGAGGATGAAGCATTGCAGGTGCCTACCTCAGACTGCACATCTATCCTTGTTAGCTACTGCTTTCTTACCTCCACTACATAAAAGACCAGATCAGCAACAGAACACAGAAAGATGTTGCTTTTAAGGGATCACCTGCTGTCTCACCCACAGATATAGCTGCAGGTTTTCAGCAGACATGACAATTCTGCAGCTTTCTTCACCTCTGTCTTTGCCTCTGCCTCCATGAAAAAGCAATGAGCCACACTATAATGACAAAGTACATAGATGCACTTCCCATCCCTCCTTAAGGAGCCTTAGAAAAAGATGCCAGGAACAATTGAGATCCACACTGAATCCTCATGTGGCACCAAAGACAGAAGGCTTCAAAGTAGAAAAGCCTCAGAAGCACAGTGCTCCTATATAACCCTAATGCCTTGCCTGAAAAGTCCCTGGAGTCAGAAATATTCTTTGGCTTGTCACTGTTTCCAGCTTTAGATGCTATGACCAGAATAAGAAGCAAGTTGCTTCTGAAGACAGCAGAACCTATGGTGCCCACTCAGTGAGTAACGAGGCATACTCATTTCTATCAGCCCTGCTAGATGGTATTTCCATCCAGAGACTGGAAAGGATGCAATAGACTTCAAACCTATTTTAAGTTTTATGTGCAATTTATCAAGGAAAAATTAATTTAGGAAGGATTAGAACTTAAGGGTTTATACCACAAAGTGGCCTTTCCTACCCTTGGCAGCTCCAGTCACTACACAGTCACCAGTACAAAGATGCGCTGCAGCAGCCTGTGCTGAAACACAAAAGCTGGGCAGCAAGCACTACTTTTCCCAATACGACAGTCACTGGAAATGAACTCTAAAAAGAGCTAGCACAGGTACACAAAGAAGCTGGAGACTGATAATGAGCAGAGAAGAGTGAGAGAACAAAAAGCCAGCTTCTCACCTCATCACCTTTCAGAGCACCACTCCAGCCACACAGCTTAAAGACAATCCAGCACTGAACTATGATTATGCCTGCACAACAGAGAAACAGCTTTCAAGCCCTACTTTAGAGCAGGAGCCCTACTTCTTTAAAGTAGTGCCCTTGAAAGGCTTGCACAGACTGTTGGAGTTTTTTTTTTTTTTTTCCAACTAGATTTTTCAGAGGTTTATAAAACACCTGCTAAACCTTCAGTAAAATTGTCAGACAAGCAGGAAGAGACTTAAATCTCCTAGAATTAGCTGTCAAAGTTAATTGGATAGTTAGAAAAAATGATTTACTTGAAGCAGGTTACTTCGGTTCCTCCTTGTCTTGAGCTGATTATTTTCCTTTTCTGTAGGGAGGTCTAAGGGAATCTTGGAACAACTTGGAGCAGGCATCTATTTTTCAGATATCTGGGTTATTTGCCTCAGAAAGTCAATTGCATTCTCACATAACTATCAATATTTCAGGCATATTTTTTTTCCATTTGCATTTCAAGAGAGTTATGAAAGCCTGGCTGCCCTTCCACACCAAACATGCAATACCAGATCTGGGAGTTCACCTTTCCTAATGTGATTTGACTTCCTTTAAAGAAAGCTGGAACTCTGTTGTGTTCTACAACAGAATCCAGAGACAGGGCAACTGGAAGATATCACACATCACATCTGACACTGAGCATAATTCCAATCTTATTTTACACAGTTTACCAGAGGAAAACAACACGGGAAAGCCTGTCCACCACTTCTCTACCAGAATGTGGCAGGTCTGCTGATGTGCAGAAAATGAGATCATGCTTTCAGTTGTATGCCATTTGAAAAATACAATTTACAAGTGCTTCAAAGAAAAAAACAGAAAAATCACCAAAAAAAAAAAAATCCAACCAGCCAACCAAAAAAACCCACCCACCAACACATACACACAAAACCCAAAGAAAAAGAAATGAAGAAACTAGGAAAAAAATTCAGAAAGATGATAGTTTGTATTCCACGATATTTAGTAAAGCATAAACTTCAGGTCATAACTGTCTCCTCCTTGACAGTGCTAAACAGGTATTCTCTCTACCATCTGTTCACCTCTTGTCAGAAAACTTAGAGAAGAGTACTTGGTGCTTCCACCCTCCTGTCAAATTTGTTTGGAATTTGCTAGCTCAGTCAAAAGTATCTCAAGACTGGTTCACAGCAAGAAAGACAGACCATTTGATTAGAGACTTCTTTTTGCAAGAAAACCAGACTGAAAAATTAAAGCTGTTTAGGATGAGAGGAGCATGGTTGATGCTTGAAGCTTTAAGGCTGATGATGTTCAAAAGCTTGAGAGGCTCTTGTCCATCTGACGAGACTTTACGCTCTCTTAATTCATTTCGCAGGAAGACCTTCTGTTCAAAATTTATCTTGTTAGTATACATTCAATATTTCAGAAAACTACATTTAAGAGACACCAGAGAGACGATGAAATTCTAGAAAGTAACAATACTCAGTTTATACAAATTAAGTGTGGGCTTCAAGATTGAAATTAAAACTTTTCCTATTTTATTCTGTCCTAAATCTCTAGTATTTACACAATCTGTAATGGAATTATCGCTCCTCTGATATTTCTTAAAGCAAAAGTTTCTGCTATCACACTAGTAACCCAGAAAACCCCTTTTGAAAAGGAGAAATTTCAGACAGATTCTGTGTGTAAACAAGGTTAAAAACATGAAGTGTAAAAGTTCAAGAGTCTAAGAGTAAACCTGAACTCCCAGGAAATTTGCATTTTTAAATTGTTGTGGATTTTTTTTACCATGCCCTTTGAATCTTTACACAGAAATAGAACATAGATAGATAGATAGATGTATGAAGGTTCTAAAGTAGTAATCTTGAATGTTGTCAATAACCTTATTTCAAACATTCTTTTGATGCTCAAAGGTCTAAGAGCAGTCCCTATAGGTAAAGGTTGGAGGAGTTAAGCCTTCCTTCCCTGGAGAAGAAAAAGCTGAGGCAGAAGAAAAACCTACAAATCTACAAAAAGGACAGAAGCTTTCTCTTCACAGGTACCTACATGGAAAACCAAGGGACAACAAATACAAGAGAAGATTTAATTCAGAATAGGAAAGAAAATTATTTTTACAGAAAGAACACTCAACCACGGGAAAAATCTCCCCTGGGATACAGTAGGGTCTCATCATTGTATGTTTTTCAAGATGTGACTGGACAAAGTGCTAGATAATCTAATTTAGGCTCTCTTTCCCACAGAAATTTGGTCCAGATAATCTTTTGAAGTCCCTCCAGTCTGAGATAATCTGGGATCCCAATTAGAGAATTAAATTATTCCAACTGTTTCTGTGAATGTCAAGGCCCCTTAATAAGAGAATCTTGGCTCTATACCCAATAAAAACAGTTTTAGTTTCATATAGCATTTATTAGGCATTTTTATAACACACCCACACCTGGGTGTAGGCATACATACTCACACATGTGTTGCATAGCCACAGTTAGTACCGGTTTTACTCCCCAATACATACAACAAAAGCTTATTAATATTTAGCTTCATTCACTACTTTGCTTTCACTAAGCAGGCATAATTCCCTTAAAAGTCACTGAAAAGATGTAGAATTCAAAAGCTGTTGCACAGAGTCTGCAGAGTGCAGTTTCTTTGATTAGAGTACAACAGAGGATGGTTTTTAATTCCTACACAGAAACATTTTGTGTATTGTCAGAAAATCCAATGGCATTTCCCCAGCTGTGATTTTTATTTCAGCTAAGTTACAGATATAAATTGCCTGCTCTTTTTCTAGTATTTAACCTGTCATTTGTGGTCACAACTACACGATAATTGCAAAAATTTCTTTCAGAAAGGTGTATGAAGGGGCAGATAGCAGAACTGCAGAAGAGAGGCACCACAGATATAGAACCACTAAAAATGGAAGCCAAAGGAAACAGCAGTGAACAAGGTGCTGCCAGGCAGGGTTCCATTAATAGAAAATATCAGCTTTCTTTTAAAAATAGCTTTCTTACTCACCCACCCCTCCCTTATCCCTCCCTACTTCCAGCAGCTCTGGTTATGCAGTTTGTTCTTCTGCATATAAGTAGCCTAAAGTGAACTAATTGTTGCAGGTTATACACATAAAGGGAGAAAACAGAATATTTTTGGATTATCCAGGTTTTCGTTGCAGACATTTTCCTCCTTAAGCACTTTTCAAAAATCTCCTTAGCATGCCGGACTTTTTAATGGCATCACCTCAAGCACAGCGTTCAGTTCTGTAGAATGAAACATTCTGAAGAATGCTTTTATTGTACTTTTTTTTAGTCAAAAAAGTTCCTTCTGCATAAGCCACTCCTACAAACAGTGTTCTGCAACAAATTCTGGAGAAAACATCTCTTTAATGGAAGGACTGCAAGGTCTGTGTTCTCAAGGAGGACAATGAAATAAAAAAGTAAAACCAGGTTACATTGCTTTTAGATTTGTACATGAATATAAGATATTAGATCACAAAGAAAGCTTTCTTTTGGACCAGCATCCAGATGTACAGGGTTTCAAACAAAACCATCTTAGAGCGGATTTTATGACTTTTCAATGACATAAATATTTCTCTTCTGATCCACTGTCTAGATGATTAATTCATTACAACTCCAAAGAAGGGAATGAAGAATTGAGTTTCATGCTGGTTGTGGCTGTGTTAGATTTAATTTTTATCATAGCGTCTAGGAGGGGGCTGTGTTTTGGCTTTGTGCTGAAAAGTATTTTTTCATTATTGCTAAACAGTACTTATAAAGGCCTTTTCTGCTTCTCAGACTATTCTGCCAGTGAGGCAGCTGGGAGTGCACAACTGGGAGGACACACAGCTGGGACAGCTGATGCCAAGTGATCAGAGGGATATTCCAAATATATGGTGTCATGCTCAGCATATAAAGCTGTGGAAGAAGAACAGTAAATGTGGAACACTAAGAGTGATGACATTTGTCTTCCCAAGTCACCCTTACGTGTGATGGAGCCCTGCTCTCCTGGGGATGGTTGAACACCTGCCTGCCCACGGGAAGTAGTGAATGAATTCTTTGTTTTGGTCTGCTTTCATGTGCCGTTTTTGTTTTTCCTAATAAAGTGTCTTGATCGCAAAGTTTTTGCACTTTTACCCTCCCAGTGCAGGAGGGTGAGGAAGTGTCATGGGTGGGGCTTGGTTGCCAGCTGAGGATGAATTAAAAGAGGTAGAAAGAAAAAAAAAACTCAAGAGTGAACAGAACACTGTTGAAACATTCCTTTGTCAAAATATTTGCTATAAATGCTAGGAAGTATGATGACAATTTAACAGATAAACACACCAGCCGACTGAGCTCTTGCATCTGGTTAAGTCCTTTAGACATAACTGGCGACCAGATCTGCGACCAAGACTGGGTCCAACAACATCCAGATTCTGTCAAGAGTTCAGAAAGCAAGGGGTGGTGGGTGTGTCTATTCTGAACCTCAGGACTCCGTGGGAAGGTTTCCCTTATCCTTTAAATGCCCATTCTCCATGCAAATCATTCTAAAGTGAATTTGAGCCAATTTCCCTTGGAATGTTTCCTATATGCAGTAAGTAAAACAGAGAACCTTGCTATAGAGCCTTATCACACTTTCATAAATTTTATCAAAACCTGCCTTTGACAATACTGTTGATGGTGATTCTTTAAGTGACTCAAACCACTCATTTGCAACACCCCCATCACCTCCACAGAAGTAAGAGCTTGCCTGCAAAGTACTCACATCAACTTGTACTGGTCATGCTCAGAAATTTGATTTTTCAACTAAACAGGAATCTGTTACACAGAGAAAGCATTCACCTAACAGACCCCTCCAGCCTACTACTGCTCATGCAAAACCTTTTAAACTACTAAAGACAAATTAGTTATCTCACAATGTAAGTCTTGGACTTAAAAATACAGAGTACTTAAAAAAAAACCCAAAAATGCCTAAACTTGCCTTCCACTTTTAGTCCATGTTTATTTAACCTGCCACTGATAATCCTGGAGATCATATCACTTTATCCTCTTTTAAATCCTTCCTTAAGACCTACCTCTCCTGCAATACCTACAAATCTCTGCCAAATGGGACTGTTCAAACTAATAGCCACTTGTAACTAGCTCCAGCAAATGCATCTTTCTAAACCTTCTCTCATTACCTGCTTTTTCCACTATCAATCTGCTTATCTAATTATTTATTGTCCATGAAATAACAAATTCAAATATTTCAATTGTTTCTTTTTTTCTAAATAGAACTACTATAATAATTTATTATCTTACAATAACTAGCATTCAGAGGTCTGAAATCGTTCATTGGAAAACAAGGAGGGAAAATTACTGTTTAGGGCATTGCATAATAAAAAAAAGTCAAATTTCACACTTTTAATGGAATATACACTTATAGTTAATCAAGAACTCAAAAATAAATGAAGATAGAACAACATTATTGTTCTGGAGATTTTGGATGGTAGATTTTCATTTTTATACTCTCTTTTTCCTGAAGGGAAGGCAGATAAAACAACATGAAAGGAGCAGTACTTAAAATGAAAAACTAAAACTGACAAGGGCTTCTCTCATAACTTTAAGTAAGTCATGCAGAATAGCATCTGCATCATAAAACATTGACACTTACAAGTCTAAACACAAATAAAAACATCCTACAATTTTTCTTGCCTTATCCAGAGTTCAACAAAAGGCTTGAGAAGCTATTCAGAGCAGCTTCATGCTACCACTTAAATCTTTCTCAAAACTAAAAAAAAAAATCATCAAGACATTCATAAGTCTTTGTAACAATAATTTATTAAAAAAATAAAAAACAAAATCAACACGACTTTATAAAAAAATTATTATGCTCAGATAGTCTCATTCAAGCATAAGCGGTCCTTACCAATGTTGCTCCTCAGGATGCTGTTGACTACCATTTTTCTCTTCAACCCCTCCTCAGACACTCAAACTTCTTTCCTTTAAAAGTACTGTTCTCCAGGCACACAGGAAAAATTCAATCCCCATTAGTGACCATTAAAACCTTTCTTATATCCCACTGGGAGAGCAACAGGTGCTAGGGCTGGACTTTCACGTGGATCTTGTTGAGCTCATTTGAAAACAGTGCCTATGCTACAGGTGCTTTTCCCATTGAAGGCTGCAAATTCTGGCCTCCAAGAATTATTACTTCGTGCCAGTATCACTGGAGAACTTTGAAAGAAGATTTGTGTGTGGAAGAGCAAGATTTACTGCATGTTCAGAAGCAGCCTCTATCACAGGTGTGGAAATATTGGGCTCTGTGGTTATGTGTGGTGAACCTGCCCTTCCATGGGCATGTCCAGGCCACTTATTACAGATTAGTGGAGAGATGTGCCTGGTGTTGGGTTTCCAGGGCCAGGAGTAGGTGCAGGGCTGGAGACATACCAATGAGGAGGACACCACACGTATCTCCAGCCAGCACACTGGGGATGAGTAGGCAATGAGGAACTCCTCTTCGAGTTTCACCTGCACTGCTGGTCCTAGATGCACCCCTTATAAAAGATTAACTCTTAGAATTATAGAATGAGAAAAGCATCTAGGTTGGAAAAGACCTTTATGATTGTTGAGTGCAATGATTAATGAAGTACTGCTGAGGCCAGCACTGAACCACATGCATCCCTCTGTGTAACATCTACACGTCTTTGAAACACATCCAGGAATGGTGACTCCAGAACTTCCCTGGACATCCTGTTCCAGTGTTTGACAACCCCTTCAGTTTCCTAATATACAATCTAAACCTCCTGTGGCACAATTTGAGGCCATTTCCTCTTGTCCTTGGAAGAAGAGACCAATCCCTACCTGGATACAACCTTTTCAGGTGATTGTACAGAGTGATCAGGTCTCCCCTGAGCCTTCTTTCCTCCAGGCTGAGCCTCTCCAGCTGCTCCTCATCAGACCTGTGCTCCAGATCCTTCCCCAGCTCCGTTGCCCTTCTATGGACGAGTTCCATCAGCTCTCAATGTCCCTCTTGCAGTGAGGGGCCCCAAAATGAACACAGGATTTGAGGTGTGGCCTCAGCAGTGCCCAGCACAGGGGAATAATCACATCCATGGTCTTGCTGCCACAGGCCAGGTGCCATTGGCCTTCTTGGCCACCTGGACACATTCCTAGCTCATGTTCAGCCAATTTTCTTCTTCTGAACCATTCCTAATAAGTACAATATGTTAATATTACTTATTTTCCTGATGCTTGCAAGACACTACCAAAGTGTTAAATATTTAATAATGACAACAGCAACTGAAATAGATGTCTTCAAAAAAGTGAAACACAGGTAATGGATCGATTTTGTGAGCTTTCATACATTTTCATTATTTAAATTGCCCAATGTTGTTTTTTGTCCCCCCTAAGTTATAGTTCTTTAAAATTTGAGTCACGAAGTGAGAGTAAAAAGAAGTAATTTCTGAACTCTCCAGGTACTGCTAAAATTTTGAGACTGAATTAAAAGCTAAAAGAAAAAAAGAAAAAAGTAAAATGTATCCAGACTATCAAAATAGAAATCCTCAAATTCTAGCTCTCGTGTATTTATTGGTTTAAGGTTGGTCTTGGGTTTTTTTGAGGAGGGGTTGTGATTTGGGTTGGGGATTTTTAAGTGTAGGAGTTTTAAAGTCAGTCTTTTCCTTTGGAGAATGAGGCTAGGGAAAAGGGATTTTATGCTTTATAATAAGTCCACATTATCAACAACCTGAGAACGGTATGAAGATTTAGAATTCCATGGAGGCAGAGAACAGTAGGAAGAGAAGTAATATGAAAGAGAGAATAAAGATTAGAGCAAATATTGTAAGGAATTGGCTGGTTCCTTTCTGTGTACTCTGCTAACATCCAGCTGGCAAAAAGCCTTACAGCACATGAATGGGAAATTCTGCCAGAGGAAGGACTTTGCAACCTGAGTGAAGGAAGCCAAAGGCTGTATTAAATACAATAGGTTGAAGGCAGCAGACTTGAAAACTGTTCATAAAAAGAAATTTTAATCCTCCATATAGGAACATATTAAATCAGTTCAACAACAATTTTTGGTTGAAAATGTAGTTCCAGCAATATTAAAATGTTTTACTTTGTTCCTGCATGACTTGAATATACTCAGGTGAATACAGGATGCTATTAACTTGAATTAAAATTCCATCTTACAGATAACTTTTTGAATCTAAACACTTCTGAATATTTCACGCCACACAGTAGTGGGGTTGTGATTTTCATCATAATTTAGTACAAAAGTAAATTTAGAAATGTTGGAGGTACCCACTATGAAACTAACAAGGCCAGAGTACTGCAAATAAAGGGAAACATCTGTGTTGGAGTTCAGGCTGTGTCTTCTGTCCCAGACAGCTTCCCACTTTCTCCCCTTCCCTCCTTCAGACCCCACCAACCCCTAATCTGTCTCTGTGTGGTGTGGGCTGGGGTCAAGGTGTGATACTCTGGCTCAGGATGGTCAGGGACCTGCAGGAGGGTCAGGAGAACAGAGTAAACACTCACATGGGATTCTTGACAGACTGGGAATTGTTATTCCAAATGTAAGGAACATGGAAGACCTGTCTGCTGCAGAGAGGATGGAAGGTGAAACAACATGTTTCTCTTCTCCACAAAACTGCTGAACTCCTTTGTGTGAAATTTTCTGATACACCTGCGTCAGCATGAGATCCAGTAGGAGAAAAGGTAAGTGCCTGAGTAGGTTTGCCAAAATTACAAGCAATTGAAAAAGTGATCTTTTAATTGAAATTGCCAAATATTAACAAATATGTAGCAATGATATTAAATAATTGCATTCATTTGCAAACACCAAGATTTTTTTCCTAAAAGGATCACATTTCAAATGCTGAGTAGAATTTTTTAAAGGTAAATGGGAGCTTGTAAGAAGTATAGTTTGTAAGAAGCAATTGAATTTTTTTTTCCAGAAGTGGGAGAGAGCATTGGATTGAAGCTTTCTAGACAATAAGGTTGCTTTTGATAATGATTAATTGATTTCTAGAGACTGTGTTAATAATGAATTCAATTGAGCACTTAGCCACAAGTGGAGTTATATAGGTTAGATGTAAAAATGTCTCTACCTTTCCTTCCAGCTACAATTAGTGAAAAACTTCCATGCTCATGGCTTAATTTCAATGGATCTTTGAAAATATCTTCTTCCTTACTGAATTTCTAACACTTTTGATATTCAACATCTAACTTATTCTTAGGATTCAGGAGACCTGATCTCGTCTGGTGTCTTTTTCTGTTTTAACATGATTTATGACAGTATGGGCTGTTCTGGCAGCAGGCAATGTTTTCCAAGTTATGGGCTATGACCTGCAGGCAGTGGATGTAGCAATAATCTGTGAAGTAAAAGTTAGCCTCCCGGTGATGTGTTTTGTATCAAAAGTGAAGAGCATCGTGTAACTGATTCACAGAGGAGAAATCACTAGACAGAAATTAATCATAACCTGTGAAGTTTATTATAATAGGGACAGTACATGATATGACAAGTGCTGGCATGCTATTTTTTACATATGGTAAAAGTAAGAGACTAAGACAATGAAACAGTTTGCTTTAAAAGGCTAACAACTCTATAACCTGCAGCCCAAGGAATGAGTTCCTGCCATTCAGGGTTTGATTTGCTGCAGCACAACTCTGTGACCTTGGTGCAGTTTTACTAAGAAACTGTTGATGGAAGGGAGGTATGTCAGAGCCAAACAACATAAGGCAAGTTAAAAGCTAGACAGACAATTGAGAAAACAATAAAAAAGTTAGTTGAGAAAACAATAGTTTCTTTCAATGGCTTGAAAGAAAAAAACACTGACATGAGACCAATTATAAACTGTAGGGACAAGAAGTGCATGCAACTAATGTGTAATCATTAGTTTGAAGAAAAGTATGTCTATAAGATCACAGAATCAGAGAATGCCCTGGGTTGGAAGGGACCTTAAAGATGATTTTGTTCCAATTCCTCTGCCATGGGCAGGGACACATTCCACCAGACCTGGTTGCCCATCCAGCCTGGGATTCTTTACCCTCACAGTAAAGAATTTATTCCTAATATCTGACCTGAGCCCCCTCTCCCTTTGAAGACATTTCCCCTTTGTCCTGTCACCACATGCTCTTGTAGAAAGCACAAGAATGACAGAAGAATCACAATCCCTCTCCATCTTTCTTGCAGGTTCCCAAGGAATTACTTGATGGTATTAACTCAGTATTAGATGCTACCATCCTACTGAATTTATGTAAGCATAGATTTTCCTTTCAGTATGTGAAAAGTAAAGTTTAGGAGCAGGGAAAAAGAGCTGCTGACTGTGACTATAGATTAGCAGTTCGACAGACTGCCAAGGCATGTTTGAGAGTTGTCATCAGTGGTTTGTTGAGTGCTAGACAAGACAGCACACATCCAGGATGTGTGTAAGCCACCAAATCCACCAGCCACCTCTGCTGTGCTGAGCTGAGCTAGATGACTCACTAGAATGGCTTTCCAACTGAAATTATTCTTCTTTAAAGAGTAAAATTAATAAAAAAACCTCAAACCTCAGAACCATGTCTGTGTATTTGTGTGTGAAATCAAAACTGGTCCATACTCATGGTCTTTCTTCCAGTAGGAAAGCAGTTATATGTATGTGGTGAAAGACTGAGATGGCAAATAAAAAATCCTGCAGGAAATTAATTTAAGTTCAGTTTTCTCAAATGAATTTATTTGGGTTTTTTTTTATTGTTATTATTTGCTTGTTGTTTTGGTTTTATTTTTTTGTTCTCCATTTAATACACATTATTTAGACAAATAATTAGCTGGAGTTTGGCTTAAACAATAACCTATTTATCAAAACATTGCACCATAAAAGAAAGCAATAAGACAAAGACTAATGGAATAGCGAGAGAGTGAGAAATAATGTAATGTGCAAGAAATATCTTTAGGGAAGTTAAATATAATGCTAATTAGTAAAATACATAGATATTACAGCCATACAAAAGAAACGTTCCCCGTTCTAGATCAGTTCTCAAAGCACTAAAAGCAAAACAATTTGTGGTTTTCCTCAGAAATAGTCATATATGCTAATATGTGCTAATTCACATCTTTATACATACAGAGAAAATCCCAGCTGAAGAAATTTAGCAATTTTCCAGTTAAATTTTGAATGTTTCTCATTGTTTAAGGAAGAATTTTCTTGATATTTATTTCTTTTCAGTGATTTGGTTCCCACATACACACTTTGCAGTCACGTTTATTTTAAAAATTCATGTTTTAATCCAGAAACTGAACACAATTGAAGGCCTTAAAGAGTATGAAAGAAAAAAAAAATCTAGTAGTGTAACTACTGATTGATTTACTTTATTCTTAATGCTTGGCCTAAGCTACATGGGATTTCACAAAACAGTATGAGCTGTGTACCAACAACTTGTTTTTCCCCTTTCTCTCTGAGACAACTTCTGTACGACTAATCAAATGCTCTCAAAAGGAAAAGTTTAATGTAAAAATTCTTAATAACATTAGAAATCAGAAATATCAATAAAAATTATTACTTTAAGTTTCTCCTTTCCCATATAATTTAATGTATTAATTTTGGTAATAAAAACAGGTGAGCCTTTTCTAATGTTGTTTAAAACAGGTTTAAATTTTGTTCCAATTATTTTACTCCATTTACTCAGTTCTCTACAACCACTTTTGGAAAGCAAATGAGAAATGTTTTCATTAACCTTAGTTTCTGATTACCTTTACAAAAACTAAATTGTAGACTCATAAGCATCACACTTCCAGACTCACAAGACTATTTAATTTCTATTGTTCTTATCCTTGCAGGCTGCTGAATACTTGGATTAGCACTTACCTAGATTCTTGGTAATTTTGAACATGGCCACAATGCAATACATTATGAGAAATGTGAAAAGCACAGTTTGCTTTAGTTGCTATGCCACTCAGACCATCTTTTACCATAAGAGCACTTGATTACAAGTACACTGAATTAATGTGAAATGCAATATTATTGCAGAGAAATTGTTTCTAAGTGGAATATTAGTTCAGGAGATTTTTAGATTAAAACCTGACAATAAATTTGGACACATTTTAATATCTGTAAACTGGACAGGACTGTGCTCAGAAAGGGTAAAGACATGATGATTTATGTACCTGGACAAGATTTAGGATGTACATTTATGCAACACTACTCTTCATAGACCTACAACTGTGTTACTTTCAGGTTTTCAGAAACTAGTTTTGAGACCTGTAAATTCCACACAAAACAAAATTAAGCTGCAAATGAGCCTCTTTCCACTGCAGAATTTTGGTAGGCTCACCAGAATAAGCTTAGCATTTGACTTGGGTTTTTAAATTCTGTAATACAAATTAAACGTCTCCCTCTTCAACATGATGGTCCAGATGTTATGTCCAGCTCAGGGAGCCTCTCACACATCAGAAGCCAGAAGAAGTATTTGTCTCTTTGCCCAGTTTATTATGCTACACTGCCTAAAAATCCACTGCCAGCCCCTGGTCCAGACACACTTTTGGCATATCTCGGTTGTAGATCTCACTTTCTAGAAGGATGATTGTACCCTTAAACTAATTAGAAATTCTGAAACTTCTCATATTTTTATCCATGCTGCCACCACTGGCCCTACAGAAGGACACAAGCAGATGTGGAAATTTGCAATCCTTTGCAAAGCCTAAAATAAAAGCTAGTTGTTCATATTTCAGGAACATGCAGACATGCCTTTGTAAGCATGTGATATTGCCTAAGGCATGAAAGCCAGGTATGCTTCATGCACAGAAAGTGAGTTGACACTGTGTTTTGTAATAGCATTTTAATTGATTTTTACTACCACATGGCTCCTTCCAGATCTGCAGAGCAAATCTTCATGGTAGCATGGCAAAAGGCTGGAATGTTTTTTTTGGTGGCAATTTTGTTCAGCTGGCAAATTTAATTTCTTTTTCCTTGGAAGTGGATTTAAAATGCAACATAAGTTCAGTCATCTTCATCAAATCCAACTATGCTGAGAGTAAGACTTATTAGACATTTCATGTAATATATGCTGTCTTAGGTCTGCTATGTCATTTATCTTCACTTGTGAGCAGACCTCAGAACTCACTTGTGGTAATGTCATTGATGATTTATTAGTCTTCTCACTTGTGAAGATAAATGCCATATCAGACCTCAGTCATCATCCCTTCCTTCTACATATAAATCCAGATTTAGAAAAGAGTCTGAGAAAGAGAATAAGGGAATTTTCCCAAATGGTTTGTGGGTAAACGATGTCAAGCTTTCTGTGGTAGATATTGGACATTTACTTTAATAAATCTTGTTGTTGAACATTTTTTCTTTGACATATCCCTTCAGGTAGATGCCACTGAAACATTCAGGTGCTTCCCTTCGTGCTGCATGGAGGTTTTTTTTTTCTAGGAATGCCAGCAGTGATTGGTAAAAGCCCTTTTAAAAGCTTTACCAGAGGAAATGGCTGGCAGACAGAGAGGTACATTTGTCAGATCCACAGAAGGGCAAAGTCCCCATTTAGAAATGAAACCTGAATACCACTTACCTGCACCTTTGGTCCAATTTTATGGGCTTTCATATATCACTCAAAACTCAGAGAAAGAATTGTGAACAAAGTAGAATAAAACAAGACTGAAAACTCAGCGCCATTCTGGCTCATTTCTAAACTTCCACAGACACTGTGTTAAAAAGGATCACAAATCAGGTAAATCTGATCTAATCTCTTGAATTTTAAAAGCTAGGATCATTCCTTTAATGTGCAGGATATAACACCCAGATGAAGTTAAGCAGTTATGTGACAGGTTGAATTAGAGTTACTACAGATATCACTTGCCGTGATGTAGATCTATAGGAAAGGGATAAAAAGTGTGCCATTGTAATTTAAGTCTTCATTAATTACTTTTAACAGCTGAAGGTGTTTAGATCATCATAACATCTGCTTTGTGGAGTGACTTTCTGGTGGAAATAATCCTCAAGCAGCAAATAGTCTTTTTGAGTGTGCAGTCTTTCTTCATGATGGCAAAAGGCACTTAGGGTTGGTCCACTTAACTCGTCCTGGTGAGAACACATCATGAAATCTGAGCCAGGAAAGCAGCTTGATTTCTGTGCAGAAACAACTAAATTGCCTTCTAGAAAAAGCTGGTTATGTTGAAAGCCATCATGTAGCATCATGACAGCTAAGCTCACCAAGGGCACTCACACCTCCAACCTGGTTGTCTCCTGTAAGCACAATGGTTCTTAAGGCTTTAGTTTTCCTGCATTCATTCCACTTGCAGGTACCAAATTTTATTAAATCCTGGCCATGCTTCTCTGCCCTTAGATTTTTTTCAGAGAGAAAAAGGGCAAAAGAAGATTATTTTTTTTTTTGGAATCTGTTTCTTATGAAATGGACAAGGAATATTTTAAATGTATATGCTTGTGTGCTTGTATAAATACATAAATAAATATATAAATATATACACACAGATATACACATGCAGACATATATATAAAGGCACACCATGACAACATAAAACATATTGAAACACCCATCCTACATGTTGCAGTCATATCTTTCTGGAACTAGTAGATATCATCCCAAAAGAAAAGGTACATTTTCTAGGTGGATTTCAGTTAAAAATAAACATTTCTAAAGAAAAAGAAGCCAACCCACAAATATAAATGCCTTGTGCCATATGTCTGTCTCAGTGTTAATATGATTTATGGGGTTTTGGACCACAGTACAAGCTCTTCACAAATTTTTCCTGTCAGAGAAATATGTATGAGCTATATTTCTCCATTTTATGCCACTGGGTCAAAAGGATGAGAAGCATGGAGTGAGGATGACTTTTATTTGGAGTACACGAGATCTGCCCAGAGTTATCATGCTGAGCTTTAATAAAACACACAGTTCTCATTCCTCATTGTTCCTTTAGAGGAGTTTATGGCTATCTGCCATAGCTCGCCTCAGCCATAGGTGTTTACTCCAGGAAAACCTGGTATGAGACAGAGATGATGTTCTAAACCCAGAGCCAGGAGTATCTGTGCCTAGAGACTGATTTTTTGCAAACACAGATGTGTAGAGTGTGTGGCAGGGTACCCTGGTGAGAAAGACTCAGTGGAAACCTCTAAAACTGGTAGAAGTGGTTTGGGAGCTGTTAAAATGGGGCTTGATTCTGAATCTGTACAGAAATTTTTCACTGAGGGCAAGCCAACTGGCCCATCACTGTTAACCACATCCTGAGAATGAAGGTGGAATGGAAATGTGTTAAACCAATTCCTGTATGTCACAGACAAACAAAAACCAAACAAACCCAGGGATAATCACCTAACATAATTTCAGCTTATTTTAGCATAAAATAGCTCTACTTGCAAAAATCAGATTTAATTTTAGATTTGTGGATTTGCCAAATAATATCTTCAGGGGAAAAAAAAATGCTGCTAGAAGCAAGGCACAGGATTTGGCTTGCTTTGGGTACAGTCCAGAGATTTCTGTTTCATAAACAGCTGATGATGTCTCAGCTCATCACAAGCTCAGGAGAGATACAGTATTTATATTTGTGCAGTATAGAGTTTGCTTCAACAGCAACTATGCAGTGGTACTATGTATTTCCTAAGAAATTAAATTTCCCTCTTTCTGGAAGTTTAGAAGGACATCTGAACACCTGTTTTGCAGATAGTATCCCTGTGGTTCAATCCTGCTATTAACAAATCAGAAATCTGGCCTGTGCTTCAGTGGAGTAAAGCTGAAACACTGACAGAAATGCATAGATGCATAATGGGTTGTTCAAAATATTAGATCAGCACTCTGCTTTACACCTTTGTGCTCTTTATTCAAGTACAAAACAAATGGTGCAGAAAAAAACCCTCCTAAACAGAATGCAAACATATGTTCAGATGGAGAATCTCATTCCTTTTTGTCCTCAGTCTTTTAGGCCTCCCTGAGATCAGCCTGAAAATGTTTGATGTCCAAATCATATCTCTCTCCATAATGCTGACATTGAATTAAATCACCCCAGAAACACAGCACTGATTATGATTAAAAATTAGTCCTTGTTACAGCACAGGCCAAGTCCCAGTACTATGAGTGTATAACAGATTCTTTAAGCTTATAGGGATTTAGACAAAGCTTAAATTACTGTGTATATTTATATATAATGCCTTTGTTTTTCTAAAATAATTCACATATTATTTTATGACAAAAAACTAATTTCAGTGCAGAAAGAAAATTTATATTCATCCTTTAGTTTTGTAACAGCAAAAAAATATTGCTTTTTTCTTTGATATGATGCAATTCACAACACCTATAGCCTCTAATGGGCCACAATGTACATTGGAATTACTTTCACACTGCTCACATATGTACAGGTTCTGCACTGTAGAAGTTAATCTGGACTGAATATTTTAGTTAATATTCAGGTGGATAGGCACTGTATATATTAACACCAGGGACAATATATAGTAGTTTGTGTTAGTACTATGTATTTGATATTCAGGAAATACAAACAAACAAATAAACTTGCAGAACAAAACAAACCTCTCTTCCAAGCTTTTCATGCAATGAGTTTGGCTGAGGAATCAAAGCACACTTGTCTGAAGGTTTCCAGATGAGAGCATCCTTTTTCCAGGATGAAATTACTAAATACTGCACAGCATGAAACGCCAAGGAAAGATAAATTATTTCCAGCTTGTGGAAGCATTCTTTCAAACAGAATTTTCACAACCCACATCCACCCCTGCTTGTATAGACACAAGAGAAAGGGAGGGAAGCATCCTCTTGTCCCCTCTTCTTGTTGTTCAATTTGCCAGCTCATCAGAAATGTTAATGAAGTACCAATACTGAGATACATCCTGTTGTTGTTTCAGGGAGAAAACAGGAGTTTAATCAATACTTTGTCTCCAATGCCAGCTAAAACTCTAATAGGATTCATATACTACATCAGTATCTTGCATTTCATGGTCTGTGTTCTGCTTGGGTTTTTTTTCAGAGAATAGTTGGATTTCATCTGGCAAAGCAATGCAACCAGTGGTAGTAGAATGTATCTCCCCATACTAAAAAGTGAAGCACTAAGAATGCCCCCACACAGGGAGTTTTAGTTTTCTGAATATGTTTATTTGATCCCACAAAAAATATTTCAGTTTGCCCACCTAGTCTATGTGCTTATTTTGCATGGAGTGGTGAATTCAGCTTGGTTTGTGTACAATTGTGTAAAACTGTATATTTGTATATAAAAGTGAAATTCAAAGCTACTTCAACAATGTAATGTCAGGCACAAATTGCACCACTAATCAATACTATATTCTGGATATATTGATAGAAAATGACTATTCAAGACTTTAGTGCACCTTTTTTTTTCCTTCTTCAATAGATTTATCTAGTACACTGAAATTCCTAGACTAGATTTTGCTATATATCTTGACTTATCTATCCCTCAATAATTTAACTTTTCACATGTTGTTTAGGAGCTCATTGCTGCATTGTGGAATGAATCTATATCTTTGCTGACTAGGTAACATGAAGGTATCACTCAGGGTACTACAGAAAAAGTAGCTATTTGATCAGACATCTGATACAGATGAGATAGGTTTTTTCTTCTTCTTTTTTTTTTTTTTTTTCTCTTTCCCTTTTTCTATTTTATTTTCCATGGAAGGTCTAAGGTAAATTAGAAATTTTTCAAGTATAATGAAGTGTTTGAAGTGGCAAAACAAGTTGTTTAAAAATGATTCACAGAAATAGCAAGATTGAATTTTCTCTTGTGCTATCCTGCATATATCCTTCTTATATGCTACAAGGTTTGTAGTATCTGGTGTTTCTATAGGACGAGTGAGGTCAGAGCAGGTGCACTGAGAAGGGAAACAGCTGATGGCTAAACACAAAATGAATAAATAAATAATGAAGAAAAAGATTTTCACTGGGGTAATTCCCAGTGAAATTTGCTCAAGGCACAGTTCCTGGCCTGGCTGAAAGAGAATCATGGGGGTGAATGGGTCGGTGTGGTCTGTTCTTTCCAGCATGAGCAGGCACATGTGCCAGCCTGAAGAGTGTAGGATCACAGCCCCAGAGGGATGCACCCACAGTGCCCACGTGAATCTGGGCACTGCTTTCCTTTGAGTCCCTGTGACCCTCCTGCTACCATTTTCTAGGCTGCAACAAAAGGAATTTTAATAATTTCTGTTTAGGTCACTGATCTGTTAAAAATTATATGTTTTCTTACTTTAGGGTTGTCCCTATATAATGAGGATATCGATATAGTGACGTTATTTACCTATACCATTTTTTTAAAGATGAAGTTTCTCTCCCTACTGTTAATTTTGATTCCATGACATTATTCTCTCCCCATCTAAATTCTGACTGGAATTTTGTTCTTGGCTAGTATGCATCACAGCTGAGTTTTGGTTTTTGGAGATCAGTGTAATTTGTAAAGCTGGAATAACTCAAAGTGTGTAGATACAGAGCTCCATCTCTATATTTCATCTTCAATACTGTTGAAAGATTATACCAAATAAGATAAGTGCTGATTATAGAGTGTTGTCTCCCAGAAAACATTGTAGTAATATGAAACAATCATTCCCAACAATATCTTAAATCTTTCCCCCAGATATTTTAAATGTAATCCTCTATAGAGAAGCAATTAATATTCTAAATGTATTTGTCTCCTCTAAATAAGGTTTGGTGTTCCATGGTCTGGTGATCCTCTTGTCTGGGAAGTACAACATTCTGAGGTCTGGCAGCTTTCCCAGGATTATTCCTGGGAAGCATGAGGGAAAACTACGATACTCAAGCACATATGGATCTTTGATGCATCTGTTTTGGTAGCAAGGAACACAAATAAAAGTTTTTTCCTTTGACTTAGCTTCATTATTTTTTAACATAGCAATTTAGCACTAAGGGCTGAGAAACAGTAATATTTAGGGTCATTTCTTTGTTTGTTTCTCTCTTTATAAATTAAATGTGTAAACCAGTGACAAAACTATGTTCTCTTTGTTTTCTGTGGTAATTTCAGAAAGTAATTGTTGTTTGTATTTTGCAAAGACTTCAGATTAATATATGCACCATCAATTTGCATTGAAACCATTGTTAGATAAATAATAATTACTTGGCAAAGTGCTTGCTGAAAATGCAAAGTCAATTAACTTGAGCATTGTTCTACACTCAGCAGTAATTTATAATGGTTTGGTTGGTGGGTTTTAATGGTATTTGTGTCTTTTCAAGCAGCTATAGCATAGAGCTAACACTAAGTACTTAGAGAACACTTTTAACTCCTGTCATTATTTTAATGTCTTTTAAATGGTAAATATCAGCAATTTGATGGCATCCAGTAAGTGGAAAATGCCCTGCTTCTTTTGATCTGCTTATAAATGTATAAAGAGATGCACTTGCTGTTTTAATAGCACTGGGCCAAATCCTACTGACCTTGAAAGTAATTTTTTTCAGTTAGCAGGTCAATGTTTGACATGGCCTGAGAATGAGACAGTGTCAATTGATACCAAGAGAATTATCAAGACATAAACATTTTATGGTTTTTTCCAGATTTATATTCAGGTCAAGTTGAAATGTTATTCATTCATAGCACTATTATAGCAAACATAGTGCCATTATCCCTCGTAACATTGTGTGTCTCACTAAATTCTAGGTTTTTTGGGGGTATTTTGCTTTCTGGGTTTATATCTTCATTTTGTGGGCTCTCCATGGTGAGTAGAGAAAGAGGAAGAAACAGGAGCACAAAGAAGCTGAGGAAGAGGCTTCTAGGTTATGAAATCAATCTCTTGCAGCACTGTGCTATTCAACACTTTTAAAAACTTACTCATTTTTCTTACAAGTATTGAAGTTCTTTTTTTCTGCATTATTTTCAATGAAAGACCTTTTCCAAATCTGATAGGCAGGAAGGCTCAGAGCCCATTTCTAAATTAAATCTAAATTTATTCATGTTCAGCTTATGTATATTTGTTCTTGTGCCAAAGTACTCCTTTAGCTCAAATGGTTATTTTCTCTCCCTTGTGTTCATTTCCTTGTTGTCTCTAAAAACAGCAATCCTATTCTTCCTCATCCTTCACTTTTCTAATCTAATGAAACAAGTTCTTTTGTTCATTTTTCATGAAGAAAAAAAAACTTTCTGGATCATTCTTTTGAGTACCTTTTCATCTTCAAATTCACTGATCCCTTTATATGCTCACTTTATTGGTGACAGAGCATTTCTTTGTGGTTCTTCAGCAGAATGGGGAGAAAAATCTCTCTTATTTCCTACCTCTACTGTGTTCAGATGCAAGTTTGCCTTTTTTTTTTTTTGCCTGCAGAAAGTAGTAGCCACCGTTGAAATCTAGAATGATTTAATCTGAAGAGCTCTCTAAATCATGTTAAAGGGCACAGAAAAACACCCACTGATTTTTTGCTGTTTTAGAAACATTATCTCATTATGTTACTAAACAGTTATGGGTATCTAAAGGCACAAGTAGAGGCATTTATCCTCCCCTTGATGCATATGCAGGACTGCAATAAGCCCATTAGATTTGGTGAGATTTATGGGTGTTTATAATGGGAATAACAGGCCACAGTGGGTGGCAAAGGGAGAGAAAGAGTCTGAACTCAAGACTGGGAGCCAACAGCTTGAGCTCTAATTAATGCTGAGTGAATATTTTGAAAAAAAATAGTGTGTTCAAAAAATGCTGTGCTTTTGCCTATTTTGTACATTATCTTCTACTCTGTTCCTAATATCAAAAATCTATTTTCAGTTTACCTCATTTTGGAAGAACTATTTTTTTACAATAAAAAAATTAGTTGCCAAAGCCATTTCTGAAATGCTCAGTATTTCTCTGCCTTGCCAGATGTATGGAATTCTTTCTAAGCTGGGACATGCACTTGCTGAAAAAATTGGGCAAACTGAATCTTTCCTGTAAAGCAGATGCAGTGAAGAAAAGAAGCTGGAGAATTGAGACCACAAAGGACATAAGAGCATTTTTGAACTTTCATCTTTCCATCTTTAGACAAAAATGAGATTTTGGCTGCGTAGCATGCAAGAACTCTAGATTTAATCATATTTGTCTTTTTTCCACGGGTGTTCTGAAGGATATTGATTTGGTGCTTGTCTGGCAGACTTTGATTTCACTTGTGTCACATTTTGGACAAGTAGTTAATTATATGTGTGCATGAATGTATCATTATTTTTGTAAGTTCTCATCTGATCCTTTCTTGTCTGATGTGATTGCCTGTAAGGACCCCAATGCATTGTCATATACATCCTATATATGATTTTATGTTTGCTGAAAGTGTAAGTTTTAACCCAACATTGACATTTTTCATGTTTTGTAATCAGTATTTGTGGGTGTGGTGCAGTACTGTTTGCAAATATTATACTAATATAATCCTAACCTTCTTTTCTATTCTCCATTTCCCAACCTTTTCCAACTTTGTTAATTTTAATCCTTGGCCAGAAATTTCAATTATATTCAGTGTATATTAATGAAATTGATTTCTATTTTGTCCTTTTTGTCCCTATTATGACAATTACTTCTATTTTGTTGTCAACAACAGTACATTTTTCTCTGTTACTCTGCCGGGGCAATGGCTGAATAGTTGCAGAATTGTTCCCTAAGTTCATTGTCCTCCTTACCTCCCTGTATGTCACATTATTTCCTCTACAGCATCTACCAGTTATACTTAACAGAAAAGAGCCCTTTCCTAAATTCCATCTTGTGTGCTTGTGACCTTTTGGCCATGTTTGCAGACTACAGACCCTTTACAGCCCTCTCTGCTTACAATCCAGAGAGGGAACACATCTGCTATCTCCCACACACATTTTGCCTCTCTGTTTCCAACAGCTGACTTCAATATTATGCTTTTAATGAAAATATCTTGCTAATATTTTGCTTAATAATTTTTGAGCTTGCACGCTACCTAGCAACAAATAAAAAAAAAGAGAATAATTTACTTTTGGCTCACATTGTGGTTACAAGTTGTCATATCAGCATTTCCAAGTTTCCTTTCACCTACAGTGGTCTTTTAGACCGTACTGCCATTTGCTATCTCTTCCTGTCAAAGCATGAAAGTGTAAGTTTCCTGTGTGACCATTATTTTCCAGTTTACTTTAATTCTGCCATTTTAACTTTCTGAAGCTGTTAAATACCATGAAGATAAACTTTCTTCCACTAGAATAAATGTAGGTACTCCTCAAAGACATGAAGTTGTAATATGGAATATCTCTTTATAGCAATACATCTGCAACCCAGAACTATATCTCCCCAGTTGTTTTTCATTCCATCAGGTTCCTGATGGATTTAAACTGGTCATGTTTTTTAATATCTTGCTACAATTATGGATTTCATACTATCAAAGCCATTGAGCATTATATTACTGCTATCTAGCATAATCTGCAGAACCATAAATATCAGTGATGCCTGACATACCTTTTCCTTCTGCAAGAAACCAGGGACCTCAGGGTGGATTAGATGTTGGACTAACATTTTAAGTTCAATTCTGGTCAAAAGGAAAATATACTCCCTATTTTGTTACTGTCAAAAAGGTATTGTTTCATCAGTAAGCATAAATGTATTTTAGCAACTTGTGGAAAAATTGCTTAACAAGGCAGTTTATTAAGCCTATGAGAACACCACTTCCAATTGACCCATGGTTTGATCTCTTAAAGTAAAAACTGTTCTCAGGAATATATGTTCTTTAGCTTGTCCCTTGGTGCACATGCCTTGCTTATTTGGTAAGGAAATTATGGGGTTTGTATAATAAATTAAAAAATCCTTGAAATTGTATTCAATAGTTGCTGATTACAATCTGATCTGTGTGATCAGCTGCATCATCTGAAGTACAGATGATGCATCTATAATATTAGAGTTATAACTTTGCATCATAATCTTTTGCCTGTGAAAGAGCAGTCAGTAGGTAACACAGTGAAGAAAGTAACCTGGCCTATCAGTGGTGCTGATAACAGCTGAAGAGAAAGTGAGTTCGATTGCCAAGCTCTGGATTCAATTAATCTGCTAGACATTCCACACCCTCCCAGACACTGACATCCCTTAGCTGGTAATCAGCCTCTGCTTGGAGGAGATCCAGAGCTGTAATCACTGGCAAAGCTAACACTCAGCTACTTGGTAAAACCTCTCTAGGGCTTGTCTATGCTTTGTTTTAGCTCAAAGATGGTGATCCCTCAAAAATATTTTTCTAGTGTTTCATTTGAGACCTGCCTGCTGCAAGAGAGCTCTTCTGACACCACAGACCACAGCACTGGTTCTTGTTCTGGACAACCTTCCTTGATTATCTGCTGCAGTCACTCAATCACCAGTAAACAAAACCTTATCTTTCCACTTTGAAATTTTTGTGTAGCTGGTTCTAAATTTAAATAAGAAAGAAATAAGCCTTGAACTTGGATGAAATCAGATATGATACAATTCTTCCTCAGCAACACATTCATCAAAAACAGGCTCATTTTTATGTCTGAATGTATAATTAGTTGGGTGCTAACACTCTTTGTCCTCTGAAGATTTAGATGGCATTTTAGAAACCTCTCTGCTCTGCAAAATCTATGCCATGGCAGACAGCATTACATTCATAAAAGGAACATAAGTTAGTAGTCTAATTAAAAGAAATTATGAATACCCTAAGTTACAGGAAGTCCCCAGGGTGCTTCATGCACAGTAGAATTCTTACTGTATAAAGGAATTCATAAGTAAGTTTCTCTAAATTAGACATTCCCATTTCAGAATTGGCAAGCAGGTCCAAGAATATAGACCTGTCCTTGTCAGTCTTTAACTCAATTAAATACAATATATATAGATACGAAATAATATATATACAAAACAATAGATGCAATAATATAGATACAAAACAATATATACAAATAAAAAATAAATAGAAGATATGCTAGAAATCACTTAAAAATGCAAACCTTACAATTCTTTCTGTATTTGATTCTAAATCTTTATGAAGCAAAGCGACACAGAGTCCTCAGGAAGTGCAAAAGAGATGCTTTATTGCAAAAACCAGGCCTTTTTAAGCAGTTAGCTGATTATCAGTTTACACAGTTTTAAGGCACAAAATGCCCAAATCAAGCAACCACCATGCACCAGGGTGTGGACATGGGGCAGTCACACAGCACATCTCTCACATCTCTCTACAACTATTCCAGCTGAGTCACCCTCCCATAGTTCTACTTAGTCAAAGTAGCAGGCCTGAGCCATGATCCTACAAGGGTAACAAGGCCCTTATTTTATAAGGCTTTACCTATATGCAACATAAATCTGTTAATTAGTTATTTGATTTTGCATTTTACCAGACTGAATTTATCTTATTTTTCCATCCAAATCTTGTTTGGTACTATGAATGAATCTGGGTTAATCTGGCAAATGCTCACATCCCAGTCCATGGCATATGATGGACATAAAACAAAAGTAAAATTAATGAAAGTGTGCCTTTTATACAGCACAGTGTTGATGACTAACAAGCTCTGCAGATTTTCTCCTTGCTAAACTGCAAAATATGCCTTTGGAAAAGCAAACATGAAAGCCAAGTCTTAAGTCAGTTAGAGGATCATGAGAAAGTGCAAAATTTGTTGCAGAAATCTTGGGGCAGGAGCAGACCATCAGGAGAGAACTGGTTTCCATGGCAGAGATGCCTGCCTATCTCTTAGTTTACTGCATTTCTGACCTCTTCAGTCTTGCAAAGTGCTCTCTCCAGAGATCCCAAAAGTGCCAAAAGCTTTTAAAGTTAATCATGAAATGGACCAGGCACAGCTGGGTGATGGACCATAGTCTCTGACCAGGAACAGAGAAGAAAATCTGGCACAGCAGCAACTTGAAGTGACACAGCTGAAGCCTCAGGACTGTTTGGTAGAGGGATATCAACCAGCTCCCAAAGGCATTCAGGTTTTAACATCCCTGCCATCTTTCCTTCTTGTAAGACTTTTTTTCTCTACTGCTTTTGCTTTGCCCTTATTGAGTGGTTCAGAGAACTCTTGAATAATATTGCAAATTATTTAAATTGGAAAAGAGCTCTTAAGATCATCAAGACCACCTATAAGAAGAGCACTAACAAGACAATTGCTAAATCACATCCTTCAGTGCCACATCTACCTGTCTGTAAATGCCTCAAGGAATGGTAACTCTACCTCTTCCCTGGACAGCCTCTTACAAATCTTGACAAACCTTTTGGTGGAGCAATTTTTTCTAATATTCAACCTAAACCTTCTGGTGTAATTTGAGGCCTTTTCCTCTTTTCCTGTCACTTGTTACTTTGGAGAAGAGACCAACACCTACCTTGCTCACCTTGACTTTGTCTCTAACACTGACATTCTTTCACCAGTAAATAGAAAAATATCTTCTGTTTAAGGTGAAAAATGGGAACGTGCAAATGTCTGTGTATAAATGAAATTTTAAACTCCTTGAAAAGGATCTTAATCTAACCTTCTTTATCCACTTCAGAATATGTTATAGAATCATATCATAACTGAACCTCTGATTGAAAGTCAATACTTCATAAAACCAAGGGACATAATGTAATAATTAAAGTAGTTAATCAGGAAATTGTTGCTGAACTTTTAAACTTTTACAAGGAGAAAAGCTGTAACATACGAAGCCTGAGAAAAGAAGGGTGCAGTAGAATTACTGGAAATGTTAAGGGTACAATTAAAAACTAGTTGACCCAAGGAAAGATGACAGACATAATTAAGCATACCTTTTGTTTTCTGGTGTGCATACTGCTAAGTATGCAGTAGGATGGGCTTGAAAAGCATTATTTAAAGATCGTTTAAAGAATATGTTTCACCTCCCATGGCAAAATCTTGCAGTAGTTTCAGACTGCCCTCTGTCTGACTCCAATTTAATTGTATGTCACGCTCTTTTTCCTACTTGCCTTTGACCTATAGATACAGCAGGAGGAATCACTCTGACTTTAATGTGCCAGAAACCTCTCACTTTTGTACTGTATGAATTTTCCAATGTAGCTACAATCCATAAAGGCCATTGGCATAAAGTGCAAGAAGATGTGAACGCAAATCAGGACAAGCAAATGAATGCAAATTATCTCTAATACAGCAATGTTCCATTGTAAATTAATATTAGCTTATCTTTACACTACATTGTAAGAGAGAGAAAAGAAATTAAGAGAAAGGAAGATAGGAAGGGATGTGACTACAGCGTTTTGGCCAGAGGCTTGTAAGTGTCAGTGATCGCATTTTAATGTTCAGATTTTTATGCATTCAGAATATTAAAACTTCTATTACATTTTCAATTAAAAACTCACATAGAATACATGTTATAATAATAACACGCTCTCCAAAGAAATTGATGTATGCACATTTTGAGGGAATGGTAATGTTCTAAATTTATAAACTGAGAGGTTTGCTTAGAGAATTAGCTATAGAACATCTTTTACAAACATCATGGGACATTGCAGACTCTCATTACATTTTCTGTACTAAATTCCATTTTTTGAATAATCTCTGTCTCCAGGGCAATTATTCATTACCATTTAGAAAGAAAAGGTTCAACATCAAGTAAACAACCAGCCTCTTCAGAGAGGGAGTAGGGCACACTGAACAATAGGTATATGCTCATCTAGAAAGGGTAGGTTTGGGAAAAACTTGTATGAAATCTCAGCAAATTTCTCATGAGTCCTAATGGAGGATTGAGTATTGTAAGACACTAAAGTGTTTCAGTTGTGCTACTTTTTCTACTCAGGGTTTTTGACAATTAGATTACTTAATGAACTGACAAATTTTTTGGGATGATGTTTGACATGAACTCTGTTTCTTTAAATAGTAAGAGTGTCCAGTTGTAGAATTGTTATCCTGTTAATGCCCTCAGCAGTTTAATGCTTTTTCATTAAGCATTTCCTTAATGAATATCAGGAGTTTGTTGTTTCCAGCAGAGTTAGACAGGGGAAGTATTTATCCTAAATGAAAAAATTCATTCCATGGATTTAAGCATCATTCTTTCTACAACAGAGTAAACCCAAAACTATCTTAACTTTTATGAAAAGAGGGAAGATCTAGAATAACAAGTACCTTGATCATGCCAAGGCTTCTTTCAGGGGACATCAATGCTGAGGTCCTGTTTTGTTATCTTAAATCTGAGGTAACCTAAAATTCCAGATGACTCTGCTGGATAAGTCAGTGTTTCTCTGAAAACATCTTTATGCATACATAGCTGCTCATCTATGAGCAGATTATAAAGTTGCTTCCAAGATCAGTGCTGGGTCCTTCCTCCAGGAGTACCTATGCCATGTCTTCATGGCTTTGTAAGTCTACCAGTCTGTTGCTGATCTAGGTCTGTGCTAGCATGTGCTTGGCAAAGTTACCTGGATTTAAAAAAAAGAAATCTTGCACCACCTGCTAAGTTAGGCTGACTGGTAGCACTCACAGCACTGTGATATAAACCAGCAGTGCTCTCCAAGGCAGTGTCTGTGAAAGGTGTGGTAGGTAACCTTCTGGAACCCGCTAAACCAGAACCTCAAAGACCACTGTGGCAGCATGACGGATTTATAGATTAGAAGTTCAACACAGACACCTTCCTGTGATATTTTTCCCCATGAGCAGAGTGTGCTCATGAGATAAACTCATCATTTTAGCAGTCTTAACCTGGAGCAACCAAAAATATTGGTACTGTAAAAGGAAATAATTCATTTAGTAGGTACACCTAATGAGCAAGACTCTTATTCCAAGAGCACCAAAGCTTCACCTGCATGGGGGAGTTTCTTTTAAGGGAAGGAACAGTAACCAAGCAGTAGAGAGGAGGTAAGTTAGAGGCTGAAATAGAAATTCCCCATTTCACATAAACCACATGTGCCTCCATTTAGGAGAGAATATATCTAATGTGAGAGAGCAAGGGATCTGCAAATGCACTGCATGTTGACACCATGCAATGATTTGCCTTCCTGGAAAGTAAAAGGTAAAAAGCTTCAATTCCAGGAAATGTGGCCTTTTGCAATGTTAAAACTCAATTTATTGTGTTAGCGAGTTTTTCAAAGAGTATTTTAACCTTCTGTAGTGGAAGAAACAGTTACTTCTGGAAACATGAGAATCAGAAATGGAAAAAAAAAGTCAGAAATTCAAGTGAAGATTCTGTGTAGAGAATAAGAGAATAAGTTAATCAACTTGTGAAAGAGACAGCATGTGAGGGAGATCCTATTTATAGAATTTCTGCTAATAGAAGTGGATAAGATTTTAAGAATAAATCAATGTAATTTATTAAATATGTTATTATGTAGAGATACCTTAGGACGCTAAATATCAGCAAAATGTTTCAAATCAGTTTTTGTGACAGAGAGGTTTTAATAACTCTTGCTGCATTTGTCCCGCTTATTTTTAAAAGTATTTGGAATATATTTTGGATTAAGAATACAGACAAGTACATGCTTTGTCTAAGGCTCCAGTTCTTACTAATAAGGAACTAAGTTTATAAAGGCAATTATGTGCATTTCATGAGGTTGTTTATTATATCCTAATTTTAAGAGTGAATGAAGACTGTAGGGCTTAACTTGACTAGAACCTAGTTATAGCTACAAACTATGGAATTAGTAGGAAATTATTCTGAATTCAATTATATATATTGCAGCTTTTGAAAAAAAAATGTGGAAGTCACTAGGCTGCAATATTGATCTTTGTAGTTTATTAATCTCTAAACTGCAAAAACCAGAGTAGTTTAATGAAAAGGAATCACAGCTCAGCCTGACTGGTAACAGCCATCTCCAGTTACATCATGTATCATAGCAATATACTCACATGAACTTATGTACTCCTAATGAATCACTACATCTGAGATGAGCAAGACAATCAAAGGTATGCCAGATTATAATAACACATGCAAGGGTATAAGGGGTTGCAAGAAAAATTTAAAATATTAAAATCTATTTGGTAAATGCTACTTTGTCAAAGTGGAAGAAAATTCTCTCAGTTGACACAATTCTGGTGACATCATTCAAGTGAGATCAGCCTAACAGAAGTGCAATTATATTCAGTGGTAGTAACTCACGGGGTCTGTGCATTTAAAACCTACTGCTGGGGGAATCTGTGGAAACTTGCTGACAAGCTAATGTGACTGTTCCTAGTCCTAAAAACTGACAGCTGGACTGAAATTTCCGTTGGGCTACCCAACAACAGTGGGTGCAGAGACAGACAAAAAGCATAAAGGAAAAGCAGAGAAAACTTGGATTTGTGTTCCATACCACCAAACTGTTTTTTCCACTTTTTCTTTATGTCTGTTTCTGCAGTTAAGTAGTGCAGCTTTGACAAAGGGCTTGAATTAAGGAGAATTTACTTCAATTAAACGGTGAAAAAACGCACTTGAATCTTCACTCACTCTATTTAGCAGAATAGACTAGACTAGATAGTTAACAACCAAAACAGGCTGTATTCAGTTAGAGCTGGAGTCAGACTTATGAAAAATAGGGCCTAAAGTAGCCATTAAATACATCAAAAATCCAAATTAATTCACAAAAACCAACAGAATATTAGTAACCTGTAATTCTTTGTTTGTGTTTCTATTCATGCTGCCATTTTATCACCTGAGCCTCTCCTCTACTGACATTGCAATTACTCCTACGCCTGTATAAAGTAACAACATGGTAAATGTTTTAAAACTCTCTGGAGTGTAAATACTGTTTGTGTTGTACCTTTACTTTCTTCAGGCCTGCTATCTTTACAAGTCAATTGATTCTTCCACAGAACATGAATAAAAGCATTGGCTTCAACCATTTCTTGAGACTGTGTCTGGAGTTTGTTAAGGAAGTGGTGCTTCAGATAAAAAAAACCTGACTGGTATTCTGTGCTGTTCATTTGTTCTGGTACAGGCACAGCATTGTTAAGGAAATACTTCCTTGAGTATAAAAATGAAAATCAAAAAACCCACATCTATTCTATTATCTAACTATAATGAGAAAACAAACTTATCAGTTGTTTTTGTTTTTTTTAAACAACAGATGAAAGCAATTTTCTAATATGATATGAAAAATCTGGGCTGATGTAGAGCTCCATTGGATTTTTCTTATTTATAGCATAAAAGTCTTTGCTGCTCTTAATGCTTATATTTCAACCTTTTAAATCTACTTATCTTTGAACAATGGAATTATACAAGCAATTAGGTAAATTCAGATATAATGAAAGTGAATGCAACTCAGTCATAATGAATAGATCTCTCACTTTGCATTTGATTGCATTTTGTTTCAGACTGTAAATAAGTTAATCTTGTTTATGTTTTTCGTGCTGAGAGCAACCATATTGAGTCAGATTTTCAAGACAGCTCAAATCTCAGATTGTCTCTGTGGCCAGATAAAGTTCTTTAGAAAGTAGGCCAAAGCATTATGTGGAAATCTGACAGTCACTCTTAAACCATGGCTGTATTAGTCTGTGCAGTATAATGTATACTAACAGACTGGATTTTTTTTTTTAACATTACTGTTAGTTTTTATCATCTTCTCTACGTCTGTACTTCTGAGACATTGTTTTAAACTGCTTATGGAAAGCATTGCAAGTAAGGGATCAGTATTATCACTTTTTTTTCTTGAAATACTAAGTTTCACCAACTTAGTATAGAATAAAGCTGTAATAGAGGGGGTCTTAGGGGTCAGATGGGAAATGATGTGTAGACCTGTCCTTTGTTTCTGAAATAACAGAATCAGGACATAAATGCAATATGCCTTAAGCTCTCCTCCAGAGGTGACCTTGAGGTTACCTGCTATTATGCTTCTCGGGTTATTTAGTCAGTTATTTATTTGAAATAGACCCCAAATTGTTTATCATTCAACAATAGATGGTTTTGCTCCTGCACTGAAAGGTGTATTAGTCTAAACCACTAGGTAACACAAAGAAGCCAACACATACATGAGACTGATTCTACCTTTGTTTTCTGTGATTTATGGAACATACAGCATTTCTCTGACAAATCTGAGTGCCTTTTACTCTCAAAGTACTATGCTAATAAGTACAGTATGGCTATTTGCTTTTATTTTCATATAAATCAATTTTATTTTCATATAAATAAATATTGTAGGTTGTAGTCATGAGATACATGAGTCTGCCTCATGACTGGAAGTGTCAGTGTGCCTGTGCTTTAAGACAATTTTGGAGGAAGGAGGGAAGAAGAGGTGGGTAGTGGCATTTTAATGTCTCTCTAAATGATCCCTGCTCACTTTGCTTACTGATTTATACTACCTTTTTTTTGTTATTATTTATTTAGCTGATTTTGTATTATTTACCATCATAGCAGTTTGTCCCCAGTTCTGTGTTATTCCCCATTCTCCTCTTGTCACAGCAGGTAGTTTGTATTGCATTCTGATGGGCTGCTATGGCAGGTTAAAGACAGCAATACCTTGCGTAGCTTGGTAACTTCTAAGTACTTCCAGAGTATTAATTATATTATCCTAACTTTTTTAATCCCTGAAATGAAGGCATTTTCTCATTTAAGGAGTGGAGAACTGAGGCATGACTTATTTAAGAAACCTGTCCAAATCTGACATAAATCCTAATAGGGGACTAGGGATTTGTAATGAGATTGTCTTTCACCTCACTGATCCCATTGGCTGGTCCAGGCTATGTTTGCTGTCTTCCATGTTCTCATCAGATTAATTTTCTTACCTTTCCCCTAGTCCTTTTTAATTTATTTTGTCTGGATTTCAACATTTCTTTCAAAAGACTGAAAGTTCGTTTGTTTGTTTGTTTGTTTGTTTGTTTTTTTTTAAGAGATTGAAGATATGTATTTAAATTTAAAATATCTTGCAATATTCTGATAATAGAATTGGAGTGTTTGGCTTATACTGTTCATTTTCTTCTTGTTATTTAAATGGAAGTGAGACTAAAAGTATCAGAGATGACCATATACCTATGTTTGTTATTTTTAAGTTGTTTTAAGGCATGAAAAGCACCTGATTCAGCTAGAGTTTTCTATTTTGCATTTGTATTTTGTTGTTGTTTTGGTGTATGTTTGTTTGTTGCGTTTCTTTTTCTTTATTTTATTTTATTCCCCTTAGGAAGACATCAATTTTCTTTTCTGAGAAGAATTAATATTTTATGAAGTTCTGTCTCTTGGTGACCATTTTGTATTTCAGAATAATCCTTCTATTTTGTAAATTCTTATGAGAATCAATTTTCCTATTCTTCCTTTTGACCATTTGAGCTAGGTTTATTCAAGCTATCCTGCTTTGTTCACCCACTTATATTTGGGTATAATAGAGAAATTATCACATTGAATATACTTGAGTGAGAATTCTTATTTTATTCAAAGTCACAATATGAAGGAAGGTGGTTAAACTATTTTTTGGCTTGTTTGTTGACCTTTTCAGACTGTGGTGTTTTGGGTTTTTCTGTGCCCCACACTGTAAGTTTTCATTAGTTTTTTAATTTCCTGAGGCTGAAGTTGTGAATGATATTTTGTTATTGGTGGTGCCTGGAACAGAATATTTGGGATTTATGGACAGTTCACTTTCAGTGTGAATACAGTGGATACTTCCATCTCAGCCTGTTATTTCAAAAAGGAATCAGAGACTATCTGATCTTTGCTTCTCCATTACTCTTCCTGGCTGCCTTCTCACAAATGGTACCAAGTCACAGGAATGCTTTCTGCATTCCTTACAGATTTTGGACAATGGAGCCCTTCTGAGATGCAATTGGTAGGATAACAGGCAGCTAGCCCATGTGCTAAAAATAGGAAAAGAAACCATGGTGGGCTATTGCCATCTGTTTTCCAGCCTTTGTATCTTCTGTGGGAGTAGCTTTTTTTGTTAATGCAGAGGGTTTCCAGGAATAACGTTCTGGAGAAATAGATTCTGCAAGAGTGACCCAGGGTCCTGTTATATCAAGCATCACATCTTTACATATAGAACATCTTAAAATTATGGATGAGTTTTAAGGGCTAAAAAACTTTGTTTAAAGCAGAGTAATGACAAAGTAGAAGGATAACAATACATTAATTGATATTATAATTTAATAATAAAACAAGTGTTTCTCTTGTTTTGTGTGCTTTAGTAGCACATGCTAATTGCTCTCACTGGTGATCTCTATAATGAAACATCACAACATATTTGTGATGCTGTGTCTTGGAGTCCTTTATTTTCCAAACATTCATTTTTCCCAGCTTGCTTGTGAGGTTGTTTATTTATCCCTCTCAATAACTCATGGACTTTATTACTTCTCTGAAGATGCAAATGTTGTTTCTGGAGTTCAGATGTTCCATGTATCTTTGCAGACCCAAACTCACAGTTATGGAACTGAAGGAGTCAAGTGAAGAGTGTTTTTGTGATAGTTAAAAAAAAAAAAAAACTGTTGTATTCGAGGTTTGCAAACTGATTTAGTTGGCTTATTAAAATACCTTATGTCACAGTATCCCCGGAGCAAATGTCCTCTTGGTTATACATATTTTGGCACACAAAATGTATGAATTTCTTTCTCTCTCTATGCAAGCACTACATGATAGCAACAAAGAAACTGTGCACATCTAAGTTTCAGCTGAACATTTCTTGAATGATTACAATTCAGTAGAACTCACACGGTAGTGCAGCCGTGTATCATCTGAGTTCATAAAGGAAATTATGAATAGGTTAAAAAAAATTATCTTCATATTAACATGTGCCTTTATCCTAGAAATGTTAGCAACTTGTCACAAGGAAAGGTTATTTTACCCAGTGGTTAAGGGACCAAAAGTTAGAAGACAGTTATTCAGGGGAAAAATATGGTAAAACTGCAGCATTAGATTTTTGCCATTGATTTTTCTTAGCTTAGCTTCAGCTGAAACAGTTCATACTTGTCCTGGGGGTGCAAAATGAAGTGGAATATGGCTGGATGAACAGGATCTAGCACTGGTTAAATTGCCAGGTACCCACTAGAACTATTTATTCATTTTCTGCTGTGAGGTAAGTTTTAGGAGGAGGACAAAACAGGCTCAAACTTTAAAGGGTTTAAAGAAAACTTTAATTAATAGAAATTAATAGAAATAGAATTAATAGAAAAATAATTTAGAAATTAGAATAAACCCTCAGAACACTTCTCCTCACCCTACACCCTCTTTTATTTCCCACTGACAATGTAAAGAGACAAAACCTGGGACTTTGTCAGTTTACAACCTTTAGAATACTCTTTCTTCAGTGTGCTTAGGAGTCTCTCTTGCCATGCCATGGAGACTTCTCCATAGGAAACAGTTCTCTCGTGGCTTCAGTGTCACAGCGAATCAGCCACTGGGAGAGGAAAATCTGTTTGCAGCATGAAAAGTCCCTCTCATGCTTTGCAGATTTCCCAAAGCTCCTTTCATGGGCCATGACAACTTATTGGGGTGCTATTTTAAGGATGAGTGCTTCTAGCATAAAACAAAACAAAAAAATTTCTCTTCATCCATCCATTTCTATTACTATCCCTGGGGCAAAGTTTCTCATCTCTCTCATCTCTCTCAGTTCAAGTCTCTCACTGGATTACAGCAAGATCTACTTGTTTCAGTACTGTGTGCTTCGGCTCTCAGTGTGTTAAAACACTACATCCCCCCAATGTATTTCCATGAATTTTTCAGGGGAAAACAAAGTCTGATATATCAAATACATCTTCACCATGGCCTTACAAAAAGAATTTCAGCCTAAGACTAAGATATCTCCTCAATTCCCTCCATTCTGGAATTTGACTCCTTCTTCACTGACCTCATGTCACATGTTGTTTTCTTTATTTGTCTTCACCCTTTCATTTTCCTGATTTGGGAGAGAATTGCTGTTTGTAGGTTTGTTTGTTCTCAAGCTTTATAAATTAAAACAGTTTTTATAGAGTTCTGCTGCATTGAGATGTCGATCTCGTCCAGGCTCTGCAATCAAGGTGTCGCGATGTCTTTCACTGTGGATCACCGGCGGCACCACGCAAGCCGTGCTGGCTGCCAGTGCTACCCCACGCCTTTCCTTCATGTGGGGTCAGCCAGTTATCACTTCAGAGGCTGGAAACTGGGAGTTTTTCCCAGGCTTTGTTAGTTTTAAAATGTGTTTTTCCACAGCGGCATATTCAACTCTTTTAAAAGGTTTAACTGGGTGTCAATATTCAAATTTAGCCAGGTGATTGGCTTTTCCAAAACCAGCCAGTTGATTTGCTCCAGCAGCTTCCCACAGGGAACCACCCCACCCCCAAACTGGAAACCAGTCTTTGTTAAACCATGGCGTTGGAACTTCTGCAGCTCCAGACCCCTGACTTTGCTTTGCCACCTCTTGTTCTATGTATGCTTTGTTTCAGAAATCTAATTTCTGGCAGAGCTATGGAGTTTAAGAATCCTGATCTTAGGAACCACTAATTGCAAGGCTTATTCCTTCTGTTTATTTTTGGCTTGGTTTGTTTTTTGATTTTGGGGGTTCATTTTCTTACTTGTAGTAAGGGTAGCAGTTTCAAGATCAGGACTCCATACTTCTTCCTTTATTAATTCAAAATTGTAATTTTTATTCCAAAATCATAGAGTAAACTTTATATTAGTTTATATTGTTGTCTTCTATGACTTTACAATAAAAACATTGTACTCCAGTAGCAGGCAGTGAAATATCTCTAGGGAAAAGAATATCAATTTAAAGACCAATGATGTAGGTGCCCAAAATACTTAGTCTAGACTTTTTGCTTAGTTTGAATTTCTTTTTTATCTTTGTTTAGGATTTCTTAACTGATCTACAAATATGTGAGTTTAAGATACCATAGTTCAGCTATCACAGAGAAAAGCTGCTCATTTTACATAATTAAAGCAAACTACAATCAAAGTGGTTTTATTGATTTACTAATGACGTGCAATTAGCTGGCAAACAGTGAGTTATGCCTCTAGGATCAATATGAGTTACAGAACAAATAACCTTTCCATCCTGGCTGCTTACAAGATGTTAATAAATACCCAAATCCCCAAGAGTTCCTTGTGTCTCGCACACAGGTGCATACACAGCCAGGGGCATCTCCACCCCCTTTTCTGGGACTTTAGTGTAAGTGGGTGTGGGGGTGAATCCTCCTTTTCCCACCCCTGAGCAGCACTGGGATCAGCTTCTCATGGGCTTATCAGAAACACTGCCTGCCCTCAGGAATTTATGCTGTCCAACAAGCTCCTGGGGTTTAACCAAAAGCCTTGGAAACTCAGTTTCCTTGCCTGAATAAAAACACAAGTGGAACAGTTTTGTCATCAATCATTCAGAGAAAGTTTCCACTCTGCATTGCAGCAGGGTGGAAAATTATTATGGTTAAAGCCACGTGAGCTTGTAAGCAGTGGTCCTCAGTGGGACTGAGCTCTCCTGGGACACAGTGGCTGATATCCCCACACTCCTCAGGGCTCAACCCTTTGCCCACTGAGAAGATGCAAAGCCATCCAACGTGACTCTTCCACTTAGCCTAAGGGGAACTTTTCACAGGAATATACCTTGTGTGTGCTCTTTAGATCTGTGTGTGTGCAAGTGGGAGTGTGCTACAGAAAATGAACTGTCAGTGTTACTCTCTGAGATTCTTAAGTACATTATATTCATAAGAAGGTCAGGCCTATAAATGAGTTTGTCTTGTGCTTTTAGGAGATTCCATAGAATCTATTGTTAAGTTATTTAACTTAAGATATTGATTCAGTGATGTTAAGCTTAAGTGCTGTTAAACTTTTAGGCCTAAACTGTTAAGTCTGGGGCTATGTTTGGCAGGGGGTGAGGGCTTTCCACCTTATGACTGAAAGGATGGTGTCCCTTGTTTCTTTTTATCCTTATCCTTTCCTATACTTACCCTTTACTCACCCTCCCCCAGCACTGTAGCCTCCACATAGATAATTTTTGTGGTGATTATGGGTTTAGGTTGGTTGTTTTTAGATTTTAGTCTGATTTTTCTCTATGTGCTTTAACTATCTGGTGGAACCTTGCCAGTGATCTTTGTCATGCTTTCACTTTTATATAAAACCTGCTTTTGATGATTACTGTGCCAGTGATTCTTGGAGTGACCTTAAAACACTCATTCACAACAGTGAGTCATCCAGCTTTGAGTGTATTTTGCTGTTCTGTAAAACCTGCTGTTGCATAAGTCACTGAAAAAGAACCCCAAGAGTCTACACATGCACACCTTAGGTGTAGGTGCTTTGCTTTTCTCAACTTGATGTCCAGCACATGCTACTTGAAGTTTTAATCAGCCAGTAATTACAATTTCAATTACAAAGCAAAGAATACTTTTAATTTGAGATCTCTAAAAAAAACCAGAAAACACCAAACAGGCAGACAAACTAAAAATCAAGACAAACAAAGAAGCTACATGAACTACTGGCACTACTGTCACTAAGGCACCAAATTATGTGGATGACTACAGTAAATTTTGAGACTCTAGAATGGGTGCTGTGTGATTCTTCAGCCTATCAGGAACTATACACAGTGATTTGCAAGATTTGATTAATATATCAATGTAGCAAAATTAAAATCAGTACTGAAGAGAAAAATAACTTCTTTTGAGATGAATTTGGGTTTAGGAGCTATGGTTTTAACTTCATTGTGAATGTTCTGGGAGCATGGATATTTGATCAAAAAGGGTAAGGTACTTGTTGCAAAATCCTGAAAGAATTTGCAAAAAAAAATTTTCACAATTAGTTACTTTATAGAATCTATAGAACTTTATAGTACCTATAGAATACAGAATTCCTGAAATTTACATTCCTTCAATCCAGTTTAAAAAATACTGTAACCCAGAGTTTTGAGATGCCTTATCAAATAAGAGCTTGCTTGTGTTTTAGTGGACTGTCAAAAGTATTTTGTCAATTGCTATTTTATAAAGATTAGCATTTTTAATTAATTATTGTCACTATCTGAAATAATTTAGTACTAATCTTTTTTTTCTTTTGTCTCTCACATTCTCTCCCTTATCTGTGTTGATGTCAGCTGTATGAGTCTGTTTATGTTTATTCAGTTCCTTATGGGCTTATATTTTATTGTTTTACTTTTTTCAAAGAGGAATAAAAGAGCTTTTTATATTTGGTGGGTTTTTTTGGTTGTTTTTGTTTTTGCTTTTTTTTTATATTACAGCTGGGATTTTATGTGGCACAGAACACTGTAATAACATCTGTGCATATCAGACCACCATATGGGTGGGAGGGAAATGGCTTAATTTAGTGCATATGCATGAAGTAAATGAAAACTTGACTATTACTGGGCTACAATTCACAAACACTACAGAGAATCAGAGGTTGGGGAAGGGTTGCAGGAAACCAAAGGGCAAAGATTATCTCAGTGGCATTATACTGTTTCTGCTAGAGGTTTCTTCAGCATTTATCCCAAGCAGTGACTCAGCAAGCGCATGTCTGGTCAGAAAATCATTAAAGGTTAAATATTGACCAATATGAAATGAAATGTCATTGACTGAAAATATAGCTGAGGGCTTCCAGGCTTACATTTATTCCAGTGAGACAGAAGATCAACTTCACTGATTCAGCTAAAGGCATCATGAGTCCCAAAGTAGTTTCACTGATAACTTATAGCCAGAAGTCTAAATCTTCTCTGACTTCTTTTTTTAAAACTGCCTTTGACCATTACTGCTTTTTAAGTCATCCTCTCTGTTATCATAATAGGTCAGCTTCATATCTAATATTCCTGACATAAGGAACTTGTCTGAGTATACAGTGACTTTTTCCCAGAGCTGGCTTGGAGAGGCAGATAGGCGCAGGGTTGGAAGGAATAACTGAGTAGCCACTGATTTTCAGCTAATTTCACTTCCTGAAGTGATACAGGTGTTAAAAGCAGCTTTGTTTATGGCTGTAACATAGCTGGTGAGGGGATAGATCACTGGAAAAGATAATTACTTACAGAGCTGATGTCATTTGATGGGCAAATGTTGTGCCACTGCTGGTTCATTATTAAGGAAGAGTCAAAGTCAAAGCAATCTGCTATCTCAAATAAACAGGTTAGAGAGTGCTTGTGAGAAACCTGGTGTCTCTTCTTGGTCAGGTCAGGGTGCAGAGGAGAAACTCATTTTTGTAGCTTCTACTGCATCTCTAAATATTTATCAAAAGTGGCTTCCTGAGAAAGAAGAGGATATGGTTGTGCCAGACAGCTGCAATTTTCTAAAAATATGGAAAGCACCATGTGTCTGAGGTCTGCCCATGTTACTGAAAACATGCCTAACTATTGTTTCTTTTTCTTTCTTCTTCTGTTTTCAATGGGACCTTTACTGTTTCATTAGCCTTTCAGAGGGGACCTGCGTAAGGACTATGCTATGAGTGAGTTACTAATTCTTAAGGGCTTCATTTAAAGCTACAGAAACAGTCATATTTAACAAAACTGGGATGTAACATAAGTACATGTTCTCAGATTGTGATTGTATGTTGTGTAATGCTCACTGGACAAAATGCATATAAAATTCTTGGATGAGGGATGAAATGCTTCAACTTCATTCTTCCAAAATTGTACCATGCAGTTAGACCAGAGTCACATACATGCTTTGCTCTCATTTTTATTTAATTTTGAATTATTTCTTGCACATTGGAAAATGTAGTTTAAATTGCATATGCTACATAAAAATTTAAAGTGGATGTCAGCCTTTTGGCTAAAACAAATGTAAAGCTGTGCCTCTTTATCTGGACTGAGTATAAAAAGGTCTAGGTCCCTCTTCTAGGAAATGTTGATAACAGCAACAATGCTTATTCTCTGAGAAATGAGAGATTCTTAACCTGCCTGTTCCTCAAGATAGCTCTTTGTGTACAACACCAAATTAAGTATTTTATGACAGTTGTGTAACACACAACACCATATAAGACACTGTGGAGTTCAATTTCTAAAAGAAACTTAGAAAACTGTAAATAAAATTCAAGCTCTGTGCTTGTGTAGCTACATTATGTTCCCTCTCCTCAGAGTTATGTGTGGGAGCCTTTTATTTTGTTCTGCTCCTGTTAAGTGTAGAGGTACAATCCTTTTGTACCACTCCCGGACACACAAAAATAACTCAGTGTGCATGCACTGTATTTTTCAAAATATTTTGGTCTGCTAGATCCTAAATTCTTTCGTCCATGTTGAGTTTTGGAACGTTAGCTGTAAGTAGTACTGAATGGAAAATACCTTCTTGAATAAACTATGACTGAAAATCTTTCAGGATGAGAGTCTAGAGTGTTTCAATTAAAAAAAAAGGAAATATAATTACTGAAATAAAAACAGTGTTATACATAAATTTGATTTTTGAGAAACTTTTGATATTGCAATATGTAACATGAAAATTATTGGTAAAGAAAAAAATATTAGAAATTTTAACGTGTGTATGCTAAAACAATGAGTTTTCCTTTGAAATTACTTTCATAATGGTTTCTGGAATAGGCATGAAGTTTCTAAGTTTACATATGTCTTATTGATTATAGAGTAATTTTAAGAGATTTTTACTTATTTTTATCCTCATATTTTGGTACATGGTCTGAAATTTATTTTTAAAACAACACCTAATTATCATAACATTCTAATGTCAGAATGAAGCAATGACATCCTTTGATTTTGGAAATGCTACCCAAGAGAATCTGACTGATGAATAATCTTTAAGCTTCACTTTTAACTGTATAAAACTTAGTGAAGTCATGTGAGGTGTGAACGACAGTAGAAAAAGCAAACAACTGATTTTAGTGAATTGCAATGCTTTGGTCATACAAAGTATTAATCTCGTCTGTTACCTTTGTTATTTCTTGTTCTCCATCTCCCAAGTTTTTAAGGCTTCACACTTCAAAGCCCAAAACCTTGCTTTGCAACTGGATTACACAAACATTTCAGTCAGCAGACATGAGGAATGGGAGATGCTGAGAGAATGTGGTGTTAAATCTTCACACTAGTTCATTTCTGCATTTACTTTGTACTGTCCAACCTAGGTGAAAATTATTTGTGTCTAAATATACTGACACCATTCCTTATTAAAAACAACTCCGAAGTGAAAACATTGACGTTTCTTTCAAAGATTAAAATTTTTAGAGGGATTAAAACAAACAAACAAGTAAAGATTTACTGAAAAGTCAATTGAAAATAGTGAATAAGTTTGGTTTATAAACTTTTCACTCAAACTCTACTAAAAGCCATCTTGTTTATGTAAAAATAGTTGAAATCTACAGGGAAAACTTCTGTAGTGTCTATGGAAACTCCCCATTTCACTGCGACTAAGAATAAGAAAGTTTAGAGACAAATATATTTACTACATTATTTTCCTGCAAGTCTGAAATGATTTATGATAGAAAACTTGTGTAGATTTGAACACTTGAAGCCAGAGTCAATGTTTGAAGAAGACTCACATTCAGAGAGCTCAAGTAATCCTTGCATCTGTACAATCAAAGATTTGCAGTGTCAAAAATGCTGGTTTTGGACAAATTTGCTGACAATAAAATATTTTTCAGGCAGCAGCCAGAGTGTTGAAAATTAAAAGCTGTTTATTTCCAGTGTGCTTTCTCCATGATTGTATGGAGCATTTACCGTGTTCAACATATATATTATGGAAATATATTTAGTACTTACCATACATATGAATAAGAACTTTTGAAAAATGCATGCATAAAGCACAATTGTTAATGTGGGCTGTGGGCCTGGTCCACAGCCTCCTTGTTATGTCTCTTATCATAGATCCACCCTGAGACATTCAAGCCCCTCTTGTTAGGTAAATAGTTGCAGCAGCCCCTTCTCCAGCTGAAAACATGTTTAGCTTTTACCTTCCTTGTTGCACACCTGTATTTTCTTGAAAAAATACCAGAACTGTCTTGTGCACTTCTTTCACAGCCTTAGTGGGAGAAGGTGGAAATAAGAGAGGTTGGAATTACATAATCTTTAAGGTCCCTACTAGCCCTGACCAGTCTATGAGTTTCTCTCAAAAATTAGATTATTTGAGGGTTTAAAAGAAAAAAAAATGAAAACTCAATAGAAAATAATCTTTTGTAGACCTCAACTTTATAGCAGAAAATAAAGGGGAATTTAGATTTGTTACTTTGGTTAAACCAGGGAACATAATAATTATGATGATTTCATCAGTTACAAAATAAAATTAGTTTTCATAAGTCTGTTGCTGTGGTTTAATCCTGGTAGACACCTAAGTACCACATAACTTCTCTGTGCCTCCTCCTACCTAGTGGGATGGAGTCATAGAAAAGGAAGAGTAAAAGCAAGAAAACTTGTGGGTCAAGGTAAAACGGATTAATTAGTGAAGGAAAAATAGAAGATAACAGAAAAATAAAAATGCAAATATAATTACCATCATCTCCCATAAGTAGACCTATGTCCAGCTGGTTTCTGAGCAAAAGATGGCTAACCTGCCTAAATCCCTTTATTTTCCCCTCCTACCCCTGATGTTTTATTTCCTCAGTTAATTCATCTTCCTGGTTGCATCCCCTTCCAGGCCCCTGTGCACCCCCTGATGGATTCAGGGAGGGACTTGGTGCTGTGCAAACATCTCCCAGCTACAACGTTAGTGTGTGATCAGCACTGTTTGGCCACAAATCCAAAACACATCCCACCACCTGCTCTGAAGAAAATTAACTCTGCCTCAGCCAGACACAGTGCAGCTACTATTCACAGCAAATAGTTTGTGTAATCTGTGTATTGTAATACTATAGCAAGAATTATTTCAGACTGACCTTTTTGCAGAAAGCAGATGTATTTCAGAAATGTAACTGTTCTGAATCATACATTTAGGATTTATAACATATTCATAAATATATACATATGTTTATATAAATACAGATATATGCTATGTAGACCTGTTCATGTGAATGGCAATAGAAGAATACTTCATAATCTCCCATTTTATTTTATTTTATTTTATTTTATTTTAACATTAGTTCATATTTTAAGGTTTTGTCTCCTGGTCAGCCTGTCACCCACCAAGACTCCTGTGTCCTTCTTAGCAGAGCTGCTCTCTAGCAGGTCACTCCCAGGCTGGTACTTGAGGTTATTCCTCCTTGAGTGCAGGACAATACACACGCCTCGTTGAACCTTTTTAGGTTTCTCTCTGTCCCGGTGAGTATTGTGTTCTGATCCTGAAGAGCCCATTAACAGCTGGATGCAGACACTTCTGAGGTCTCTGGTGGCACTCTAAGGGGGGAGCTGCTAGTTGTGGTCTGGACTCCCCCAAGCACAACCCTCTGACACAAGAGTCATCATTTAAGGGAAGTTGTCAGCTCCGTGGCTGCCAGCTTTGCCAAACTGGGTCTGAGGACCCCACTGCACCCAGAGCATGCTCCCCTACAGACTGCTGTCAGGATTTTGTCCTTGTCTAAGTGTGCCTTAGGGGGAGTGCAGCGTATGGTGTTGATGCTATCCCCGTCAGACCATGACACTTACTGTTGCCTCTTCTCTTGGCTTTGATTTCCAATTCCTTTGGTTCAGTGATTTCTGAATTAAGTATGTCCAGATGCTGTGTTTCATTTACTGTGGTTGCATGTGTACACAAATAAGCATTTATGTTACTGACCTTTATGCACTGTAGGAGCAAGGGAAGCCTTTTAATGTGGCAAAACCAAGGTAAAAAACTCCAAATAGCTCAGTATGTTTCTAAAAGTGGAAAGTGTCATACCAAGTGCTGTTATTCTAGAATACAATTGTATATTCTAAAATATGAAAAAAATTCATACTTGTAACAGTGTATACAGCAGCTCTCTACATTCCCTGTCACTGCAAGTGTTGCCGTATAGCACTGTTCATTTAAATTTTTTTAATAGTCCATTTTTTTCCCTGCATCTTATGTAGCTTTCCTTAAAGCTAAATATGTGCTGAATCTATTTTTACCCCCCTACACCAGAACAGAAAGAGGTAAAGGATATGTATTTGAATAGTTCAGCACTTTCTTTTAATTTTGGATGATAAAATTTTAGACACTGTACTGCTGTTAAATTTAGTATCTTGGAAATGCTGTACTCTGGTAAAATTCACACAAGTATGCTATTAACAAAGACTTTATTGATATACTTACCAAAATACACATTAATAAAAATAAGACTTCATTGCAGCTTGAGAAGTATTTTGTGAAAGAGGGGGCACATTGTTACAAGGACTTTATAGCTAATTGGTATGATCACAATGATTTCAAAAGGCTGTTCAACAAAATCATTAAGGCTAGAAATTAATCTTGGAGCTATATTAGCTCAGAGACTTGCACTTTCTTCACACTTCGCAAGCACAACCAAACTGCCATTAAGTTCAAGGTGCCCTACATGATGCTTCATCAGAAAAGTGAATTCATTTAAGAGTTTTGTTTCAGCAGACTGTAGCTATAGACAGAATAGTTACCCTGTCATGACTGACAGAGTAAGTGGTTTCACGGCGGACGTGCATCCACAGGAGTCAGAACATTTGCAAGTCACAGTAGGTTTAAGGTCACCGAGCTGATTTTATTGTTGTTGCAGTGTGCTTATCTCTGACTTAAAACAGTCTTTCTTAAACAGGATTAAAATGAATATACATGCCTTAATTATGGCTTTGGAGTTATTGCACTGTACCTAAGGCAAACACCAGGCCCTTGAATTCCTCTTCCATATTAGTTCTTTCTTATCTGACTCTTCAAATACATTTAAAGTACTCGTTCAAAGACCACTGATTTACCTGCCTCGAACCAATGCTGCTTTATTCCCTTCTGTATACATTTCCCTAAAGATGCACAGGAGCTGATATAACTTCTCTTTGCCTGGGAACTGCTAGAGAGATAGGCAGCTGTAGTGACTGATTCTGTAGATAGTGGCCTCATGCTATCTCCATTCTGGCAGCAAGTTATCTAAACTTTCCCTGTTGACTTTGCTGGCAAACCAAAAATAACTTTGAAATAAAGATAAGTAAGTTGGTTAAAAAAATAAAGGCAGAACAAGAAGTGGAAGGACAGAGGTATAATACAGTCAGAATACTGAGCTAGGAAGATCCTCAACAGGTGAAGAAAAGAGGGGCAGTTTAATTATTTCTGTACATAGACACAATTGTTAAGATTGTCAATATTAATTTTAATCAGATGTGTAAAAAAATAATTTATTACTCCTTAATCACTAGCTCTATTTTTTTTTCTTGTTGGTGTAAGAATAAAATCCTATAATTATTTCCCAAGCTGAAACACTTGAAAGGAGAGATATGATGGTTTAGCAGAGGTGTAAGAACTAAGGGAGTCCTTTCAGCTACATCCTTTTATGTCAATAGTTTACAACATTGATGGAAAAATGCATTTCTTTTCCCCGTTCTTTCTATCTTCTGAGTCAGTTGTATAAAAATTAATTAAAAGTGTTTTCTAGGACTTAGAACAAAGAAAGTTTAACCAAATATAACCCTAAACCTGGGGGGGGGGGGGGGGGCTAACCCTAACCCTAACCTTAACCCAACCCTATCCCTAACCCTAACCCATAATTTTACGATATGCAACCCTCCAGAGCTACTTTACCACCGGTTTTGTGCTTCCTTGCTGGTTTTGCTAGCAAATGTTAACATTTTTTAATGCTTTTTTTTTTTCCACTGAAATTTTCACATCTAAAATTCCTCTTGGATATCGCTCCAAAGTCTAACAGGTTTCAGAGTGAACCATGTGAGCATCTAACAGTAAATACTAGATAGCAGTGAGGGTGACTTGGTATTTTATTGTCAGGTACAAGGCCTGAAAACAAGAATGGACTAACTTGCTCTGTTTACCACCTTAGAAGACTTTTACAGAACTGTGTTTTCCAGAGAGTGTTCAATGAATGGGAACAATCAAGCCCGTGTTGGCTGAGTCAATAAAAATGTGTGACATAAATCTCCCACCCCACCAAATTTTGTCTCCAGTTTATCCTCATTAAAACATCAACAAACAAATATTCAGTGTGGTCAACATGTGACCCTGGGTGCTTGCAATGAATTGATCGTGTGTACTGCACACCAAAGCACACAATTTTGTCTTCATGTTTTTCTTAGAATATCTCTTTCAATTAGTATTTGCACCATAAAATTGAGTGGTACTGACTGAATATAATCCAAAATACAGATGTAATTTGGTGTAGCCCCTGAATGTGGTGATCACCAGGGTATCTCGGGCACACAGCAGTGCTGAGCTAGTGTGACAGATGGTGGCATCAAAAGGATGGACTGATGGACAAGTTTGGAATAACCTGCTCACCAGGGAACTTGCTTTGTTACACAGTCAGTTAGCAGAAGGTTTGCCCTTGAAAGTGAAAAAGAAATCTTGTGCTTTTCAGTCCAATTTAAAGCTTTTGTGGGTTTTGCTAGTCTGTCGTAAGGTGGATTGATTCGTTTGTTGTTGGGATGTAGGTCACCTGCTCTGGGGGGTTCTCTTTAAAGGCCTGTCATGGAACTGGACTGCTGTGGGATGGGCCTTACTCCCAACTGCCAGGTTCAGAAGCAGCCCGTTTGACCCTGATGTCTGTCAGTAGGTTTGTGGGATCAGAAACCTGAATTCAAATATATCCTTGCATAATACCTTTAGCCTGAGAATTATCTTTTTTGTTCTTCCATTCTTTAAAATACAACAAAGGGGAAATCAGAAAGAAAGATATAAGGCCTTTTTTTTGGCTGTGCACATATAGCTCAACTCATTCTTGATCCATGTGCCTGCTGGTCGTAAGTTTTTCTTTAATATGTGTGGCAGCATACATGTTTTCTTCAGATATCAGTTCTGACTGCAGAAAACCATTCAGACAGATACTTCTGATAGGATAAAACCAAAGATGATATGTTTGTCAGTCATCAAAAATGCACGCTGGCACAGAAACTACAATACTTACTAAAAACACTAATAATATATAAGCTAGCTAAAAAATCCACAAATTCTGTCTGTGGGCACTCTCAAAAACTAATATGTTTTATACAATTTTTATATTTAAAAATAATATAAAATTAAGAATAGACTTTAGATTTTTTTAATGCAGTGCTAATTTTGTAGCTGTTATATTGTTAATTTCACTGTAGAAATCATCCTTTTTAGGGCAATGTCTGTTGTATTTAAATACAGTTTATGGTTCTGACATAAACCTTTTGACATAAAGCCACTTTTTTATCTTGCTTGCTACTTTTCACTTACTGGAATCAGTGCCACTAAATGGAATTACTCTGCAATTACAGTTATTATTTATCTGGGGAGTGTCCTGTTGTTTTTTTTTTTTCTTTTCACTATTGAACGCTTATTAAAAACAGCAAAAAGTCCCCAAGTCTCAAGAAACTAACTTAGATTGTCATTGTCTTTACTTTTCTTTGATCTATGTTAAAATATCTCTTCTGAAAACTTATGTGATGCAAATACATTACCTGGATATCCCTTTCATTGAATTCTAGATTTTGAAAATGCATAGCTATGAATGAGGCACTTTTTTTCTTGGTTACAATGTACAACCAAGTTTTCTCTGGGAAAAAATGTTTAATATGATCTATATATGTCTTTAGTCTGAAATTTGAATAATTCTGGAAGCAAATACTATTCTTCTCTTCTTTGTTTTATCTGTTTCTAGATATTGAATTTTGGTAGCTTCTGTAAGCCTGTAATTGTTCTACACTGTGTATAAATAGAACCTGTGTGGATTTAAAAGACTCATACTACTGAGATGAATGTTAAATTTTCTGTCTTTTCATCTGATTCCATAGATCTTTATTGGACTCCTACATGAACAAGGACTGTTGGAGTAAACCCAGTATAGAATATACAGACAATTAGCGTGTTCCATCAATCATAATTTTATTTCTTGCTAGCACTAATTGCTCTCATTATACTGTAGTGGCATATTCATAATTCCATAACCCAAGAAGATTAGTGAAAATCCTCAGAAATCTGAGGGGTATCTCTGGTTTTGCATGACCATTTTGATTTACCATATGGTTTGGCATTTAAAAGGTACTTAACATCCTTCAAACTTAATTTTACCCATTTGCACATAAGCATTACAATGGAAACTTAAATTACACAGTTGTATGCTTTTTTTAATGGATCCTCTGCCACATTCTTGATCTAGTCCAGAAATTCCAGGAATCAGCGGGACACCCCTACCTTAGTCATCTGGAGCAGCATTCTGTGGTGTTTCCCAGTATTTGAGACTCTGCTTGGCAAACAAAAACGTTTTTGACACATATATTTTAACCTAAAAATAAAGCTTTTCTGCATGCTTTGGTATTTTATGATTGGTGTAAAGATAATGGAATAGATTATTGATTTTAACATCAATCTCTGTTAGTTGCAAGCATGAATTTTGAGAAGTGAAGTTTACTTACATATGTTATGTCATGAGTAAAAATAGATTTTTTTTTTTAATGGCAATCTGTTTCTGAGAAAAATTTCAATTACATTTTCCTTTCTGCATTTCTTGAATTCGTTCTCTCTTCAGATTTCCATGTGCTGCAGCATGTGATGCTGTAAATTAATGACAAGTCCCTTAATTTGGGAAGGAAATGCAGTCATTTATTTAGTAGGGTTAATAATGGGGAATTTTCTCTTTCAGAGCATGACAACTTGTGCTCATTTGGGTTTGAGACCTTTACAAATAGATACTGTGTAGAATCCCCAAGGACAGGACAGACCTTTTGTTCTCCATGGCAATAAGTTGCTGCGTTGTGGCCCAAGCCATAGACAAAAAACAGTGAGTTGGATGAGTATTTCCAGGAAAACATCCATTCTTATTAGCCATTTCAGACAGGGCATGACACGCTTACCTGACAAAGATTACTCAAATGGGCAAAAATACCTCAAAAAAACCCCCCAAAGAAAACCAAAACCAAAACCAAAACCGAACAAAACAAAACAAAAAAACCCCAAACTCTGTGTCTGGAATATCTAAGTAGGAGGGTGCCTAGAAATTAGACTCCTGCTGACTAAGGCTGTGGTTCCAGTGGCTAATAATTTACTTTAAATTCTTATTTTTTGGAGTATATTCATGAACAATAACTTCCTTGGAGTAATTTGGGTCACTTTACAACAGTGTTCTTGATATTAACAACCTTTCCTCTATGTGTTACTTCATTCTAGTATTGAACAACAAATTAACAATAAAATGCTTTCAGTCCTATTTTACAGAGAAGGATTAATACCTATTAAATTGTTACTCTCCTTATAATGCCAAATTGTCTGCAGAGATTAAGATGATTCCTTGAGCAATTTAGATAACCCATAGGATTTTAAATGTATGTGGTTTGTTTTATGTTTTTTTTCTTGAAATATAGGCTCCTGTAATCCTATTATCCCTAGGTTATCTTCACATAGCCATGGGATTCTATGTAGATTTAGATTTCAGGAAATCTAATAGTACGCTCACTTTTTCTTCTGGGACTTGACGTTTAGGTCAAAACTAATGACAGAGTAAACTACTGACATTTCAATTGGAATTATCTTCAACAATGTATTTTTTTCCAGCACAATTTGGCAGAGCCATCATGATGGCTGATGGACCTCACTGTATTAGAAAAAAAGGAAAAAGAAGAGACAATCTGAGATCCTTAGCATTAAAATCTTTACTAATGAAAACTGTGGTTTACACTAAAAACTTTTACACAATCTGGAATATTTTTAAGAGAAGTCATATGACATAAGGAGTCACTACAGCACTAGTAACCAATACAATAGGATGTGTATAACATTGGGATTTTTTTTTGTTGTTGTTGAAATTAACAAGTGCTTTTAATTTCTTCCCTCATTGGATGGACTTAGTATATGCAAGGTTTGCATTGTAAACCTGTAAAAACAAGAACTATAGTTGTATGCTTTTCCATCTGACCTTATAAAGTGATATTTTTTCAATTTATTTATATTAATTCCTATTTTTTGACAATACAGACTAGAATTACTGGTAAATCTGACTTTAAATACTTCTGGGAGAGTATGTATTCCTGATTGATTATATTTGTCATCTTACTTCACTTGAGGAAACTCCTACAGCTGAACATTGTAGAGTTCTTTGTGTTTTTTTCCCAACCCCTCTAAACCAGGGAAATGATACATGGAATTTTCTGAGCATTCAGAAACTTTTCAGTTATGTCCGAAACTTGAACAAATAGAATTGCTGTAACAGTGACAGCTGCTCTTGGCTTTCCTGCCTTGAGCAGTCTCTACCACAGCAGCTAATTTGGTCCTGGTGTCCTCAGTTTTGTTTGAGGCTTATGTGGTAATTTTTTTCCAGAAGAAACATTGGACAAAGTATGTAAGCAGAGGTAACTCAGCTTCACTGAGCTGCTGAAATTTTATGAGTTTATGATGGAAAAAGAAAACTGTTTCTGAAATAATGTGATTTAACTGTTCAGAACACTTTTATACCTTAACCAGTCTTGTTCTCAACATAACTACAGTTTTCTCCCTAAGATTACTTGACTATTTTATAAATATCATTATATGAGTATGAGAAGGCAAAGTATATATATATAGTGGCTATATATATTTTGTCTTATTAGTTACAACCTGGATGAGCTGCTGTCTTGTCAGAAGTTGTAATCTTTGCATAATTTTGAACACCTTTAACAGATGTCATCACTAGTCTTTCAACTTTTAACAAAATTGATTGAAACATGATTATTTAGGTCTTATTCCTTCTTTTCAAGGAATTCATGTATCCTACATGAACTTATTCTAATTTTGGGGCTAATACAAGGTTTAGCAACATTCTCTGATAGGTTACTGAAGTAATTTTTAGTTGGAAAATGAACTTATAGGATGTCAGTTGTAGGTTGTAACTGATATGAATAAACCTAAATGTCTTAGTATTTCTGACAGTCATAGATCAGAAACTATTAGAATCTAGAATATTATTTCTCATTTTGAAGAATAACTTACATTTTTTAGAGGTATGCCATGTCAACAGTTTCTTAAAAGTATGATCATGTTTTTGGCCTTCTTTTCTTTTATCCCACTAGAGTGAAACAAATTTAAATACAGTTAAATCATTGTATTGTGATGGTCAAAGGCTGCTTAAGACAACTATAATACACTTCCAAACTGAACATTTCTGATATGTCCTCAGTGAGAAACTGGGTATCATTTTAAAATCCTTAGGGCAAACTGTTTCTACATCCTGAAGCATCAGAAGCGTTTTATGAAAGACTCATAAATGAAGGAGGGGACATAGCAGGTAATCACTTTTATGTTGCAGATAACCATGAGTAGAATTGAGTTTTGGAGAATAGTTATCTGGTTCTAATCACATTTCTTTTTAATTTCAAGTGTACATCAGAACCCTACCTTGTGTTGTACTTGTCTAGCTAAATATTTAGTCCTGGACTTGGACCTTGAAATTTGCTGCAGTTCCAAATACTCTGTGCAGAAATTCTGTTTATGATTTCTGTAATAAAATGCTTTAAAATTTAATAAACCCAGATATTACCACTGCAGCCCTTTAATCCAAACACCATTGCAACTATACAGCTACAGATAGCTCTTGTATTAATTTTTGAGATTATCCAGGTAGCTGTTGAAAGCACCAGGGGTAAGTTACTGAGTGCTGGATAAGTAACAAGCTGAAGGCTTGGATGTTATGCTTCTCACATACTACAGACACTGAATTCAGAGCCATGTGAAACTGTGTTTTATCTGAGCTATGGCCACTGATAAATGGAAAATCTTCTGGCAGGCAAGGTAACACAAAGCACTTTGCTTGCTGAGCAGGCCAGCTGCTGACAAACAAGTGCTCTGTAGGGAAAATAATTCAATTTGTGTCATCATCACTGGTTCAAGAATGGAACTAAAAGAAGAAAACAAAGACATGATGAAAGTTAGAATTCGGAAGGATTGACAGGAGGTTGGGTGGCTTTTCTAACACCCACAAGCATGGATGGCACTTGTACATTAGTCTTTTGTTTTATTCATAGTGCTGTTAATTTTTCAAGAACCATTAATATGTTTCATTTATAACAATGAAACGTGCTGTCATTTTTACTCTGAATATGCGTCCAGTATCTTTTTTAGCTTTAACCTTGATCTGCATGTTCCCCACATGTGGGTATAAATTTGAAACTTATAACATAGTTGTCTAAGGTAGCTGAAGATTGTCCAAGTGTTATTGAAATACCTTTGCTCATGAGAAATTCTGTTTGTCTACACCAGCAGAAAAAATTCAGGGAAGGTTTAGAAAGAGAAGGACAAAGAAGGAGACTTGACATAAAAGAGCAAAACAGTGCAAACAAAGGCTGTTGAAGAATCTGACAGGAGAGTAAAACAGATGAAACCCTTGAGAGGTCCCCACATACAATTTGGAATACTGGAGCACATAGAGACAATCTTTTATATTTTCTATTATTTTATTTCGCTACACAGAATTTAGATGTTTCTTGACTTTCTTAAGGTTGACTCCTTGACTCTGATTTTTTTTTCCTTTTCTGAATATCCTCATACAAACTAAATATTAGGCTGCATTTCTCAGAAAGAAAACTCTATAGGTCATTCAACTGGCCTTTCATTTGTTCATCTACTTTAGACACGATTATAAATGTCTCTCTTCCATGGATATTTCCAATAGAGCAAACATCACCAGCAACGTTAAGGAAGCCCTGGGAATTAAATTTGAATGAAGGCTGTCATTCTGCAGAAAGAGATAGTTTAATTGAGTACTTTGTACTGTTCTTGAAAGTATATATTTTAGATATTGTTCTGACCTGGTATCAAAAGAGCCAGCTGTGTTATGATACAACAGCTATAAACTTACACTGGAAGGCTTGGGCACATTTTGCCAGCAAACTTTGACCAGCTGTAAGTAGGTATAAGGAAGAACTAAAATCTGAGAGCCAGCATGAGTTAAGAAAGCTAAGGCCAACAGGTTCTGCTTCCTTGCATGGTATGAAGTTATTGGGAATCTGGAAGCATTATTTTGTGTCAAAACGTCATTGCTTCACACACAGCGTCTTGCCTTTTGTAGACTGGCAATGTCTTTGTGTTTAGTTTTCCAATATGGATGGTTTCTAGTCCAGGAAAGGATAAAAACATGATAATCCTGAAAGGCTGACACCACCTGAAATGTGGATACTGCAGAAGTTGTGGCCTTAGGACATGTCCAAGTTACCCTCTCAGAGGGAGTTCACATGAGGCAAATTCACTAGGATAATGAAAAAATGTTTAGTTGCTTATTAAAGTTACCTTCACCCTATTCAGTTGCATACATATTTTACTCTTCAGCTATTTTGTCTGCTTTAAACTCTTGTGATGTACTGGAAAATAGTTTGTATGATTTCTTATGACTATCCATGCAACAAGTGAGAAAAAAAGACTGTTACTTACTTTTCTTGAAGAGATTAGCAGAGTAGGTGATTGGCAGAATTAGTAACCAAATCAAGGAGTTCAGACATTTAAGAATGGACCTTCAAGGAATTAACAGGAGAAAAAAATGGAGGCATTTGTAGATGTTACTCCCAGGAGGGAGCTGAATGTTTAGCTCTTCTTGTACTGAGGTCAAAGTGAGGCACTAAAGGAACAAAGATTTCAATCTCCTTGATTGCAAGCACTGGAGATAGAGATGGGAGATGGCTGCAACTGGACCTTGGGAGAGAAGATTAAGAAGTACATAAAGATCACAGAGTAGAAAATGGTGCTCTATTCAGAACTGTTAACCCACTATGCAATTTCATTATTTTCCTATATTTAAATTCTTCAGGATTTATTTCCTCCTGGAGAACTGGACATGGAATTAATTTTGTTTTCCCTGCTTGGCTGTTTTGTAGGGGATTGAATATTGGGATGAGGCAAAAAATATATATATTTAATTTTAAACATATATGTGTGTGTGTGTGTGTTTATGTAAGACTCCAGGTACCTGCAGCTTTATTTTAGAATGCATCTCTCTTGACCTTCTGTTTAATTAAGAATAGTAGAGGTCAAAATTAAATGCCACATAGTATCTTCCCTTTTCTTTAGTACTCTGCAGTGCTCTGCAAGAGTCCAATGTGAAAAAAAGAAAAACCTCAGACAAAACAAATAAAAAAATAAGAAATCAAAACAATTTCAAAACAAATATCATCCAAAAAATTTCCCCAAAGACTTTATTCTGACTAGAGCTGTGGATGAAGCTTTCTAGTAGGAAGAAAATATTAGAGGAAAAGAATAGAAAAAGCTGTATAACTAGGAAGAAAATTCCTAGAACTTTAATGAAATATCTGCTGGATAAGTATTTTAATAACATTTTACAGTTGGTTTACTTACTGAAAAACTGAAGACAGGAGTGGGGAGCAAAGATGATTATAATAAAATACTACTTTCTTTCAAAATTTTGACAAAATTTTGTTAATGTAAAAAAAATCTGTAAACAACATTTTTTATCTTGCAAGAAAAGAAAAAGGAAGAAATGTCTTTGGTAACAAACACTGCATCTGTAGCTTCTCTATTTTGGCATAAGAGTGACCATCCAGGGTAGGATGACTCTGCATCTGACTTCTTCCTAAGGGTATTTCAACACCCAGCTCACAATCTTCAGTTTCACTTTATGCTCTGAAATTATTTTTTGCTTAGCTAGTCTTGAAACTTTTCCATTTTGTATACATAAATCTGCTTTAATTAGCTTCCCTTCTCAGTCAATAGAATCACCACATTTCATATTTAATTATGACCTCTAAGTTCTGCCTCAAACCTCTTTAAAAACCAGTCATACTCCAGAAGAGCTGGGTGAAACCACCCACTTGCTGGGTGGCTGCACAGCAGTGCTGACTTGCTATTTACATTTGGCTGTCATTCAGGAGGTTGTGTTTTGAGGAACCTGAACTCTTGCAACCTCGTGAATCAGATAGATAAGTGACTGAGGTGGAGACGCTCATCCACACGAGCTTCTTCTGTATTCAGCTCAGTGGGAACATCATGCCTTGGAGTTTGCTTTTTGGGATAAATAAATTAGCTGGTTTGCAGCCAAAAGCTGTGACCTTGTGTAGTACATACAACCAAGATTTTTTTTTTCTGATGGCACCCTGAAATGCTGTATTTGGTATGTGAATTCTTTCTCATGTCTCAGATACACGATCTCACTGTTGAAGGGATTTATGTTCTATTTGGTAGTCTGCTCTTGCTGTTACATTAAATAGCTAAAGCTAGGAATCCAATTCTTGCCTAAGCATGAGAAGGTGGCCTATTTACAGGGCTGCAGAGGGCACAGATCTTCTGCTAAAGCCAGTAGGGAACTGTTAGTGATCAACACCTAAAGTCGTGTCCATCTGCTTAATTCCTGGAAGACACCTTTGGACTTGTACCATTGCACAAACACAGCCTGAGATAACACAGTTGTTGGTGTTTCTGGGATTGTAAAATAAAACTGTAAAAATGAAATATGCTGGCTTAAGTTTCCTTTACTGGTATTGATTAAAGTCTTTTTTTTTTTTTTTCAGATGCTCAGTGAATTCTAACAGTTCTGTTGCTGGTATCTCTGAAAGTAGGTATTTCCCTGCATTCAGCCATCAAGCTAGGGCATTGTATATGAGTATCTGCTTTTCAGAATAAACTGGATAGTTAGTTTTGTAGCTCAATGAGCTACATACACACACTGCATAGTATTTAGGAAGGATTTCTGATTTTTCTTTCTTCTCTTAGACCAATCTCTTACTTTGAATGACAGCTGGCCATTCAGGTAGCCTTTAAAAGTAAGTAAAACTTTCCCTTTCACAATAATTTTTTTCTATATTTAGTGCATAAGAAGGAGAAATATTTTAAAATATTGCTGTTCTGAAAGTTGGTTTGATGCTGTCTCAAAAGAATAAATCACAATAACCATTTGCAAGAAGAGTTTGCTATGGACTGATAATGCTGAGACCTCAAAGAACAAAGTCAGAAATTTTTTTCTGGTTTCTCCTTCTTACCTGGGAACAAAGTGGTGTTTAAATAATGCAGATTTTCCCCTTCCTCGTTGTTTCTGCTTGACCTTATTCTAAATGTTGAGTTGAGTATCAGTAGCAGAAACATATATTTGGGGTTATCTATAATAACAAATATTAAATTAGGAGCAGAGAAATATCCCCACAGTTTGAGCTAAATTAAAACCTATAGTAAAATTTAACTATTATATTGATATGTGGTGCATAATCAGCATGATATAAATTTCACTTTTTGTGTTTCAAGAGATCTGTCCTTAATAAATGTGAACAATCAAGACAATATTTTACAACCCGTTGTGCATAACTTGGAAAGGTTATTAAACAATTCTAAGAAATTCTAATTTCAGAGTATATTTAAAGAGAAAGAAGGGCAGCGGGCTGGAATCTAGGCACAGAAATCTGTGCAGGTTTCATTTGGCTTTTAGGGCTCCTGAGTGTATTCAGTGACTGTACCTGCCAAAACCTAACCACTAGGGTGCGGATATGCAGCACAAACCACAGTGGGGAGCACGTGCAAACGTGTCTCACCACTTCAAAAGGTGCTGCTTTCCTCAGATGCAGCTAGCACTTTAACAATATTTCACACTCTGCAAGTATTTATTAGTTCTCTGAAACCAAAACCTTCAGGCTTTCATTCTTTATGTCAATATTTAGAAAGCTTTCTGTTGTGTTCTGTGCTTATTAACAAATTTCTAGAGTCCTCTTATTAATGCAATGTTATAGAAAAGCTTTTAAAGCATCCATGCTTAAAGCAGAGGGATGTAAAACCCAGCACATTGAATGTGACCTTGTAGTTAAAACTGTTGTGTGGCAATTCTGGTGTAACCAAGTCAGGCTTGAGGCAGGACTGTTGTGTGTAACAGCATGAATTGACAAGGGGGAATGGCTTCAAACTGAGAGAGAGTAGGTTTATATGAGATATTAAGAAGAATTTATTTCCTGGGAGGGTGGTGAGGCCTTGGCACAGGTTGCCCAGAGAAGCCGTGGCTGCCCCATCCCTGGAAGTGTTCAAGGCCAGGTTGGATGGGGCTTGCAGCCACCTGGTCTGATGGAAATTGTCCCTGCCCATGGCAGAGGGCTGGAACATGGTCTTTAAGGTCCCCTCCAAACAGGGCCATTCCATGATTCTGTAAGGAAGAGGATGCTATTGCAGCTTTACTGGTAAAAGCTGGTCTAAGGATTTTTAAAATTGTCATTAGAAGCAGGAACTAATAACTCGCAAAACTCCCACATACAGCCACAATTTTGCTCTGAATCACTCTTTTGTATTTACAACTTTTACTTTTTTCTCATTAACACTAAAACAAAAGATCTGTCTTTACTGTGGTATTTTTAAGATGAGGACATTTTTATTTCATGATGAAGAACCATTATGGGTGCTATTGAACATTAAATGAGGTGGCCATTTTGTGCATTGACAAACTCGCAGATAGGAAACACATCTTTGCCATTTGTCATTTTATTAGAGGTAATAAACACAGTCACTGATGTCCAGAACAACTACCACTGCCACACATTTCTAGTATAAATAGGGCAATTGGTCTGCACTGTGGATGTGAAATAAATGTCTGGCCTTGAGATAAGAATATGTATTTTCTTCAAACACTTATCCTTTCTATCAGATTAGTATTCTTTTTGCAGCACATTTTCCAAGCTGTTCCATTTTCTTTTCATCCTGCAACACATCAGTTTCTATTTTAATGAATTCTTATTCCTTCTTCTTAAAAGAGTTTTCATTTTTACAGACCACATTTGCTGCAATGCTCCTTTCAGCTCCAGCTCACACACACTGAACCCAAAAAGAGCCTGCCTGCTGTTCCATAGACAGCCTTCCTTCATTGGACCTCTGGGTGCCATCCAACCCTGCGTTTTCTCCTCACATGCTTTCTGTGAGGCTTTCTGCCACCTTGTCTTTTTGTCTTTTTAATGATACACAGTATTTGAAGCAGGAAAAATAAGAATTTTATAACTTTCCAAGGCCCAGTAACACTGCACTTCTACTGGCTAAAGAAATACTCTAGAAAACCAAGACATCCCTTTGCATCCATTTTACCCCTTTTGCTCTCTCTGATTTGGACATGAAGCTTTTCTAAGTTATCTTGCAGCATGTTTGTTATTTGCTGTTTGTTTGGTCCTTGAGTGGTCCACTGGGAAAGCCTAGCTTTTGATTTCCTTTCCTCTGTCTAAGAAAGGCTCAGTCATCCAAAGGTTTTCTTTTCACTAATGTCTGTTGGCTTTTGCTTGTTCCTTTGTTTTGGTGGGAAGTCTTTTTGATTGGTTGGTATTGTGTGGGATTTTTTCCTTTTTTCTTCTTTTTGTCTTCTTGTGATGAGCAGGTTGAGGGAGGTGATTCTCCACCTCTGCTTTTGTGAGACCCCACCTGCAGGGCTGCACCAGCTCTGGGCTCCCAGCACAGCAAGGACAGGGACCTGCTGGAGCCAGGCCACAGGAGGCACCGAGGGGAGCAGAGGGATGGAGCAGCTCTGCTGGGGGGAAAGCCTGGGAGAGCTGGGATTGTTCAGCCTGGAAAAGAGAAGGCTCTGGGAAGACCTTAAAACCCCTCCCATTACCTAAAGGAGGCTTTAAAATTAATCTGGAGAGGGACTATTTACAAAGGACAGGAGTGAGGGAATGGCTTCAAACTGAATGACAGTAGATTTAGATTAGATGTTAGGAAAAAAAATCTTTACATTGAGGGTGATGAGATTTTGGAACACGATACCCAGAGAAGTTGTGAGTATCCCATCCCTGGAAGTGTTCAAGGCCAGGTTGGATGGAGCTCTGAGCAACGTGGTCAAGTGAGAGGTGTCCCTGTGCAGAGGATCAGGAGTGGGACATCAGCCCATGATCAGTGTGATCAAGTGAAGCTGATTTACTGCAAAAAGTAAAATATATTTATACTGTTCTATTGTTTATGTGCCTCAAGCTAATACATGATTGGTTAAATCCCTCTGTGCACGTGTTTTAAGCTCTCAGTTAATTTAGTTAGTTTTTCTTCTTCACACATCTCACTGTGGTTTTCTTGTCTGCCTTTACATCCTGAACCATCTGCTGCTGAGCGTGTTCTTCCTCTTTCATGTCCTTCAGGGGCATTGTGACCTTCTCCTCAGTCTCAGGGAAGACTGGGTTGTGCATATTTCTGTTCCCTCAACATCCCTGCCCACGACTGTGTGATTGGAAATAATGAACTTTAAGATTTCTACCAACACAAACTCTTTTGCAATTCTGTTCACTCCAAATCCTGCTGAAAGAACTGCTTTTCAAATTGGATTGATTTTGGTGACTATCTTTTGTTCTAAGGTGTTTGTATTTGAGTAATATTCACTAAGTGGAGTAGTATGGCCCTGGCAGTGTAATGTTCTCCCTATTTTTACTGAGATCGCTGTTATATCATATCCATATATTAGCAAATTACTTCATTATACATATTTGGACTGTCAACAATTACCCTGATGAAAATTTCTCCCCAAAAAACAAACAAATGACCTAAGTAATGCATCTGCTTGTGCCGATTTTGGTATCAAAATGAGATGAAAACCTGCTCACGGCCATGCAATTGCTCAATAATGAAACTAATGCAGTGATTAAGGGTTTAGGATGAGGAACTCCATTGTGCAATCTTTTAATATTTGCCTTTATTGAATGTCTGTGTTCCCCTGAAGTTGGAAAGAAAATTGGAGTTTAAGATTTTCATCCCATTGGTTGCTCCCAGCTTAATCAGTGATGGTGCTATAAGTCCAGTGTAAGGGTTTAGCCTAAAATCACTCAAAGCTAACTCCAAAATCAAGACATTGTATGTTTTCTGGATCAGTGGAATAACCAAAATTATAATCTAGAGCTGTAACATCAACGCCTATAAATAGTAATGTAAAAGGTATATTAAAAATGTTGTGAAGTTAAAGCTGATCCTTAACTATTAGAACATAGAAAAATACTTTGTAGTGGAAGTCATAGTATTTTCTGCTTCCTGCAAGATATCTTTCAGTATAATAATTCGGTTCTGTAACTGAAAGAAAAATTAGGTTATTTCCTTACAATCATGTCCATGTTTCCAGTATGCAAAAACTTTTTCTTATTTCCTTTTTTTCCCTTATGAAAATTAGAAACTTGTTGCTTTAAATGCCACTAATATATTTGGAATTAACATCCATTTAAAGAAATATTATTTTCATTATTATTCTTTGAATCTCCACAAATTAAGACAAAATCATTCTTCATTTGTATCTCTTGTTTTCACCTTTTTCTTTACATTTCTGTGATATAAAGTAAGAAATAGTATGTAGATATCTAAAAATATCAATAAGCTAACAGCTTTTTTGGTCAGTCTTTGAGCTTTTCTGGTGGGGAGATATGTTTTCTCTGGGTGTAGTTCCCAGTGAACTGAATATCTGCCAAGAATGTGAATGAACAGCTAAAAAAACCCAAACAATTATAAAAACAGACAAACAAAATCAAACAAAACACCAAAAACAAACAAACAACAAAACCCCCAAACAAAAATAAATAAATAATTAAGAAAGAAACCAACCAACAAACCAACCAAAAAAATCCCACCAGCGACACAAAAAGTAGGCAAACCAACCCTTATGTGGGAATCCCATGTATTTTGTGGGGTCAGTGGTCGGAGACAGGGACAAAACACACACATCAGAGCTCCATGTGACAGCAGTGTGTTTTATGGTTGAGAGTTCAAAACTCCTGGGTCCCAACTGGTGGTTGGTGTGATCCCCACACAGCTCAGCTCCTGGCCAGTGAGATGTCTGCAGCTCAGGATGGAACATATTTGGTGATTTACCTGTGTAGATTTGAATCCAACCCTGCCTCATCTGAGGACCTGTTTTACCTCCAGGCTGACCGAGGTTGAAGGTCTGACATGATTTGGGAGCTACAAGCTAGCTGCAGCTGTGACAGCCAATGAACAAAGAGAAAACAGGGGAAAGATATCAGCAGAAAGATTTATTTCACTATGTCTTTCTAAATGCTTCTTCCTTACTAAAAGTACGTGTGTCTTGCTATAGTTCGGAAAAGTTTACATGTAGATTACCCTGACAAATAAACGTGCTTAGGGCAGAAAGTTTCTAATGAAAAGTTTTTGTGGAAGAGCTCAGGTGCTTGGCATTCAGCCCATCCAATCTTTCTGTTGCCCCCTTTTATGGTTAGAGAGTTTATCCATAAAAATCCTTGGAAACCATATATGAGAAGCCAGAGTAGGCAAGAGAAGTCAGCATCTCTTATTTCCCTTTGTTATCTTGAATGAATCTATATGGGAAATATAGACATACTGAGCAACATATTGGCAAATGTAGAAATAGTCTAAATGTAGAAATTGTTATAATTTTAAATTGTCTAAAAAAAAAAAAAAAATTAAAATGGCCATTTTATTATGATATTTTGATGTTCAACTTCCAACCCCTATAATGAGTTTTCAAACACCTAAAGGAAAGAAGACACCTTATGCCCATAGATGGAACAAAATTAGTTAAAATTCAGTTTTTTGATAGAGGAATAACTTAATTTTATTTCTTTTCCCTCACTTCACTTCAAGTTTTTTTTTTTTTTTTCTAGTTACAAATTGGGATAATCCCAGTAAATTATTCGGCACCACTCCTTCATATGTATTTGTTTGTTTGTTTTGTTATAGATTTCTTTTATTCTCTACCTCTCTGTATAAATATATCTCTCACTTTCTTTTAGTTAATGCTATAAATTGTGTTGATTTTTGTTATGAAATGCCTCATGCAGCGATATCTTAAGCAGGATTTGTGATCCAGGGTTTTATTTGCTATTTGGATTTGCATATTTTTCTTTCTTGATCCTAAATTAATTTCAAGTTGTTGATGCCTCTTCATGTCAAATTTTAATGTTTTTTTCTTTCATGTATTTCCTTCTGATCATGTTGCAATTGCATGCTACTGACTTATTTATTTATTTCCTCAATTAGAATTTACCTCTGTTTAGGATCTATCCCTATGCAACCTTTTAAAAGCAGGCATGGCTTTCTGATAGGGAAAGGACAAATATTTCTTTGAATTCTGAAAACAACAAAATCTATCTAAGAATAACTTCCACTTTGAGTTTAGCTGAGTGGCATTAGAATACTTAGAATACAGTAATATTTAAAAATATTACTGTTGAATGCAATTGTTGGTGTGCCTACAATGTCAGGCCATGTTCGTTAGGAAGACACTGAAACTTTTTTTCATTTTTTTTTAAGCAAAATATGATTGAAATTTTGAGATTTCACTGTGATTATTTCGGTGGTAGTTCTATGGTTTTGTTCACGTATCAATGCCATCAACAGAGAATTACACCTTTCTCTCTTTTATGCCTCTTGTTTTGCTTGTGGCTCTGTTAACAATTTGCAGAATTGATTTGAGTTGAATTTTCCCTTTTAAAAATAACTGAATCTTTAAATTCAATTTCAACTGATTTCTGGATCTAGTTTGTGTTTCTTTGTTGTCTGATTAAAGTTTTAACTTGCACAAAGGAAATAACAGTCCATGGTAGAGGGATTGAAATTAGAGGATCTTTAAGGTCCCTCCCAACACAAACCATTGTATGATTCAATTATAAGAGACAGATAATGAAGATAAAAGATATAGAAGGAGGGAAAGTGCCCTTTAAAACATGTCAACATATCTTTTAAAGACTTTCTATATTACAGACATATCATCTTTCAGACATTCCTGCTTCATGCTGCCCTTTCAGAGTTATTTTGATCCAAGCACTGCGATTTTAGTAGGTTGTCTTAATATAAGTGTGTAACATAAAACTTCACTGTTGTGATTCATATATTGAAAATTTGTTGCTAGTAGTCCTGGACTGGAGTTTTGTGTTGCTTTTTATGTGCTCCCAGACTGTAAGGAACTGCCAGCTGACATTTTCACCATTCAAGAAATAAATAATCCATTGCAAATAGGTTCATAAATGATGATTCAAGATACAGTCACCAAAACTGCTGGGATTTAAATACCTTTAAAGTTGGGTGAAACTGGAAAGCTAAACACCTCAGTAGAAAACTAAATACCTTATTGTGAATCTAAACTTTAGATTGCTAAGTGGCTAAAATGCCCACACTCATTTCTCTCAAAAGGGATTACCAACTATTGGAAAGTTTGCTTATAACTTTCAGCATCACTCTTCATACTCCTTCCTTTATATAGATTTTTAATGCAATTCCTCACCTCTACTTATCTATTTCTACAAGATATAATGTGTTGTTATGCCTTTCGTAGCTAAAAACAGAACTAAAGATAGTTTAGACTGGGGGGTGGGGGAGCTAATTTATGGTTAGATACCAAGAAATACCTGAAAAGTCTGTGTTGCAGAACAACAGATCCAAGCAGATCAACTTAGCAACTGGGAGAAATATTTAGGTTACTGATACAGAGGTACTTATATTGTATACTGTTGGGTTATATACAGTAACAAAAAAAAAATCAAGAGAAAATTTAAATATTTTTTTTTGTGGTCCATTTAATTCATTGCCATCTTCTTTACCACATACTGAATAAGCAACATGAGAAGTTCTGATACTAAAAAGACATAATTTTATTGATTTTGGACTTCTCAAAGCTAAATACTTTAATATGCAAATGTTCATTTTTTATTCTAGTAAGAAAGGCACTCAGAGACTATAATTATGCAATGGAGGTGGAAATATAGTACAACTCTGTGGATTTCATTCTCAGTACTAGTGAATGTTAAATGACAATAAAAAATATATAAAGTTAGGTTAGATTACCCAGAAGCCCCTTAATCCTTTTCCTGTCTTAGCATCCTTCCAGGTTACTCAGGAATAATTCCCTAATTTCATTCTTCCTTCGAATTTACCCATTAATGCAATATTTTAGTATAAAAAAACTGGGGAAGTTTCTGTGTTGCAACCTAACAAGCAAAAAGGGAAATGTGTCATGAATTCACAAAACACTCTGTAACTGCTGTCCCTAAGTCAAGTGAAACTCAGACTGTAGCTCCAATGACTGATGTATGACTTAGATAATAATCAACAAGAATATTTTAATTTTTACTAACACCATGCCATAGTTTTCATAATTTATTTATTTCTCAAAACAAAGAGGTTTAAAATTATATGCTATTATCTATATCCCTCAATAGATTATTTGTTACATATTTTGGCAGAAAAATTAAGACCCACACATAAGCTTAGAAAGCATCACATTTGAGTTGACAAAGGACTATTTGAAATTGAAATCTTATGAAAATTCTGTTGGTTTTTTTATTGGTCATACTTGGAAAGAATATTTTAGTCGTTTTCATAGGTTTGGAAACATATGAAATCCCCCCAGAAAGGGGAACAGTTTCTAAATGGTTTGCAATTATTCAGAGCAGAACACAAACCCAGCAGTGAGGAGCTGCAGCGGGATACTGAGTGGACGAGACACAGGATGGAGATGAAATCTAGTGTCAGTAAACACAAATTAATGCCTGTGGACAAAACTGCCCTATTTGCTTTGATAGGCTTCAAATTAGCCACTACCAGTCAGGAAAATTATCTCAGTCAGAGGTGATAAATTCTATGAAAATATGAACTCAATATTCAGTGACCAGCAAGGAGGAAAAAAAACCTAAATCAAATTAATCAAATAAATAGGGAAGGTAGGCAGGAAATAATGGAGCACTGAATATAAACAGCAAAATGCCTCACTTGAGGCCTCTGCTGCACCTGTGTCTTTGAGATGGATGGCACTATTCACCCTCCTGTGCTGATTTTGGCTGGGGAAGAATTAATTTTCTTTTTAGTGGCTGTTTTGGGGCTGAACAAAAAGGGTGAAGACAGGGATGATAATACAGAGATGCTTTTGTTATTGCTGAGCAGGGATTGCATGGAGCCAAAGCCTTTTCTGCTTTTCTTACTGCCACACTGGAGAGGGTCCCTGGGAGTCTGGGAGGAGACACGGCCAGGAACAGGCGACCCAAACTGACCAAAGGAATATTCCAGACCATGTGGCATCATCCTCAGTATAGAAACCTGTGAGAAGAAGAAAAGTGGGGAATGGCTGGAGTGACAACATTTGTCTTCCCAGGTAACCAATTATGTATGATAGGGCCCTGCTCTCCTGGGGATGCTGAAGACCTGCCTACCCTTGGGAAGCAGTGAATTATTTCCTCGTTTTGATTTGTTTCTATGGATGGCTTTTGCTTTCCCTGTTAAATTGTGTTTATCTCAACCCATGTGTTTTCTAGCTTCTACCCTCCCAGTTCTCACCCTGATCCCTCTTGTGGGGGAGTGAGTGGGTGTCTGTGTGGGGCTTGGCTGCTGTCTGGGGTGAAACTGTGACAATCTCATTGGGAAAAACAAAATGGGCAGGGAAAGTAAGAAAGGATGAAGATAAATATCTGGAATGATTTCACTACCAATGTGATTAAGTAGACCATTACATTAAATGGACAGAAATATGAACAATGGGGACTCTTCTGTTAGCACAAAAGATAGAGCAGTGAGGATGCTGCTAGTCTGAGGGCACAGTAGCATGATTTTGCTTGTTTGACTTTGCTTTTCCCTCAGTTTTTATGCAACTTGGTATATTCTGTACAAAGGGTATATTTTCTTCCTTTCACCGTTCTTGATGAGAGCAAAATCTATTTGGACAAGCCATAACAGTAAAGATGTAGATTATTCAAAATGGGAAAGATGTTCACATGGATAGATAGGAGGCTAATTTCTCAGTAGGAAGGGAAGGGAGAGACTCCTCTGGTCTGCATAAGGTGATAAAATAAACATGTGCTGTATGTGCACAGGCTTAGTAAGCTGTAAGCATGGCCCTATTATAAACCAGAATTTTTAAAGCAGATGCAAATAGGTTAGAGATGAGTAGACAGTCAGTCTACAGTAGGTAGAGGTATAGATAGCAGATAGAAAAGTCAGAAAAGACCTGGTGAATACTGGGGGAAACAGAAGAACGAAGGCAAAAAGTCAGGAAGAATTCTGGAGTAAGAAGTAAAAAAAGGGAAAGTATTTAATACACAATGTTAAACCATCTGGCTGCTAAACAGTAGGAGAGGAAAGAATGATGAGTCAGCTTGGTAAATTGAGGAGATGTGAGGATGCGGATTAGTGGGGAAGAGTAATAAGGATGCCAGAGTAATAAAGAAGCTATTGATTCTTCTTCTTCCTGACAGTCCTCTTCCTTCTTCTTTTGCATGTTAGATGATAGCAATGTTCACACAATCAGCTGGAGGCTCAGGGATCTGTGTGGCACTGACAGAAGCAACAAGTTTTTTTCAGGAGCCACATTACACAGTCCTTCCTGGGCAGCAGGAAGTAATATCATGAAGTACTTGGTCTGCTCAGGAATATAACAAAGTAGTTTTCCTCCTTGCTGCTCACTTTTGGTCAGGTAAATAGACCTTCTGTTTAACCTCATACTTTGAAGACTTTTAAATTTGGTTAGCAAAGAGTTTGAAATGCAACAGTGACTTCAGGACTTTGAATAAGAACTGGTTTGGTAAAATTAATCTGGTACAAATAAAAGACAAATTCTTTTCTAGACCTGCCTTTGGCCTTTATGTTCATCATAGTTGGAGATCACCTTTAAAGTCAGCTAAAAATATGATTCATTACAGTGGAAACTAAATAATGGATGCAACACAAAACTGGCTGCGAGTAAGCCAGTCAATGTTGCAACAAGTTTTCCAATCTCCATACAGCATTCAGGGATGAGTATTTTCATGTGACATGACAAGATGGCAAGTTTTCCAAGTGTGCTCTCCTGAATTATTTTGTTTTACGGAGAAAAAAAAGGGTATCAGGAGTTGGTATTATTATTTCTGAGCATAATTGCAGGCTGTGACTTTGGGTATGCTTTATTTATTTTTTAAGGCATGGCCTTATCAAAAGTGCAATTCAGACTTGATAGCATAGAAGAATAGTGCAATCATGTAACAGGATTGTTTTGTACAAAAGGAAATCTTCTCCTGAGCTTAACCCCTCCTCCATCAAAAAACAGTATTGAACACTCACAACCTTACTCAAGAAAAGCAGTCAGCATTTTCCCCCGTATAATGCAAATTACTTTTAAAAACCTCTCCTTTCTTATTCCCTTTTTCTCTGTACTGTCAATCATAAAATGAAATATACCAGAATAACCTAAAAAAATAAAAGCAAAACCACAAAAAACCCCAAAACTATGGAGCTTAACCCTGATTTCCCTTAACTCTTATGCCAGTGTAAAACTAATGTGATTTTGGTAGCAGGATTCTTGATACACATTCTCTGAAAAATGGTACAAAACCTGTCAAGTCTTAAAGTATTTTCCAGATTTTTAAAAGTAACCTTGAACCATTCGCAATGGAAGGAAAAGCTGAAGGTAGGCTTTTAAAAATATTTTATGACAGAGCTTAGTGAATTCTGAATCATTCCTTAAAATCAATATTTCGATTGAACTACTCTTCAAAAAAATAGCATTTTGACAATTGATGATTGCTAGAATGGTCTTTACTCAGATTAACTATATATGTTAGTAGCTAGGATGATTGAGAAATTTAAAAATTAGAAGCAAATAACCTTCCAAAAAGAGAATTTTTACCATTTGAGTTCATTGAAATATATGAGACTAATGATAATTTGGAAAAAAATATTAATTTTCTCTTGTATTAGCAACTGTTCAAGAAATCAAGAATACTTCATGTAGCACTTAAACCTAACAATGAACAAGAATTTTTTCATAGGTTATGTGGTATTGATATTCAGAATAGTTTTAAACACCAAACTTCTATCAAAATGTTGCCAGAGAAGGAGGTCTTTGCAAACATGTTATTAATATTATCCTATTTTATTAGTTGTATAAACAAATTTCATTGACAATTCTCTTGACTATTATTTGCAAGGGGTTTATGTCAAAATTTGACTTTACAAAATAGGTTTTGTTTTTAATTGGAATTTTTTACTTCATAGAATAAAGGCAGTTAATAAATATAATTATTTCATAATTCTGTGTGTTACATGAAATCTAGATGATTAAAAAAGTTATGGATAGTATTTTATAAGTGTGAATAGATGATCCAGCAAACTAAGAGTGTACTATCTTCTTTAGACCTGGTTTTGTATGTGTTTTCACATTCAAGGTGGTCGCCTATGGTGCACAAGGAACGACATGTATTTACTTCAAGACAGTGGGAAGCAGGCAGGTCTTCAGTGATTTTGTGTATATACACCCATAAATTACAGAAATATGCAGGTATGCATGTGTAATTCATCTAGGAATACCGAGCAAGCCAAAAACACTACAATTTTACATTATTTATGAGCCACAATCAGCAGTAAGAATTAGTGCTGATTTAGCACTTGTGTCTGTTTAGTAGTTTAATCTAGGGCTGGCTTTCAGATGTATTCTTCTCTCAGTCAATACTTTGGGGTAGTGATTTACTGTTTTCAGCTGTAGGGCTGGGAATGGAGAACTGATAAAAAATTACTCTGGGTGAGAAGGGAGAAAATGTTACACAAGACTTGGGTCTTGAATTGGACCTAGAGCAAGGGATTTAGAATTACAGGGGGCTGAGCAAATTGCTTGGTCCTGTCAGTAAATATCAGTGAAAACTACTGGCAAAATACAAAATACAGACTTCATTCTCCTCTAGTTGTGGTACCTCTGGAAGTTACCTGTGGAACTGGTACATGTGGAACCTGCTCCTGCAGGTCCCCAGGACTTTTCAAGATGAAATATGCCTAGGACTCCAGTCATGATCCATCAGGAGATGTTGGAATTTGCAGGGTAGGTCCTGTGGGTTTGACTGGACTTTTTGTCTCCAAGATTAATTTCTCTTAATCCCAGAAAATATAGGAAAAAAAAAAAAAGTGCATGCTTCTGTATTTAAGGTTCTGCAATAATACTTTTTAAAAGGAACCATAAATTAAGTTTGGAAAGGATTCATGATCCTACTATTTTTAAAAGTAATTTGTTATATAATGTTTTGGGTTTTTTTTAAGACAGAGTTTTTTATATTGCTTAAAAAGATATTATGAACTTTGCATTTCATTAGTCACCCAGGCTACATTAGTTTATACATAGGTTTTCAAAAGAGGCTAAACTGAAATGTTAATATAAATGTTATGAAAAAACCAAGTTTTTCAGCAAACATTTTTCTGTCATTTTGATAAGCTGAATTTTATAATTATGTGTTGCTCTTAAACAAGTTAACTTTTCCCTTAATCTTTTAAGAAGGATCTCACTTTATAGTCTAATCTGAAAGAAATTTCACCTGAATAATTGCAAGAGAGTTTTCTACCAACTAGAAGAGAAGGTTGTTGACCGTGCTGTCCTTTTAAACCTAGATACAGCTCTATAAACAGTTCCAGTCTGAAGGCACAGTCCTTTTCTGTCTGCAGTGCTTGCCTTTCATTTGATATTGTATTTTGCCACTCTACCAGAGCCTGGGCTGGCTCCTTGATGTTCCAGAGAGGTGGAGAGCATCTATAACAAGGGGACACCTTGAGGGACAGCTGGAAGAGAGGTCACAACTTCACGAGATACCAACTAGGGGAAAACACAGGGGATAACACAACATACTGTTTAACCATCAACTTAATAAAACTTAATAAAGTAAACACAAACCACAACAGTGCTAGTGTACCACATCATAGTTTGGGGTGAAAACAGGTCAGATAATGTCCAAAGAAATCAGGAACTTTAGCTTCTGCAGTGGTCTGATTAGCATGCTCATAGAAAGGCCTAAAACAAGTTTCAGCAACTCTCTTTTTCCTTGCAATCACCATACCCTAATGTAAGTGATAAAAACACAAGAATAGAATAATTAAGGCCCACTTTCTAACCAGTAAACTAAACAAGCTTTCACATCTGGAAGAACTATAGATTTCTTTCATTTCAGTTAATGAATGTGACTGACCATGTCTCATTTGGAAGATGTAAAAACAGTTGACCTTCAGGTATGAAAAGTAGCATGACTTTTTTCCCCTCATACATTTCCCTTAAAGTTTTTCACATTTATGTATTTTTAACATAAGGTCTTAAAAGACTAATCAGCTGAGACCTGTCCTAAAATCAAACAGATTTATTTAATCTTTAATACTTTGGCATTAGTTGCAATAGTTAGATACATAATGATGTTTTATTTGGCTTTATCATCTTAAAAATTGGACATGTTGATGATGACTAAATATTTCACAACAGTTCAAAATACATCAGAACACCAAAGTATTAAATGAGTTGGAAAAGGGATCTTTAAGTTCATCAAGTCCAGCCAAGCACTACTGCCACCACTAAAGCATGTCCCCAAGTTTCACATCTAGACAATATCTGAATATTTCCAAGGATGGTGATTCCACCATTTCCCTTGACAACTAATTCCAATTCTTGATCCCTGTTTCAGTGAAGAAATTTTTCCTAATACTCCATCTGACTCTCCTCTGATGCAACTCAAGGCCATTTCCTCCTGTACAGTCTCTTGTTCCTTGGGGCCAGAGCTCAACCTTCACCTGACTGCAACCTCCTTACAGGTTTTTCTCCAGCTGAGCCCCCTCAGTTCCCTCAGCTGCTCCTCATCAGGCTTGGGCTCCAGACCCTTCCCAAGTTCCATTGCCCTTCTCTGGACATGCTCCAGCCCCTCAGTGTCCTTTCTGTCTTGAAGGGCCAAGAGCTAGCCATAGGATTCAAGGTGTGGCCTCCCCTGTGTCCATTACAGGGAGACAATTGCTGGACTCTTCTGTCACACCATTGCTAACACAGGCCAGGTGCCACTGGCCTTCTTGGCCACCTGGGCACACACTGGCTCGTGTTCAGCTGCCGTTGACATTTCCTGCCTGGCAGCGTTCCAGCCACTCTGTCCACAGTGCAGGGAGGATCCAAGTGCAGAAGCCAGCCCTTGGCCTTGTTGGCCAACCTCAGACCACTGACCTCAGCCCATTGATCCAGCCTTTCTACATCCCCTTCAAAGCCTTCCTACCCTCCAGCAGATCAACACTCGCACCAAACTTGGTGTCATCTGCAATTGACTGGAGATGCTCTTGATCCTCTCATTCAAGCTGTTGATAAAAATATTAAACAGTGCTGTCCCCAGTACTGATCTCTGGGAAACCTCACTTGTGACCAGCAGCCAGCTGTATTTATCTCCCTTCACCACCACTCTCTGGGCCTGGCCATCCAGCCAGATATTTTACCCAGAGAAGAGTGCACCTGCCCAAGCCATGAGCATCCAGTTTCTCCAGGAGAATGATGTAGAAAATAATATCAAGGTCTTTACTATGGCCCAGACAGATATCCCTCATCCACTTGGTCACTTTGTCAAAGAAGAGCTGATTAGTCAAACAGAACTTGTCTTGTTCTGTCTGCTCAGAATGGTTTTAAATTGTAACAGAATATGTGGCAGAATAATTGGAAAATAACAATTTGCTGGATATTTAGATCCATGATGTTGGATTTAGATCCATGTATGCTTGATGTTTGGCCATATCTTTCATTTAAGTGTGTGTAGAAATTAAGATGCATTTAAAATCTGTAAATCTGTGGTTCAGTTATCTAGCTGTAGTTCACAGTGGCTTTCCTCTACAAGCCCTGAAGACCAACAACAATTTGAAGTATTAGTATAACATACTCAGTGTGTGTTACTTCATCCGTATCAATTACTAGTGCATGTATAGTGATTAGTAAATACTAATTATGCCATGGATAGTGTAAGTGAATGATGAGTAGAAACATAACATCCTGTTCTATATTTCTTATTTAGAAAAATGGGAATATCTGAGCTAAGATCATAGATAGACTATTGATATATTGTCTTTTTTACTTATTAATAGAAGTAATATTATTAATGACATGGACCTTTGGATCAGATTATTCTGTATTCTCCACTATAGAGATGAGACCCGCTTAAATTTTAATTGCGATTGGATGAACTACCCTACAATTTTTTAAGAAAAAGATACATCTTGGACAGCTGCAGAAGCTCGGACAGATCCAGAAACAGCTGCCTTGCACAAATATGCTGCTCCCTGTGAGGCAGAAACTCCTGATCCTGTTGACTTCAGGCTGTCTTGTACTGCAGTGAGTAACTTCATCTTGTTTGAAACAGTGACTCCCAGGTCAACAACCCTGCTTGAAGCAACTCCATCGGAGCTGGGAGCAGCAGCAAGGCCAGGAGCAGCTGTCTGACGAGGGCTTTCTTCCCTCTTAGACAGCCTCTCTTGGCTCCCCTGAGTTCAATACTCTGCTGGAGCTCTTGCCTTATCAGATGGATTAGTCTAACATGTCCTTTTCTCACAAATCAAAATTTCCCATTATAAAACAGGACACAGCCACAAAACCCAACAAAAAAGTCTTCCTTCTGTGGTGCCGGTGGTGTTGGGTTTTGCACTCCTAATGACTCATGGACTTAGTGGGAGTTTGGGGATTCATGGCTTACACACGAGCAGGGCCACAAGCTGTCATTGCAGAGGATGACTGATCAAGAATGGAGTTTTCCCCTGGGTGAAACACCAGATTAAATCTCTGTAGTTGATGAGTAATGCATTTCCTATATGGTAAATTCAAACTTCCACAGGGGTTTAATGCTATATCATTTTAGTTTCTTTTTGTCTTAAGCACAAAGCAATGTGTTTGAATTTTCAGCTGTTATATCAGTAGGCATGCCATTAATAGACATGTGAAAACTGGAGAGGTTCCAGAAGACTTTCAACAGTAAGGAATATCAAAAAAAGTGTGAAGCCACAAGTCTCACCAGACTAAAATTTCCACTGACATAACGAGAAAGAAATTGTATAAGAGGTAATGTTGTCCAACCCTTCTAAAAGCTCCTTACTGGAATGTAACATGTGCTTATAAGGAAGAAAGACTGTGGCATTCCTGACTGAATCCAAAAATAGGATGACTGTGGCAGAAAATTTTCCACAAGTTCATTCTTATGAAACAAAAGTGAGCTATGGGAAATAACTTTGCCCCATCAAGTATTTTTATCTGTTGGTTGTGTTGTGCATTCCTCCTACCCACAACAAAACTATCACAAATGTCTATAAGCAAGTAACTCTGCAAATCTCAAATCTCTAGGTATCACCTTGGTGGAGAGCAATTCCTAGAAGCAACATAATGTCCTGTTGTATGTTTTGCAAGCATTTTTGACATCTAACCAAGAGTTGTGAATTGTTGCTGTTTCTGTCACAGTGAACGAATGCTCCCTTTTTCATCCAAATTTTATAGTGAGCAGCTCATTGGGAAGTTTTACACAGTTCTTAATATATTTATAAAAAACTGGTCAGGCAGGAATCGTACCCAGAGTCATTATAAATGTCAGATCATACATGTGATATTTTCAAGCACACCTTCTGACTAAAAATAAAACCAAAACCAAAGTAAGCAAATAGAAACCTCCCAAAACTCCAACCAACCAACAACAACAAAAAGCCCCTACCCAAATCTGTTACCAGTGAAAACAAAATGTTACTTGAACTTATTATTTGCTACATACACACAATTAGCATAAGTTTCTCAATTGTATCCAAGAGATGTAAACCCAGGGGGAAAACAACTGTCTGAATATGCAGGATTTGGATTAGGAAAGCCAAAACCCATCTAGTTTTGAATGTTAAAGGAACAAGAAGATCTCCCACAGGCACATCAGACATGACTTTGTGTTCTGTGATTCTGTGACTCTTTGTATTGCAATACTCTCATACCAAGATGAACACTGTTTATTCATAAAATATGCTTGAAATAACAGCATACAAGGCAGTAAACACAATTTCCTTCATCTATGGCTTGATTTGTGAAAGTAAAGTATCTAAAAAAACCTGGGAGATAACAGATTTGCAGGATAAATATTAACTGTCTCAGTTTTTCTGTTATTATTACAATATTTCCATTTATATAGATTAAAGTGGTTTACCCCTTCCAGGTCCATTTATGTTGTTGCCTTCTGATTTTAATTATAATATTTCATAAATTAGAAAGTTACATTTTTTCAGACTCTAATGGAAATTTTTGCTACGCAATCCTTATTAGTGAGGTTGTAGAACAAATGAAGATAATGGAGGATTTTTCCTACTCAAAGCAATGCCTTGGTTTTTATTCCTTGACTCCTTGCAATGGCAACCGTAGCATAAGGAGGGATGGTGTTCTGGGAACAGTGAAGTAACAGAGCAGTGAAATTGAACAAATCATATTTTCCATTAACATAATGAGATTTAACATGTTTCTTAGGAACATAACCAGTTTCAATCATCCCTCTCATGTCCAGTTTGTATATGGTGATTTTCAGTAGTATGAGTTATTTTGACACCTTGTTTGGTGCTTTTAGAGTTTATTAAGACAGATCCTAATATTATTTCATAAATAATTTGTTTTCTTTTATAAACTTTTTTAAAGGAAATTCCATCTGAAAATACAATTGACAATAATGTTTTCAGGCTAAATGAAGATGAGTTCATTTTTGTAATTTTTTATTTCACTGATAATGTGCTGTTTAGTCACCAGATAATGGGACTTTTCATAGATGATGGGAACTCATTATCCCAATCTTCTAATAGAAATGCATCTTATCACAGGTGCATGACTGCTATTCTTGATTTGATTTGAAATCATGTCTGAAAAAAATATGGTATCTTTATTGTCCATGGAGGTGCTTGTTAATAGATAATGTCCAGCTCAATCACTGTGAACTCCAGATGTGTCCTGTTTGTCCTCTGTTGAGAATATAACTTTTATTTTTCTGAAATACAAGTTTAAATATCTAATAATAATAATAATGAAGAAGTAAAATAATATCCCTTACTTATTTCTATATTTTTGTGAAATCAGAAGAATACATTTTGCTGGAGGTTTATCTAAATGAGAATATTCTTAATTGCCCATGGCTATTAAGCTTTTTGGTTCTTACTCCAGAAACACAAGACAGAAAGATGTATTAGAAACTTTAATTTGTTGATGAAAGGACTGAAAGTCATGCTATTTTCTGAAGAGGGCCTGTAGTATGTGAATAGAGGAAAAAAAAAAAGAAAAAAGTCTGTCCTCATAAGATAGATCTGCTCTTCCTGAACAAATGCAGTTGTTTTGGCAAAGAAAACAGAATAAAGGTCAAACTTAAACTGCATATTTTTCAGGACAGCTGTAGATACAAGTTGAGATTATTTGGTGCTGTGTTCCTGGTAATGCTCAGTTGTTGACATTCTGGACTGTAAAGAGTTCCTTGATAACTTTTAATATTTCCTGACTTTATGGTGTTGTGGGAAGTAACAACTGAGATCAGGAAAAAATGAGGAAATTTGTAAGTATATTTATTCAATTGAGTGCACACTGTAGTTTCTACAATCTTATTCCCTTTCATGATATTTTCAAAAACCTCAGGAAGATACTTTTTTAGAGACAGCCTTCATTCCTTAGAGTTTGCTTAGAGTTTCACCAAGCTGAATTGAAATTAAAATCTCTTCCTTTACAAAGAATGGCAAACATATTGTTGTTGCATATGTTGACTATTTCCACTGCCTTTAACTTTCACTTGCTTCGGCTCTCTTGAGTATTGAATTGGAAAATATTTCTGGGGCTCTATGCTTAAAATCAAGCTCTTCACTTTTAATACATTTTATAAATAACATCTAGCAGATATCGATGAAAAACAAACAAAACTTTTTTAAGGCACTTCTGATATTTTAGTCATATCAATTGAGTATACATACATTTAAGAAGCCTATTAAGATTTTTAACCCAGAAAAATCATTAGTCTAGAGCATAATTTTGTCTTTTTAAATGATTCCTTGAAGTTTTTTTCTTTGCCACTATTTCTTAGTAGGCTTGATTTTCTTTTTTAATTTTAACTTTTCCAAGAGGAAAGAGTAATCTCTTATATTTTCTTTAGTAGATATACATAATTTATATCGATTTTCATTGCTTTCTAAGCATTCTGTCACAATAAGTATGGAAGAGATGTACTATTAGTAATATTTAGTAAGCTATTGATCTTTATTTAAATATTTTTACCATATCCTTTTAGTTTTACAGAAAGTGGTAAAAGATAAATGTTATTACAGAAGGAATAAGAGATCTGTGTTCTAAGGTTGTTGATCAAATCTGGAGAGAAGTTTGGCAAGAGACTCTATCCTGAACCTTGTGAGGGTTCCCCTTATCCCTTTTTGTACTTGCCCTTTCTCATCCTTACCCTTTTCCCAAATCCAACCCCTTTGCAAAAATCAGCCCCAGTGTAAAAATCATTTTACACTGATTTTAGTTTCAGAATGACAGAATTTAGATTTTAGTCTGATTTTTCTGTGTGCTTTAACTGTCTGGTAAGCCATAGAGTGAATCTGGCCAATTAACTTTCTTTTTTTTTTTTTTGCTGATACCTTTCCCAGGGATTCTATAAGTAACATAAAACGCTCATTTGTTACAAACAGAAGTTGGAAGTCTTGGTGGGAAGGGACACGGAAGGGACACACATCACCAGGTTGATGATGTGCCCTGCCACCCTGAATCTCTCTGCAAACTCATGGCACTGCTGGTCTCAATTTGTCAGCAGGAGCACCAGTGTAAAAGTGGAGAGGTAACTCTCATTTTGCAGTTGCAGGTTGCTGGGGCACTATTGGAAATTCTCTTAAATCTTACTGGGGCCCGCAAGGCTCATCTTCTGGCTGGAGGATACCCTATGAAAATAAATCTCCCATGAAAAACCCAAAAGTTTTCTTTGCCCCAGGGAACTTTTATGATCAATTACACAGTTTGCTATTCCTTGTACATAAAAAAATATGGTTTTGGCAATATGCAAGTTAGGTTTAACAAGCTCTTTCCCATCTCTCATGTCCAGAGAAAAGATATCTTTTTGCTACATTGGGCAACAGATCCGTTTCCTGGGCCAGTCATGCCATCAAGAGGACATCTTCTTGCCCATGATCCTTGTGCAAGTTAGTGGCTTCTTTGTGTGCATGCAGGTATGTCTAAAAGATAGGATTTCACAAATCATAGATGCCAATAGATTTTAATGTAATTTATTACATGGGTGGGAATACATTTACTTTCACTCAACTCAATTTTGAACTCCTTAGAGATTTAAGCTTCTCCTGAAATATTTGCAAGTTCTTCATCATCTTTTTGGAGCAAAAATCTGCAGTGTTGATTTGATGGTAACGTAAAGAATTACTGCCTTTTTTTCTGCATAAAGTATGGTTTAATCAATTGAGACTCTAAAGCATTTTTAATAAATTGAGAAGACATTGATGCCTTCCTATTAAAAACTGCAACACTCTTTACTGGAAAAATATGACTTAGTAAAGAGGACTCAGAGTTTAATGAAGCATGAAGGAGCTGGTCATTTGAGTAAGCAAAATTAGTATTCACTTAATGCAAGAACAGAAAAATTCAAACTGTACATCTCTGTAATTTTAATAGTATTTAACTTCTGTAGGTATCTTCTAAAGTTTCTTCTGTTGTGTTTATTTTCCTCAGGGTTATAAAATTTCAGAATATCCCAAGCAAATTGGAATATCTAATGTAAAAAAATAAAAAGGGCTATGTGTGGGGTATTCACTAGTGGTGTTTGGCAAGGGAAATGATTGTCCCCTTGTACTTGGTACTGGTGAAACATTTCTAATCGTGTGTCCAGTTTTGGGCCCCTCACTGCAAGAAGGACACTGAGCTGCTGGGGCGTGTCCAGAGAAGGGCAGTGGAGGCGAAGTAGAGTCTGGAGCACAAGGCTGGTGAGGAGCTGGTGATGATCAGTCAAAGGTTGGTCTTGATGATCTTGGAGGTCTTTTCCAACCTTATCTATTCTGTGATTCTGTATAAAAGCTAAATGTCTGTGTTAGCAGGAACAGGCAGGATGCAGGCACAAGCGCAGATGAAATACCAAGAATAAAATTATTTTCATTGCCTTACTAAGCAGTAGCTGGGTAGTGGCACACATGTGTGAGCCGCCACAGAGCTCTTGCTGGAGGAGCTCCAGCCCATGCTGGAGACTGAGCACACCTGCTGTTTTCACCTGTGCATCAGGGGCTCCTGCAGGTATGATTTACTACTCTGCTCTCAAGCATGTTCCATGGGGTGCCTCAAAGTCTAGCATATGTTAAAATCTCTCTAAACAGAGATTTTGTACTTGTTCTACAGACAAGGCCAAACAAAAATTTGTATGATACATGTATTTCTCAAAACTCTGTCTGCAAGTTATGTTTACAATCCCCTTCACCAATATTCCATTATTTACCCCTCAGCTTGTGAAGAGAACTGCATCATGTGATGTAGAACACATAAAAATGGTGTGTTTGATGCTATTAGTGGAAGATCTAAAGCACCTGTAACTTTCCCTGAGCACCTGCATTTGCCTGATCACCATGCACAGTGCCAGGGGCATGTCATAAAGGTTGAGAAATAATAACTTTATGTTAACTAGAATGTGTGTCTCTAGGAGACAAAAAGAAACTGAAGAAGATTTAGGGAAATGCATTTTGTACTTTGCTATCGGCATTTTTCTCTGTTTTACATCAACATATACATTCAGCATTTTCTCCATTTAATTACAAACCTACCTTATAATGTTCTTTCAATTCAGTGACAATGCTTTAAAATAAAAGGATTAAAAACTTCAGCTTTGAAGTCTGTTGACATTGTTTCCTCTCCTATTTGGTCTAAAAATATATTAAATCTCCAGAAATTACTTCAAGTTTTTTAAAAGAATGATTTATTACTATGTAAAAAAAATCTTACAATCAGTGAGATTCTATCATGCTTCTAAACTTTAGCTGGAGAGGTAATAAGAAATTCAAGGTCTTGTGTTTCCTCCATATAGCTACACATGCAAATATTTTAATGATATCATGATATAATTTTAATTCATTAATTTAAAATTTAAACTTAATAATGCAACACTCTATTTTCTTTTTTTTTTCTTGAATTCTATGAAAAAAAATCAAACACAGGGTTTTAAAACAAATAAATTAATCCGTCAAATGTTTAAGCTATACTTCTTTTTGATCTTACTGCTAACTTTCTATCTTGCTTTCTAGATATCTTTGAGGTTGACCAGAAATGTTATGGAGTCTCCATGCTTGGAGACATTCAAAAGCCATCTGGATATAGTCTGGGAAATTGGCTCCAGGTGGCTGTTCTTGACCAGAGTGTTGTGCCATGTGATCCCCAGCACTCCCTTCTAAACCTTACCACTCTGTGATGGTTCACTGTTACAGCATTTGGAGTCACAAGGACTTCTTATGCTTCTACTCTTTGGACATTTCCAAACCATTTCATCTGTCTTTTCCATTAAAAACAATTTAGGAATTGATATGTTCCTGTATCTTTTATATGTGACCAGTTTTATTACCCATTCTATCAATTTTTTTTTTTGATTTTACAGATATTTAGTAGAAAGCATGGAGGTTTGTCTGAAGAATTTCTATAGTCCAAAAGTTATAGAACTTGTTCATAAGAGATACTCTACTGATTCTTTCTTTCTGCCTTTGGATTATTTTCCATCATTATGGTGTTCTGTAGATATCAAAATGCCTAGTGTTTATTTACATAAAATTTGTTAAAAAACATTATTGACAAAAGGAATTGTTGCAATATTCAAAACTATAGTTCTGTCTCCTTAGATCTGTGCCTTGTACTTTCTAGAACTGCAGAAACTAGAAGAAAGTTTAGCCTTCAATATCTATGTCTTTACAGTTGTGACTCCTGTTTCATGGTTTTACACACTATTTTCTTCCAGTCTTGTTCTCAATGAAAGCAACAAGTAAGAATAGTTGCACATTTTTCTTTTTATTCCTGTCAATAAAACAATACATTTTTTTTGCTTGAGAGTGTACAAAATATGCTGGTTTAACATAGACTTGTTTTCTGGCTGTATACATGCAGGTAGAAAGGAGACAGTAGTTCCACATTCCCCAAATGCATAATGGAATATTTATTTTTATTGGCAAGATATTAAGTAATTTTTCCACAAGGCAAACCTGCTTTGTCTTCAGTGGCATTTGGTTATGTGATCTCCCTGTCTTTATCTCTGCCCACATTCCACTAAGGGGTTAGGTGAGTGACTGGCTGAGTGGGAATTTATCTGCAAACCAAGGTTAACCCACCAGAGTAATTGACTTCATTCATGTTCCACAGCCAACCATTCTCCTCTGTGCACTTTCTGCAAGAAAAACAAGATTTTTCAGAATCATACAGGTTGATAATTATTAGCATTTTGGACTTCAGTATATCTTCCTAGGACTCTTCAAAACATGTTCAGCATATCATGTCCTTAATCTGACACCTGTACATTCTTTTCTTACCTTCTTTTTCTCTTAGATTTCCTTTGCTGTAATATCAATTTAATATGAATATCTCCTGAAAGTAACATTAATGTTCTGCTGAGCTGCTCAATACATTTTGGCTCATCTTCCTTCTGTGGCACTGTAACAATTAAGGTTTATGTGATTTTGTTTTCAAGGCATTATTGCAGGTGCTTGGTCATTTCTTTCAGTCAGTCTTTCTCCAGTCAGATTCTGACTGATATTTTGCCTTGGCCATGAAGTTTCCTGCAAACATTTTTTGTTTCCTATTTAGTGGAAGGTCACTGCTAATTAGTGAAACTTTGGGCTATTCTAGGAGTACTTAAGTTGAACCCTAAGTTTTGTTCTGTCCAGACTGTCCAGGAAATGTTCTTATCATCTTTTTAGTTTATCCTCATCAATTTTTAGCATAAGTCCTTCCTTAATCCTCTCGCACAAAGATAACTTGTCTAGGTTTCTTAAAAAGTTTTTGAGGATTTGGTAAACAGTTTTAAAATTGATTTTTTCTTTCTTTCTTTTTTTATACCTGTTTTCTTGACTCAATTGTTGATACATATTCCTTGTATATATCTTTATTTTGTAATAAGGTCTTTCATATTATTAACATTATAACATACATGATTTCTGTTGAAAGAATGCAAAGACTGTTGTAAGAAAAGGTAGGACCAAACCAAGTCACCATTTTCCTAACATTGATGAGTACATAGTTTCAGAAAAAGTAAGTAGAGGGATCTTCACTCCAGTATTGTAATTCAGCCATCAACAATTTGGGAATTCAGGTGATCCAGCTGTCAAAGTTATAATAGCTACTGGAAGACTTAAATACACAAAGTCACCTAAATCTGCTCTGAACATACATAGATATTCCTTTGTTCTCCATCAGATCTGGTGACAGTGTTTTCTGCAGTTGAACTCTACCTTGCATGAGAAGGTGCTCAGAGGCTGCCAGGTGATTTCAGTGGCTGTCCCAGAGAAACAACCCCTCCCTCCCTACTCATATTCCTGCCCTGGATATGTTGTAGGTGGGCTTCCTGCCCTGTGGCTGTAGTGTCTGTATTTCCTGGACTGATCCTGGATTTGGCTTGTTATCCTGCCTTTGCCTGGTGCTTGCTGGACCCACAGCAGTCTGTGCCAGGCTCTGCTGGCCTGGCTCTGGTGCTGTGGGAGCACTGCCACCACGGTTGCCATTGGATCCAAGTTTGCCTTCCTTCAGGGAGCACCCTGCTCTTGCCTCCTCTGAGAGAGTGTGCAATTATAATTCAATACAATGGTGTGCATTATCTCATATTTATTGCCATCGAATATTTCTTTCCAAGTCATTTGGGAGGAGGATGCTCCACTCATTCTAACGGCAATTAAGAGGCTGCCTCTTGCTGATCATCATTTTTGAATTGCTATTTTAGAATAAGCTGTCAGCAGGCATGTGGCAGGGTCTGGATTTGTGTACAAGGCAGGCAGCAATTTCACAGAAAACCAGCCTGAAGAAACAGTCCTCTTTCTTGAGTGCCGGGGGCAGGCTGAGTTATCGGGTTTTAACTCAATTTTAATGTGAAGTCAGCTTTTTTTTCCTCATCAACCTTAGTATTCCCCATTAGGAAAACACACATAAAGACAAATATGTGTCTTTTTGGGATGGAACAAGAGAAAGGTAGTCAGACTTAACAGGATTCTTAATTTAACAGGAATTTGTAAAAGTATATGAGGCACCACAGCAATGATAGTAAGTGATAATAAGACCTAATGCACAATTAAATGGGAAGAACTAGGTTATGTATCCCCATGAAACTCTTGGAAATAAAGGGAAGGAGCAGTTTTAGTGTTAGATAAGAAGTGGAGGAAATTAAGAGGCATAAGGCATAAACTGGTGTAAATTCTTCAAATGGGTAGAAGACTTTTGCTGAAGTCCATCTATCTTAAAGATGATAGAAGTGTCAGAGTTTTTATGGGAGGATGGGAGGGGCAGAAAAAAGGTTGGGCTTAAACTCTACAAAAGAAAGGATCTTTAATTTTTAAACACCTGAACAATAATGGCATAAAAGAGACAGAGAAGCGAACCACAATTCTGATTGTGACTCTTGCAAAACCAGAACAGAGCCTGCAAGCTGTGTTCGTTATTTTCACTTTTTTTAATTTGTATTTTGCTCTCCCCCATTCCCCACTCCCCCTGTTTCTCCCTCCCTTTGCTAGCTCCACATATTTTTTCCTCCTAGCTTTTTGCATAGTGACTAACTAGTGAAAGCCTTATATCCCTGTGCCAACTGTTCCCTAGTGTCTCTTCCCTAGTCCCTCTTATTCTTCACGTGACAAGTACAATCTGTCTACTTTAAAGGTTTAACTAGCACAAGCCAAGCAACCATATTTACCTCTTTTGAAAATATTAAATATGGATGCAGATTTTCATATTTAATACTGCATCCAAAATAACTACAGGAGACTTAAATGGAAGCATAGATGCTTATGTCTCAATGCAAAGTATCAAAGTTTGATTGTAATGAGTATCCCTGGAATCATAATGATAACCTGACACTGTTAGGAGAGCTAGAGAGACAGTCATTTTAAGTAATTCTGTGCTGTCATCTTGGGCCATTTCAATCATCATAAGCCCAACTGCCTCATTTCTCATACACAGAAGCAGGAGAAAATGCAGTCTGGAAGGGATGAACGATAATACATTAATTCTGGTAATGCAATGGGACAAAGAAAATTTGGGGAAGCATGCAGTATATGCTTCTGGCTCTTAACTTCTATTATTTGATGTTTAAGGAGTTAATAAGTCAAAGGTAATCAGAAAAAATAAAAAGTGAAAATATAAAGAGACCATGAGATAGAATTATGAAGATGAGAAAAAGAAGGAAACAATAAATTTTAAAATCTTGCTCAAATCCTGTAATTTTCTTTCCTTCAGCAGTTTTGTTAAATGAGTGGTTAATGGCCACATACTTTTCATTCTCTCCAGAAAAAAATGGCCATAGTGGAGAAGTTGTTCTAGAACAGGCTGTAAGGTTGCAATCTCTGTATTTTGATAGAATTGATCAAGAATTTTTTTTACTATTACTCTGGTAGGTAGACATTTCTCCTATCACTAGTGTTTCAAACTGTTTCTCTTATTTTCAAAAAGAAGTTTGATTATAGTACTAATATCCCTAATGGCATTAAAATCTTATCAACATGTTTATTTTTCAAAAAAAAGTCTGGAAATATTTTCTAAAATGTTTGACAGGAAAAATAAATTACTTTTTTTTTTTTTTTTCAACGTGGTCTTCAGAGATCTTAAAAGATTAGTTGAATAAGTTCTAACTGGTGATTAGCAAAATATCAAGATTTTTCAAAAAATATTGAGTGTTTTAATCCTTTTCAAGACATTTTGTGGCATGGTAGGAGTAAACTGTGATCTCTTAGGCCCTAGTATAATGGATTAGAAATTACTTTCAAATACAAGTAAGAACCCTGAGGAAGTGCTGGTCTTGAGGAAGCAGTGCTGTTTCTCTGGACACGGAACTGAACATTCAGTAGCCACTGTAGCCAGAAAGAAACCATTCTAAGTATGACCTGCATAAATTTCAAGTGTGCAGCAGTGGTAAATAAATATATCAGATATGATAAACACATGTTGGATTTTATGATCTTTTCTGGGTGTTTGTGACAGATTTTGTGACAGAATTGAGATAAATATTATATAGATATTTCAGAAGTGGTAGATGTCCTGTTGCCCATTTTAAACATATAAATATCCTCTGTTTTGCTCCTGTCTATTAATGAGGGTCATATTTTATACCCTACTGAGCAGGACTAGAATCTAGTTACTGTTTATGAGCATGTCTGTTTACAGTGAAAATTATAAATCACAGTTACTTGAATTTGTGTGGGGAGTGCTCCTCAGAGCTTTAATAAAAATAAATATGAGAAAGCAAATGTTACCTTTCTTTTGGATGTGATACCAAAAATACAAAATGCATGACTTCATAAACCTAAAATTGAAGCTTGATACCAAAATAAAGGGCAAAGATATGAATGTAAACCAATCCTTCAGGCAGGAAAAAAAAAAAATTCTTCAGCATGTAACCATTCCATCTTTCTCAACACAGAACATAATCTTTGACTAAATTTGCCTCAGTTATATAAAAATATCATTAAAGATTTTTCATGGCTGAAACAAATTAGGAAATTCAGCTCACTCAGTAGTATTTCCATCACAGTGGTGCATGACAGGAATTCAGGTATCTATTAAAGTGAGATCTTTGAAACATCCATAACTTCAGGATAAGGAAGAAAAGGATGAGATCATGAGCCTCCATATAGTAGCTCCAGACCTATTTTGATGTTTCTTAAATAGACTTGAGAAGGGCTGCCACACTGTGGTAATTAAATTAAAAGTTAGTCACATTCATTCCAAATGATTAATGGGTACTACTCACCCTGTAATGAGTGCACAGTCATAAACATTGTGGAATTTTGACCAGTTTATATAGATATGAAAATACTCCTTAGTTCCATGATATTATTCATCATTGAATGCTAAGAATAAAACAAGCTCAATGTTTACACGTTACATACCTATACACTTGTCTTTAGGAGCCAGTTTTGTGCAAAGTTTCAAAGCATAAAAGCAGAGTTTAGAATGTACTTATGGCTTTCTTGCAAGAAGTTTTTTGGTCTTTCTTGTCTCTTACCTTCTTAATTTCTAACAAGCTTCAGACAATGTTGTTTAACGTCTATATCTTTTTTATCAGATTCAATTAGTAAGAGAGAATCCAAAACAGCAATGTCTAAGTGAAAGACATCTAATATTTTATTTATTTACCTCTTTTACTTTGAGCTATGTCAGTTTGCCCAATCACTTCTGATAGATTTCCTTTTCCACTGCTGCATCCCAAAAGAGCAAATCACAAGCCCATCAGCACAACTTGTGGTACTTATCAGCACTGTCTAAGACAACCTATATCATTTATCTCAGTTGAGATGTTCCTTCTCTAATTCTGATTTTCATTAGAAAGAGTCATGCTATTATCATAGTTGCACTTCAAAATAAATGTGATGTTGTTAGTATACAGGTCTTTTCATCAGCTTTGGATGGTCAGATGTGATAGTGTGCAAAATACTTTGGTCTCTATGTTTATTAATATGTTTCCTATTCAATTCTCAACTTTAGGGCTTAGAATTTATAAGGCCACAGGGCTCTTGAATTATCTTCTCTGACCTCCCATGATCCTGTTCCACAGACAGTAACTTTTGGTGGAAAATAGATATATCAAACTCTCCAGCTCTCAGATTGCCAGGCTGACTAAAATATGGTCTGAATTTTTAGTATCCTTGCTTTAAAGGATATGAAAGGTTTAAACCCTGAAGGCAGCAAAGCCCCACCCAGCCACTCGCTGGGTAAAAGGAAGAAAACTCATGGGTGGGGATGAAGACAGGTTAATAGGAAAAGCAAAAGCCAGGCACACTAGTAACAGAAGGAATTCATTCTTTGTTTCCCCTGGTAAGTAGCTCTTCAGCTGTTTCAGGAGAGCAGGGTTTCATTATATTTTGGGAAGACAGACAGCATCACTCTGAGCATCTCTTTTTCCTTCTTTTCCCCCATTCTATTTTATATTCTGAGCATAATGCTATATGTTTTGGAATATCCCTTTGGTCAGTTGGGGTCAACTGTCCCAGCTGTGTCCCCTCCCAATGCCTTGTTACCACATTATATCACAGTACAAGCTGGCTTGTACTGGGCAATTAACTTGGCTGCCCAGCCAGCTCCATAAAACCAGCCTCTGGAATGGAAGACAGGAACCTCAACCAATTACATTCCATCCTAAGCTGCAGACATCTCACTGCTCCTTTGCTTCCAGGAGCTGGGGGCGTTAAAGATCACACCAATGAGCTGTCTAGACCCAGGAGTTTTGAATAAAATAAAACACACTCTTTGTCATGTGTTGAGCCTTCCCATTCTGAGGAGGCTGTAATCTGATTTTAAGACTCCTCCATGGGACACCTGATAAAACCCCATGGCCTTGGGTTTGCTGTCTCTCTGCTCTTGGGCTCTCTGGGCTTTGCTCAGGTTCTTGGGCCTCTGCCCCCCTTCTCCCCCCGGCACAGGGTGGGGCAGGGGGAGATAAAATGAACTCCCCTGCTAAACAACAGAGACTTGTCTCATCTGTTTTCCCTGCTGCTGGTGGTGACGTCCCTGCATCGCCATCGTCACTGCAGCCGCACGCTGCTGAGTGGTGTGGAGCTTTGGGGTGCGTGTGCTGTCCCTGTCTCCAAGCACCAACCCCAGGGAACATGAGGATTTTAATCTAATACACCCCCAGCCCACTCACAGGGAGAACAGTCTGAGAGACAGAACTGGCTTTGGCTCTGTGCAAACACTGCTCAGTGATAATGAAAACATCCCTGTGTTAACACTGCTTCCATACCAGTCCAAAGCACAGCCCCATACCATCTACTATGGACAAAATCATCTTTCCCTGTCAAAACCAATAAAACAGCATACTGCTAAATGCTCAGGGAGCATGTTTACTATTGATCTACCAATTAAGCACAGTTTTTCAGTCATTGACAAGGAATTTTTAACTTTTTTTGTTCATTTTTTCGTAAAAATGTAACAGTCCAATTGTATTTCCAATGTTCATGTATCTTTTTCTGTGTTCAGATAATGATTTAATATTATATCTTTCTTCATTACAAAAAAAACCAAAACACTTTCAAGACAAATTGGGAAAAGAAGTAGCAGCTGATGACAGCTACTATATGTGTTCTTTAATTGACAAAGATGTTTCTTTGCTTATCATTTGGAGAAACATTCATAGACTGACAGTAATTCACACATGCACACTCACAGACATAGACCTCCCAGTTAATTCTTAACATAATTCAATATTCTGCACTTAATTTCATGAGTTCTGAATATTTTGAAATCCATGCTTAAATTGAAGATGATGTTGATAAAGTGCAATTTAGGGGAACAGGTTACATTTAGATTTTGTTTACTACTATTCTTTTAATAAGTATGTCAATAATGAAGGTTAGTGGTACAGTTTTCCTTTTCCTCACTAAATTTCACAGATTTTATGTGCAACAGATAAGAAACAGAAATTACTTGTCAGGTGGTAGGTATTGGAAAAACAACAATGAAATCCAACTGTATTTTTTAGTTTTTATTCCATTATTTTTCTTGTCATTTTTACTGTCTAAACTGTGGTTTTGTCCTTTCACTGGACTGAAAGTTTGTTCCTGCAGCCTGTAGTTCTTGAACACCTGCCCATCGAAACCAATTTCTTGCTTCCTCAAGGTGATGAGTATTTTAGGAATCTGTGCTTTATCCCTTGGGATAAATGTGACTAGTGGCTTAGTGACTGACAGCTGTCTTGACAATATATTTAACACTAGGGAAAACAACCCCAGATTTTAAAATATCAATATTTATGAGTCTCTATCATACCTGAGGTGTTACAATTATAAGAATGAACATGACAAGCTTAGCATTTTGTGCATGATCCCATGGGTTGCTGTGGCATATGCTTTCTTTTTCTTCTGGCTTTCCTCAGGAAACTTTGTGGGTTTGATACCTGTGTATGAATTTATTCATCTGCCTAGGATTATTTTAATCCTGAACCTTTTCTGACTTCCTTCCTCTAGCATATTAAGCTAGTTTGCAGACTTCTTAGTTTAGCAGAGTAAACCCATTAAATTCTTTTGCCTGGCAGTGTCCCAGAACAGCCCTAAAGCATTGACACCAGATGACTGTCAGAAAACAAACCTGCTGCCTGCTAGGGATGTTGTTACCTTGGTGGATCCCAGCAGTGGTTCTCCTGAGCACTTCACTGATAACAGCTCTGACTGTATGTTAATGATTTTAAGCCTTCCCTGAGTGATACATGAATAACATGTCTAGGATGAGTGCCTGTGTTTGAAGTTAATGCAATTAAAAAGACCAGTAACAGTATTCAGAGGAACCTTGACTACACTGTCAGGAGTAGCTCACAGACTCACTTACTAGTGTTAGAAAATAAAACAGGAATAAAAATAACAGAAGAAAGCAGCATAAAGTGCCATAGCAGATGGGAATTCTGAATGTTCTCATCTAAAACCTTTATGTGCCTCCAGTCCTATGTATGGACCAGCAAACCTTTGTTGCCACAGCTCCTTCAGATTTAATCCAATAATGATGACCTGAACTCCTGCCTGACATATAGCAAATGCTCATAAAGTTTCCTTTTATTACACTGAGAAGTAACACATTGTTGCTGTGATGTTTTTTAGAAACAGAACCAGGCACTGATTATGTTGTTAAATATTTCAATACTTTACATAACAATGAAATCCTAAAGGGAAGTTCAGTGGGCCTCTATGTTAGGATCCTGCTCTGTGATTGCATAAATCAGCAAATATAAAACATATAATAATGATAATGATTAATATTGAGATAGTAAGCTGGTTTTATGCAACAAAAAGCTTACTATAGGGTGTAAGCCTGAAGTCTTTGCCTAAGCAATGTGAATTGAGATAGTAAGATCTTAATTGTCAGTAATCTGTCAACCTATTATCTCACAATGTATTGCAAGAAATGATCCTCATCTATAATAAAGATTTTTAATGGATTTGCATCATTATGATAAATTACCTTGAAGATTTTTTTCCAGATAGGACTAAGGGAGGTATTTCAGTCACTCTGGACAATTAGATAATCCTAACTAGATTGCAGACAATACATATGAATGAGAGTTCAGCCTCTCTATTAATTTGGAAAGCTGAGGAGAGATTTTATCATGAAGAGCAACTGAACCAAAGGCTTCTATATCCCAACTACTTAGGAAGATTGTTGCAGAAAGCTATTATCTTGTAATTTTTTACTGTGTCATTCTTTTAATCTGAAGTATTGTGGGAAGAAGCAGAGGATGGCAAGGAAGGGGAAAGTCTTGGGAGATTAATTCCACTGAGGAAAAGGAAAGTTCATGGGCAACTCTGAAGAAAACACAGAATTTTCTAGAGATATGAAAGCCCTGTCTCACCAAAATGCCTTTCTACACATTATAGGACATGAAATGAAATGTGCAACCTAGAGAAGGAAGAATGAAACCCCCCCAAAAAAAAGCATCTGGTACATTTGTAGGATTCAATATATAGGATCTGATAATCTGCTTATTCTTTATTTAAAAATTCCTTGATCCAAAAATAAATGAAACATTCAACGGTCCGAGAGCTGATGTCTGTCAGAGATATCCTTAAAACTCTGTTTAATGCAGAAGCTCCAGATATTTAAGGACCCTAAATATCATAAGGTAATGTTTGTAGGAAAAGTTTCAACTGAAAAGCTAAAAACTACCTTAGGGCTCAGAAGCTTGTTTTGTTTTCCTCTAGCTCATCTTAAAAGGGTTGTACATTGTGTTACAAAAATTATCTGCATCCCCAGCACTACTGCTGGAATCATGGCTGGCTGGTAATATAGCATTATGACAAAGATCTCAAAGTTTATTTGGAACAGAGGGGAAATAGGAGGGACAACACACTAAATTCAATCTGTTTTGGAAGCAGGCACAATCTCCCTGCTTTGGATTGCTTTGCTGAGTTGTTTCTTTAGTAGGAGAATGAGACATGAGGCTCGATTTCAAGACCTATAAATTCTGCTTAAAAAAAAAAAAAAACCAAAAAACATTTGTACAGTCTTTGTGGTGTGTCTGTCTTATGAAAAAAACTGCAAACCTGACTTTTGAAGCCACCTTAAGCACTTCTTCTACTTTAAAGTCCAGAGAGGCCTCAAAGCTAAGAAATAGCCCTACAAATCTGACAAATTTGACAGCCTCTTTGCAAAGCTCATTTTCTTATTACCAGAGTTAATGGCAGACACAAAAAGCCAAAGTGTACCCTTCACCTCTGGTGACCTCAACCTCAGGTCAGACTTCAGAAGTGCATTGAAAACTCAGGCAAGAAATCAGAGGGGGGTTGTTTATTTAGTTTGTTGTTGAGATTTTTCTGACATTTTACAGGTTCCTTTTTCTTTTAATAAATAGTAGGACAACTGAAAACTTTAATTGTAGGATGTTTAAAACCATTTAGAATCTCAGAATCAGAGCAGATTCAATCCATCCCTTTAGCTGGAATAGTGAGGAGGAGGAGGAGGAGGATGTTTTTCTAAATGTAGAATTCCTCTGTTCTGAAATACACTGTTATACTATTATATTAACAGAATAATATTCTGTTACTTTCACAGAAAGAAAAAAAGTACCATATATTACTTTGACATATGGAAATTAAACATTTCACCTTTTGCTTTTGAAGGACCTCTCATCAAGCAATAAAAAACTGTGACTTAAAAGGAAAACGAATGCAAGAGAACACACAATATTGGCTGAAGCTTAATTAAGTATTACTTTTTTTCCCATTCACCTTCAGTGCAAATTTTTCATTCTCTGTGCTCTATTCTATTATGGAATAGAACAAAGAAATCCATGCTGTATATATTCCCAGGTTTGACTGCACTAATGGGTAATAAATGCCAGAGAATTTGCAGTGTGTGAATAAATTCCAAAATTCATGACAAGATCATGTCAAATGTATGAATGCTTTCAGTCACTGAAATTCAGCTAAGCTGCTATGTAAGATTCAGCTGGGTTTAGATCTCAAGAGGAATATCATCTCTGTGTAGAGTGACCTTAAACAGTGAGGTAGACTTAGCTTTGATGCTCAAGTTCTGCCTGAGATGGACATTTATGTCTTTTCAGAAGAACAATGGCATCTTTCTAACACATTTTTACTGTGCTTTACAAAAATTGGTGGCATAACTACGGTTTGAAGCCAAATTCACCTTTTTCCAGTCATTTAATTTCAAAAGATCTTTCTCTTCTGCGTTTCTTGATTTCACAACAAGTGGTAACAGGACTTGCATCGTTCTCTTTGCATGTTTTTTTATAGTTAATTTACTCAAGTAGTTGAGTCAGGCTTAGAGAACATATGACTATGACAAATTCTGCTGAGTAAAGTAAAGATGTTTCTCTGCATTAGGAACAAAGTAAAATTTCTTCCACACCAGCAATCCTTGCAAGCCATACTCACCAGCCATCGTTTTTTATGCTTTATCACTGTAGAAAAACACAGATGGGTCTCTGTTTGGAAAGACTACTCATGGGGCATGGAGGGAGTTTTGAGCAGAGAAGCATGTGGGGGTAGGGAAAGAGCAGGAGAACTTCTCTATATGTTTTGAAGTATTTCTGGAGAAATTTTCTATTTTTTTACTCGCTCTTCTGAGAGGGAAGTCTGGAAGAACAAGAAATGACATGCATGATGAGTAGGGGAGTGCAGGAGGTAATGAAGAAGGCTGAAGAAGTGATCAGTGAATCAGAGATGCAAGTGACTGCAAAGGGGAAAAGAGAGAGAGGGAAGGGTAGTGAGACAAGTGCAGACCAAGATAACTTTGGAAACAGCCAGGCAATTTTATGGCTCATTGAGTAGGGATTAAGCATTACTTTGTGTGAGGGTTGGTAGTAAGTCTGATGTTTTGTCACTGGTAGTACTTGGTCACTTGCTTATGAAATACAAAGAGATTGTATTTGTGTTTTTGTTTGTTTTTTTTTTTTTCCAACCTATGAAGTAAACACAGGCATGTTTTATTTATTATAACAATAACGCTTTAGATTTTTTTTCCTGGGATAATTTCCCTTCTGAAAACCAGAATGACATTTTAAGGAAGTACTCAGAAACTAAATAAGAAAATAATTTCATATAGATATATGTCTACATAATGATATACCACATAAGCCATGTTTTGGTACACTATGCAGGTAATTTTTGATAGATAACATGACTGAAAACTGGAATGTGTAGGAAACTGATATGTTATGTCTTAAACATCTTTTGCCTGTTATAGCAAAAGGTGCATGGAAGACCACCACACCCTGAATGGGCCTTCTGACTGAGGCCCTTGACTGAAAGTTAATAGAGATAAGATAAGATGACCTAAATCTGGGCTGGGGGAAAAGAATACATCCACAAGAGGTTAAGGGAAGGAGGGAGGGAGCAGGGAGAGTGACAGAGACAGATTAAGTAGAAGCATATCACCCTTCCAAGGGTCCCAACAATATCTTGTTGCTTCCTTCCCTGCTGAAAAGTATAGAATCCAAAGGATGAATATACATTTGGGCAGGTGGGAGCACACAGGTACCTCCTGGAGGGAGGCAAGTTTGACATTGTCCCTTGCAAACTGTGAATCTGTTGCATCACATGCAGAGCAGGGTCTGGGGACCCCTTTGGTGAGGGGCCTTTGACGAGCCATGACACCCCCTCATTTGTCCCTCACATGGTTGTCCCTCACACAGATGTGGCCTTCCAGGGCTGGAAGACCCCACAGCTGTGCCAGTCTGCCCAGTGGAGGATGGGGATTCACTGCACCTGGCCAGAGGCCATGGCACACACCCAAAACCTCTCCTCCTTCCCTGCTTTGGTGTAGGATCTGTGGGAGCTTGGCAGCAGAAAAACCTGGGGCTGTGGCTTCTACCCCAAAGGTGCTGGGTTTAATCCTTGTGAATGTATTCTTTGCCCCCACCCCAGACTTGAGTCATTTTATCTTATGTCATTATCAGCAGAAATGAAATTAAAAAAAAAACAAAACAAGATATTTCCAGTGACTTTTCAGTGCTATCAGTCATGTTAGCACCACTGTTATCAGTGTTAGGTGCAAAAGTCTGGGTTATCAGGAAACAAGATATAGAATTTGATATTGTGAATACTATGCAGTAAAAAAGATGCAATGGAAAAATATGGGCAGAAAAGGCTGTCCAGAGAAATTATGGTCCCTTGTCTTAAATGCTGGGAAGATGTAACTGAGAAAATGTATTGCTTTCTCTGTAAAGCCAGAGAATCTATATTTCTGGTCAGGCTTGCTGGCACTGACAGAAAGATGTACTTTCTGAAGGATTTTGGTATCTCAGCTTTATTAGTTGCTGGCCTGTGCAGCAGCTATATTGTCTCTATGCTATATTGGGATTCCTGTCTGACCCTCAGACATGTTGTCTCAACCTGTCTTGATCAGGTTGCATCCAACAATGTAAAATTGCATATATGTTGAACAGAATGTAAACCCATCCAGTTGAGGAGGTACCACTGGAGCAGAAAAATTATGGGAGGGGAGGAAGAAAAAAAAATTGGGAAAAAAGTAAAAAGTATTCTAAAATTATTTTTGAGAGGAAATTCCTTTGGTTTTTTTTAGGGCTAGAATTGCCTTTCCCACATAAAGAATCAAAAGAATAAAACATTTACTTCCTATATTTGAGCCCTCTATTATTGATGAGAAATTGATCCCAATGCGGAGAATCAGAGTATACAAAAATTTACATACACACGCATATAGGTACTTACATCTTTTTAATATGACTTTCTGGAATCTCTTTGCAGGAACTCATTTCAGTTTTGTCCTTTTTATGCAGCAGAAATACAAAACCTTCATTGCAGTCTGATACCTGATACCTTGCTGAAAAAATGAAGTTTTTTATATGTTTGGAACAAATGAAACAGAAATAAAAAAAAAAAAAAGTTCCAAATATTTTGCAGTAAATAAGTTTAAAAAAATTCCAAGATAGGAAAATAATATAAGTTGAGTTTAATAGACATGTTTGACAGGCCCTGCTGTCTCTTTTTGTCTTACACTGAACACTTTATATATTTGCCTATATGAGATTTTCCTGCAATATTTGGACTTTTTCAACAACTTATGCTTAGTCTTTGAACATTTATCACAAGAAACTGAAATGACTCTGATATCCAGAATGTATACAGTACTTGAGTTTAAGCAAAAGAGCATTGCATGGTCCCTGCAAAAAAATTATTTAAATCTAAGTCACCATCTCACTAAATTGAAAGTTAGAATAAAAGTAATATGTCAGTATTTTAGTAGGAAGTTTTGCCAGTCTGAAAACACAGTGAAAGAAAAAAAAAGTGTGAGAAAAAGATTAGTCATTTTCTGTGTCATCAGCTGGAGAAAAGCTGAGATGTGGGCAGTCTGATAAAGTAAAAACATTATGGAGAGAGTCATGTTTGTGGGTTGTTGAGTTTTTGGTTGGGTTTTTTTTTTTTTTTCCTTTTCTTCTGGTCTTGCATGGGGTCATAAATACCTGTCAGTTTTCTTGCATATGTTCTGAATTTTCAGAAATAAAAAAAATTATAAATAAATAAAAAGGTAGTGTTTCACCAAGAAAACCTGCCCTCTATGTGTCTCTCTGTGCCAGGGGCTGAGCTGTGTCACCAAGGGAAAGGAGAACTGCAGAAATAATGCCGGGGAGAGGTTACAGCTGAATTGCTAATGTATTTCATTAACCACCTCAAATTTTAAACAGGATTTCATTGTCACATGATGAACAAGTAATCGACATTGCTTTGAGCATAATTTTAATCATTTTTCATTTGTTCTATGTTGTAGACTAAGGCAGGGAACAGGTTCACTTTTAATAGTACATGTGCACTAGGGGCATGAGTTATTGACATTGCTTATTTATTTAGAACATTAAGTGTCAGAAAAATCCCAGTATAATAAATGTATATTAATTCCATCACCAATGAGGGAGGTAACAATCAGTAGAAGTAGGAAGACTATTAAAGAAACTGTGGTTTACAAACAGGGCAATGTATATATTAAAAACATTCATTATTCCACAACAAAAAAGAGCAGTACAAACAAATAAATCTCATGTTAATAAACATGAACTGTTAAGAACAAGACACCAGTCTTCAAAAGTTTTTTGTGTCTACATTTGCAGTCTGATTATTGACTGGCTTGTCTGAGTTTTTATTCAGAAACAAGATTTACATAATTATGTGGAGTAACTTATAGCTGGCTTTTATGGGTAATGTATGATGGCAGTGACTTTCTAAATATTATCTTGTTTTTCTAGATATTATCTTGTTTTTCCTACAAAGGCAGAAAGTTGTTGCAAATGTGAATTTTATTTGGGACAGGTTAGGTGAAAGGAGAACTGATCTGAAATTTTATCACAAAATGCATTTTTATTACATATAACTTATGAAATATTTCTTTATTTTTGCATCATAATGGCAACTTTTACAAACAGAAGTTTGGAGAGAATTTCTTGTCAGAACAAGAGAAGGAGAAAGGTCAGTGAGTCTCTTAAAAGATGGCAAGAGAGGGGTAAGGAGCAAATCTGCTTCTCTGTATGTTAATTAAACAAGCATAGGAAGAGAGAACTCAGCTTTGGTATTCCACATATGATGTAGCTATTCTTTTGTCTGCCCTGTGGAGTAAAATGTTTGCCTTAATTAATATGTACTTAATGAAATACACCAAATCTCACTGATTAAATTCTCTGAGTGGACTCTTTCCAATGAGAGAGATAAAAAGAATCTCTTATTTCTCTCTGCAGACTAGTCAACTACCCAGTTGACTTATGATTATGGTCATACATGACTATATGACCATCTCATATTGCTTATGACATGCTTAAGGTATGAGAACACATGTAGTTTAGGTCCTGCTGTGAAGATGAAGGATTTGACTACTGCTCTTTTATCAGGACTCAGAGAAAAAATAAAATCAGCTGCATGAAGTTTCATCCTTCCCTCCCCCTCCACCTTTTTTTCCCTAGATATTTGTTAAGAGATCTTGATTTCATCCCAAGGGAAAATTAAAATAAAATAAAATATTAAAAAATGAAATGAAATGAAATGAAATGAAATGAAATGAAATAAAATAAAATAAAATAAAATAAAATAAAATAAAATAAAATAAAATAAAATAAAATAAAATAAAATATTAAAATATTAGGACAGTTTGAAGTGTGAGAAAAAATGTCTTCCACTGATTTATAAGGGTTTTCTGAGCTCTTTAAAATGGGTGAAATTTGTTCCTCTGCAACATGCACAGCCTTTCATTATCATTCTTATGCCCACAGGTATTGCAAGATGACAATATCAATTTTTAATAGGATACACCTAGCTTTGAGGTTAAAAGGATAGAAGGAGGTCAATTTTACTTCTCAATTTATGTGGACAACAACGTGAATGTCAATTCCTCTGCTTGTAATCACAGCTTCATGGGCAACAAAATTAGTGATTACTATCAGCTCTAGAAAGGGCAGTGAACCAACCGTGCAAACTAACACAATTAGATAAAACATTGACACAATTGTCGTTTTACTCAATCAGGCAAATGTATTCAATTAAACAGTTAATTTAATGCAATCAGTTGCAAGCATCTCTGTTTAGGCAACCTCGATAGCTACTAATTTACATTTGCTCCAGGGCATTTGTTTATGAGGCATTAAGATTAGGTAGATATAAGAAGAGCTGTAAATTTTCTGTATAATAGAGGCACCAGACTTCATACCAAAACCCCTTATACTTTTACAGAACTCATAAGTGCTGACTGTATCTGAGATTTTTGACTTTTCCAGTGCCACAGAAACAACATGGAGTTTCTTTGCATTTTGACATGTACTTCGGAAGTCTTTTTAGCCCTAGGAACTCATGACTTTCTATAAATATTTTCAGACCCTTAGAATCAGAACTAATAATTCCCATTATTAACCATTTCTTTCCACATATACATTGTTCTGCTATTCCTCCTTTATCATCTTAACTTGATTTGTTAAATATTTTTAATGTACCAGATAGAAGGAGTAGGCTCATAACTGAGGAGCTCCAAAGGACTTTGTGGTGGAACACATTCATAGTCAGAGAAAGGGGTGAGTACTAAAGTGACCAAAATTGCTGATGAAATTAAGTTATTGAAGAGTCTAAGGACAAGTGCTGACTGTGAAAATTGTCAAGACACCTGATAGCTACACCAAGTAGCTGGGCAATAAATGGAAGGATAAATTCAGTGTGTTCAAATGTGATACACATGGGAATGACCAGTCCTAATTTTACATATGAATGCTATGAAAACCTTTAAGCTGCCTGCTACTACTCAGAAACAAAATCTTGATGTTATGGAATAAAATCCTATGAAAATGTCAGCTCAATGCACAGGAGCAGACAAAAGAGAAAATCAAATATTATGACTTTCTGAGACTTCATCAAAAGAAATAGAGAGAACATTATTAATACACTGTGCAATTCCTTGGTTGTCCATATCTTGTACATGAATGTGTGGGAATTCTCCATATCTTGCATACTTCACCTCTAAAAGGGAACAACTGAACAGAAAAACGTTCAGTGAAAGCTGGTAAAGATACATGAACAAAGATAAAGAACCTCTTCTGTATGAGGAAATATTGGAATTGGTAAGGTATAAGAGAGAGAACTAGGTATTACAGAGCATACAAAACCCTGAGAGGCATTAGGAAGTGGGGATTTTTTTTTCCTTCAATGCAGGCAGTGGGACTCAAAACAAGCCAGAGCTGATGTGAAACACACAAGACGTGGTTCTCCATATAGCAGAGAATAAGTCTGTGCAACTCATTAGAATAGTGGAACATGGATGCTTAAATTGATGAAAATTGTGGGTGAGATTGGAAATATGTGTAAGAGTAATCTGCAAAGACTTGCTGCATCAGAAAGCCTACTCTTGGTCTGGAAGAATTTTATAAAATGAAAATAGTTGGAAGTAAGGAACACTTTTACCAGAAACATGAGATATTCCTGCCTATTTTTGTTCATCGTGTGGTACCACTTTGTAGGTTTTACTGAGGATACACATGTCACTGGGCAGACTTTTTGTCTGATTAAGTGTAATTCTCAAGTGTTTCTTAAGTGCATTTAAGTGTCCTGTTTCACAGTTGTTTCCATCCTTGAGTTCAGTTTGGTAGATAGAGTTTTTAGGTAATTGTTGGCTGCAAACCTGTCCTGAGACTCCAAAACAGTAATGGTGATGTATCTGGGGGCTACGCTGAATGTGTACATGTAAAGTATTTCCCATGGTGTTTTGATTTCCAGGGGAAAGAAATTGTGAGTGTACAGCTTAAGAGGTCATTGAAAAAGAATGCCAGGGTATATCCTGTCATACACCTGCTGCACAATAGATGGCTTTGGTCACTGATTTATTTTTCAATAGATGTTCAAAAAAGCTTCAGAATCACCAAAACTAGACTCTGTTCTTTCCTTGAATTGGTTCATGAAATCATATTGATGTTTTCCATCCACCAAACTGATATTTGCTATCAATGTCAGACAGCACTAGCCATTAAAGACTGAATTCTAGGCCACAAGACATTCATTCTAGACAGGATGTGGGGAGAGATTTGGTTTAAGTTACAGAAATATGAGTTATAGATAGGAAGTTCTATTACACTGGTGGCACCTCACATTTGGCTTAGAAAAGACATAAGTAGCTCCAGCAAAAATGAGGAATTAGCTCAACCTGTTTAATCTAGAATGTTTGCCTGTCTTCATTTTTTATGTTTTGCATTTTTACTCCAGGATTTGTAAATCTTCTCAGAGATCATTTGTTTGGCACAGCTGTGACATGCTTCTACTCAATGCTCTGTTCATAAAACTGCCTTTGAACTGGGCTGGTGATATAATGTTGGGAGTTTACATCTTGCCATCAGTTTTATGTCTCAGACTACAAAGAGTATCTAATAAATGGCATCCATACATTTTAAAGTAAGTAAAGGTTCTGTTACTTTTTTGAAATGAATTAAGTTTGATGCTATTTTGTTGACACAAATTCAGAGGTTGAATAATAGGTTGTCTTGCAATCCTTTTGAGGGGCTCTTATTCCTTGCTGTAGGCAGAGATACTCTTATCTGTCTTTTGTTGGGAAACTTTTACTCTGCAAAAGGAGGAATATGGAAAAATTCTGTTTACACAGCAATCATTTCTGGGCTAATACAATAGTCTGGTATGTTTTTACTTCTGGTGCAGGTACCAGATGAGTCCCTAAAAGCAGCTGTTAGCAGTCAATTTTCTGCAAGTTTATTCACACTTTTCACATTTCCTGGGGTCCTTGGCTATCCAGTCTTATCTTTAATTTATACAATATATCACATTGATAGCATTGTGTTTTTTTCAATTAACTAGACCAAAAACATAGCAATGCTGGGACCTTGTTCACAGGCAGCAAGGCTGAGTGCTGTCCTCATTGGAGTGTGGGATGTGTCACTTCTTCTTATGAACAGCTAAAATAATAATCATTCTTTGTCAGGGCTGCAGCCTACAAAGAGATTAAATAAAATACATTATATGTGCTAAAAATACACTTAACCTAGATGTAGTCTCACTATATTAGATGCTGAGTGTAGATATTTCCTCTGTGACTGGACTTTAGGCTAATGCCTTTTCTTCATTAAGGATTATATCTCTTTAATGATGATATGCATTCAAGAAATTACTATAAATCAGTGGTTTCAGAATAAGGCAGAAATATTTGCTTACAAGATTCCTTAGTTACTGAAGCCCTGGAGATAAAAGCCCTGTAGACATGGTGCTTGGTGACATGGATTTGTGGTGGACTTGCTAGTGCTGGGTGAATGGTTAGACTCTAAGAATTTAAGAGCCTTTTCCAACCTAAATGAATCTGTGATTCAAAAATAACGCCAGGAATATATTGGTTAAATGCTCACATTTCATTTCCCATGATCCAAACCAGAGATTAACCAACATAACTCCATTTAAAAAAAATAATTACAAGGATGTTTCATTGAATTTTTTGTTTATCTCTGGTGTCAGGGAAAACATGGATGCCTTCAATAAAATTGTTGCAAAATTTTCATGTTTTCTATATCTACATAAAAGACCAAACTTATGAAGTCTGTATGAATATGCCTTTTGTCTCTGTATCCTGCAATTATTAAGAAACATGAATTAATTATCTTTCATTATCAGCTGAGTTAATGCCTGGACATATCATCATACCTGGGAGAAATGAAAAATGAGAATTTGAGTAAATTCTCAGCTGATGATAGATGAGCCCATGATTGCAGAGTCCAGGCTATATCATAATTTGACTTCAAGGTTTGGGTACTTCTTTTTATTTTTAACATGTCTGGACATTTTAATCCTATACTAATTATAAAAACTTTTTTTGGGAAGCTTTTTTCACACTATCTGTCATCAGGAGAACATTAAGTGCATGACATTGTCATATCTTGTGGCAATTTTCTCGTGGTTATGAATAGCTCGGTTTTGATCCTGAAGGTGAGATGGGAGCTATCAGTATAAAACTCTGCTTAATGCTGCTTCCTTGTCATTTTACTAAAAATGCTGTTATAATAAAAGCTTGTATTAAATGGTTTTTTCAATTAAGCCAAAAATTTTTATGGTGTTTACTATGTGTGTTCTGCAGTTTTGGAATTCAAGATTACTTTTTGTGCAATAATACACATCTTCAATATATCTGACTAGCTTACACTTAAAGGAGTGTGTCAATAAGAATACGAAATGCTGCTATTTCAGTTTCCTGAGGCATTACAAATGTTTTTTTAATTATTGTATTGTGAGGAAAATAAATGGATCATTACAGCTATAAATTCTTGGCTGATTCTTCATTTGTAAAATTCAGATTGATCAGGGATATTATATTCTGTCATTTAAATTATGTTTTATTTTCTCTTGCTCTTCAAATATTGTGTATTTTAATTCTTCCTAGCTTAGAAAGATGCATTTTATTTAAATGTTCATATCTTAGGTTATTAGTACACTTATTGATTTTAAGGTTATTTCTAAAATTATTTTATAACCAATTGTATCATATTGATGCTAATAAGGAATTAGTAATGATGCATGTAAAATTGTATGTAAATTTAACTAAAATGTAATTTATGTAAACTCAAACCTTTCAAGACAATTTTCTATCCAATTAGAAAGAACTATTTAATACACAAAATTCAGCTTTTATTTTGAATTTTATTATGTTTTTAAAATTAAGAGCTGGATATTTGAACTCTAGAAAGAGCTGATCTAATAATTTGTCCCACATCTCTGATCTATCATTGAAGAAAATTTCCTAATTAGCATTCTGACCTTTATGAAGATAATTTAGTGAATCTTTCATTAGTAATAGACCAGGAAGGAATCTTGGATTCAAACACTAACTTTTTCTGATGATGCAAAACTTACTCTGTAAAGTTTCTGGAAGTTCCCATATTTACTTTGTTGTTTTATTCACAGAAACCTATTTTAGGTCAAGCTAGGATTTGCTGACAGAATGCAAGTTAACAGACCATGAGTAGAATTTCAGCTTGATTTTTAAAGAGGGTATTTCAAATACCCTATCTCAGCTGGACTGGCATTGTTTCTCGCAATACTTTTAAAATTTTTATTAAAATCAAGATCATTAAGAATTAATTGAATCTGTTGAGTAGTCTGTATAAAATTGATGTTGTGAGGTCAAATTCTCAGAGGCTTCAACCTCACTCAATCCACTTTTCCACAGAAACACTCTGACATTTTCTTGGAATGATTTTTCTACAAGAATTTGAAGCACAGTAAATAACTGACTACTTTGGGGCACTACTGTAGGTGACAATTCTCATTTTGTTTACTGCTGGACCTTGGTGCTTGGTTGCTGTGCCAAGGGAATGTTAACAAACGTGGGGCTTCTTCAGCTGGCAATATCTGGTGCCTTTACACACATGCTCTATTCATACCAGTGAAGTGCAAAGGAGTTTATACTCAAATCATGCTAAATATACAAGGATATCTGTTTGTTTAGATTGTGGAGTTATGATTGTTCAGAAAACAGTATAGATTTCTTTTGTTTCTATAGGCTTACAAAGCTCCTTGTGTAAATCTTGCCACTTCTGAGCTCTAGGGAGTCCTTGGAACCTCAGACTAGCCTGGCTCCCACGGGTAGGATGGCACAGTCTGTCATGGGAGCTAAGGAAAATGAGTTCTTGGGAATGCAGCCTGCTGGGAAAATGGCAATATGGCTTCTGTAATATTGACTCATTCTGAAATACTTTCTAATCTAGAAAGAATCAAAATACACAATATTTGAACAGCAAGGGGAAATATAACATAATTTAAATGACAGAATATAATATACCTGTTCAATCTGAATTTTAGGGCAGGGCAGTGGGATCTCCAAACAGGCAAGTTGCAGGGGTTTGCAAAGTCATGATGCAGCATGCAAATTGGATGATGATTTCCTTTTCAACAGCCACAGCACAAAAGCTAGGAAGCACTTGGTGAAACTGAGAGATTGATTTGAGACACATAGGTTTGCAAAACAGAAAATAAAGTTGTGAGACTTCCTGCCACAGGAAATTGTTGGGGGAGTTGTAATTAACAGGTTCAAGGGATTAGATAAATTCCTGGATGCCAGGTCCAGAAATGAATAGCAGGATTAGGCAGAAACATACCAGGAGCCCTCCCACACTTATGGCTGCCCAGGAAGTGTGAGAACAGACCACAGAAGATGATTATTTTTACATGCTCTGCATAATTCTAAATAGCATTTCCTAATGCCAGCTGGAGAGATTAAATATATAGCCCATGGTTCTGAGATATTAGGACCTATATTACATTCATATTTTGCAAGTTGCACTGCTCTGCATTTTCTCACATGATGTTAAGATAGTTTGAAGCTCAATCTATTATTTCCTGAGTAACTCTGCTTTGCTGAAGGCCATTTTGTGCCACCTTCCGGAGAGCACTCATTACTTTAAGAAGCTTCACTGATTTTGGCCTTTAAAAATTTCTTTATTCTGATAGACTATGACACAACAAAATCTCTGGAAATTTCTTTTTTTCACTTAAAATGCAGAAAAACCTACTGAGTTAAAGGAAAAGCACTATGAGTGTCAAGACATTTCCAGTGCAAAGTCCTTGACTTTGTGTGCTTCTAACTCTGTAGTCCTCAGGCAAATGCAGTTCTTTTTTTACAGTGATGGAACATGACCTGTACTGCACATAAGCTACAGATTTGGGTTCTTGATATACAGAAAAAAAAAACCCTGCATATTGACAAATCACACTGTGTTTTACACAGGAGCTGGGTGATTTTTAGGCACGGGTCAAGCCTTTACTCAGAAGGTTTATGGGCACTGGGTAGTGTGACTTACATGGTGGGAAAACTATGAGGAAAGGGTGGAAACAGCCATTTGTATGTAGCTGGTGCACAATTTCTACAAAAACTGAAACTGCCCACAGCAGTTTTTACTGAACACTGTCATATTTCCCATGTAAAGGCTTGCAGCCAGGCATACTTTTCAGCAAGTAACCCAGTGCACACATTCTGACCACTGATACATCCTGAAACATGCTAATGCTTGTTTATTTGCTTGCTAATTTATTTTACAATTGCACTTCAGGGAAGGCAACCAAAGTGCAGTGTGTTGTGGGAACTGGTACCAATATTGTCAAAACACATCCTTGCTGCCTTGGTTGTGCCATGGATGTGCAATTTATCATGGAAGGTCTCATGGTAATATCCCAACAGAATGGCATATTACTTTTTCCTGACAATTTGACTTGCAGCTAAACATAATATATTTATAATTTTATGGGAATTCCTTATTAATAATGCCCCCCAAAAAGTACTCAAAAATGACAAAATGTGATTATGGGATACAGCATTAGATTTCAGAAAAAAACAGAATCAAGCACCTCATGAAAAATGGTTTTCCTTTCTTCCTTATATGTTCCTGTGTGCATAAAAAAGCCTTGTGTTTGTGGACATAGCTGAGTTCAGACAGTGATCTTAAATTGTCTGGTCAATATTGGGAAAGGTCTGCTATTCAATCAACTCTTTGGACAGATTTCTACTCTCAGCTTTTTACCCATTCCTGCTTATTCTAATGGAGATTAGGGGGTTTAGGCTTTTAAATGCAGAGCTCGGGGAGTCTTTGCCAATTTCTCTCTTCTACCCACACTTTTTCTTCCCTTTTCTATTCCCTATGTCCTCACATTACTCATACGGACAGGGTGACCAAACACAGACATGATATCATTATTAATCTAATGGAAAATGTGTTACAGAAAAATTCCACAGTTAGAATAAAGAGTAAGAGAGTAAATTCTGCTTTAACTCAGCAGATCAATAAGGAAAAAGAAAAGGAATTAACAAGGGAATCTTAGAAAATATTCCTCATCAGTTTTTGCTGTTGTTTGGATTTGTTTAGACTGCTGTTGGACCATTACAGTAAGAAAGTGCAAGCAAAAAAAGAAGGATCTCCTCTTTAAATTCTGGGCTGGTAAAAACTTGTTCCTGCTGTAGAAATGTTGCACAGAAATAATGATGTATTTTCTTCATACCAGTTAGGCTGCTTCAAGCAGTAAGTCTAAGAGTAACAGTTCATACAAATATATTTTTCATATATATTTTTAGATGTGTCATTAAAATATTTTTAAATAAATGAATGAATGAATGGAGATTGTTTTTGTAATATCTCTTATAATTATTTTGCAATGGTTTGTGACTGATTTGCTTTACACCTGAAAGAATAGACTGAAAGAAAACCTGAGGAAAAGTTCTGCATTATTGTCTCCATGCAGAAGGGAAGGTAAAGCCTGCAAATATCATATGTTGTAATGAACATCATTAATCCATTTTAGTGAAGCTTGGGAGAAATGGAGCAACTTTTGATAAACAAACTCCAGATGGAGATAACAGGAAACGTAGAAAAATGGCACTCAGAGGGAACACCTCCAAAATATAATTAAGTGGGCAGAATGATTCAAGCAAGATGAATGAGGCAGTATTTTAATTGCAGTTTTGAGAGACTGTTTGGATGTTTGGCGATACTGAGGATAAGAGGTTATATATATTTCTCAAAATAAAATTTAACTGCTATTTTAGCACTAGCATTTTGCTTTGAGATCTGTTGACACTGAAGTTCTAGTGTTACTTTATGACAGTATTTCTACATCTTCCACTTTTTAATATTGATTAAGCAATACTGATTTGCATACCAACCCCTGCTCTCTCCAGTTACAATAGCAGAATTAGACCGTGAACCTTTGCATTGCCTTGGAATCTTTTGACCCTGCCTGCCAAGTATGATGATGTTTTCTGATCTATTAATGGTCTGCTCTGGGCATGGACACCTTCCCCTAGAGCAGGCCTTGAACACTTCCAGGGATGGGGCAGCCACAGCTGCTCTGGGCAACCTGTGCCAGGGCCTCACCACCCTCACAGGAAAGAATTTCTTCCTAATCTCTAATCTAAACTTCTTCTCTGTCAGTTTGAAGCCATTCCCCCTTGTCCTGTCACTCCAGACCCTTGTATATAGCCTCTCTCCATCTTTCCTGTGGGCTCCCTTCAGGTACTGGAAGGCCACCATCAGGTCACCATGAAGCCTCCTCTGTTCCAGAAGAATCCTGACTCTCTCAGCCTTTCCTCACAGGGGAGGGGCTCCATTCCTCTGACCATCATCTTTTGTGGATGCTGGATATAGATCTTCCTTTTAAACCCATGTATTTTAAGCTCCTCAATGTGTATTTGCCATGTTTCAGCCCTTTTTGATCACTGTAGAACTTGCAGCACATGAAAAATTTACAGCTGAACTTGGAAAAAAAAAAACTAAACAGACAAATTCACAGATGTAGAACCCATTAAAGCTTATTAAACACAAAGATAATACATTTGGCTCAGGAAGAGTCTCAGCCTCAGGGTGGCTGAAGTCACATCTTACTGTAGCAAACACTTTCTCTTGCTTGCACTCTTTTAAAGTATATTTTGCAGACCACGGGATTAGACTTTTGACCCAGTATGTCTATTCTAAAAATAGACAAAAATCACTCCAAAACGTGTGTTCAGCTGAGAAAACTAGGATGGAGTTATTAAGAGTGAAATTTGTAGAGGGATTAGGAAGAGGCACAATTTTTTTGCTGTCAGTTTCCTTCTGATTATGGTGCTCCTGAATAAACATAAATACAGTCTCTCTGAAAAGTAGTATTTTTTTCCAAGTGAACATCTCACTGTGATTGGCCCATGCTGTAAGATGTTTCACCAACAGTGTCATAGCATGCATGCAATACAGAGGAAAAGTAATTTTGTGCACTTTGAGACAATTTGAGCTACTTCATTAGAATGAATCCTACACAGGAAAAAAAAATATCCATAGTCATAACTGATTTCAATTTGTTTTAATAATCAGGTGAATAATAGAAAAATAGAAACATTCCAAACCCCAAACAAGATGAAAACAAAATAATACCTCCAAATAATATAATTAAAAGAGAAAAACAGCAGGTTCTAGCAAAACCTTAAACCTCATTCTGCAGTTTTCAAATTTTCATTTTGATCCACAGACTAAGCAGGATAGCAGCTGTTTTGGAAGACAGGATCTACAATCAGAACAGCCTTGTTAAATTAGATAAACAAATTGAATTCTGAAAAATGAGCAGACATGCAGAAGAAAGTGGGAAGATTTAAGTAATAGGTTAGTTCCAAATGCACAACAGTAGAAGAGAGAAGTCTAAGTAATTATACCATCGAGTAATATTTATGAATTAAAATGAATGAAGACATTTGTACAGACATGGTATATTAGGATTATCAAGTAAGAAAATGAAGGACAATTGCTCTGATCTATTACTAAATCTTCCAGAAACTAGGGGTTTGATGTATGTTTTTTGTTCAGTACAGGTCAGAAGTCTTTCAAAATAGAACAACAGAAGATTTTGGGTAGCAAAGAACCTTTAAAGGTCAGATAGTCCAACCTCACTTGCAGTGAGCAGTGACATCTCAGCTAGATCAGGTTGCTCAGCTGTCCAGTCTGACCTTGAGCGAGGTTTGTGATGATTTTTTTGCCACAAAATAAACCCTAGATCCAAAATTGTATTTAAATCAAGAATCTGAATTTATCTGTATATTTCCACTGTATATTTCTTTTGTTGTTTTGTATTCATCTAAAATAGAAGCTAATGACTGGTATTTACCATTCTGGATTCAGTACCGAGAAAGCAAGAAAGAAAAAGAGAAAGCAAACTGCTTTTTTTTTTTTTTCTTTTTTTAAATATCAAATGCCTGCTAGTTCTTTTATGCCCAACAGGAATGTCAGGTGAGCAGTGAAATAAAACACTCTGAATGCAATAAATGGTTCATTCACATTTCAAAGTGTACAGATTTAAAAAAGGGGGCCGGGGGAGCACACCATGTGTGTTCAAAGGGTATGAAAAGTAAATACTGACTTCTGATTTTGCTAAAATATCTGATAAATCTGAAAATTTATGAAAATTACTTTTGGAAAATTTAAGGAATGTTTTTATGATTACTTTATTAGACAATAGCAGATATAGTACAATTCTCTCTTTATTTGGATTGCATGTTTAACAACAGCTCGTGAGAGTCCAATGAATAATAGACAGTAATGTACCTTAGCTTTCATATCTCTCTGAACAAAATACTTTTATTTTTGACAGTTTTTTGAGTAAATAAAGCTTTTCTATGGCCTGAACTCTCCAGAGTGAATAAATGGAAGACCAATAGTCTGCGGGATTTCATAGATTATTTAAGCAGACTTAATATAACAAATATATATATATATAAATGTAATGAGGTGAAGACAGTGTACAGTGTAATTAAATAGCTATAATGTTTATTCAGGAAAATGACATTGTTGAGATGGCTGTTTGTTCTGAAATAATACACTCTGAAAACAAACTGGATACAGTCTATGATCTTCTGTCTGCAGCCCTTTAAACAGTTTGGAAAAATCATATCTGAAATTCATTAATATTGGAAGTTTACCCCCCAGAACTTTTCTGCCATAAAATATGCACTATTTAAAGAGCAAGTACTTAACTAATAAGGTTCATGGTCTTTTGAAGCTAGCTTTATGATGTTCTTTCTCTAAAGAACAATTTAATTAGATATCAAAATGTCACCTGTAGTGAATAAAATCCCTAAATGTTAGAGTTGTGTGTTGCCTACAGAAGTGAAAGTCAGTGATACTTCTATTTTGCCACGTTGCTTTAGAGGTTGAGTGAAAGGGTCATAATATTTGTTTACAACCAGAAGAAACTTATTGTCTAACCTAGGATCTGAATTATCCATTTACACATTCATTTCCACTGGGTTTTGCATTTAATATCAGGGCTTTTGTTTTTGGCAGAAAATACAGGATAATTTTTCAGCAATTAATGTTTTAATGATTAATAATGATGAATGAAGGGAATATAAGGGAATAATGAAAGGAATATCTTATAAGACTATGTAGTAAAATTCTTTGAATATAAACAAGATTATAGTTTTTCCACCAATACTGATAATCCTGATAGGAGACAAAAGCCATTTCTACCTCTGTTAACTCCTTCTGCAATAGTTAGATCTTTTTTTTCATTTTTTTTATTTTGCATTACAGTAAATAATCATAGAATCGTAGACTATTCTGAGGTGGAAGGGACCAACAAGGACCATCGAAGTCCAACACCTGGCCTAAAATCCCACCATGGGCCTGATGGTATTCTCCAAATCCTTCTTGAACTCAGCCATATGTGGTGCTGTGACCACTTCCCTGAGGAGCCTCTTCCAGTGGCCAAGCACAGGATTAAAAATATTTTTGCTAATGAACATTTGTATCTGTTACTCTACATTGCAAGCACTACATGAAATCAAAAGATTGTGGTGGATATTCATGTCAAAGTTGTTCTACAGCAAACCATCACAAAAAAACTATTCAAATAGTGGAAGTGCTGAATAAACATACTTTTCTTTTATGCTTTAAAAAATTAAATTTGAAATCTTACTTTATTCCACCAAAGGGAGCAGGGGGAATCCAGATACCATTCCATCAGGGGCATTATTACTGGGTATTAAACATGATGACTAAATAAACCAAAGTATTCTTTCCAATTATTTAGTACAGAAAAGGCAAACACCTCCTTTGAAATCTGTAAATTATATAGAAACAAGTATTCGGTGTTTGCTCTTCAATCTTTAGACAAGCTCTAGTGTCAAGACTAGAGAAATCAGGATATCTGTCTCAACAGAGCCTCAAGATATAATTTAATAAAACAAAAAGTTTATAATAAAATGGATTAGAAATGTTATTTTAAATGCATGTTAAATTTTCTGCCACTTCAAACAAATGCTGACATTTTTAATCTTATTCACATTTTCTGTGTATATTAATTATAGATGTAATTTAACAGCAACTAAGTATAGAGTCCAATCGAATTTTGGTTGGGCTATGAGTGCAGAATTTCACTGCTAATTAGAGGACATAAAAGAAAATATAATTTTTTTTAAAGAACCAAGATCTCATTCTCCCTCTTGGAAGGCTCTGGCCTGTTTCAATTGCTTTTTTTTTTTTTTTCTTTCCTTCACATTCAGAAACTTTCCAAATAAAAGACACACTTCAGACCAAAACCTGTGCCCTAGCTTTTACATAACTGGAGAGGAGACAGCAGATAGTAACAGCAAATCCATAGACATGTAAATCCTGTTCCACAGAGTGCAGCAGGAGTGTGAGGATTGGTGTGCCTGGTGTTGAACACCGAGGTCCCCCTTGCAGCAGGGAGAACGATGCCTCCCGGCCACCACCGTGTAATTCAGTACAACTGGCCTGGAACAGGATGTAATTGGAAAAGTAGAGGTCCATCAAATCATCTTGGAAACTCGGTGAAGAGGAGGCAGACATAACACAGCCCAGAAGCCAGGAAAGGAGACTGAGGATGTGCTTCCTTCCTCTGATATATTTTCAATGTCTGTTTTCTCCTGCCATTTGCATTGGTTTTATTAAAGCTGCTACATGGACACAACACTTCATGTGTCCTTTCCGCTTTTTTTTTTTTTTCCTCATTTTCCTTCCAGTCTAGAAGTTTAATTCACACATGGGCAGGCTCAGGCAGTGCTCCCAAATCCATTGTGTATTCCATGTCGTCTGAAGCAGAACAAGCGAGACCATGAACTGATGTTCCCATAGCTTGTCTGTGATGTTCAACAACTTGAAATGATGGCAAATCCTGTTACTTTCCCCTGCTCTCAGAAGCCAGTGAACCGCATTCCCGTGGTAATCAACTGCAAGCTGCCAGGTGATTTCATTGGATATAGGACTGGACCCATAAAGTCAAAATGGGGGTGGAGTGTTCAGTGAAATTACCTGTCAAAATCTATTTGTAAACAATCATTCAGTCTGTAGGGTGACTTTGCAATCCTTAGGCATGATTAAACAGCTTGAGACCTTTGCTTGCACTTCATGCTGCTTTTTAAATTTTCCAGGAGTGGCTTTGTTTAGAGCTCGTGGCTTGTAACAAAGTTCTTTTTTTATCCTGTGCTAATTTAATGTCAGCTTAAGTACAGAGAAACAGTTTTCCTTTTGATGGTTGACTCTTCACAATGAATTACAAAGGGACTTAGTACCGTCAGAACATGTATGCAAAATCTTTAAAACTAAACTACCCAATGTGTCTATTTAGTTGATATTCTTTCCTCTCCATCAGTTCTGGGTATGTTTTACTTCTTTCTCAAACCATCTAACTGGCAATATTTTAATGAGGCTGTTTAGAGCTAAAAGAAAGCACAGATTAGAACAGATACCACTGGAAGTCTGCACGCTCAAATGTTCTTACCCTTTGAAAAGTCTAATAGGTTTCAGTGAAAACCAGTTTCAGTTAAATAAAAATATTGACTTCTATTTAAGGCATAATATTTCCTATCTATTTTGCAAAAAACATTTAAACATTTTCTTTAACTAGCATGTGACTATTGGTTACTATAAAGGAGATAATGGATACAATTTAGTGAAAATTTTTGTCTAGGGTTTTTTATTGACAAAGAGCTAACAACCCCCAGTTGAGAGCACGTAAGTCTAAAAGTATGATGCAATCTGTATTTATAGTGGTTTAATAGAGCTTGGCATTTTCAGAAGTGAAATAGCAAATTAAATATTTAAGTGCTTTCATAATAGTGTCAGTGTCTTTCTAGAAGTCTTTATCTGCATTTTCTTCAAAGTAATCTGACATAACCATCAATTCTTATAACTAATTTTAAAAACAACAACATAAAAATCATGAGAAATCCTCTTATATTGTAAAAAGTTTGGTTTTCTTAAATGGATTTTTGACTTTGCATACTTTAAAATAGTTACTTGACAATTTTATATTAACCATCCAGGATAATGAAAGAGTAATTTGGCAAAGCTCAAGAAATTCTCAAAGCTACTCAAACTGTGAAATGCTAATGTTATTTCATAATATAAAGGGCCATTATAATTTTTAAAAAATCTGCTGCAGGAAAAATATAAAAGAAATAATTGAACATTTTATGGAAAGGGAACAAGCTGAAATAGTAATACTGAAATGTGATTAAAAAACACATGGATTACATAATTCAATAGTATTTTAACAAAATGTGGAGACAGAATAGAGTGTACTCATAACAGGGGAAGACATAGGAGAACAGACCCTCTTCACTTTTTTTTTGTAATTATGAAGTATACATCTAACCTTTCCCATAATTTTCTCTATATTTTAAATATATTTTAAGTTTGTTTATATAAAATTAAACTTACAGGAGGAAATGGACTTTTTAGAGGCAAAAAAACTAAGCACTCCAATCAAATAAGTTAAATAAACATTTTGTAAAAGGACATGTTAATAAAAAACATTTCATAATGCACAATATCTCTTTAGAAGAACTGTCTTGTCAAAGTAGATTTTTAAAAAATAAATTCATTATCCTTTTTTTAATTTTATTGTGTTTCTTTGCTTTTTTTTTAATTTAAAAATTTAACCACTTCAGAATCTGAAGTAAGATAATTTTTGATTCCTTTTAATGTAAGGTTTTAAAATTCTTTTTTTATGTTTGAAATCTATCAGAAGTCTTAACGCTAATGTCAGTGTTATGCTTTGCTTTTTGTTTCAATTAAGATACTTATATTTACCTTAAAAGTGTTTTCTTCTAGAAATATCTGAGATAATTGCCTGTAAAAATAATGAAATCAGGAGACTGATTAGGGAAATTAGCTAGGCTGGATCTCAGAAACTGCATTTCTCTATTAACCTCCTAGAGGGATCCATCAAGAACCTTCTCACCACAACTTCTCATTTCTACTTAAAAAAATATCTATTATGACCCTCTCCTGAAGGAGCAACTCAGATTCTTGTTAATAGATCCCTTGGGGACAACTAGAGTGAAATGATACTGAAGGATCATATTAAAATATTTTCATAGATAGATATAGATGTGTAGGGTTTATTTTAAAACAATTTGTTCCCAATGGAAATTATTATGTAGCCATTTCGGTTATTTTCAATAATAATATATCAATACAGAAAGAATACGTCAGAAAATGCATAAAGAAAAGAAAGAAAGAGAAAGAAATAAGAGCAGAAAGATATCATTGTCTGAGGATCCAGCAGTGAGACTTGATTGATGAAATTTCGATGTCCAAAGTGATCAGATTGTTACAGTCTTGATCTGTTGAGGGTGAGGGAAAGCACACAGATCACAAAGTTCAACGGGTTAATCAAGCTCAGATTTATGTGAGAAAACCCAGGTGCCTCCCCTGGTGGAGAAGATTTACACTGTCTGCTGCAGCACTGCAGATGTGCTGCAACATTTTGGATTTTCTGCAAAAATCCAAAACTCCTCTGGTGGAAGCCCTCAGAAATGAGTCTGGGGGTTATTTATGCCTTTTGGTTATTTATGACCCCTTCTGAGATAAGGCAGCTGCCTCTCATGTCAGTACAGCTGAGCCAGTTTTGCTCCATCAGAAGGGACAAACACCTTCAGACCACCGTGTGAATGTCCCAGCACCTTCTGCAGGGTGGGGCAGAGTTTTGCAGCTGATCAGGTCTGTGAGAGAGGAGATTGGCATGATAAAAACCAATATCCCACCTTGCAGAATCTGCTTCTTTTTGGCTTTTTCCCTTACCTGGCTCAAAACCCAGCCAGTAGTAAGCACTTTTATGAGAATCAGAGGTTTGAACAGCACACACCTAAATACTGTCCTGCTCCCCCCCCGCGCCGAGGGCTGCAAACCCAACCCGAACAAAGCACTTCACAGGGCTGATTGGTTTGAGTTATTAACCATTAATGTCCCAGTTTCTCACAATATATCATTTACTTCACGAGTTTTCTGCTACTGACTGTTGTTGTTGAAATAACTGAAGGGAAAACAGGCATTTGAACATTTGGAAATTACAGATATTTACATACTTCATGCATATTGTAAACTGTTGATAGCAAGCTTTAACATTCAATGAAGCTGTTTAAAACCAACCTACACGTAGAATGGAGCTATATGTTATTTAGGATATTGTTTTTTAATTAAGATATCAAATTAGCTTATAAGAAATGCATTCAGTTCTATATCAAATCAATAGGCCTGTGGCAGATTCCACCTTTTTTAAACTCTGTATATTGAATGGTGTGTTGGATTAGCCTGGGGTAGAGTTAACTTTTTTCACAGTGCCTGGTGTGGGGCTGTGTTTTGGATTTGTGCTGAAAACAGTGCTGCTAACTCAGGGATGTTCTCATTATGACTGAGCAGTGTTTGCACAGTCAGAGCCTTTTCTGTCTCACAGCATCCCAGCAGTGAGAGGGCTGAGGGTGCATAAGGGGTGGGAGATGTTCAGAGTGATGACATTTGTCACCCCAAGTCACCATTACATGTGATGGGGCTCTGCCCACCTGGGGATGGCCAAACACCTGCCTGCTCATGGGAAGTGATGAATGAATTCCTTGTCCTACTTTACTTTTGAGCAAGGCTTTTGGTTTCCCTGTTAAAATATCTTAAGAAGCCTTAAGATGCCTTTAACAGACTCAGAAAAAAATATTTTACATTTTTTTTTTTATTCATGACCACCAGATATTTTACTAGTAAGAAAATACAATTATCCTTTTGATTATCTACTCCTCCCTCAGTTTGTTGCAAATTTGCTACCTGGGCTAACCATTTATTCATTCACTGGCTGGTTTTATTCTTTTTGTAAGGTCATGTTCCATGTGAAATTGCTGAAGTCACTCAGCCAAATCAAATGTAGCTCTTGGAGGATCAACGTTGTAATGCACCTAGCCTGACAGCATTAATCCTTTACTCTGTAACACCAAGAGTTCTACTTCACAAATTCAAACTTCCCAAAAATGACAAAACGTTTCAATCCTGTAAATCAGTAACAGTGCACTGTGGAGCTTTGTCTTTAATGATTCTGACAAGAAAGTGAAAGTCATTGGATGTTATAAAATGCTTCATCTAATTCCACTCTAACAGTTTGGAAATCAAATTAGTTACCCTCTACTTGCTTTCCTGAGACCTCAGATTCTGTATAACACCAGGATATGGGGCAAGAGCTTAAACGCTGATTTATGGCAGCTGGCAGAGCTGTGGAGAAGGAAGAGAAGATCTCTGCCTGTGTATATGTGCATCCAGATGAAGTGATAAGTAAGGAGTGTAATATTCCTGATAAATTGAGTTGTACATCTACTACAAAAAATAGGGTTAAGTGAGCATTGGTTTCAGCTCTGCACAGCTGTTTCTGCAGATTGGGTTCCTGCTCTTTAATATTCATTGCTAGCAAAAACTCATGCAGAGAAGTTTTTGTTCAACATGAATATTTAGGAAATTACTGTTCAATGTATGATTATTTAGTTTTGCATGCAAAACCCCCAGTATTCATGAACAATTTTATGGGTCTGTTATTCATCATTTACTTCTGTTCTTCTCATTCATAAGTTTCATTCTTTTAGGAAAAAAACAATGAAACTATAATACTTAGGCAGTCACAAGAAAAAAAATGCAAAAGGTTAATCTTTGCCTAATCTTTTTAAATCATTGTTTATAACAAACTTATGCACAATCCTAAGATTTTTGCTTTGGAGAACAAATACAAAATACCATTTCAGTAAATTCACTACATTTACTTTAGTAATGAATGATAAGCACATGGAATATATAAAAATGGGGATTTTTGTGAGAGCTTTTAAGGCCAAAGGTAAGCATAAAAATACTTAATTAGCCTATTTAATCCATTTAAAATCCAGAGGATTTCAATTTACTATGGAGAAACATCTCAAAGGTCAGATATTGATGGCAACTACCATTTAATAAAATTACCATATTTTTTGCCTCATCAAGTGGGAATTCTAATGAAAAAAAACAACAGGGAAACACTCCACAGAATTATTGTGCCAATCATTATAATTAAGTTATGGAAAAAAAATAACCTAATCTTTTTCTTTCTTCACTCTTTCAATATATATTTCACATATAATGCAAAGATAATTTTAGGAATGTCTTTAGACCAGAATATTAGACATCCTTTTGATTTCCATAATTACATCTTGTTGATTTTCCAGGATCACCTCCTGCAAGCTCAAGAACAGTCTTTGCCTACATGCAAGAAACCAAACAAAGAAGATCTGCGCAGAAGAACAAGTAGGTTTTGACAAAATTCACAAATGTAAAGAAAGCATACAGTAAGTGGAAGCAGGGGTGAGTGATCTAGGAAGAATACAGAGATAGTGTCCAGCCTTGCAGGAGTGGGGTTAGGAAAACTACAGCCCTTGATGTGTGTGTCACACAGTGATACTGGGACCACTGTTGTTCAACATCTCAGTTAACCACCTGCATGAAGAGACAGAATCCACCTTCAGCAAGTTTGCAGAAGAATGGTTGGTGGACCATTTGTTGTGTTGCTCTTCACAGGAACCTTGTCAGGGTGGAGAAAGGGGCAGACATTAATTTCATATGTTATAGCGAATGGAAATGCAAAGTCCTGTAGCTGGGTCCCTCAGCAACACCAAATTATCTGTGATCCAGCAGGGATCAAGGTCAGCAGTCTCCCAGGGTCATTAGAGAGAGTTTTACCAGCAGATTGATGGAGATGGTCCATCCCCTCTACTCAGCCCTGGTGAGACAAACCTGGAGTGCTGGCCCAGTGCTGGGGCCTCTGTGCAAAAGAAAGGGAGATACTGGAGTCATTCTTGCAAACAGCTACTTAGGGGTTAAGGGCTTGGAGCCCATGACACATGAGGAATACAGAAGGCTTAGGGGGGATTTTATCAATGTGCATAAATACCTCATGGAGAAAGTCCAGAAAATACACTGAAACACAGAAAAGCCATTTATACATGAGGAAATAGTAACTGTGAGGGTAATTGATCCATGGAGCTTGTTCCTCAGAGAGGTTATGGAGTCTTTCTCCTGGAGATACTGAAAACACAAGAGGAGTGACCTGCTCTGGCTCCCTAAAGGAGGGGTTGGACTGGGTGATCTCCACATGTACCTTGCAGCCTCAGCAATGCTGAGCGAGCAGCAGCTTTTCCTTTCATATGAATCAATCATCACTTCAGTTGTTAAGACTTGTCTAGCACGGCAAGTTTAAGATGAGACAATTTGAAGCTTTATTTAACCTTCACCCTAATCCTTAAATTAATGCAGATTTTGATTAACTTTGATAAAAGTAATTAACTTCCCCATTGGACTAGAGAAGATCCAGCATCAGTCTGGGTGACAAAACTGTGCATCATTGTAACTGTACCATGTGTTGTGGATGTTCCTGAAATGCTGCAGAGTGATGCTGAAAGTCCTCCTTTCTGGAATTGCATCTCCCATCATTCTGGTAGGTTCAGCACTCTCATTTTTGTTGTGCATTTTCCTAAAACAGGGGTACAACAGTACAAATGACACAGCAACCAAACACTACAGACCAACAACTGACAATCTGATTGCTATTATTTTGCTCAATCATTTTTAATACATTATTTCTAAGAAATTGATTGAATATTTCTGTTTCTCTATGAATTCTTTCAAAAGGCTGCTCTTTCTGAAGGATAAGAGAAGTGCATTGAAAAACTTCTCGGCAATGTGAAAAACGTCTTGGCAATGAACTTTGTCATTGTCAGGATATTTCCTCCTATATTTCACCCACAGAAATAGGAACAGGAGAGCAAAAAATCTCTAATATAACTTTCAGACAGTGCAGACATGTTTTTAAGGGGGTAACTTCCCCAGTAGTGATGAGCACTGGTAGATTCTGATATAAGGAAAAATATACTAATGTTTATCTACACACATATATATATATATATGTGTGTATATAAACAAATACTTTAAAAAGGTCTCAATTTCCCTCTCAGTTTTAGTCCATATAAGAAGTTTGCATAAGCAAGTTGCATGACCTAGTTTGGCACTCACATCCACTACAAAACGTTCATATTTGACATGAGAGCCACACATGAACATAAGGGCAATGGGTGTATGCACATCAATGTGTGTAGGCACATCATGCATTTAATACTCCATTGTCCTCAGAGTTTTAGGAAAGAAAACCCATACATGCTTTGAATTTCAAATTCTTGAAGGTATACTCTCACTGTGTGAGTAATTATCCAGCAGAGTGACACTATCACTAATGAGAATTTCTTGATTCACTGGTTATTCTGTTTGCTTTGAACCATGACAATCACTGTAGATGCAACCGGGTGGACACTATTATCCTTCAGGAAACAGTAGTGTTGACATCCTACTTTGATACACCACTCTAAAAGGAAGAAAGTAAAAATATCCAGAAATGAGATAATCTTAAAAAATAACTGATGAAACAAGGAAAGCAAATGGATTAGCATGAAACTATACTTCAGCTAAATATAGAACTGAGACACAGGAATGAAACATAAGAAGTTCTATTTTACGACATTTTCTAGTTTTATAGATGTGCATGATCTCTGGTTTACTGTTGCATGTGAAAGTTGGACCGCACAGAACAGAATATGTTGCTGCTTCTATCACATTTCTAAATAACAAAAAATAACATGACAAGGATTATTAAGCAGTGTGAAGCAAGTAAAATAACAGAAGCAGAAATAACAAGGTTATCAACATTCTTCCTGAACAGTTATTTCTATGAATTATGCTGGTATAGCTCCGTACATCTCTACTCAGGAACAGAGACTAAAAAGTGTCTGAGTTTTTACTTTTGCAAAATGGTTTCTGGGACAGAGCAAGAGTATCAAAATAATAATAATAATTATTATTATAATTATAGAAAATCCCTAAATAACCTCTCTTTAAACTGAAATCCTACTCCTTTTGTGACACTCTGAAATATTTATTTAGCTGAACTTCAATATATTATAGGCAAACATATTTCAGAATGCTACTTCAAATATTCAATTACTTGAAAAAGTAGTTCAAATAAAAATTTTAATCAAGAGAGGATTGTAACATTTTCCAAAATCAAAGTTGTCACAAAATTCTGGAAGGAAAAAAACCCCAATATTTTACCACCATCCCGCTAAAAAGCAAGTGAAAACATAAATTGCAAGCAGAAATGTTAAAGTGAATTCAAGAATTGTGTCTCATATTCGGGATTCATTGCTCACTTTCCTGCCTCCCTTTGCAGGCAGCTGTCACACTGACAGTCCTTCTTTCCAGAGGTGTGCAGACTGTCCAGAAAGTACTTCTAGCTCAGCTTGGATAAAGATTAGGTGCAGTGGGTGGTCAGACCCAGCACAGCAGAATTGTCAGAGAAGGCTCACTGCCAGTACAAAAATAAGGATGCCATGCACACCTGTCTGCAGTCTTTTATTAACATATAGTTGGAGATTAGTTTGAGAGTAGAAAGACCATTAGTGTCTGTATAGCCATATGTCACGTTAAAGGAGGAGGTTGGTATGAGGGCCTGGTAGGGTAAGATCACTTTGGTAGGGACAAAGGTCACTTTTTAGGGACAACAAAAGGACTGAACAAGCATCCAAAGCCATCAGGAAATGACAACAGACACCAGACATGGCAGGAGCAGGATGTCAGGGATGAGCTTGTTTCAGAGGTCAGCAGGTTTGCAGCAGTTCCCTCCACTGTGTATTGGTAGCAAGCTCGTGAGAAGACTGGAAGGAATTCCAAAGTAATCAGTTTCTGTCCCAGCTTGCTCAGATTCAGGGATGTGTATAAAGTATCCTCAACTCAACATATCTATCATGCTAATTTAGGATGACCTCTTGTGAAAGAGGGTCATTCAAACTCATGTCATGAGTGCTGCTATTAAGTCCCACTGCCATTGGCAGATGGATCCCTGATTCCTTACAGTGACATCAGCTGTTCACTTCACCAGCCAGGCTACATTTCCAGAATCCTGGGGAGATTAACCAGCACTCTCTGGAAAGGTATAAAAAACCTAACTCGGTGTTTGGTCATATAAGCCTTTGTGTTACCTTTGCTGTTCACAGGACCATCAATCATCATTATTATTTTATATCTATTATTTACATCTTGGCACTGTTGCTGTGGTTTCTATAAATATTATCCAATCACCTCTAAATGTATTCTTATTTTCTGGAAAGTATTTTTATTGCCACTCTCTTGTTCATATCCATTCCTGCTAAGGTAGGGGTGATGCACTCCAGTTTACACTTGCCAGGGGTACACTCACTCCTTGTCCAGCCCCTTCTGTCATCAGATCAAGGAATCACATCCTTACCTCCTTGGTGGATGCAGACCAAGACACCTACAGAAGACTTAGTCCTGAGATTGAGACTGCCACAGCTGAGAATCCAAGCCCTGTTTCAGCCCTGGGCTGTTTGGTGATGGAGAATCTGGCAGCACTAGGTGAACTTTTAAGTGAAATAAGTTTATTGTAATAAAATACAAAGACTAGGAAAAAGTAAAAAGCAATTGCCTTATTTTGAGGCAGACAAGAAAACCCCCCTCTAAGTATAGCATTCCTTCTCCTTTAGCTCTCACTCTAGCTTGGTTTCATTTTGTTTTCTCTGTTCTCCCCTGCCAGTGGAATAACAAGTCAGCTATCTCTAAAGTCAATTCAAACATCTCCCAGGAAATAAGCAGCAGTCTGTTAGATAAATTTCAGTCTTTTCTTGCTCAGGAGCATACTGCTCTAAGATGAAGTCTCTCATTATATCCTTTTTTCTTGGACGACTTCTGCTGAATGGAAGTTCAGCCCTGGGTGTTCCTATAATCTCCAACACTGAAAGTGATTTGATAGGGCATTATCTCTTCTCTCCTGCACTGCTCTGCTGCAGTCACAGTTTCAGTCACTTGTCATTGAGAGAAAATTCATTCCTATGGGGAAAGAGCCAGGTAGGTTTAACTATTAATTGACTGCAGAAAGTACTGGAATTTCTTCCTGACAAAAAGGTAAGTAAGGAACATTCCCCATACCTCTGAGTATTAACTGCAATGTATCAATTTTTAATAGTGGTAACCTCAGAACACTTGATTTAGCCTTGATATCATTAACACAAAAAAATCCCTTGAAGGTCACTGTGCTTGTAGAGATGACTTCTAAATAGAGATGTTGTGAGACTGTCTTTTAGGCTCTGTAAAACACAAATAATTGGGCTTGAGAATACTTTTTAAAATATTTGTATGACAGCATAGGTGAGAAATGTTTTTATGATATTCTGAAGGGCTTTTGTCTGTATCCCTGATCATTCTAAGCATAAATCTACTCATGATATTTTTTTACAGTACTACTGCTAAAGGATTGGTACTATTTTACGTAGTCATAGGGGCAAAATAGATGTGTGGTATGAAAGATAGGAAATACCATAATGATTTATTCACTTCACTGTTGACCAAAACCAGACTCTGTATTTAATACAGACTACCCAAAGTAGCCATAATGAGCTCATTTGTTTGCCACACTGAAAAATCTGGTCTGTATATCTACTGAATTTTCATATATTTATCTCATTGAAAAGTTGTGTTAATGAAATAAAGTACTGGAAATTGACATCTCATCCTTCAGTGAGAAGGATCAGATCAGAGTTAAATTGGATGACTTTGGTGCACAGTTTCAAATGCTTGCTGCCATTTTATTTTTTTTTTGGGTATTTATGAAGTTGATGCAAATACATTTCAGAGTGAACAAAGACATTCCATGTCAGCTGAAAGTTTGTTAAAATCTCTGATTCCACAGATTGTTCATGAGACCTAAAGAAGATGATGAAGTGAATTGACACTTATTTTTCTCACTAAATTATATTATTGGCATAGTACCTGTTGTCAGAATCATGTTGACATAGGAAATGATTTGGCAGAATAAAATGAGCTGAGAACAGCAAAGTTGCTTTCCTTTTCATTTATCAGAATATTCAATCCCTTCAATAGATCTTGTTATATACACAATTTATGGATCAATAATTATCAGGACAAAGAGGATGCCTTGTCCCCTTGATACTGTCTCTGTCAATTAAACTGCTTTTTCTGCTCAATAAAAAAAAAATATTCAGAACATATGTGTTTCAAAGAAGGAAAACCACAAAATTATGAGCATAAGACACAGTATAGGAACAGGTATCAGAGTCCTACTGGATTTAAGTTACTTATTAATTAGAGAGACTACAGAATCTCATACAAAAAAAAAAAAGGTGTTTTTGTTGCCTTATTCAAAATGAGAAAAGCAAATAAAATACCCGTGTACTAAATATTAAGTAGGTACTTAACACATTTGGGTGTCAATCTAAGGCAAATACGCATAAACCCTGCTGTGCCAGGACCCCAGAGCAGCTGTGCTGGGCTCTGCATGTGGACAGCAGAGAATGACTGCAGCACAAAGGAAGGGGAGGTTCTCCAGGTGTTACTGTGGCAATGGGAACAGCATGGCCAAGGCATGAACTAATCCTCATAGAGGGGGCTTTGATCTCCTGTCCTATATCCCAAACAATTAACATGCTGTCTGTAATGGCATGACATATAGTACAACCAGGTAAGTGGACTGAGTCTCTCTCTTTTTTATTTTTTAAATCTACATCTCTAGGAGCAATAGCATCCTTGTTCTTTTAAGTAATTGATTTCAGTGCAGGTCAGAAATCCATATTGCTTAGCAAGTAAATATTGTCAAGTAAATAATGGTGCTGAGGAATGTAAACAATGATGTTTGCTATTTGACCTTAGTAAGCCCACAGGGTCAATGAAAACTTGCTGAAGGAATCATAATTTCTGATTAACCAGCTAGGAAAAATCCTGTTACAAACCAAACAAAAAGAACGAATGCAATAAAAATGACAGAAGATATGTAGAATCTTTTATAAGTTATTCTTAAATTGATCCATTGTTTTCATTCAATGGTTGTAAATAAGAAGAAATAGATTTAGAATGTGATATTTGGTCAGCTTGTTTTTTTTCTTCACTCAAAGTAATTTTGATTTTGGAGTACAAATTGATTTTATTTCATCTTGTTATTATACCTTCCTTCAAGCTAAGAAAATATTTTGATAGCCAAATCCAAATTGTAAGTCTGATTAGACAACTGACCATATTTATAAAAGTAAAATTTAGGAATATTAAAAAAAAAATTTCAATATTCTACCTATCAAATGTGTGAAATATGTGTAGTTAATATTTTACTGTGAATTTGTACAGATGCACATTTGCATAAACTGCATAGATATGTATCTAATATTTACAAGCACACTTTCATTAAGGGAACACTGAAGTTGCAGTGTTAGAGGAATTTGAGAAAGTCATGAATTCTTATTTTATTAAAATTGTGGTCATATTTCCCTGCCTTTATTCACATAATAACAGGTGTCCTGATGTGTATACACACCTTGGACAACCTCACAAATGAAGGTGGGATAGGTAAAGCTTCCTATTGAAATGGGAATAAAATGAGGTTGGACTACCCGAGGAGACTCATGTACCGAGGCTCTAATGTTCTTTACCTGGAGGTTGGCCAAGTTGAAACCATCTGCAAATATGTAATACATAGTAGAGCTATTTTGTACAGTTTTAGGTGCATCAACTTCATAAGTGCTGGAATACCAGACCTTGTAGTCCCTGCCTGTCTTCCCTGGGGTGCCACATCCCAAATTTCCACGCTTAATTTGTCTTTCTACCTCATTTAGACCATAAATCGGGAAAAAGAATGCATGGGAATAAGCAATGTGCCTTCCCAGCTTTGAGGGGAACCAGCACTGGGTTTTATCAGGAAGTTGCTCACAGCACAGGGCGAGCAGGGAGAGAGGTCAGAGAGCCTGGCTGGGCTGCTCCTGGCCCCTGCAGCCTGCTGAGGAGAAGGGACTTCAGCTGCATTCCTAAGGGAAGGGACAGAGGGCCCAAAGAAAGCGAATCAAGTCACAAAACTTGAAATTGAGAAGATCAGACTCTGCAGAATCGTGACTGGACCACATCATGACCCAAGAAAGCCAACATACAAAGGACAACAGAGAGTCCTTGGCACCTGGGAGAGATTTTAGCCAAAATTTTTGCTCGATAAGTCTTTATTTCTGCTGCATAGAAAGTGTAAAGCGTGTTTCCCCAGCCAGGGAAGATTTTTGTTGAGAGTCCCTTTCATATCTGCGACTACAAAAGAGCATTGATTCATGCCAGAACCTGTAAAATGCATCCTTACTTGGATCAACCTAGTGATTGCTTCTCTGACTTGGTGAAGGGAAATTATGGAGGGGATAAATTTAATATAACCAGTAAATACAAGAAAAACATATTTGTAAAATATTAAAAATTGTTATCTGTAAAATGTATTACATAAATCAGGGTTACCTTGTATCAACACGTTGTTCATGAGAAGATTATGATTTTCTTTAAATATTTTTCTTCCTTTTTTATTTTTTCTTTTCTTATATTTTAAAAGCTGCACATTCTGAAGCATTTTATACAGAAAGGTGGTATCTCTCAGTTTCCTATATTTGAGGATATATTTCAAATTAGAAAGGAATTTGAAGCCTTCTGGAAGCACACTAAAAGGGACCAAAGTCAATTATCACTTCCAATATTGACACTAGAGGTAGCCATTAATCCTGAATGTGAAATTAGGGCCCAGGTTAGAAATAACAGTAATTGATTGAACATTTAATGACTTTGAATGGATTGTATTTTTTTTTTTGCTTTCCACCAAAACTCTTCCTTTTTTTCACTTCTGATATAATCTTTAATCCTTTGTTCTCTTATCAATATAATAATTTGGATTTTAGTCCACACAAACCCCTCTGCAACAAAATCCTAGACTTCACAAGAGTGTGCCACTGGTTGGAAAAACATTTAGTAGCATGGCAGAAAAAAAGAGTTACCCAAAAAGTAATCCACAGGAAGACAATTTCTGTATTTTCGTTTAGCTCTCAAAAATAATGTGTTTGACTCCCTCATTTTATGTGGCAGTTTTTATGCCATTTGTGTGTGTTGAGACTTGATGCTAGACTGTGTCTCTGAGAAGAGCTTTATTCTCCTATCTGCAGAAAAAGTTGCTCTTTTAATAAGAATTTAAAAATTAAAAAATGGCTTTCATTCAAGACCTGAATGCTTTAAACTTGTTTTGCAATCAATATAGAACACAGCTGGCCTGCTGCAGGAAAATAGCACCTTGATGATAATTAATATGTTGTGCTATGGTGGTTTTAGCTCACTGAGATCAAGCACTTTACCTAGAAGAAACCCATGAGCTCTTTCTCTAATCAGTGCTTCTTTTAGAGTATTAATGCAATTTATCAGTTGGAAACTGTAGAGCAATATTATTAGGGAATTATAGAAATAACATTTTCAAGGCATTATTACTATATTTTTACTCTGATTTATAATTAAATCCCCTAGAATTATATAGAAATAATGCTAAAAATCAGGCTTAGACCACATAAGTGAATACATTTATGAAAAAAATATTTTTCAGAGACTGAGGGAAGCTGTGTAACCTCTGATTTGTGTTTCCAATGAGTGAAGAAATGGCTTATGTCCATTTGAAAATTGGTTAAAATGTAGGAGCGTACATGTTCATACATTCTTGTTCACAGAATATGGGACATTCCTGAATAGCAGAAAATGTTTGATTTTGAAAATTGAAAATTGCTAGCTGGGAAAAACCTTATTGATACACATAATCTTTTAAAAAGCACTACAATCAACCTACATTTAGGATCACAAGATATCTAAATATGATTTGCAGATATAGCTCACAACTTCAAAACATTACTAATATCTTACCAGAAAGCTTGTTTTTCTGTGAAGTAGTTTTGGGTTTGGAAGATATACGAATTACATACCTCTAAATATAAATATAAATATATATATATGTATGTATGTATGTATGTATATATATATATATATATATATATATATATAGCAATAACAACTTATTGAAGGGAAAGTGTTCTGATTCATTCTGCTTTTTCTGAGGTTGAAGTTCTGAGTAGTACTGTTTAAACACTGTTAAATTATATTAACACCCACTTAATATGCAGGTGGTGACCTTGTTAGTAGTAATTTGGTAGAATGAACTGATTATATAAAAGTACCTCATGTTCTAAGAAGTTGGCCTCTCACAAGCAGAAAATGACAATATATATTAACATGGTTTGTGGATGGCTCATCAGTTTTCAAAATACAATTTTTTTAATGTGGTCTTTATTTTTTATTCTCTTTAAGGTTTCTAATAAATATTTTTTCTTTATTATTAAAATATCTTTTCTGAAGAGTTTGTATGCTGGCAATAGCTTATGTTTGTCTTCATCCTTATTTTAGTAGCCAGTGACTAACCACCCTGTTCTCAGAACAATCATGCCATATTGATCCTGCAGATATTGCATTATAAAATGGGTTGATATTATGATTAAATATTTCAAAGGTTACTCACAGCCTAAATGTGACTTGTAAATTAGGGTGGTGGTTTTCTACTTTAAAGAAAATGGATGCTATAGCAGTATTACGTTTGAAAAAGAAAAAGAAAATCAAAATTGTTCAACTACAACCCTATTCAGTGACAGACAAAATTTGTAGCTTAGCTGAAGCTCTATAAATTACTGTGTGACTTCTTGAATGGGAACGTTTTAATAATATGGTAAGAAAAGTTTCTTGTATTAAGTCAGAGCTTGTTATTTCCACTGCAAATAAAACTTAGTGATGATGATTTATCATCATCAGGTTTGTAGGAGCTGACGAAAGTTTTTGTAATGCCACTTGAACTGTTGCTTTGGAAAGAGGGAAATGGCTTCAAACTGAAAGTAGGTAGGTTTAGATTAGGTTTAAGGAATAAATTATTCCCTGTGAGGGTGGTGAGGCCCTGGCACAGGTTTCCCAAAGAAGCTGTGGGTGCCCCATCCCTGGAAGTGTTCAAGGCCAGGTTGGATGAGGCTCTGAACAACCTGGGATAGTGGAAGGTGTCCCTGCCTGTAAAGATGATCTTTAAAGTCCCTTTCAACTCAAACCATTCTGTGCTGTATGAAAAAATAGGAAATAACCAGGAAGAAGGAGTAAGAGAGAACAGCTGTAGAACAGGCATTTTTTGTCTGAGCTTTGAAGTGAGAAGCTCAAGTTTCTGTTTTCTACACCAAATCTGTGGGGTCAATTTAAACAATTGTTAGATAAAATACAAAATCCACATCCCAAATAAAACCAGAGTTCTTAAAGCAACATTTATTTTTGTTCTGTGTATCTGAGTCCAAGCTCTCTGTTCTGTAGTGTTCTCAGTTCAGCAAGACTTAAACATCTTACCAAAATTAATGAAATTTTCATGTGGAAACCCTCCCTTTTAATGGAAATTACAAGATTGGAAGTTCATTATGGAAAAAAAATACAAGAAAACACAAATGAAGGTATGAGTCACCAGGAACAGGTTTTGAGAGGAAGAACAGCAATAGTAGCAGTTATAGTGAAAGTTATATCTATTTGTGTTTGCTTTTAACAGAAATATTCAAACCTTTTATGAGTTTAGTTGCTTTTTGACAGCTTTTAAAGTTTGATTTTCAAATAAGAGATCTTTCAAAAAGAGCCTTAAAATGTTCTATTTTTGGTGTCTTTAGAATGAAATTGGTTTATTCTGAGCTAATACTTATTTTAATTTGTAATTTGTTTTAATTTTACAATGTGTAGGAGAAAAAAGTGGCAACATAGTCTCATGCTTCTGAAATGAATTTTTCTGGACTAAAATGCTATGATAAGATACTTTCTGCGCTTCTTTCTGAAACAGTTTTGAATTATTTTTAAAGCATTATATTAAAAAATAATAGGAATGTGATAATAATACATGTGCTGACAGAACTGTAAATACTAGGCCTAACCAGATAGCGAGATGATTTTTTTTTTAAACTCAGTTACTTGCTAAGTAAATTTACAAATTAAGCAAAGTATACAATCAAATTATGTCAGTGCCCTTTACCTGTGAATTCACCATGGTGATGTATTTACTCTGCTGTTTCCTGTTCTTTTAGCAGCTGGAGCAGAGATGAAAAGTTGATTAATCAAGGTAAGCTTCTTTTCCTTTCATGTTATCATTTTGATTAATTAGTAATTACCCAACTCTTTCCTACTTTTATTAGCTTCTCCTAGTGTAGTGTCAGGTTTGGAAAACTTTTGAACTACGTGACTTGTCTCCTCAGACCACACTCTGGTGCTTTTGTAAACACTTTAAATTTGTGGCATTATATGCTGCAAAGTGTCAGAGAACTGTTTATGGGAACAGACAATTCAATTTAAAGTATATCATATATATATATATATGCATTAAAGGTATAGCTGGGTTTGTGTAATTAATATTCAAACCCATCAGTTGTAGTTGATGAGCTGCAGCATGCAAAGAATTGCTAAATAAAGATTTTGAAGAAATAAAAGAAAAAGAGATATATCTAGCAACCTGTTTAAAATGCTAATTAAAAAGTTACAGCCTCACTAAAATGAAAATTGTCTAAATACTTGGGAGGTCTGGCTTACTCTAAAGAAAATGTTAGAAATATTTTAATAGTTATTCAATTGCTATCAAACATTATGTTGTTTATTCTAGGAGAATTCAATAACTATTTATATATTAAATATAATTGCAAATTTCAGTGTCCTTTTTTAAGACAGAATTATTGAAATCAATCAGTTTGATAAAGTAATGAAATTAATTTGGCTTCAAAGTATTTCAATTCAAAATATCAGGTGACTGAAAATAAATCCTAGTATTACATGGACAGCTTAATATGCTAATTGAATAAAGCCCTTACAATAAATGAATGACATAGAAAACATATTTGAGTATTTGTTAAGGTTTTTTCACTATCTATATATTAACTATAAATTCGCTGCAGAAAAAATTTCAGAATAGGAAGACTTATTTTATGTATCTAGTTTTTAAAAGAATAAAATATCTGACACCACAATTTAAACTTGATTTCTCTATTGATGGTAGATTACCAATAGCCTTCAGTAGATTTTGTGCAAGCTAATTTTGGAACATCTAAATTAAGAAACAAATTTTAACTATTAGTTGAATCATTTAAAATTAAGTGTCAGTGTTAAATGTTTAAATGAAAATTCATGAACATTTCTTTAAAGTCAGTAAACTGAAGAAAAAATAATAGTTTGCAAGCTCAAACCAAATAAAACAAGACACTTCTTCATAGCTTTTAAGTCCATTATGCCATTGACAATCTAAACAGGTCATTAATCTCTTAGAATAGAGGAAATCCTATGAAATTGTAAGTATTTGACGTAAATATTTTTTTAAATATACACACTTTGTTGAAGACAACGTGGATGATCTGTGGGTGTCTGTGGATGTCAGTGGTTCAAGTCCAAAGAAAGGTAATTTCAGAGGGGATCACACTGACACATTTCAGTGACAAAGACTGCAGTTGGCTTTGGAAACGCCACACCCTGACACATAACCAACAGCTTTTTATTTCCTTTCATTTTATTTTAAAAAAAACAACACAAATGTTCCCCAGCTTTGAATACAAACTAAGATAGGTTATAGATGTTTTGTCTTGAATCAAATGTTCTGCTCACTCATTTTTCAGTAGAATAAAGGAAACAGTAGTATTACCTAGGATTTATAGGTTTATGATTTATACATATTAAAGGACTCTATAAAGAGGCAAACCTATTTTTTCTTCCTCTTTTAAGATAGGAAAATGGAAACAGAATGAAGAGTGACCTGCTTAAATTCATCTGGAAAACCGTGACAAAATTTACAACTGAACTCTTCCCCTTGTTTCTTTGTTGAAGCTCAATCTGTTATAACACAGGGAACCAGAGAGAGCTGAAACTGTGCAGTGCTTGAAGCCTTGATAAAGAAAGGTTAAAGGCAGCAGCAGCCTGTGAATGCTACTCTGGTCCTGATTCAAGCTCACCCAGTGGGGGGAAGGCTGGGTCACTGCGGACACGACTTGAGGAAATCTAGGGGGAAGCTTGAACAAATCATTTCTGATCTGTGAGTGAAAACGTGGAAGCTCAGTGTCTTTTCTTCTGCTTGGCTGCTCCCAATTCAGTTGCAAATAAAGGCACTTCTTGAGTTAATAAAGGAAATGGGTGAGATCATTCTCTAGACAGCAGTTCAGGAGCAACAAATGGTCACACCATTTAACCTGCTTAGGCAGAGGTCCAAGAATAGCTGTGTTACCTGTAATAAGCTCATTAATATCTACAGAGACACCCATTTTAAAAGCTCTCCAAATAGATACAATACTTAGTTAATCAATATAATAAACATTATATTAAGGAAAGTATGTCTAACTTGTGCTCATTCAAATTAATTCAAAATGCATCTAAATTTATTTAATCATATTTAAAACTTTGAAACATAAACTCTTAACCATATTTACTTTAATTTAACTCTTATATCATCCTCACATATATCAAAGGCATTTCTCTGAAAAAATAGGTTGGTTTAACTCTACCTTTCTTTTTGTTTGTTTTTTTTATTTTTTTATTTTGTTTTTTGGCTGAAGAGTATTCATCCACCATTAGATCTGATTTCATAAATCATAATAATAAAAAGCAATTCTTTCCTGGCCTGACTTTTGACAAGATTAATACTGAATAATTAAAAAAAAATATTGCATGAACCATCTCAAGTTTTAACTTTAAAGACATTTCTCTGTTTTATTCTGCAAGTTTGCTTCTCACATATTTCTAAACAAATGCAATTCGATAAAAACCTACTGCCAAAAATCAAGTTTTGGTTGTAACAGAGGAAACACATAGATCCTGCAGAAACGTTGAAATGCAGAATTAGCCACAAAGACTAGTTCTTTCTGCATCTCTCATTTTTTCACACCAGAAGTTTATCCTAGTAAAACAAGATGTCATTCGATGATGGAAATTCAGGAAGCAGACATTGTATGTGATTTGTCTCTCTCTCAGGATTGCTTGTTCACAAGACTAGGAGTCCTCTTCCAAAACAGAGATATTGGCACTTTGGCAGTACCAATATGACACAGCGACAGCAGCAGCTTGACTCCATTGACATTAGCTCTTCCCATTAGCTAATATCAGTGGGCTAATTAGCACGGCAATGCTGTACTTTGGAAGCTCATGTCCTGGTCATCCCTACATTACAGCTGAAGCATGACAGAGTCACTTGGTGGGGAAGGCACTTTGGGAGATCTGTAGTCACACCTCCTGCCCAAATCAGCAGGGAAAGCTCTGGAGTCAGACCAGAGCTTAGGGCTTTCTCCAATCAGGTCTTGAAAACCTCAAGGGCTGAGATTTAAAAGAGTTAACTCCCATGCTTGAGTGACCATGAGAGAAAACACCAATTTATTCTTATACCCAGCCTTAAGCATCTCATTTCAATTTATGCCTGGTTTTCATGTGGGTTTTTGTTTGTTTGTTTTTGCTTGTTTTTGTTTTGTTGGGGTTTTTGTTGTTGTTTGTTTGTTTTTTGGTTTTTTTTCCCCAGCTTCTTCCCTGCAGCCATCTCTTCTCCTGGATGAAATCCAGCTCCCTCAGCCAAGTACCCAAGATTTGCCTGGTTTGACACGTATACTCTTACCTTTCTTCAACTTCTAGATGCCTTTGTTTTACTTGGTGGTCCAAACTGCAGCTTTATGTGATCTAATGAATGATAAATAGAAGGGATGGAGCAAATAGTAAGATAGTTTATGGATAAAAAATATTTCCTAATGCATTACTTGAATTGCTCAATATTATCGAGTGTGTGCTTCAAAAGGCTCCTGCTCTTGTTAATGCAGTCCAGGAAATATTTATGATTTCATAAGCAAATGATGTGGGCAAAGGTCCCATTAAGTGCCATCATTCAGTGTATTTGTTTGGACAGTCAACAGATAAATTGCACAGAATGGTGAAAGATAGGTAATAATTAGTTTGTATTAAGAAATTCAAAATGAAAATGAATATAGCAAGAAGCAGGTCTTCCCTTCTGAAAGTGGGAAATCAGAAGTAGAAATATACTATATTCTTATTGTGGTAGTAACTCCATTTTAATATTGGACTAAGTATGAGACATAGTTAATTATGTGTAAAAGTCTCATTTCCAAGAAAAATGCTTGATATATATTTCTGAAGACTTCATTCTTCTGCTAAGTGTAAACCATAGGTTCAACCTGAGGAACAGCTGCAAAAAATGCTTATCCCATGGTATGTTTCTGAAAAGACAGAAGAGATGTAGCTTTTTGACCATTCAGTTCCTGCCAAGTGTGATGGCACTTCCTACCAGGGTGCTAATTACTCTCCCCTGAGGCCATGGTTTTATTGATCTGGACTCTTGGCTTCTGGCAATTGGATGGAGGTCACAAAACTCATTTCATGTAGTTCTTGAACTCTGAATTAAAGGTGTATGTGTACAACTGCTATTTGTAACTCATTACTCTGCTAAAACTGCACTAAGTCAGTGCAGTGTTAAGACAATTTAAAGCTGCTGCCTGTGTGCTAACCATTCTCTTAACCCCTGGGTATTAACTTTTGGAAACTGGAGGAATACTGTGTCACTGCCTCGCCATGGAAGCCTCACCTTAAAGACGTGTTATTTCTGAGAATGACATCTTGGTGCCAGCAAATACTAGTTACATGCTGTGTCATTTCAAAAAGTACAGTCTTCAAAGAGAGGTCTCTCAGGAAATCAATGGAAGGCCATAAATAAAAACTTAGATATTATTTGGGTAGGCAAGTCACTACAGTGACCACAGTTTTCAGCTGGGAAATTGGTCATGATGACATTTTGTCATAACCTGAGTTTCAGAGTCACTTCTAGCAACAGTTAAGTTCATTGTTCTACATTTGTATATTAAAATCTATTTTGTATTATTTGTTGCTTAATATATCTTGCTTTACTGTTTTATTTCCTACCCTTGCTTGGAATCCTGTTTAATGGAATCCTGTTTTATTTTGGTTGGTGTTGTTTTTTTTTTTCTCTGTGCCTCTTGTGCTTCATTGTTTTCCCTTATTTATTATCCTGTTTTTCCATTTCTCTTCATCCAGTGCTTTTGGTTGGGTTTTTTTTTTGTTTGTTTTTTGGTTTTTTTTTTGGTTTTTTTTTTGACAAACACAATCTGTTCATTTCCACCTCTGTAGGAACATAGATAAGAGACTATGTCATACCTGTGATAGGTTGGGGAAACCCTGTTTCCATATTTATATGGACATCTCATCTTCTTTTCCCCGTTCTTTCCAATTGCAGTTATGGTTTACACTGCAGCTGCTTTGCAGAGAGCAGCCAGACTGATGGGATGAGCTGGAGAAGGTCTGACACTGATAGAACTTTCTGTAACACTTGTGGAAACTCTGAGGAAACTAGTTGTACAGGAAAATAGAACTATATAATTAAAAGACACAGAACTTCTAGTTAAGAGATTTAATTTGCTTGCAAATTTTGGTCTATAAAATAAGTGTTTAATTAATCTACCTTTATATGTCCACAGTACCATTGTGAATTGATCATCTAGATTCTTGTATGGTTAATTGTGAGAAATATATTTTGCATGAGGGTTTTCTGTCTTGTCTTAAATGTCTTAGGATAAGAATAATGGTACTGTAGAATTGTTTGGGTTTTTTTTTTTTTCCTACTGAAAATAAAGGCTTCTGAAAAGAGGCTCTCAACTGAAGATATTGTGAGATTACTGTTTAAAGAAGAATGTGATTAATAAATAAATATTTTTCAGTGATGCTCTAAACCAGACATTTCTAAGTGTTCCCTAACTACTGCATTTTTATATTTTTGTATGTAAGCAAGAAATTTTAGAAATCTTGACAGTAACTTAAATTTTTTAAATGTTATGGTCATATCAATGAACCTAGACTAATAAAAATTGTCCTGAGCTGCCTGTAAAATAGATGGTCCCAGCTTTGACCTGCTGGAAACCAAAAGTGTTTAGTTGCTCATCATGAAAGCAGCATGGCTTCTCTTGGTGAAAGTTCAGCATGCCTAGCTGGAGTTTACAGAATTAGTTTTGTCAGGAAGCTACTGGCAAGTGCTGCCCATACCATGCTGCTTTCTGTCCCCAGACTGCCCTCACACTGGCCCTACATTCTGAAGCCCATGAGGAGAGATGCCAGAGGGCAAAGCACATTGCTTTGTGCAGAAGAAAAGTATAAAATGTTGCTAAACCACAGTAAGCTAAACCACTTTTTCTTTTAAAGTTTGTAGAAATACTAAGAGCATATAAATAGTGTGAGCTCCCCTGCATTGTACAACATGTTCTCTACTCCTGGGGATCATTCTGTATTGATGCCACTATAATCTTACTATCTATCATTATAGAATATGAAAAGAAATTTGCATGAAAATTTCCTCTTTTTTTTTTTCCTTACTTGTGAAAATCTGTGAAATTCCTAACTTTCACTAACATTTGTCTATCTTCATCGATGTACAAGTCTTCTTCTTTACTCTTGGTGATGCAATGATGGGGAATAGTGTATAACTGCTCTTCAGGAATTGCCAAAAGCATAACACTTTTTCTAATGAGGCAAGCACAGGATGCTAATCATACATACTTCTAAAACACATGGTGGCAATTGTTATCATCTTTAAAACTTCTCTGTCTTGGCTAGAACAAAAAGAAATGTCATGTTCCAGAAAGTAGAAAATATCTCTTCCTCATAAAGCAAACACACAAACAACTCTCAATGTATCATTTCTGGCCTTGAAATGTCTGTGATGCACATTAGTGTGTTGCATCCAAAATAATTTTCACAGTGTTGTTTAAATAAGTGATTCTGTTGATTTAATGTTACACTTCTGTCAATCTTACACTACAGCATCACCAGTTATAACATCAGCCATTAACTGGGCAATATCATGAAAAGGACAGCCTGGCAACTGACCTTGATGATGAAATATCTAATAACTGGTAGTAAAAACACCCTACCATATATATTACAAGGATTTTAAACCCATTCTGTGATTGTCTTGAAAGGATAAATTCTTTTTTTACCTCATTACTACAAACTAATATTTTTATTTTTACTCTTATGACTTCACATGACTACTTCCAAGGACTCATGGATCTCCTGCATCATGCACTTTGATGCATGTTATATGCAAGTAATGTTACTTTATTATGGAAATCAAAATCTCAGTAGGTTTCTTTTACTTATATTTAATCAGATATACCTCTAAGAGTTTTAATAAACAGGGAACATCATAATATGATCAATAAATATTACTCCTAAAAGTAGGACTGAACTTATTATTCCAATACTTGCTGACTTTTTGAATAAGGCTGTCGGGGTCTGGAGGATTATTCATATGCATGAGTTAGGAATATGCAAAAGTATCAACAGAATGAAGGTCATAACTTACTGAATGAGCCTTTTCCTCAGTTATTTTTGAACCACAAGCACATTTTCCTAAAGCTTGAGTTGTGTCTACTGCATCTGCTGATGGCCTTGAAGCCAAAATTTGCTACACCTGCAAAACAGGCTCAGTTTCCCTTGTACATTCAGCTGAGAGAAAGTCTACAATGGTTCTTAGATTATCTGAAAGACTGTCCTTAACACAGGGATTAAAGTAACACACTTTATTGCACAATTTGCAATATTATGTTTGAAGTCTCTCCAGGATCACTCAACCCACTGAGCATAATTTCAGAACTTAGTAGTACCATTAAAAATAAATATTCTATTGACTATTCTAGCAAATTGCCATTACAAAAAAAATGGCAAGGTTCTCTGCTCTACGCTAAAATGTCTGATCTTTGTCACACCATACAGTGATTCTATACAAAGCTTCCTGGTATTTGAAGACTGTGAAAGAAAACATGAACTAAAAACCTTCCTGCATTTAAATCTTTGAAGTGAATGCTCAGGCAGTGAAAAGAAAATATGCTACTCTGCTTTGCTTTACCAAGTCATATTACTTCTCTGCTTAACAACACTAATAAAATAATGCAACCATGATAACCTAGAGAGAGCTCTAGTGTTAAATGCATGTCTGAGTCTTTCTCATGGTATGATTTCTTGACCTTCTTCCAAGTCTCTCATATATGGTGTGTCACTAATTATTTACATCTTTTCCAGACTGTCTGTTCCACAGACTATCAAGTTAGTGAAGTGCTTATTTTTTTTCACTGTATGAGCCATTGATATATGGGATTGGTACCTAGTGATATATAAATGCCTGGAGTTCAAATCCATTTTTGTGTTTGACCTTCATAATGTGAACAAGTAGATACAGTTAAAGTTGATGAACTATACTGAATGAATTATATTTAGACAAGTAAATAGGTCTAGGAAACACTTCATTTTCCTTGGATTTTATGACTATGGTTGTGTGCTCTTTATGCTTATAATTCTCAGTGGTTTTGAGAACTGAATGTATGTACAGCCATATTTTTGAATTATTCAGCTCATCTAACTGAGGGTAGAAATACACGAGGACCTAAGAAGCAAGAGAGATTTTTCTGCAGAAATGGTGTTCTCCACAGTACAACAACTGAAGTCTTCATTTCACTTTTCTCTCCTCTCTTTATGTTACAGACACAGGAGTGCAGCTATGCTGGAAGGACTTGATAACATTGACTCACTCTGGTCAATATCTCCAGAATGAATTGTGCCAAATTTGCAGAAGATACCTGTGGCTCAGATTTCCAATGGGAATTGGGAAGATCTGTCTTCAGAAATTTCCTCTTAGAAAAATGCTGCCCAAGGATCAAGATATTTTCATTTCAGGAATCTACTGTTTAGAAGGAGACATTAAAGTAGCACTGCAAATCCTTTCTTAACATAAATGAAGTCCCTCCTTCCTACATTTTGTGTGGCTGCCATTATTCTCCAGTGCCTTAGGTACCATTTAGGCTCTAGGTGTTTGAGCTGCAAATTTGGATTCTCAACATTGCCAGTTTCTCACAACCATCCTGAAGTACTGAACTTTGGCAATTCTATTTCAGCATCTAAATGCTCCTTTTTTTGGACATATGTGGTAGAAATAGTGTTGAAATAACAGTTACTTTCCTGCACTATGCCAGGCCTTGTGGATTGAGCAAAGGGAAGGCTCTGAGAGGCCACAAAACAGCCCCTGAGAGTTTCTGGACACTGAGACACCTTAAAATGCTTTTTTTTTTCTGAAATCTGTTTGTGCTTAAATCAATGTGTTAAATTTATACTCTTAAACTTGTGTTCCTCTGCTAAACTTAAAGCCAGGCTTAAAGGAAACAAATGAAATGTAATTTTTTTTAAATGTTTTTTAACTCATGATGTTGCTCTTCTGACTTGTATCTGCAGTCTGTGCTCCAGCTTCATCTGGTGACAGGGAACTTGTTTTGTGTGGAAAAAGAAATAATGCCAGTCAAAATAGACTTAATTGTCAGTGATTTGGCTTTCTTAACCTGGTGCATCTGCCCAGAGTGGTATGGAACTGGCACCTTCACCCACAGTGCTCCATGCAGGAGGAATGAAATGGTCTCCAGTGTCCTAAGCATGAAATCTGCAGTGGAGGACATTGCCAAGCAGCCCTCACCACATCATCTCTCTTCCCTCATGATCAGTCCTCTGCTGCTGCCTCCACTCTCCAGAAGCTCTCTTAATAGGCCTGTTTTTCTTGATAGCTCAAGAGAAATACAGTGGAATTATGGAATATACCCTTTCAAATCTAGAAAATATCCCTACCTTAACTGATACCTCTCACCTCCAGTCTCATTCAAATAATTTCTCTTTTCCATGGTATCTGGAAAAGAGATTTCCACAGGTGTTTTAGTAAGCAGTGGCTTCCTTTAGGATGATTTGTACAAGTGACTTGTCCTTGCTCATTATGATATCACTAACTTTTTCCAGATGCTGAGATAGGTATCTCCCTGTCTTGCAAACTGCAGGGAAATACAAATATTTTTAAAATACACTTTGATAAAAAAATACTATTGTAAGATGTGGTTATATTTCTTGAGGCTTTTTATCTGATATAATGTCTTAATGCATTATCACACATTGATCTGAAGAGGCTCTGTGATGCAAACCCACCACCTCTTCAGTTATGCAGTAAAATTACCCACTATACTATCTTTTTGTTGTATAACTGAAAAGTTAATTGTGACTTTGCAATTCTGGATTGCTCGTTTCCCTTGTAAACTCTTTTTGGTTTTCAGAAGTCATATTAATCATTTTATCCTTGCTTGTGACAAATAAATGCATATTTAATCTTCATGTATAAATAATGTGCTCTTCTGAACGTGCCAAACAAAATGTGATGAATGGTAGGGCCATTTTCAGTCTCTCCTTTAGATTTCCTTGTGATGCCAGTAGACAGAAGGAGAATTGAGTCTCAGTTCCCTAGGGATGTCTTACTGTTGTAATGGAATTAATAGAGCTGATAAAATGAATAATTCATGATGCAGTATTTGTTGACAAAGCTTCTTAGAAGTCCAGTACAGACCGGCAAACCTGTGGTTAGGAAGTAGCAATCATTGTTCCACCTCATTTTTGTTGTTGTTGTTTTTCCCTCCATTAAACTGCTGTTATTAATCATAAACAAATGAATAATAACTGTCCTTCTATGTCCTCCCCTCTAACAAAATATACCTTAGGAGAGATTGTGGAGTAAAACCAAACAAACCAAAGAAGTTACATATGAAAAGCACACTAGATTTATCATTGAACAGAGGGATTTAACTTTCCTCAGCAAACTGGAATATACATATGTGTGTTACATACACTAGGACCTTCACATTTAGAGACCATTAGTACCTTCATGCTTTTTAAGCATTCCACCCCTCTCTGCTCCCAGCACTTTGAACACAATCTGCTTTTCCACAACTCAGATATGTCTCAACAAAATTAGTTACCTGTGCACTTGGGTTTTTCAGGATTGCAGTTTCCAGATGGTTCTGGGTAAATAAACCCTCTTTGTTTCTCAGAAAATTCGCATCTCCCATAGAACCAAGAAAACTGACCATAGAGACTGAGGAAAAGGCAAGTCACTGCTTCCTACAGATTAGATGCACATCCCTATCTCAGTTCAACAGTATTTGTTACTTTATATTTTATTCTAATATGGCATTCTCCCTCTGGAAAGTGTTGAAAGTGAAAACACAAAATGAGGCAAGGATGTGTTTTAAGAAATGATCATACAGGAATTTGGATATCAAATTGTTAAAGGCATGATGGAGCACATGCCAGAATTACAACCTACAGTAAAAAGAACCCAACTCTATTATAATTGCACTTCTGATTTTACTATGACTTCCCATGATAGCCTACTGGTCAAAAATCAAGGGTGAAGTTGATTTCCAGATATCATTATAGATGAAATTACACTAAATGAGATAATCTTGGTTTTAAGTTAGTTTAATTTAAAAATCTTTTGAAGACAGCAGAGCTTCAGAGGTAATAAAAAAAAAAGCTATTAAAATTATACAGAGTTTTAGATGAAATGTATTAGATACATTAAATTATTCTGAGCTGCATGCATTTAGATAATGTCTGAATGGGAGAACTATGCAATTCTGGACCACTTCATCTGATTAGAAAATTTACATTATACAGAGTAGAGCTAATGAGAGGCATGAAGGTGGAGTTATATCTCCCTTAAGCCATCTGGCCAACCTACGTGTGTTCCTAACATTTACTGTTCTGCTAGTTTATCCAGAAGAAGGTTAAAAAGGTAATTTAGTAGACTCATCAGTAATTTAGAAGGTTTCTAATGGAACAGGATGCTTGAATTAACTAAATTAATAAGTACAAAGAAATTCAGTAGCTAAAATTCAAATCTATATAACCTAAGACTTTAAAAACCACATACATTATTAGCCATGAAGATAAGAAATAGCTGGAAGAATTTGTATAGACATGATGGTCACTTTTAGTCTTTAAAGTAGGGTTGTGTTCTTTTAGAAAATAAATGCCTTGGCTCATGATTGCTAATTAGTCACCAGAAGGGCCTAAGTTGTGACAGATTTTTTTCTTTGTAGGTTATATACAGTTTTACTGAATATATAAAAATGTAAATATCTTGACATATTAGTTGTAAGAAATAAATAATTTATAAATACAATTTGGCAGAAGTGTTAAAGAATATTCTAGCAAAATTGAAAATATATTTACCAACAGTATTACAAATATGCACCCTTCTACCTCTCCTCCTGTGCTCAAGAGAGTGTTTGAATCCATATCTTCTTCATTACCCTCCTGCTGTACACTTCCATGTAGTCACAGCCTGGATCAAGTTCCTGCACAGCCTGATCATCAGGAATTTGTTCCCTCTGCCCACTCTTCGAGACAAGTTTGGTCTAATTTAGCTTTGTTTTTGCTGACAGTCACATGGATTCTTAGTGCAATGGAGGTGAATCATTAATTAAAATGAATTCAGAGTAGACAAAATCACACAAATACTTTTTCTGATTTTTGTGGTCCCTGACAGTATCTTTCTCTTAAATTGCAGAGACATGGGTTTGATGGGTAGACTCTGAGATGGACAAGAATTTGGTTAGACAATGCCATCTGGAGGGCTGCAGTCAACAGCTCAGAGTCCTGATGGACATCTGTGACCCGTGGTGTCCCTCAGGTGTCTGTTTTGGGGCCAGTGTTATTTAATGTCTTCATTAATTGGCATAGACAAAGGGATCTAATGCATCACTCAGTGAGTTTGCAGATGACCCTGAGCTGGCGGTGTGGCTGACACATGTGGTGGAAAGGGTGATCCAGAGGGACCTGGGCAAGCTCAAGGAGTGCCCATGGGAATCTCATGAGGTTTAACAGACCAAGTTCAAGGTGCTGAACCTGGGCTGGGGCAGCCCCGGTACCAATCCAGGCTGGGCATGGACAGACCCAGAGCAGCCCTGGGGGTGCTGGTGGGTGAGGCTGGACATGCCCTGGCCTTTGGGAGCCCAGAGCCCCCCCTGGGCTGGGCTCACCCAGAGCCCCGCGGGCAGCAGGGCAGGGAGGGGATTCTGCCCCTCTGCCCCGCTCTGCTGAGACCCCACCTGCAGGGCTGCACCAGCTCTGGGCTCCCAGCACAGCAAGGACAGGGACCTGCTGGAGCCAGGCCACAGGAGGCACCGAGGGGAGCACAGGGATGGAGCAGCTCTGCTGGGGGGAAAGGCTGGGACAGCTGGGATTGTTCAGCCTGGAAAAGAGAAGGCTCTGGGGTGACCTAATTGTGACCTTCCAGTACCTCAAGGGAGCTCACAGGAAAGACGGAGGCTACTTACAGAGGCCTGTAATGACAGGATAAGGGGGAATGGCTTCAAACTGACAGTAGGTTTAAATGAGATATTAAGAAGAAATTCTTTACTGTGAGGGTGATAAAACTCTGGCACAGATTGCCCAGTGAATCTGTAGATGCCCCATCCCTGGGAATGTTTAAGGCTAGGCTGGATGGAACTCTGAGCAACCTGGGATAGTGGAAGGTGTCTCTGCCCATGACAGGGGATTGGAACGAGATAATCCTTAAGGTCCCTTACAACCAAGGCTGTTGTATTATTTTATGATTCTATGAACTTTATCATTTTAGGAGTTACAGTTTTAAGAATGTGCAGTCATATTTGGAAGATTGCAAGTTCTCTGCCTTAATTTTGTTGAAAAATTGTTCTTGAGCTAAAACCAGTCATTTTCTAAGGACAGAAGTATTACTTTTCTTCTCTTATAATGCATGGCACTGGAAGCTGTTTTGCTCTTTGGCTATTCATTCAACAAGGCTCTCCTTTCCCTGCCTTTTCTCCTCATGACACAGATATGCCAGTTGTCATCTCTCCTCAAATAACACAAGTGAACCTCCTCATAGGCTGAGATAGGGGGGTTATCCATCAGTCATCATGGCAGAGGCAAAGTAAAGGATGTGTAGTTCAGTATCGACTGAAGAAGAGTGGTAGCAGTAACAGCTGTGATTTGGGGGTGTGAGAAATGACACTGAGGAGTACAAAAAGCATTGACAGCCTGAGACTCTCTGCAGTAGCCCACCATTTCCCTGTAGCTCTGCAGGAGATACTGTCAGTCAAGCTATCTGAAAATCTTATCCCTCTTAGATCCTGAACATTGCCAAAGCTGGATTTTCTTAGTGTAATCTTTGTGAGAGGGCAGGACCTGAAATGATGATAGCCATATCTGGTAGGGTGCCCTTGCTTGGGTGCCAGTAGCTTTGATGGGCATTGGAGAATAAGGCTTCTTGTTTTTGGGTTTTTTTTTAATCTGAGGCCAGCAATCCAATCAAATCTGGTAGGTTTAAATTCATATATAAATTGCCAGATTATCCAAGATTAAAGGTCTCTTTGGAGTAAGTATATAAACACCCATCATCTGCTTTTTTGGCACTGACAAATCAACTTTTAAATTTAATTTTTTTTTCCTGGTAAGTTCATTTCTTGTACTTTGCCCTGGAGATCACAGAAATATGAGGTATTTCCCTTGAGGAATCACCTTGAAATATTTAAAAATCTTTATTCCTCCCCCAGAAATCCTTGCTACTGTAAGAACATTTCTTGTTACACTATTGCTTCAGGCTTTTAGCTTATTTTTAGGAAGACATTTTATGGCTATTACTCATTCTCTGTTTCTGAGTTAGAAGAAATCTAAAATATGTGTTTTTAAAAGCCATTTCAGGTTTTGTTGATATGCTGCAATGAAACCATGTTCATAATTTTTGCCAATAATTGACTATGTTTGAGACATGTGGGTGAAGAGCTGTCCTTCTGCACACAGAGAAAAACTATCCGGATATTTGTCTAAGAGACAATGATGCAGTTAGACAACCATTTCTGTCTATCTGAGGTTTAGATTTTGATTTTTCTTCTCTCTTCCTTTTCTGCAACTGTTAGACTTTCTCACCAAATCCTGTAGTAGATTATACCTAACAAAGACATGGGGAAGGTATGGGAAGATGTGATAGCTCTAATAATATTTTTGTCATGTTTTCTAAATTTCACAGTCTGAAAAGCATATGCAGTCATCCCCAAAGACTGCATACATGGATGATAAACAATTTTACTCTAAATTACTTATTTTAAAATCAGATCTTCTCAACCATGTGTGCAGATTGATATTTGATACAATTCTTAACAAGTCTGAAAAATACCTAAATAGCATTCCCATTGTTAAAATTAACATTTTGAATCCTGATCCTTCCTTAGTGAGTCTTGTCCTGTGAACCTCCAGAAAAAAATTTCCTTTTTATTAATGTGATGCATTTCTTCAGTCTTATTCTAGCCCTCCAATCCTTATTCAGACCCACCTCAATGGCATTTAAAGGATTATGCATTTCCATGAAAGAAGTGTTGCTTCCATGACACCCATAAGAGGAAAATCAGAGTTTTTCTACAACCCAGACTTGTTTAATGCAATATTTAAATATGTTTTATTTCAGAAATTGTTCAGCTGTAATTAGCATCCTGGCCATCATGACTCATGGAGAATATTAATGAGAATATTCATGAGTGTTCTCTCTTAGGGGCCAAGATATTTATAAGGGGATAGTTTGTTATCTTCTTTGAAAAATCATAGAAAATTGTAGAATGGCCTGGGTTGAAACAGACCTTAAAATTCACCTCATTCCAATTTGCCTGATGTGGGCAGGGAGATCTTCCACTAGATCAGGTTGCTCAGAGTCCCATCCAACTTGGCCTTGAACACTCCCAGGGATGGGGCATCCAACACTTCTCTGGGCAACCTGTGCCAGGGCCTCATTGCTCTCAACATAAAGAATTTATTCCTAATGTCTAGGAAAACTGACTGTCTTTCAGTGTGGCATGATCTGATACATTATGGTACTGTCTGTGTTGTAGAAAAATTGCTCATGACCATCAGACATTCAAATTGCCCAACCTCTGTTGTAGTATAACATCAAGCAATTTAACTCAGAACACAATTCTAATAAAAGTTTCTGAGATGGTATTTTTGACCTTTTCCCCCCCTGTTTTCATTAAATTTAATCATTAATATGGTAAAAAAAAAGTTCTAGACAATCACCCTTTTAAATGCTTGGCTTGTATTTGCTGTCTTGCTCTAGGCAGTAGTTGAAAAATTAAAGCACAAGGTCTTCTGAGGAATTTTGATTTGTAATGATTTCTGTGAACAGGTAATGTGAGTTTACAGAGAATATTGAAATTCAGAACCTGGTTTGCTAAATCAAAGGTGGAAAAAACCCCTAGGAGTTGGTACTAGTAAAGGGCTTACAGAATAAAAGAAGATTGCGTCCCCTTCATTCAAATAGTGTGGAAGCTCTTTTGGCATATTTTATATTCAACTAAACCACCATGGCTGTGGTTTTTTTGGCTGGGTTTTTTGTATGCTTAATTTTGATTTTGCTTTATATGTTTGTATTAGTCTCTGTCAGCAACCCATAAACTTAGTTTTCTCATATAGATATAAGATTTTGAATGAAAATTGATTTAAATGAACCTTTGAAACATATGAATGTGCCTATTGAACACTGTTAAGTTTTAGAAGAGCAGAAAGAGTAGACTGGGAATGAGAAGGCTTAAGGGAAAAGAATAGCCAACTTAGCATTTTCCACTTGTATAAAGACATCTGGATGGATCCCTCTGTCAAACTTTCTCTGTCAAATAAAGTCCTTCCAAAATTTATTACAAAAACTTCAGTTTTTACAGGAGGAGCTATCTAAGGACTCGTAATGTAAGATCACAGATGACTATGGTGCAGTTTTTAAAGAGATACATTTCATCCTGGCCAACTGTTCCCTGTAGGAAGTACATTGCTGCATTCAAGAGAAAGTTTGAGTTTGGCTCAAGCTGTTTTGTTAACCAGGTTTTTTTCTTTTTGGATCATCTGTTGCCCTTTGTGTGACTTAAGATTCTGTTCACTGATCAGTGTTTATGTGTAGCTGTTCCTCAGCAGATGTCTTGGAATCTAAGGTCCCCCCTGAGTACAGTATTTGTTTTCATGTGCAACCATTCCCAATTGCAGAAGTAAACTTCCTCTGAAATATGAGGCAAATCAACACTAACTCCACCTGTGCACACTAAGAAAACATTGCACTCATTCTGTATGAAACATACAAGTTAACCAAATGACACAAAGAAAGATGAGTGACAAGCAAGATTATTTTTCTTTAGAAGAATATATCTATAAGGAATAAGAAATTGGAAGTTTTTATCTTTTTTTTTTTTAACCAATAAAAAGGCTACACCAGTTTAGGGAAAAGGAAACATGAGCATGAGGCATCAGTCTTGCGAGTATAAGCTTTACACAGTAAAGGATCTTCAGTTCACTTCTGCAGTTCCCAGAGAAATAGGTACTAACTTAAAATCTCATTAGATTTAATTCTGAGTTTCTTCAGCATTTACCAACCTAAACAAAGAAATTAATTATTTGAGTTTTGTTGTTGTTTTTTTTTTTTTTGTGATTGAGTTAAGAGAAAATGACGTCTTCCACTAAATGAAAGAAATGGAGAACTGCAACTAATTCTCTGTGTTGTAATGCATTTATGAGGTTCTAATTTCATGTAAACACTAAATGTGGGAAGGTGAGAAACCTATGTAGTTTTCCAGCTGTTATTCATCCAGTCAAACTAATTGACCATGAATTTGTTGGTAGTTGAGCTTTGAAGTGGTACAAAACCAGAGCACAAGTACATATAATTTTAATGAACAGTGATGTGTGAAACAAATTATAGCCTTGTCAACAAGATAATAGTGAATTATTTTGCAGCCATGGTTAAGGGAAGCTATAGCAAACATGCTGAATGTAGCTTCCAAAAGCTGCTAAGTGTTTGTCAATTACAATAGTGCTCTGTGAAAACTGTAAAACAAAGAAACTCTACAAGTGCTCATTAATCAGGCATAAAAATAAGATTCAACAAAATATTCATGCACTCTTGAGTTTTTTGTGAATAAAAGGCAAGCCTTCTACTTGTTTTTAATAATTGCTCAACCAATTCTTTCTATGATATATCTTTCTACTAATAAAATTTTCATGAACATATGGAAACAGGATAGAAATATCTAAATGAAAAATGAGGAATATCATTGCCTAATTTGGAGATTTTTTTATTTTATTTTTTTTAAATATTTGCTTAGTAATTCTGGTAATTTCTTTTGGGAATGTTTAATGTTAAAACATAAAGCTATTGCTTTACCATTCATAGAATCATAGAGTTATAAAATACCCTGAGGTGGAAGGGACACATCAAGATCACCAATGTCTGACTCCTGGTCAACCTGTGCCTGATGCACCCCTTAATACAATTGCTCTCCTGGCTGTCTCACTGGTACAGTTGTAACCTGAAAATAGCAAAAATACAGGATTGAACATCAGAGAGACTCAATTGACACATTTTTGTAGGACGTTGATTTGGTTCTTTACTCAGTTGATTCAGTGATATAGTGCCTTCAGACTTTAAATTACCAACCTTCCTCTTTAAAATTATAGTCCTGAAAACCTGCTTGATCATATTTATTCAGTAATGCTTTGTAAAGGAACATAGATTTAGACAAGCTTTTGAAAATAGAAATAGGAAAAGCTCCCCTCCTGTCTACACCCAAGAAAAGGCTGCAAACTCAGGCTATCTATTGACAGAACAGATAAACAAATCTCCCCCCAGCTGTTATATATGCAGCTCTCTTTTATTCTTGGAAAAATAAATTATGGTAGATATTGAGAATGCTAACCTTTAAATAAAATATTAGGGTACAGGCAGCTTATTGAAACACATTTGGTTACAAGTGGATTTTTATAACTGCTTAGAATTTATATATTTTAATTTCTTATGCTGTCGCACCCTCTTAAAATGATTATTTTGAAGCATTCACTTTTATGTTAGCCATGACCTACTTTCTGTTAAGATGAGTACTTTGGGTGTATATATCTGGTGCCTATTTCACAAACCTTATTCTCATAGAATAATAGACGTTATCTAGATGCTTTCAACAAAGCTTTTCCATTTTGCTTTACTCTGTCTAAGTGAATAAAAGATTTTATTATATTTTTCAGGGAGATGAGTGAGGTGGGGGATGAAGGACTTATTAGGGAATTCATACTGTTCTTCAGTGAGATAATTATTTTCTATAATTCTTGAGTGTTTTTCTTCATTGGATCATTAAATATCTTCTGTACTGCAATGGAAGAAAAAAAACAGTAACGGAATCATCATTGTACCGCACAGAATATGAACAGGAACATAAATAATAAAACCTTAGTAGCTGCTACAATGGAAATTTGAAACACATTGAGGAACTTACAATCCCTCTTCTTAGTGAGAAAATACAGAAGTCTTGACATTTAAAACAGTGACAATGTGTCACATCCAGGTACACTTTTCAATACAGGGGTGTATAGGGTTGTACTTAAGAAGATGAACAGGGATATAATCACTAGCAACACTGGAGAGCATTGGCATTTTGTTTTGATGATTGCTGTTTAAATATATAGCAGGTTTATTATCCCAAAGACCTGCTGGCATGCTCTAATGTAGGCACAAGTTAACTCAGCTGAGAACAAGATTTGATGGACTTAGATAAGTGAGGTTTCTGTATAGAAAGCTCAGCAGGATTAAGAGAAATCCAACAGGCATTCTGAGACCGTGCCATCATTATAATTTCTGAATTTTCAGGTTTCCCTCTCCTCCTCCCTTTGCTGAAATAAGACACCTGATGGTCTGGCTCTCTCCTTGGAGACTCTCTTGGCTGCCTTTGTTCACACTCTGGCACCACTTCCATTGAATTCCTCTGCTGAAAGCGTATTTCTACTTCTTGAGTATGCCTTGTATCAGCTGCAGCTTTTCTTCTCCTCTCTGATGACTTCATACACAGTCTCCTCTCACACTCCACTCTTGAATGCTTTTTCTGGGTTTGAAGCACAGCCACAAATCAAACCCAAAGCAAGCAAGGCAGTTGCCATGAATAATAAAGGAGTTTGCAGCATGACCTAAAGCATATTGAATAATATCTTTGGATCAGAAGCTCCTCCTGGATTACTGCTTTAACAGTAGACTGATTTTCTGAAAAAGTAGGAACTGCCTTCAGCAAAACCCCATAGTGAGTAAATAACAATTTTAATTTTATCTCTTATCAGGTGAATGTTAATTTAGTTTCATAGCTTTTTCTAGTCCTCACAGCACCAATCAATGATGATTTAGAAGCATTAAGGTGAATGTAGATGAGGACAAATAAAGGAAAACAGGTGGCATGTGATAAAGAAGCAGTGAATTGGCCCGATTCAAACTAGTTTGTGTTTTTCAGTATATAGGGACTGTTGGTTGTGGAGTTATTAGGAGAGGTGTGTAACGTGGTGGGGGTAGGTTGGAGATAAGACAATCACTCACCCAATTTTCATGCAGCAACAGAGAGCATTTATTGTTTGAGCCCCTCTTTGTAAAAAGGGTCTGCCTGGATCGCTCATTGGTCTGATTTTTGTCACTGCCCAGCCCCCAGACCCGCAGGATATCTGCAGCTCAGGATGGAATGTGATTTGTTGAGGTTCTTGTCAGTCAAGCCAGGGGCTGATTTTTGGAACCAGCTGGGTTTCTTAGCCAAATCAGTAGAAGCCAGCTTGTACAATGACATACTGCGACAGAGGTGCTACTTTTTTAGTTCACAGTAAAAAAGGAACTATGAATGCTGTGACTTCTTTTGTAAATTTTGAAAACATACAGAGAGTGACACATTTGATCTATTCACCAGAACTGCAAACACACAAATCTCTTGGTACATATTTTCCAGAGGGTTTTTTTGATTGAGACAGTTACGTAATTTCAAGCAGAGATGAGAGAATTTCTGAACTGCAAGAAAGCTTTATTTCTGTATTATTTTAAATCCACAGATGAGCTGTCAGAATAAAAAGAAATGTACTCTTCAAAAGAGTATGTATTTGATGAATTTGGGACTAAAAAGGAAGAAAACTTTTTAAATAAATTTGACATTATAGCATAATAACTTTAACTTGCATACAAATTTTCCATATGTCTGTTTGAAAGACAGGTGTCTGCTAAGGTGTTGCGGTGTGGTTTTATTTAGTCAGTTGTTTTTATTAATGTTAGTTATCTTTTGTAGTCCCTCATTTGTCCCCTCACAGTAGGTTTGATCCAAGTTGTTTACCTCAAAAGTTCCCACCACTTGGGTCCCCAGTTATCTGTCAATCTTCTCACCTCTCCCCGCTTTCTCCTTATTTGGTTCCATCAATCTGAGGTTTTATACCCTTTTGGCTGTCAATCCTGTACCCACCCCCAGTTTCTTTGAGAAAGTTCTGTATCAATCACCCCAGTTTAGCTTGTCTATTTGCCCCCTGACCTCGTGCCCACCCCTGTTGTGTTATCATAGGTTGTTATAATTGATGTCTCTCTGTTTTTTCTCCATTGGGCAAGACAGGTTTGCACCCCTGTCCACCCACTCCCTATTTAAGTTGCTGTAATCTTTGATTTCTTTGACATTTGTTCCTGTACCCACTCAGAGAGCACCTTTGTCCTTGTCCCACCTGGGGAAATAAAGACTCTTTGGGCTCGCATACAAGTGTCCTTTTTTCCTCTTTTTCAAAGGCCTGTGATTTCACAAGGTAAGGAAAAATACAAACAAAATCTCTTCAGCAATGGCCACGTTTTCCCTCTGCATTCTATGACAGCAGTGAGATTGTATAGACTTAGCTCGGAGTGCAAATGCAATGTATTCTTGTCCCCTTGTTTTTGGCAGGCAATAGTTAGAAGAGCAAATAAGAAAGACATTTAAATCATGGGGCATAAGATGGGTCTGAATGTCCTAGCTCAAGTTAAAGTTTAATGCAGCAGCCTTACTACTGTTCCTTTTCACAATCTTTAGCCTGGAGTTTACTCTAAAAAGAGAAACAATAATATGTAAGATAGTGCTGGGTCAAGTGAAGATAACTTTTTTGCATTATGCTAATACTAAAGATTAAACCTAATTTTTACTGCACTTCTAGCATGAACCATGGATTGAAGGAATACATTGTGTCATGAAATTTCTCTGCCTGGGTGTTTAAGTAGGATAACATTTTGTGCTAGAAAAGGACATATCCATCTATGTAGGAGAAAGAAGCTTCACAGAGGGAGGCAATTCAGCAGGAGAAGGGATGCTTCTACAATGAGCTTCAGGGGCAGCTGAAAAAAAAGAGTGTATCATCCCCGACGTGGTAAAAACTAGCATTGACTCCATTATTCCAGAAGGTTGATCAATCACTTTATCACACTGTACTTATTTAGAAACACATCACCCTTTACAGGCAGTTCAATACAGTTTTTCCTAATTGGTCCTTTATTCTAAAATACTATCACCATTGGCCAACTAAGAAATCACCCTTTGGTAAACAAATCTCCATAACACATTCCACATATTCACAACAACAGGTGCAGCAAGTGGAGATAAGAATTGTTTCTCATTCTTTTCTCTGATCTTCTCACAGCCTTCCCCAGGACAATGCCTGGGAAAGTTGTGCCTTCAGCTCTCTGTGAAGAGAGCTGCTGCCACAGGGGTGTTTTTCATGTAGGAAACAGATTCAGCTTAGAAAGGATGAGTGATTCATTAAAAAACTGTTTTCATGTAGGAACAGAACAGCAAAGCAGTTGTGGGCAGAAGTGACTGCAGAAGTTGAGTACCTGTCAATTTAGGTTTAGAGTAAGGTCAAGGTCTGCACAGAGGAACAATGTATTTTGGTGAATGTTGCTTTGTGAATCAGTAAAACACAAGAAGCAAAGTGGGGGAAAATGATCATCATACAATAGGCAGTAATTGCTTACAAGGGTAAGGACTACCCTATGAACTCCTTTGCATTGCTGAAGCTTTCAGCAATTACTGTAGGTACTTTGTGATACAGGAAATGAACCTTGAATCAGCTCTATTTCAATTTCAATCACCTTTTTACAGAAAATTAAAGAAATGTGAAAGATATTAGAGAACATGAACAGAATGAAATTCTTGTGAATCAACATAATCTTCTAATAGCAAATTTGTTTCAAGAAATTCTCAGAATACTTGAGCTGTTTTCCACAGGTCTCCTTGTTTAGTCACTAGAGAAATGAAAATTAGTCAGAACCATGGTATATGGAATTCATTAAAAAAAAAAAAGCAAAAAAAAGAAAAATTAGAAAATCCAACAATATTTTATGATGAAGTAGGTATTTAACACAGTGGAATGGTGTCTCAGCTAAAAAAAAAATGTGGAAACAAAATAGATCAACTATGTAAATATTCAGTTAGCTTTGTTTACAGTTAAATTACAGTGTGAGAACTATTCCTGGTTATTTCTGAGTAGTATTGACAGTAAATCACTTAGGACATAACGAGAAAAGTGGCAGTGTAATTTTCTAACATGCCTGAGTCTGCACAATAACTGATGCAAATTCTGCAGCACTCCACATTTGCCCAAATGTAAGGATCTTTTGAAATAACGTTACAGAGAGCTCATTTTGCAGAAGAGGGAATTGGCTTTTACTTTTTGAAAGAAAATTTCAAGAATTCCATTGACGGCAGAAGGGCAAGACTTTGAGCTTACAGACAGTTTTATTGAAAAGGACTTGCAAATGGAGTCTTGGAATTCTTCTTTCCTTAAATCAGGCAGATGTGTTTATTAACAGATATTGCATATATATAAAAGTCAGGGAAAATCTTCATACTTCAGCCTTTCTTTCAGCTTGATAATACCATTTCAATTAGATATATAAATGATATTTTCATTGTTTGCCTAATGTTAAGTGAAATTAAAAGTAAACAGAGTAGTGTATAGCAACAGCTTTATGTAAGAACAGCCTGCAAGCAATTGTGTAGCTACAGCAAGATCCTCATCACAGCAAACAAGATTTGTGCATTGCAGATTTCTCTGTTCCATCCCAAAGACACAGCCAATATACCTGTCATTTCTGTGGTCACCAGGACATATCCCATTTGATCTGAGATCTCATCTTTAGAAAATCACTGTAGTTGTTTTGATAAATCTAATTCCTATCTGAATCAGTTAGCCGTGCCACTAATTACCTTATTTTTTATATCTTTTATTTGATTGCAGCTATCTAAATTTTCCTTCTAATGTGTATTTTGTTTGATTTTTGCTTTTATTTTGTCTTTCTTTGATGATATTCCCTTCTACAACCCCATCATTCAGAGTATCTTCCCTTTCCTTGCCATTTTCCTTGCAGTAACATTGCTTCATTCTTTTCTGCCATTTCCTGTTATTTCATTGTACCTAGGTAACTTAGCTGGGTATTTCCTACTGACATTACCAGCCAGTGTCACAGCTTACTCAAGGTTCAGTGTTGAACAACTCACTGTGTAAAAATTCCTATGCTTTATCAGAATTTCTTGCTTTACAAGTTGTGCTCCTTGCACAATTTCTTCTTTTCAATGTGCACCTCTCAGAAAAGTGTGGCACAATTTTTTTCCATATTCTCCTGCTGGATAACTGAAAAGATACTTGATCAAAATTAACCAATGCCTGTAGCAATGGATATTTTCAAAAAACTACGTGTGAGCAATTCACAAAAGTGCTTTGAGGAATATTTTTAGCAATAAAATATTTATAGAAGTAATCTTATCCTTTCTTGAATTTATTTCCCCCCTAATGTTTAGAGAATGTATTGAATGTTTTGTTTAAATGATTTGGTCTATGAATTTTGTAAGCATTTCTGTAGGATTGATGCTTTTACAGCAGGAAGAGATCATATGTTAACAACTTACAGCTGCTGAATGCTAGTGCTCATCCTAAACACCATTTTAGAATTTCAATGCTGAAATGAAAACAAAGCTCAAGACATGAAATGTGAGTGACAAGCAGTCCTTTAGATATGAGTATCGCAGCTTAAGCAGCTCTCAGGATTTAGCTTTGCAAACAGAATGGTTTGCAAACTTGCTTTACACCATTTCTGGCCTCCCTCCTCTGACATGTCCAGAAAATGTCAATAGAGCTGGTTAGTCCTACGAGGAGCAGCTGGGGAAGCTGGGGGTCTTTAGCTTGGAAACAAGGAGGCTCAGGGAACACCTTATCACTCTGGTGTAGCCAGGTGGGGGTCAGGCTCTTCTCCAAGGTAACAAGTAATAGGCCTCAATCTGTGCCAGAGAAGGTTCAGGTTAAGTATCAGAAATCATTTCCTCCCAGAAAGGGTTGTTAAGCATTGGAATGGACTGTTCAGGGAGGTGGTGTCTCAGGGTCCACGGTGTTAAGGTGATCCCAAGAGTGTAAAAGTCCTTGTTTCCCAGCCCGTGCAGCCAAAGAAGGAGTCTGACATGCGTAGGATCAGCTTCTCAAGGTTGTTTATTTTTCCTTATCTATAACATTATTTCTCTGACCTGCTGAGCTCTGTCTAGCAAGTTGGCCATGGCATTCTGTCCCCAGTCTCGGGCAGTGTTTGCATTTTATACTTAAAACTACCTGTACTATGTTTACAATAATGTGCCAATATTTATCACTTATGTTAGACAGTGTATCTCTACCTTAAACCAGTAGAAAAGTGTCACCATCACAGCAAGACATGGAGGACAAGAAGAAGGAGAAGAAGGTCAGGACACGCCCGAATCTCTCCATCTTGTTCCCCTGAACCACATTCTAAAAACCCCAAAATTCTACTTTTTCACCCTGTGCTAATTCAACTATCAAAATACTCAAACCCTTGTGGCTTTTAATTCCTCATACAAAGTTGGCAGTTTTTTCCACAGGCTAAAATGGAAGCCACAGGTGTTTTTGACTTCATGCCAAGGTCTTCAAGCCCCCTGCCAAGGTCTCGAGACAGCCAGGGCAGCCAAAGGGATGTCCTGGACTCCGACAGTGGTGCAGTCACCATCCCTGGAGGTATTAAAGAAACAACTGGTTTCAGTGCCATGGTCTGGTTGACAAAATGTTGGACCAAATGATCTCAGTGTTCTTTTCCAGCCTAAATAATTTTATAATTATGGGATTTTCCTGCTATATCAGATAGCTTTCCAATCCAAGGTGAACACTGGACTAGAACCTCCAGGGATGCTGCTACTTAGTTCACTAGTGGGATAACTGGCTCTGTGAACTGTACAGCATATCTGTGAGGAATATGTTTCTATCTGAAAGAAAAGAAAATGAACAGCCAACATCATATTACTTCAGTTAATTCCTCAAGGGAAGTGTCAGAGAGCAGCTTGCACACTCTTCTCCCTCCTTTCCTGCATAAATGCAGAAATGAATCTTGGAACTCACTTAATGGCAATTCACAGCTTTAGATTACACTTGCTTGTGGAGTTTCCTCACTTTCATGAACTGAGCTGATTTTTGTCTCAGTAACATATAGGAAGTACTAAAATGTATTTTCATTTTTTAGGAATATAATTTAAAGAAATGACAGACATTATTTCCTTGATCATTCCCCATATGAAGAAATTACTATATATACATATTAAGTATAACATGTAGTAGGTTTGGGTTTTTTTTAGTTTTGCTCAAGTAAAATTATATTATCAGATACAGATGAGCACATTTCAAATTTAAAAAATGAACATATTGCGGTCCATAATATTGTAATTTGCATTTTCTTGACATTTTCTATACTGTGGTTGCTAATTCCAGCAGTTCTGATTCATACAGAAATTAATTTTCATTTTGATTTACACATACAGATATTAGCACTAGACTGTATTATTATCATACAGTCATTCAAAAGATGATAGGCTCAATGGTGTCACATTATCTAGCTTTCTAAATTACTGTGACACAGGTCTTATTCTTTCCCAGAATATATTTTTTTGTTCCTTTTCCTTTGCTTCTCTTAAATCCTTATATGTCCCCTATCATATAAATATTTATTAATTAACATCTATAGTCTCTTCCTTTTCATAGTTTGTACTTCTAACTTCATAATTTTTAAGATTGTTTCTTAAATGCTTCCAATTTGATCAATTGCCCACCAAGTATAAGTTGTGTTGAGCAATGGAAGACACCACAGGCATAAAAAAATCTTACAAAAATAAGTTATTTTGTTTGAAATGCAATAGATTAAATATGTTGGTTTACCGGGTAGAAACTTCGTTAGATGAGAATTGACTCTACCAGAGGGAACAGAATATACCTAGAGGCATCTGGGATAAAGGAAATCTGACAGTGTAAAGGTTGCTGTAGTACAAGATATCATTCCCCTCCACTTGGAAATTCAATGCATTCTCTGAGGCACTTCTGGTTTGGCTGGATAAATTGTACCAAAGAATATTTCATTTTGTGTCAATTTATATCATCATGATCCAAATTTTAAACATGTAATACTTGAAGTGTTAGCATTTTCCCAGGATGCAAGAGATATCACTGATGACTGAAAGAGAGGAAAAGCTCTGTCTCCTTTAAGGTATATCACAAATTACAGAATGCTCGAGATTGAAAGGGACATCTGGAGGTCCAACCCTATTGCTCAAGCAAGGCCACAAAGAGGGAGTAGCCCAACCACAGAGTGTCCAGAAAATTCTTTGGTGTCTCTAAGGAGAGATATTCCACAACTTCTTTGAACTTCTTTTTGAAGTTACGCCTGTGCTCAGTCATCTGCAGAGTAAAATGTCCTGATGTTTAGAGGGAACATCTGTTTAATTTTGTGCCCATTGCCTCTTGTCCTGACACTGAGCAGCCCTAAATAAAGCCTGGTTCCATCCTCTTCACACTCTCTCTTCAGGAATTTTTATATATTTATAGGATAATTCTTGAACCTTCTCTTTGCTATGTCTTGTTCCTTCTCATAGTTAGCAGATCCATAAAAAATTGGTTACATTAACTGTAATAGTTTTTTTTTTTTCCCAGCCCAAAGTTCAGCTTAACATTTTTTCCTGTATTAGGCACTACATATGTGAAGGCTGACAGGGGAAGGGGTAATACTTCTGAGGTGGCTATCAGATGACAGACTGGCATCTTCTGCTGTTTGCCTGGAAGTGCTAATGATGATTGAACATCATTGCCATGCTGAGGCTTGTATGTGAACTCCTGAATGCTCAGCAGCCAGGTTGCTTGGCATTTTTACAATAAATACTGTAAGAATATTTGTAACTATCAAAATAATGCAACATGGATAACAATACCAGGCAGCCTGGGTTCATGAGTTCTACATGGATATTAATTTTTCTTTTAAATGAAAGTGTCATTGGTAGCAGCAATGGTACAATTTACCACTTCCTTTTCTGTAAACTGTTTTGGTTTGCTACAGGATGATATTTTGATTAAGAAGCCAGGTGATATAAAATCAATAGAAGAGTTCATACTGATTAAACACTGTCTTTCTTACTGATGTTTGTGAGGTCTTTAAGAAACAGTTTCTGACCTTTTGCTATTTAATATTTTTATCAATGACTTGGAGGAAAACAAAACTGTTATTGATTGAATTTATAACAAATGCACACAAACAGAAATGAATGTCAAAAAAAAGGTAAAATTCAGCAGGGATATGTAGGTGGTTTAGTAAGTGTAGTATAAATATACAATTTGCAACTCAGCCAAGTTACATTTTGGTGTAGTGAAGTGTGAATAGAAGCCACATTTTACAGCTACAAATGTCTTGAAGAGAAGATGCTTTTAAAAAGGTTCAAGAAGTAATACCAAGCATGAACACTCAATACAATTACACATTAAAAAGGTGAGTGTGAGACAAAAACATGCGAATATTGAGTAGAAATTAATTGTACTATTTCTCCTTAGGTGGATGCTGCTTCTGAAATACAGAGTTTAAAAATTGCATTGATATATTGGAAAATATTTATTAAAGGACTGGGAAGGATTCAGTGAGCTCAAAACATGAATTTAGCGAAGGAAATGGTGTCTGTTGTACTTCTAGTGCTTCACAGCTTGATGTTCAGAAGAGTTGACTGTTGTGCTGTCAAGTTTTCCTTGCTTTGTGATGGGATGTCCCACCAATTCTCTGTCCTTAGTACAGGCATTGGTGTCCCTGTCCATTTCTGTCCTTTGTGTGTGCTGTCATGCTACTCATTCCTTTCTAATTTATATAGTACAGCTGTACCTCTCCTTTCTCATGTTTGGGGGTTTTGCAGGGAGGGAAATGAAAGTTCTAGACATAGCTTTAAGTGTCTGCTGCACCCAACATTTAATTCCCTCTATCAAAACCAGTCAAGGGCAATGGAGTTATGGCAGGATCACAGAGCAGTTAAAAGTTTCACTGATGTTGCAGGTGCAGCAATTCCTAACAAAAAGCCAAACCCTCACCCACACATATAGCCTCTCACAAGGATGACATTTCTTGTTTTTCTCCTCTTTTCCACTGTTTGACTATTCTGGGATCCAATGGAACTGTGACATTCCCATGGGGCTCTTTAGGGGTCCTGTGTGCCACAAAAGCTTACAGAACAAACCAAGTGCTCTTGGGTGTTGCTGCTGCTATTCTTCCCTGGGTCATCCCTGCACATCCCCTCATGCTCTTCCTGGTTCTCTGGATTGTCCCAGAAAATTGGGATCAATCTAGCCAACCATTAGCTCTAGTTTCTGGGAAGATCCTAGGTGGCTTTTCCCTGGTGTCATCTAAACAACGAAGCAATTTTGTGACATCAGGCACATGGTTCTGCCAAGGAGGTTGTGGGAATGGGGAATGGGACATCTCCAGAGTGAGAATTCAATATTTAAAGAAATACTTCTTAAAACTGACTGAGTGACGAGATCACCTGGCCCAACAGACTAGTGGATCTCTTGTTAATTTGACAGTTTGCAAAGACAGATTATTTTTAGCTTCTGCTTTGTTAGTTTGCTTCCATTTTTAAATGTTTTCCTAATTTGTTATTTTTAATTCTGTGGCATTTCATCTCAGAATTTCTCCTCAAAGCTGAGGTGCAAAATTTGTAGAGAGAAGAAGAAAAGCTCAATAGTGAGGTGAAATTTGTCCCTATGTAAAGATTCCATAACTAAAAAAAACAGAATTCGCAAACTCAGCAGTGATTCCCCCACTCACTAAGTGGGATTTGATTACAGTTAATAGGAAATCATATGACAAAAATTATTAAGAGAATTCTCAAATCTTGCAGGAAACTTTAAAATGAATTATGGCATATGGAAGTTGTAGATAGACATATTTCATTTAGGAATAATACATATTTTAAAATATTAGAACAATTTTTATTTCAGTTCACCTGCAGAAGCGAAATCAAGAAAGTTGTATGACTTACTTAATAGAAACAGGGAGATGATGTGGTTATAATTGTCCCCCTCTGCCCTCTAAAGTCCATGAATCCATGAAATAAATGAAAGAGATATTGGATTTTTTTGTCATATTTCCAGTTTCATCAATAGTGTCAGGTTCGATTTTTCACAATTGATGCTTTACGAGCCATAGTGTCAGCAGAAATGAACCATCCCCACAGTTACTGGCCCCCTGTTTTCCCTCCCTCTCCAATTCATATCCCTAGATCTATAAATAGAAAAATTTGGTTCTGAAAAGATAAGGTTAAATCACCTATATGTGTTTAATTAAGTTTAAAATTAAAATATGTTTTCTTTGGTATTTAAAAAGCATTTTTTAGATATGTTAGAATAATTTGCACTGGGTTTCAGCCTATTTCACACCTCCAAAACTTCAAAGCTGGTACTTACTCAATTCACTTAATTCCTTGTGTTGGGCTGCAGAACCTCCCCATCCTCATGTCAGGAGCAGCAACATCAGGAGGAAGGGTCATCCTTTGACCAAATACTTGTCTGATGTTTATTATTCTGTAGCTTTTCTTTTGCCCAAAGCAGGAGCCCCTCATTCATGTCTTTGATACGGGATCAAGGACTGAGGAGAGGCTGCAGTCACCCTCCAGGAATAAATGCTTCTCCAGAAACCAAGTGCCAAACAGGGGTCTGCTAAATAAATCTCATGGAGGAGGCAGGAGAGCTGACAAATTTCCCTGCTGCCTTACAGAGCTTTTAGTTCTGCTTGTCTCTGCTGAACGATTGGCAATCGCTCCTTTGCTGGTTTAGAATTTCATTGTTTCCTCTGTCAGCTGTAAGGGATCACAGCCCTCCAACAGGTGTTCTTGTCCCTAACCTGTTTCATGGAAAACTATATTTTGGGGATAAAATCAACAAAGTGTTTAGAGCTATTAATAGAGTTCCTTTAGTAAAATGATTATATAAATTCTTAGCACCTTCTGTATGTTTTAGTTAGAAGTAAAAACATATTTTCCAATTAGATTTTACCAGCTGATGAGGGGTTATACAGTGAATTCAGATTTTTTTCTACAATTATTTAATTTAATTGATATTTTAATATAATAATCATATAACTGAAGCACATAGTAAAGCTAAAACATTAAAAAAAAAAAACTAATTAAGAACCTCATTCAGTCAAAATAAATCAAAGGATTTATTTTTCTTTCATTTTGAAATTTCCATAAAGGATAATCTAATCTAACTTAATGCCTAAATTTTCATTGCTGTCAATAGACCTTAATTTTGCAAATATATTCCAGGAAACATATAGAATTTAGAGACTTCCTACCACTTTTAATTTAATTTTCATGTTAAAAAAAAAAAAATAAAGGATCGAACCTTTTCTAATTTTCAGCCCACTTGCAGGGCACACATTGATTTAGGCCTGTGTTCTGGTTGCTCTTGCTTTTCAAATCTCAGTGGGAATCGTTTTAATCTATTGTGAAGAATGATTAAATCACAGAAACTTAGCATACAGAAATGTGTTAAATTAGCAAGAACAAAGTTGTCGTTGTTATACAGATAACCTGTGAGCTCTGTGGCACTCTTTTATTTATGGACTTTGTTACTCACAGTATGACTCTGTACGATACAAAAAAGGGTTTTCTCTAAAGACTAAATTTCAAAGACTTATATGTCTGTGACTGAGGAAAAACATTTCTTCTCTCCAGGTACACATTCCTGAGAAAGATTAATAAAGCAGGAAAAAAGATCCTCTTCATAAGAGACCACACTCTAAGCATCTTTTATATTATCACAATGTTGTGTTTCAGAGGAATGGGAAGGAAATAAAATCCTGTCCCTAGAAATTGATGTATAAACAGTAACTGTCAAGAGTCTCAAGAAGCATAAATAAATGTGCTAATCTTTGCTGGAGATAGTGGCACCATGACTGTTCAGGCTGACTGTGGATCTGATCCCTTAGCAAAATAAGGCACCTCCAGTTATTGAAGAGAAACCCAAAGAACTCTCCACAGAAAAAGGATCTTTTAATCTCTCCATGTAGCTCTCATTAATATCCTTTGCAGCTCTAAAAAAGTTGTTTATGATGTTAGAATACATTGATCTTTGAAAGAATATATTTAGCATTATCTTTCCATTTGTCAGAATCAAAACTCATTTGACACATCAGGTAACAAAACCACAACAAGAAATCAGAAACTCTGTGATAAAAGTGTCAGAGGATGGATGGTTTGTAAATGAGATGATCCTTCTAACCTCATAACATTTATCTGAAAAGATATTTAAAACTATTTTTATACTTACTTTTTTTTTTAAGGTTTACTGCTACTTGTTAGCATTCCACATAAATAGTCTCCTGGAACACCCTACTCTTTTGTTTGTGTATGCTTTTATAAAATACTGCATTCATAGAAGAACCTTCTTTTTATGTTTGGGTCAAAAAGCAAATAATATTTGTTTTCGATTTTTTCCAATTTTAGTTTTCTTTACCAGAAACCTTGTCACTGAATAAGCATCCTAGCTGTTAGGTTTTTTTTTTTTAAAAAAGCATAAGAAAGCCAACCTTTCAATAATGTCTTTAAATAGATACAATTTACCTAAAAAGGTATTTAGGAAAAATTCACAGATGTAAACTTCTGAACCTGTCCTTATATGCTATTTATTTTTGAAGCTACTCAGATCCCATGGATTTCTTTTTGTTCACTGCCCCAGAACTAAATAAATATATACTACTTCTGCTACTGCAATGGATGGGCAATTTAAAGCACAGGAAATATTTCGGCTGTGTGTGTTCAGTCTGTGTAGGCACTGCTGAGTCTGTCATGCTCCTGGAAATGTATGGGAAGGGGAAACAAGGAAAGGATGGAAATGTGGAAAAGTTCCAAGGAAATGGAACTTTACTGCAATTTGCTGCACTGACCAAAGGGAGCTCTAGATCATGCTGAAGAGTTCCATCCAATGAAAACTCAGTGTAAAATAAAGAAACAGAACTGAGTCATATCCTTCTCTGTCTTTTTTTTTTTTTTTTTCCCATAGGCTTGAGGACTTTTAAATTTTGCAGTTAGATGATCTTTAAAGTCCCTTCCAACCCAAATCATTCTGTGATTGTAAATACCCTTCTGCACAGAGGTGATGCTTTGGGACAAATAAGTCTGTGTTTCCTTCTACCTACAGATTTGCAGCATGCTGAACCCCTCATTTTAGAATGGTTTCCCTCAAGGACAGATCTTGAGATGATAGAAGTGATGCTGCACAAAAAAAATCCCTTGGTTTTGCACGTCCTGTGAGAAGCAGCTGAGGGATCTGGGTTGTTTAGCCTGGAGAAAAGGAGATTCAGGTGAGACCTTATCACTCTTCACAACAATCTGAAAAGTGGTGGTAGCCAGGTGGGGGTTTGGCTCTTCTCCCAGGTAACCAGTGACAAAATGAGTAGATTTAAATGTTCCAACTATCCTGCTCTGTTTCAAAATGAATTGAATTGAATTCCCCAATTCAAGTATGGTTTTCTTATGGTAATAATTAGTGAGCAATCTCCCTTTCCTTATCTTTTCCAAGAGCTTTTTCACTGTATTTTCTCCTCTCCTCTTGTGTAAGTGTGACAGTGGCTTGGTGGGCATCAAGTAGCCTGCGAATGTTAACTCACAGTTAATACCAGGGATTTTTCCTGTATTGGAAATTCTAGATTTTTTTAATAGTAGGCACTGTAGTTTAACCATCTATCACAGGTTTACATATAAATATAAATCTATATTTGTGAGGAATTATAAAGTGGCAGACAGTGGTATAAATCTGGCAATTTCAAAAGGTCAGAAGTGCTTTGGTGCAATTACACAGAACTAACATACCCCAGGCTGACAGAAAAATTCCTGACAGCATATTGTGTCTCACTATTCAAATATTATGTCAAGTCACACAAGACATAAAGAGGATTGTAACTCCTTCTGGTTAATGTGTCAAGACTTGTGTCAACACATGCTGTGTTATTTCCTAATGCAAGAAACTTATTGAAAAGAAAAAGCTATAACTGTGCTGAGACAGGCTTGATTCTTTTCTAATGCTCATCCAGTGACCTTTGAATTACTAAACCATTGGAAATATCCCGTGTTCTGTTCTACTCAACAGTGTTTTTAACATCAAAACAGTTTTATTTTGAGGCACCAGATATTTCTGCAGCTGGTTAAAATGGAGATTTTGACATGGAGGAAGTTGTTGAGAAGTAGTTTGTGATTCTGAAGTGCAGATGGAAATAGGGATATTTAGCCAAGGGGACAAAAGCAAACTCTAACACCAATCACACTGGCAAAGCTGAAAAGGAAATTTAAATATTTGAGTCAAGCTAGATTTCTTCCTCTTATATCATGCATTGCAAAGTGCAGCTGTGCTGTCCACCACAACCTTCCAAATGAGCAGCTGGATAGTTCTGCGAAAGGAACCGTAAATAATTAGTGATCATCTGGGTTTTTATAGAGTGGAAATTCTCATTTTCTTTAAAGCTCTTGTGTGATTATTGCATTATTTTTGAAGGTTTTTTCACATTTCTGCATTTGGTAACTAAGTATAGTTACATTTTAACAAGGGAAAACAAGAGTATACAGACACTCTAACTGGACTTTGTAAATCCTTAAACTTTTAGAAACATTCACATGAAGACTTCATGTGGAACAAATTCCAGGACGAATTTCTTCGCTGAAAGGGTTACCAAGCACTGCCCTAGAAGTGTTCAAGAGTCAACTTGATGTGGCACAGTGCTGTGGTTTAGTTGATATGATGGTGTTTGTAAACAGGTTGGACTCAATGATCTTGGCGGTCTATCCCAGCCTTAATCATTCTATGATTTTCTTTATTGCCTCTGGAAATTGGGAGAGATAAAAATTTGCCCCTTTTCTGCCATTGCATGAATCCAAATGATTTCTAGGATTAAATTACCACGTTTAAAGGAACAGGCTTATCCTCTTTGCTCCAGGATGGTGTTTGTGTCGTCATACATGCATACAGAAATTTACAGGTGGATTTTTAACATTGGACAGTGCCATGTCCTAGTCATCTCCTAAGCCTAAGCCACTGATGCCTCTAGGTGCTGGAACAACTTATCTCAAACCAATTTCATTCTCCTTCAGTGTGCCTCTAGAATATATTGGTCAACAAGAAACATATTTTCTGTATGCTATACCTTCAACTTCTGTCAACACCATTCTCAGCCATATACCCATAACACAGATAATTTATTTTTCTGGTACAAATAACTACATATTTTCTCCCTGGTGTTCCTTAAAACTCACAAACTCTTGAAGCTACCCAAACATTGTCTGTGGTATTTTCTAAGTTAATCACCTGTTTTTTCTCTGTAGGATTAGTGTTTTCTTGAAGCCAATTAAACCAAACTGTCTTGGATACTTGTCTTACATGAGGACAACTGTCCTCTTTGCTTCTCCATTGATTTTATGGGTACTTAGCAGACTGGTTTCTACCAAGGGTGTATCTTTTAATTATCTTGAGTTCAGTGTCAAGGATCTTGCCTTTACTATGAAGAAAACTGACATAAGCTGTCAAAGAATTTATCCAGTCATAGTCTGCTCCATCAGCATATCCCCTGTTAATAATTTTCTTCACAGAGCAATTTATAGATTATTTTTAAAATTATGATTCTCGAAAATAATCAATCTTCCATAACTATGAAGAATGTGTGTATACATGTGGTGCTAAAATTTGCTTTTGTTTTCTTAGAACAGTGCACACTTAAGAAAATGACTGGTTTGCTTGTCACAAGGAGATGCTTTACATAATCACATATTTATCACAGTAATCAGTCAATATATTGAAAACCATCTTGTCAAAATGTTTAAATGAACTGCTTATTTAATATAGGAGTGCTGTGAGTAGGGAGAATGTATCGTGACTGTTCAGTCTCACTTGTTTAGTTTTTAGCTGTAACTGCTCTCAGTGAAGTACCCTCCTGAAATTTATTGAGACAAATATAATCACGTAACGGTGGTTATTTTTGTTATTTTCTATTTGCCTGCCTCAGTGAAAACATCATCTTTTATTAATTATATTTTCACTCCTTCTAAAGTTTTCTTCTTAGAAATTTATGATAAAAGAAAGTAGATGATCTCTTTAGTCCTAGAAATGATAAGTGTTTTGTTGCTTTTTAAAAAAATAATTTTTTTATTATTATTTATTTCCAAAGGGGTCTGTAAGGCTAGGATAAAGACTTGCCCTTTCCCCATGGAAGCTGTTGGCATTTCCTACTGCCATACCTGTTGCCAGGCTCAAGGGAGATGGTGGAAGCAATATTGAAACAGTGGCAGAAGTGTTTGGCAGAAACAATGAGCAATAAAATACAGTATGATTTCCAGCAGTTTACTCTTTCTAATTAATTAAACAACGAAACCAACCTCATGCTTACTTAATCTTTTCCTCCTTCAGTCTATTTTTCCTCCTACAGACAAAGTGTGCACTCTGCTCCCAAGAAGTCTCCTGAAGGGAGGAAGCAGCAAATGAGCTGATAACAACAGCAGCTGGCTGGGTGATGAGTAGGAGTTTCCTGTGTTTGATAAAAGGCATCGGCAACCATTCATTCTGATCCAGATCTCAAAAATGCTGTGAATAAGACTCAATAGCTTCCTACAGCTGACTGGAAACAACCTTTCACACAAACAGACAGACACACACACACACAAGGGGTGTAATATCTTTGGGGCTAATGATTTATTGTTAACTGGGTTTACATTTTATCAGTTTTCTTGAAATGCAAAATTTAATTTAGTAATTTTAGTTTAAGAGGGGTGTTTTGAGGACCTCTCCTAACTCGAGAGCAACCACTTATCCTGGCTGTTCAGAGACTAATTTGCTGCTGAGGGGTGACTGCTGCTTGTCTGGTAAAAGAATATTCCTCTCTTACCTATGGGTCTGTTCTCAGGCTGCAGGTGTGGGCAGATTTCATCCTGTGCCACACATTCCTGGCCAACAGGATTTGCTTTTCTTGCTGTACAAAACAGGAACAAGATGTATTAGGTGGTTCAATGGTAGAAGAATTACTTTGCTGGGATTAAAGAACATGTGATTAGGGCTAATTTTGTTGCTGGCTTTGAGTAGTTTTCCCATTGCCAGTGACCATGGAGAAGATAGACCAGATGATCTGGAAATACAGTTCAATTCTGATAGGAAAACAAAATTGCTTTTACAGCTAAATTGTGAGTGCAGCATTTTCACCAAGAGAAGAGGAAAGGAGCCTCATGCTTCCACTACGTGTTTTACCCCCAGCAATACAGTGACAGAAATGTTGGCACTAGTCACGAATCATGAAGAGGGGTTTAAATTTTGTTTTGTCTAATTCTGGAATGGGTTTTTCACACTTAGTGGATGCTTTTCATCATGGCTCTAAACAAACCAACCATGAGGCTAGAGTTCCTAAATTATACCTATCCATATTTGCAATTTTTCTCTAAGCCACCTGTTTTGCATCAAAATACTTGGAAAAGGTCATGTTCCATTCATCTCTTGATGAAAGATCCATTTTCAGTTGATAAATTAGTTCATCTAAAGGTCTGAAACCTGTGAATAAAGAATACTATATAAATCTCACATATTTCTCTCATTATAGTTTTAAGTATGCGATTTAAGTGGATGCAATAGCAATTTGTTTTAAAAAGAGACAGCCTCCACAAACTCACTGACAGCAAGGTTTCACTTATGCAGCTTGTCAGTCTCCCCATAACTCCTTGTGTTAGTGCATGTTTTTATAAATGGCTCACTGTAAGTTCAAGATCCCTAGTGCTACTCAGTCTACTTATTGCATATCACTTGTCTATATTCTTACACCACCTGTGCCTTTAAAACAAGTTAATTTAGAGGTTCCCAAATTGGTAGAGCATTACTGCCTTTCCTCCACATAAGCAAAGTCTGTTCCTGTTCTAGAGTGCTAGACTGGTCATTCTAGGGTGCATTTTGCTTTGGTGTTATGGCAACAAGTATTTTAGATCTGTTTTAGATTACTTAAGCAATACCTGACACCATGTTTGATTCTATTTCTCACCTTTCTTCTTCACCAACCTTTATTTGCTTTGAAAAATGAGTATCTGAGCATTCTTTTTCAAAGTGGTTTTTGTTTTCCTTCTGTTACATATTAAATTGTTAAAGTGGGAAAAAAATTCTTTTTTCTACTAAATTAGTTATTAGCCTTTTTGCCCAATTGAGTGAAAAAATGTGACATGCCTAAAAACAATTCTCAGTTTTCTTTCATTGTTTAATTTCAAGATGCCTACTGTGCAATATTTTACAACATATTGTTGAATGTCCAGCAAATATATTCCTTTGCTATTTGTTTGGTTTTGTTTCCCTAATTTTTCTAATCCTTGTCTGGGATGCATGACCACATCTAGTCATCTACTACTCACATTTTTTTTTAGAATTCCTTCAAATGGGTCCTAAAAGTCTGTGACAAATATTTAAAAACAGTCCAGCCTTTTCATATAGTGGCAATTCAGTCATTCAGTTGTTTTTTCAGTCCATGGATCAATCTAGTTGGGACACATATCCCTAACTCTACTAAAAGTGGTGCTCTGGTACTTAATAAAATTCTTGCTATTTCATATTTAGAAACAGGACAAGTTTTGGACCAGAAATCAGTTTCATTATAAAGAATCATAAACTTTTTTTCCACATAAATTTTAGTAGTTTTTGTAAACAGGAAACATCTGACGTGATAGAAAGTTTTTTGCCAAAATAGAAAAAACACAATTCACTAGCATGAAAGTCTGCAACAGTGAATAAAATAACATGTTTCTTATCATCAAAGGTACATGTTTGGGAACTTTTCTAAAAGGGAATGGAAAGTGAAAGGTATTTTTGCTAAGAGGATGAGCTGACAACCAAACACAAAGGGAATAATCTCTTCCTGTGGGAGGACGGATTGTAAGAGAATAGGGATAGTGCTGAAGGCAATCCTCCCCGAAGAATTCAGCTGTGCTAATTACCAAGGAGTGGGAACAGCCCTGCCCTTAACAGGTCACAGTTATGTCCAGTGTGTTATAAAAGAGTGGCTTAGCTGGTGGAGAGTTGGTGCTGTGAGGAGGAAGGATCACATGGTTGTGTGAGGGACAGAAAAGGTGAAATGCTGTAGGAGGGACAACCAGAGTTAGAGGGTCATGTAAGGAGCAGGAAGGAGTTGGATGATGCTGCAGAAGAAATACTAGGGAGGGAAGAAGAGAAGGAGTCTGTGTTGTATGGAGCTGCCTGTAGGAAAGTGTACAGAGAAAAGGTATGAAGGTTTTTATTATAGAATAACTGACTGCCAGTAGCAGTCAGTCTGAATCCACCATCATCTTCCTCTTAAGTAGCTGAGGGCAAAGGTTAATTCAGGACAGTTGCATGCATGAGTTTACATTTATCCATATTTCTGAATATTTTTTGGGTGCTTTCATTAGTATTTTTCTATGTTGCTATTATATATATGACAACAGATTATGATTGTAACTGTATTCATGAAAAGATGCCAGGATTGTGTTGTGAAGTGCATGAGTCATATGCTAGCTTAACAGTTTGTGAATTGATTTGGGAAAGAAAAATCAAAGTTATTTTAAAAAAAAAAGGTGTTGAGACAGCAAATTCTGTATCTTAGGAGCAAGGACTCTGTCAAAAGATCTCTCCTTTTTTGCTCTATGTTCATGTATCTGAGTCTAACCTTTGTGGCAGTAAAAATGTGACTTCCCATCAAAGAGTCTTTTGAATTACTGTGACACAGAAATGACTTCATAACAAGGCATGAAGGCTTGCAGCCTCTGGGCACAGGTGTACTACACAGGAAAGAACATAATTGTCAACTGAGCTAGAGGGCTGTTTTCTTCTCAAACTCTTATGAGCATTTGCTGATCCAATTCAGGCTAAATAGGCCACTGCAAGACATGTCCTGTTTCATCTAAGCTAATACAGGTAAGCAGTTGAGGATGTCCAGAGTTCATGATTTCAGCAACACAATGTACAAAGGTACATGTGCACATCCATATTTATGGAATAGATCACTCTTCTCAAAGAGAAAAGTGATATGAGCAAACCTCACCTTAGCAAAATTGCTGTGACTGTTTGTTCCCTACTTTCCATACCAGCTGAAACATAGCTGAGGATTCCTGAGATTGGGATTATTTTTTTTTTAATTGAGAAGAGTGCCTTTGAAATGGATTAGAGAGAAAAAACAGAAGAATGAGTCTTTTTTATTTATTTTACAAGAGAATGTACAGACTGCCGACTCCAGCTGCACTTCTGTCATTGGCAGTTGCTACAAGGGTCACACTGAAAATGAGCCTTCTCACTTTTAGCTGTGAATGCAGAAGCCTAAAAGATATGTACCTCTCAAACACTGATGTACATCTCAAACACTGATGGCCAGATTGCTGTGGAGCCACCCAAAGACTGGTGGCAGTAACAGCCAAGGGTTGCAGGCAATAATACACTGTGAGAGAGAACAGAATGTGGCTGGAGCAGGGGCCACAGGGAGCTGGGGCAGCACTTTTCTAGGACACACATCCTTGTTCTGTCTCTGGAGATAAGCACAGCACAGTGCAAGGGCAGAATTGAGGTTGAGAGGTGGGCATGGACCACATCGAGGTGAACAAGACCACTAAAGACCCATTTCCAGAATGGTCTGGAAGAACAGGTGGTGCATGAGAACTAATTTGCATAAAAACTGAGAAACGTCTCCAGGGTGGGGAAAAACTTTTATCTATAAAAAGCTATCTCATTTAAACCCATGTGTTTTGGGCACCACAGGGCCCTGGGCATCCCAGCTGGATCAATGCTGGACCCAGAGGTGATGATTTTTCTCCCTTTCTTCCTGTCTTCTCCTCTTTAATTCATATGTCCCTCTCTTTTCCTTTTCCCCATATTGCTTTATCCAAATCTCACAGCTCTGTGGCAGGGACTAACTTATACCAATTTCCATGCTGAGTGTGTAATTTACTAATAAAACTTCATAATCTTTAGTGGACCTTTTTGTTCTTCCTTTTGGCTACAAACATGTATGAATCTTGGATCGCCCTTTCTCTAAAGGGTGGGGCTTCACATTAGTGACATGCTGGAGTCAGAAGATGGTGACATAGATGGTTAAAGATAAAGCAAAATAATAAGCAGTAGGAGAAAGGCTACAGACCCCTTTAGCTCTGTTTGCTTGAGCTGTAATATTCCAAGGAATGTAGGGTGAAGTTGTGTGTGTATCATGCAGGAGCCACACAGATTGTTAACTTTTGCTTTGTGGTTTGTCACCAAACTGAACATGGACAAACCCAGGAGTCGTGTTAGGAAGCAGCAGAGAGTTCATTGACATTTTATTGTAACACTAAGTAGAAGTGACTTTGAAGGAAATTGTTATGGTAGGATTTGTCTTTGACAGAACAGGGATGGAAAAGGCACTCAGTATATGCATGTATTGGGCCTCTCAAAAACCAGCTTGTGTTTTTATGTGGATGTAACATGGAGTCAGTGGTCGGAGATGGAGACGACTCACAATCAATGGTCCTTGTGACAAACAGACTTCACTTTATTCCCTCAGCTCCTTTTACAGGAGCTCAAACTTCTCTAGCTTACACATGTGATTCACTGAGGTCTCAGCCCTGCTAAAACCCCAGCTCTCTGGCCAATGCCACATCTGCATTTAGGGCTGATAGATATTGGCTGAGGGTCCCTGTGTAGACTGGAATCTAACCTGTCCTTCCCTACCCAGGGACTGCAATACTGCATGTGGAGAATGCAGCTCAACTATGTGGCCAAGCACGATCTGGGCAGTATTGTCCCAGGGCTTCTATCTCCCACAGCAGGAAAGAAAAATCCTGATTTATGGTTCTCAGATTATGTATTTTGTCAAAAAGCAATGAGTATAGACATTCTGTGCCTCATCCAAAATTAATTCTGAACACTGTATATTAATATTTTCAGACAGAATATTGCACTGCTATTACTTGGCTAAAGTGTACTTTGTCCTCCTGCCTTCTAAAATTGTTAAAATTAGGATTAAGACTATCACAATTTACAAATACTTCTCTATTTCTCTGGATAACATTATTTCATTTTGAGAACCTTCAGTTTGAGATAAATGCACTGATTACAATTTAAATGTCAATTATAAGTAGTCTTGTAGACATAATAAAGCAAACATTCGCTCTGTGTTTGACACAAACATTAACAGCAGAGTTGGACACTATCGCAAATCAAATCAGTGACCTTCCTCCAATGTATAATAAAGAAATCAAAAGTGCTTTCAGACTCAAATGGTCAAAAGAAAATCAAGAAGCAATTACTGCAAACATCCCAGTCATTGCACGACTCAGTGATTCATTCAGATTCAGGCCAAGGAGACACACAATAAAACCCATCTGCTCCAAAATATCTTGTAGATCAAGTTTAAATTGCAGTTTTGCTTCTATAAGAAGCTTCTTTCTCTGATGCTGTGTAGATGACTGTGAAATTATACCAATAGCTAAGAAACAGAGATTGAGACGTGGAAAATTTAAGATAAAGAAATGCAGCTGTTTGGTTACATATATTTGCAAGACCATATTGCAAAATGGGACTCAGGGTTAAAAAAAGGCAAGACGTGAAAGAGAGATAGCTAATTATATTTGAAGGTGACAGAAAATGAAATTAAATGACTGCATTGAGGACAGCAGTGGCTAATAGAAGTGTATAAATTCAAAGCAGTTGATTCTGATGTAAATTTAACAATCTGCCTAAAGTAAACTTTATGAAATTACATTTTGAAATAGGTAAAACAGCAGTTGTATCTAAACTATAACTGAATGCTAAAGGAAGTATAATAGAGATTAAAAAAATCTTCTCTGCAAGTTTTAATTCAAGGTACAGGCCAGATTCCAAATTCATTGATGTTTGACTTTGCTTTTGAAATTACACTCTCCTTGTGTTAAAATTCATGATTTCTTAGAAAATTTCAGCACCACTTCCCTCCTATTCTCCTTATATCTCAAACTTTCTGTCTTCTTGGATTTGTCCAAATTAATATCCTTTCACTTATACAATTTCTAATAGAATTTATTTATACAGTTAAATATGTGTCTATTTTACAGGCTGCTTTAAATTGTCATTTTTTGCTAAAGTTTTATATATGTATGGTATCTTAATTCCTCTTTAATTTAATGTGTTTGAGGATCTGCTATCTGGAATTCAAATAGTCAACACTAACCTTTGCTGTATTTAGACATTACCTGCCATTGAATTCTATTATGACTTAGAGTGTAAGCATGTTTGTTATTCTTTAAAAAAATTCCAATAGCTACTAGAAGCAACATATAATAATGAAACTGAACGTAGTGAATTTTTATTTTAAAGACCAATGGCATGTAATATATACTATATATATTTTTTTTTTTTAGTTAGCATTTTAAATTGTTACAGCTTTATTATCTGTTTTGGAACATTTAAAAGACCCTCCACTTTTTTTCAGAGAGTTTATTCAGCGCTATGGTCATCATGCAATATTATGTGTTATTCTTGTTTCGTTTTGTGAGTTTTACTTTTTGTTTTGGCATTCTGTTGTTGTTTTTTATGTTTGTTGTTAGTTGGTTTGGCTTTTAATATTGTTTCTTTCCTTGCTGTTCAGTGACTGTAAAGTAAAGACTAGATGAAGGTGTTTTCATGACTCTATTTCATAGAATTGAAGAATAGTTTGGATTGGAAGAGACCGTAAAGAACCTTTAATTCCAATGCCCTGAACTGGGCAGGGACAACTTCCACTAGACCAGGTTGCTCAAAGTTCCATCCAGCCTCACCTTGAACTTTTCCAGGGATGGCACATCCACAACGTCTCTTGGCAACCTGTTCCAGCGCCTGACCACAGTCACAGAAGGTAATTTCACCCTCATATTTAATCTAAATTTACCCTGCATTAGAATCATAGCACAAAATGTGTTGGAAGGGATCTTCAGGGACATCTTTGCCATAATTTTTCTGCATCATTGTGTCCTCTAGCTTTATTCTTCCTTCTTTGCCTATAGTAAGGGTGAGGACAAATGCAAGATGAGTCCTAAGGTCTAGTCCATAGTTAATGTGTAGTATATAACATGTATTAGCCCTGACAATAAAAGAAATTGTAAATGCTAAGGCTAAGTTCAAAAGGCCTTAACAAGGGAAAACCATATTCTCTCTTGCCTATAGCATATAACAATCAAAAGTTTTTACAAAATCTATGATTTATCAGTATTGCTCATTTCTGCTTTGAGGTTACATGGAATGTCTATTTTACCATGAAGGGATGGAAATAAGAAAGCATAAAACTCTGTTGTACTATATTTGCAAAAACATTATGAGATAAAAGCAAGTATTGATCTCTGGGGACCATTTTACAGGTATAACTGAAGCTAGTATCTGCTGATCATGGGAAAGAGGAATTACTGCAATATTTATATAAGTCTGTAGAAATAAAACTGAGTTTCACATACAGAGTGGTATGTAAAATTCCTCAACTAATAAGCTATATTTTAAAAGATATTTTCTGAGAGCTCTTAACCTCAGTTCTTTTCTCTCCTCTGAGCTTCCTCCAACAAGATCAGACTTAAGCCTACAGGCATTTCACCTGAGAGTATCTAGAGAAAGGTCCAGCATCCACAGCATGCACTCCTTTCTCACCGGCTTTGCCTCCCTCTTGCTGTATTTTTAATCAGGCTGATTTACTTTAGCAGGCATATTTTCAAATATTCCATGAATTTCTAGGAAGCTATAAAAATAATCTATGCTACTGAGTTCAGTCTATCTAATAGGAACTTCTTCATCTTAATGGCACTTTTTTGGTATTATCCATCATTATGATCTCTGCAAAGCCACAGAAATATAGATTCAAAATTTGTGAGTTTCTCCACTTGTGAAGTAATTCAGAGACAATACTACCTATCAAACCAAAACAAAAATTCAAGGCAATTTGGAATACATCCTGTTATTTTATTTCAAGTTGAATTTATCTTAATCCAAATTGTGTCTAGAATTAAAACAATACATAAAGAGCAGAGTACAATTTTTTTTTATTTGAATTTTGCCTTCAATGAGTATTTAAATAGTTTTGTCATGTGTGTACATCTGGTAAATAAAATATAGTCAGGAATTCTAGGTAACAAAGTAGACATGCTTATATTGTGCTGGGGGGTTAAGAAATAAATCGAAACTATTACATTATTGATTAATTTGAAATGGATCCTGTTCTGTTACGGTCATTATTTAATTTTATTACTCCAGGACTGGTAAAATACCAAAATAAATAATATCTAATATAAAATCTGTGGTTTCTGTGGTAGGAAAGAAGTATACTGACCTCCAAATCACTTTCCTATAGTGTGCTTGTTTTTGCCATGATAAATGTTCAGTCAGAGATTCTTGCTACAAGTTATAGAGTGTTTTGGTTTGCTTTTTTTTTATTGTTGTTTTGTTTGGTTTGGGGTTTTTTTTGGGTTTTTGGTGGGTTTTTTGGGTTTTTTTTGTTTTTTTTTTTTTTTTTCTGGTGAGAGTCCAGGTGCAAACACTGATTTGCATAGACTCACAGTATATCACAGTACAAGCTGGCTTTTACTCGAGGGCAATGCTGCTGATCCTTGTTGCCTTGGCCAGCGAGCTCCCCTCATCCTCTCTTTGTGCTCCTCATTGCCTCCCTGGAAGAGAAAGTGATTGTCTCATCTGCTCTTGACATAATGCATAATGCATCTTACTTTTGGGACTAGGGCTTGTTTTTTTTTTTTTTTAGCCAGAAATCTTCTTTGCTTACTCTGGTTCCATCAGCACCTGTCCTGTTCATCCTTCAAGATGGTTTTGGTTTCATCACACACCTTTACTGACAATTGCAAACTCGTAGCTCTTGCCTTACAGATTTTATTGTATACTGAATATATTTTCCTCTACCCCAGTTTTGCAGTTACACAAATCTCCATTTGCCTCCTTGTGGCTAGGTATTTTTTTATATATTCAGGTTTAGGTGTATATACAAAATTCTTAGCACTGTTACAATGCTATAGAATTCTTACATGCAGTCACAGATTACCCTACCTTAATGTGCTTGTGCTCATGACAAACATGCTTAGTTTACCTCACTTGGTTTCAAACATTATGGATGCCACAGGTGTTTCTGCTACATTATGCCAGGAGAAACTCTGCTTTATATAAAATTTAGGATCCTATCTCAGAAATGTAGTGAGCCTGCAGGGTTGGCTGGACAGGATATTTATTCATAACTGGTTTTAAATGTCAATAAACCAGACTTTGCTTGTTTTTTCTTAATTTAAACTTTACTTTGCAATATTGTGAGACAAAACACAATTGTATTTTATTAGAAATTTCATAAATGAAACCAGTTATACATAAATGATATTTGTTCTGTAGCTTCAAGGGTTTGGTCTGAATGCAGAACAAGATGTAGGCAGGATTACTTCTGATAAGTAAATCCAGTTAAAGGACTTGTAAACAAATATGTGCAGTAAAATCTATTGTGCATCCAAAGGGACAGATAGAATTTTTTTTTTAACAAAATAGTGAAAAAAATTTGAATTCCAACAGCTCTTTTGCCAAGTCTGAACAGGATGCAATGGTTGTGTGGAAAGGGGAAGAAAATGGTAAGTGGAAAATCTTCCTCCACTGTGGTCAAGGTATCGGCATGTTCTGGGGTCTAGACCAAGCAATTGGATAATGGATGAGATAAAGATATTTTGCTCCTCAGCCCACTACCTAAACTACTTAAGGCTTAGAGGAAAAGCCTAGGATACCTTCTGCTGTTTTCTCAGATTGCTAGTTCATAGAATTACCTCTGGTATTTATATAAATATATTAGAATATATAATACATAGATAGTTCAAGTAAAATGGGACTTCTTAAGATTAGCAAAGGGATATCACACCTGGGAACACAGAAAGACCCAACAGAGCCCTAGCAATATGCAGTATGTAAAGCAAAATACTTATGGTAAAAAACCAAACCAAACAAAAAAAAATCATTCTGCATGAGTGGTGCTTTTCTATAAGTGCCTTTTAGCCTCAGATGAAAGATCAAACATATAACCATGCAGACAGCCTAATTATGAATGCCAAAGAGGTCATATAGTTATATCAGCAGTGTTGTGGTGAATGAAGATAATAGGCCCCGATGTGAAGTGGCATATTTGAAATTAAGCACACTGCCTGATGAGTGTCACTTCAGGGCATCCCAGCTGAGGATGGCTCTCCTTCTGTGGTTCAGGAGCTCAGATTGCACACGATGGCCTCTGCTCTCTCTTCAACAGACCTAGAAATAATATTGAACTTGCTTCAGTTTTTTTCTGTTCACATGCCAGGATATGCTTCTAACATAATGGAAACTTCATGGTTTTGGTAGGATGATTAATGGGATTCTCTGTTACAAATTCCTGCTGTGAAACTTTCTGGCATAGTAAGAGTGGCAGAAGCCCTAACAGTTCTGATTTTCCTCCTGAAACATTTGCTATGAATGGAATTTGGGAAGGGGCTGGTTGAAAAGAGAACTACAGAGTTCCTTGCTTAAAGTAAAATTACATGGAGACAGTTTTTGACCTAAAGCAAGTATCATGCCAGCCTACTTAGCCCAGAGTATTTTTCACAAAAGAAGTATAATGTTTAAATAGAAAAGAAGAATTCAGTACCTTTTCCCTGATGGGACTTTGCATTCATTCATATTCTGCACTCAGGGAGCATGCTTGGGCTATTCAAATACTTACAGTTTAACTAAATGCTCAGGAGAGAAAGTTCAGCAATTCTGTTCAGCTCTGATAAGCACTGTAGAGCCTAACTTCCTATGTAAACATAATTAAGATGTTACAAGCATTCAGAAAGCCACTCTGTGCCTTCACCACCTCAGTTTTTTTGTTCTTCCCTTCACCTGAGCAAGGTTCTGGCACCATGCAGCCCTCCTTCTGCCCTGTCCCTCGGCCATTCATGGCAAAAAATCCCTGCAGTTATTCCCTGCTGATGGCAGACTATTATCCAAATAACTTTCATTTGAAGAAAAGATTTCTTTTTGTCTCATTGGCTATAATAATATCTACACTGGTCTTGCAAGTTTACTTTTAGATTAGTCATCATTATCCTGATGACTGAACATTCTCCTAATTTTAATGCATCAAACTTTAATGTTTAAGTCTGCATGGAAGATGCTATTCTCAAGCATGTGTTTCAGATAGTTTTCTCCTTTGTTATTACAGTTCAGCCACCATCTCTAAGAGTCAGCAAATTGGTTAAAATCACACTTGCCAAAATATATCCCAGTGCAGTGTTTCCTTTGGGTACTGTTTGTGGCTATTGATTAATTTTTCAGTTAAGTTCTACTTGAATGTTCCACAGTTTTATCTGTGTAGGTGTTTTAGCTTACATTAACAATGCCACTAAAGAAGGTTAATTGATCTTGTTGATCAATTTACTTGAGCATTCCCAGGACCAATTTAACTACCAGCTTCTTTCCAACTCATTCCTCTGTTGGTTGATCTGTTTCTTTCCTTGCTGAACACATGGAGAAGACCTGTGGGAAAAGGTAAAATCTGTCTTTTATCAGTCATTTCAACATTTTTATACCTTTCTGTAGAAGAACTCCTGGGACACATCATGCTGCAGAGAGATTGTCTGTCAGGGTACGTTGTGAATACCTTACTGTTATTAACTACTGGCCTGTAATACTAATGTATAAGAAATAGCCATATTTTTGTCCAAAAAATATGCTCTAGTAAGAAAAAAAGGAAAAGGAAAAAAAGGGGAAAAAAAATCAATGAATTTAAGATCTGTATTTTCTGCACTTCTAAAACAAAGAGATAACGTAATCAGAATTCAGCTTGCAGAATTAAAGGCTGGACTGAATGCCAAAATTAATCCTTTGTGGTTATTCATGGGCCAAATGAGTGGATATATAATAGAATATCCCAGTAATGACTTCAAAAAACAGACTGTACATGATAAAGAGGAAGCAGAGTATGAAGAATGTACCTGTCAAATCTATTGTTGTATCTGGATTTGATATTAGTCTTCCATAGAGTAATCTTTGATAGTGCTATTTAGAAATACTGTAAAAAATAATATAATGTTCAGTATCTCCTATTGTCATACACTTGTCAGCCTGTTTATATATTATACTTTGTATTTCTTTCATTTATAGATTAAATGATGACAAGGCAAAAATGAAGTCATTAAAATGATAATGCCCTCAAAGGACTCTATTTTTCCATTCTTATTCATAACAATTAGTAACTTACCCCTTGGTTAATCCATTTACTTTAAATAGTAGGTGTCAAGAATATAAATGCTGCACAGAAAGTATAATCAGGAAAAAGATTATACAAATTTAAAGAAACCCCATCAGAGCAAAAAAAATATAAAAAAGATCAGTTTTATTTTGGTAGCTAGAGAAATGCAAATGTAAGTCTAAATCTAGCAAAAAATTTGTGCTCCCACCCAACCATAAAATCAAAATTTAACACTTTACTGATAGTGAATGCCCATTACATTTTAACAGATTTTCTAGACTGAATTCTGTTTCTTCAAGAATGACAGTATTCCTTTTGACTGCAGAATGGTTTGAATCAAGCAACCATATTCAATTTGCTTCTAATGATTTTATTTCTATTGTGTAAATATGGCCCAGTTAAAAATCATCTGTTGTCTTAAAATTAAAGGAGAGAAAATTTTGAGAATGGTGATTTCTAGCCAAAAAAGGCGATTACTAATGCTGCTAGTCTTGGGATTGTGTTTGTCTTTAAAACCGTGTAAAAAAAAAAAAAAAGACTAAATTAGTTACAATGTGAAAGCATTAAAAGAAAGAGATTTGGAATGAAAGTTTCTCTCAATTTTGAGATAAAATTGTCTGTCTATGCAAGAAGGTTTTCGTAAAGACTGGATTTTTTTCCTTGTTACGATTGCTCTGGAGAGCAATTCTACTTACCTTGATTTTAGAAACCCTAAATTATAAAGATTCAAAGAGTCTTTTGTCATTCTTTTTATGAGTGCAATTTTTTTAATAGTGTCATTTTGAACTAGGAGATCTGTGTGGTTTCTCTACTGCAGCATGTATGTGCTACTTGCATGAATGTAAGAGGAATGAGTGACTCTGCCTACTGCTTTTCCTATTTTTCAGGGAAAAAAAGTTCATCCTTAAACAAACAACTCCTGCTCACCTTGCTCATACTGGCAAGCTCTCTCTGGAAAAAGTGAGAAATACTATGAAAATCAATCACAGAATGTAAATACAGCATCTATTTGATCTTGTGTACTTCATCTATCAGAAAATATTTAGCTTAAGATGTGAAAAGAGACCTAAGGTATCTATAAGAAAGGGAATCTTCCAAATGTCTTCAGTATGGTCTTTGGAATTCTTAATTCCTTTATAAAAGAAATCCTATGCAAAAAAAAAGCCAAAATAAACCAAAATACAGCACCACTGCTAGCACCACCACCAAAAAAAACCAACCCACAAAGCAACAAACCAAACACCAAAAGAACGTTTTTTGCTATATTTCTATAATGACATAGTCTTCATCTTGAGCTAGTACCCTCTGAGAGGGTGAAATTAACTGGGGTTACTTCTATGTCTATAAAGATGGCTTCATATTTTGCTTGACTTTAAAGCCTCTAAAATTCTATTAAACATCCACAAAAAGCTTGGCATTGATCTGCAACTCTTGTCAATAGGTTTTTCCGAGTAGAGAACCTTGTTACTGTGAAGAATTGCATATATTAGGGGTTATGGAACCAATCCCACTTAAAATCCTACTTAAATATTTGAACCTTATATGTGGCAGAAGACACACTGAAGTTAGTGATAAATAATTTGGCATGCAAAAGAGGGATCAACAAGCAATAGGTGATTATTTTAATTTTTTTAAAATTTTATTTGTGATGCATCCACAAAAGCCATTGTTTCACCCTGTTAAACTATGAGATGTGGGAATTAGGTCTTTACAGGATAAGCAGTTGAAATACATTTGTAAGATGTATCAGTTGTCTCAGGAATTCTGTGAAGTTCTTTGGTGAAGGAAAATATCCTTTTTGTAGCAGATTATTTCTGAAAACATTACATACAGAATTATCATAATAAGACATGTATAGCACATAAATTTAGGTTCAAAAGAACTGCTTTTGAATTTATTATTTTTGAACCAAAACTGGAGACTTGCTTCACTGTTGGATAAGATGATAAGAGAATAGTTTAAATCCATCACTGTCCCCAGTCTAAGTAGCCACCCATTTCTTAAGTGCACGCTATTGGAATTTGGGACTGATATTCCTTCAGTCTAGATATACACTTCCAGTGTAAAGATCCCAAACTGTAAATATAGGAAAGAAATATAGAGACTTGCTCACAGTATTGAAGAAGAAGAAAAATTTACTTCTTCCCCAATGTACAATCTCATAATTGCCTTCCTGACAGATAAGAATTTCTCCATGGAAAGTCAGTGAAATGTCTGCAGAGAAAGGAGGGAAGATTAATATTTCTCACTTCTGAATACTTAATGTAGACTTTCAAATTAACCAGCTGGTTTTGTTACATTATTTTTTCTGATCAATATAGATTTTTTTTCAGGGAGACTGATTCAAAGCGGAAGACTAACCTTTTCATGATTATCTAATTTATTAGAGTTCTAGAGCTGATGAAAAGGCTCTTGTGAATGCATTGGAGAGAAGAAGTTACCCTCCATCCTGGAATCAAAGAGCATGAGATAATATGTACCAAACTTAGACATCTTGTGCATTAATTCTGTAGCATCTTTGAGTAGGATTTGGCATTTTTGTCACCATGGTTGTTACTGAAGGTCAGTTAAAGACTTGTGGAGACTGTCCCACTGCCCTAGCCAGGAGTTCTCTCACATGAAATCAGTGGTTGCATTGTCCAGACTGAAGCTGGGAAAAGGTAAACATAATTCTTTAATAGACAATATCTTGATTTATGACAAGAAATGAGACAATCATGAGTGGGGGAAAGATGACAATGAACAGTGCCTTGCTTTTTTCTCTTACAGATTAGAGAGATCCCTAGACTAGATAATCTGGGGAAAAGTCCTCTCTTTTCATGTTTGGCTTCCTTGAATTGCAGCAGTGTGAGGAATACAAAACAGAAAAATATCTACAAATTTTTTGAGATTTCAAGCAGGGCAGCAAAAATGCATTTCCAGCTGAAATGAACTGGCAGGTTATGTGGAAAAAGCTTTTGGATACAAATTAACAGAAACTTCAGAAATCTGTTCATTTCTTTGCCTACTAAACTCTTCTCTCATGAGCTCATAGTGATGACTGAAAAAAAAAAAGTAAAATAAAAAACACCAAGTGAAGTCCCAGGGGTGGTGATTTTTCTTTTTGTTTGATGGTATATGCCCCTGCTTAGGTTAGAATTATTTATATTTAAAACAGTTCAGGTAATTTGTCTTTAAACCAAGGAGAGAGAGAAAACTAGAAGAGCTGGTAGAGAGCAAAAAAGACATGAGAAGCAGAGCTGCAGTTCACTGCTTTGGAGGAGTGGTGACCGTTTGGGCGCTGTAGGCTCCAGCAGAATTAAAGAGAAGCTGGAATTCATCAGGAATTCATCAGGGGGTCATAATGGATGCTGAGAATCCCAATCCATGTGCTGTCCCTCATGGCTGTCCCCTCTGCCATATCCAGAATAGCCAGTCTTCCTGAGATATTCTGATTTATCTGTAGTCTTTTTAACAAAACTTTTATTGTTTGACAAAGAGCAGTAAATATGAAGCCTAAGGAACACATGACATCACGTAAGACCCAAACTTCAGAATAATTTACAGTCACATCTCAGACCAGGACACAGCATAACAACCACTTTGATGACACAAAAATGAAACCTCTGGTAGTCATGTACACAGGCGAGTTGTTTGCAGTCATTGTCTGCTTTCTCTCAGTGGATCAGAAAGTCTCTCTCATCTGCACGTATGAGTCAGTAGATATTTAGCAAGTCAGTATTTTCACTCTTATTTCTCTAGCATAACTCAAAATGACATTAATGATGAATAGGTTGTCCCAGAAACACTGGCGATTGAAGAGATAAAAAATATATCTTCTTCCCTTCAGTCTCTTTAGGACTCCACTGAGAAAAGCAGTGCTGTGACATGCCATGATAGTAGATGTGAAGAGTTACCTTGTTAAAAGTACATTTTTATGTTTCATTCGCTCATTCATCTGCCATTACTGTTGGTAAAGTGAAAATGCCAGCAGGAGTTCTGGCCAAGCCCAGAAAAGCTGTACATGAAGTGGCCATCAGCTTCCAGAGATGTCTAGCTCTACCCAGGACAATACATGGTTTTTAACTCTTTTTTTTCATCCTTTTAGTTAGTCAAAGCCCTGTTGATTTCTTCTGCCCTTCTTGATATCTCACAATGCTTTCCAAACATGTTTTATTTTGATTACTGAAATATTGGCTATAAAAATGATTCTGAATATGAAGTTTTACTTTGCACACAGGAAACTGTGCCTTCTCAAGAAGCTGCAAAAAATATTGAGAGAAACTTAAATCATCCTCTGACATCCAGCCAGCTTCCAGGCTGAACACAGGGAAGAAAGAACTGAAAGGTTCCTTTAATGCTGCAAAAAACAGTGAGGGACTTATTAACAGGAAGCTGTTCCCATTAGTGAGAAGTGGAAAGTTGTGCATGAATTCAAAACATTGCAATGTTTTGCTCAAGTCAGTGTTAATTTAAAAGAGAAAAAAAAAGTATTCCTGTTAAAAAAGATTCCAGATGGTGTTTCCCTAGGATACAGGAAATCCTCTTTACAATCCTAATAGAAATTGATAAATTCCAGCTGCAATTCAGTTTTTAAAATGGGGAATGAAAATAAAAATTCTTTTAGAATTTATTCTACCTTTCACTGGCAGCATTTTGAAAATGTTGGATGCAATACCAAGGGTTTCCTGCATGCCCCATAACAATGGCCAAGGGTCTAACCAAGGCTCTAAGAATATGTACTTGAAAGTTACCTGACTAAAAGTTGTATGCTGCAGTGCTGAGATACTTTCATGGGTGTACCTTGAGGTTGAAGGCACAGAGCAGCATAAAATTCTTAGATCTATTCTTGACCAAGGTTGTAATCAACTGCTTGGTTTGGGAGAATATATCATTTTACTTTATAGGTTTTTATAGTTGTTTGTTGGATATATATTTTTTTTTCAGTTCTGGGTTTTATTATTGTTCAGCACAATTCTAATCTTTATTAGACCATTCTGTTAAATTGTCTTTCTGAATTCCCTAGCTCTTAACAAACAACTGCCCTTCTTAAAATATTTTTCCAGTGCTGTGGATATTGCAGCTTCTCCCTGCTGTGTTGTGTTGAATTGCTTTTTTGATTTACTAATGGTCTACATTAATTCTAAAACTCCCTTTGGTGTTGATGACTGGAATGAAGCAGCACACCAGCTGAGATATATCATTGTATATATACATACATATATATATACATTTGAAATTCATGCTTTAAATCAATAAGGAGGCAGTAGAGCTGAAGATGATGGTTATATAACTTAATGCTGCACCATGAGAAAAATAATAGCTTTAAAACACTTTTCCTAATGCCCATCTGTAATCTGAAGATGACTGTTAGTCACAATACCTGATTACTCACTGTGAAGAAAATACTTAAATATATGGGACTTACTGAAATAAATGAGCAGAATTTGTCTGAAAGTGAAAAGTTCAGCCTGTAGGTACCCCTAATTGACACCTGCAAGGAACTCTGATATTAGTGTCTTAGGGGCAGAGAGATTGTGACTTTCCCTTTCTTCTCACGGCTCCAGTTTGAAAACAAAATGCTGGTGAGCCATAGAGACCTGACCCATTTGCTGCACAGATCAGTGCCTGGAAAGCTCTCAGTAGGTCTGTACCCAGATATGTGCATAGACACAGCAACCTCCTTCATGGAAAGATTCCCCAGGACACAGAAGCAGGAGTCTGCTCTGATCAGCAGAAACCCAACAGGCCTGACAAACCCTGCCTTGATTCACTATGAACATCTTGAATATGCTCATAGACAAAAAGGAATTCTAGAAAGTTGAAAGACAGGAGAAGTTATCCAGATAGTAAACAGTCAGGGCATGCAGCTGTGGGATTATGAAAACCACAGCTCAGCTGGGCATGAGCACCCCTCCTATTAGCAAAGGTTGAGAAAATCGGGATTGTTTAGTCTGGAAAAAGGAAGGCCTCAGGGTGACCTAATTGTCACCTTTCAGTCCCTTCACAAGGGCCTGGATGGAGTGACAGGACAAGGGGAACGGCTTCAAACTGACAGGATGTAGGTTTAGCTTAGATATTAGGAAGAAATTCTTTACCATGAGGGTGCTGGGCACTGGCACAGGTTTCCCAGAGAAGCTGTGGCTGCCCCATCCCTGTAAGTGTCCAAGGCCAGGTTGGATGGAGCTCTGAGCAAGCTGATCTAGTGGAAGATGTCCCTGCCCATGGCAGAGGCTTCAAATGAGATGATCTTCAAGGTTCTTCCAACCCAAACCATTCTATGATTCCATGACAATAGACATTTCTTTGGGTCTGTTGGCAGCAAATGTGTGTGTGTACTGAAAAATGAAGGAACTGAAAAGTTCAAGGTGTCTTTTTTAACCTTCACTTTAGAGTCAGGGCTTGCTCTCAGGCTCCCTCATACCTGTTCTTAGTGGCAGAGCCTGGGACAATGAATGTTACCCATGGAAAAAGGGATAGCAGGACTTGTGAAAAGACAGCTTAGAGGGAGCTTACTGCTGGCTTTGCTGCCTGATGGGTTGTGTGTTGTTACAGCAAGGATTAAGTCAGAAACATTCAGAAAAATGAAACAATATTTAGCTAATAAGTCCTTTGATGAGTGGCTGAGGGAGCTGGGAGTGTTTAGCCTGGAGAAAAGGGGGCTCTGGGGAAACCTTCTCACTCTCTACATCTCCCTGAAAGGAGTGTGTAGCTAGGTGGGGATTGATCTCTATTCCCAGGGAAGTTGTGACAGGACAAGAGGACGTGGCCTCACAGTGCAGCAGAGGAGGTTTAGGCTGGAATCAGGAGGAACTTCTTCACAGAAGGGGCTGTTAGATATTGGACTGGGCTGCCCTGGCATGTGGTAACCATCCCTGGAGGTGTTAAAGAAAAGCCTGGACATGGAACTTAATTCTCTGGTGTACTTGACAATGTGGTGAGCAGTCAAAGGCTGGACTCTATGGTCTCAGAGATCTTTTCCAGTCTAAGTGATTCTGTGCTTCTGTGACTGCAGAGGTTCACACAGGCTCATGAGAGCAGAGAGCTGGACATGGGAAATTCCAGGTATGAGGATATATTACTTTCTCTGTGAGGCACAGGATATCCAGAAATACTGTGAGGTCTGTCTGTGTCACTGCTCAGTAAAGATTCAGCTGGACAAAATGACCTAGAGCAGTCTGTAGTCGATCCAGCTTTAAGAAGAAGGTAGGAGAAAGTAGCCTTCAGAGGTCCAGTGAAACCTAAATTTAAGAGGTCATCTTTTATGCTCACTCTTGCCAAATGATTCTTCTGGGGATGCCTTCTGTTTTTACAAAAATCTGGCAAATATAACATAGGAGACATTACTGTAATGGATATATGGCTTGAAGGGTTTCAGGAGTGGGATTGTCTCTGTCCTTGCAAGAATCCTGGTTTCTGGCTGATCTGAAGCAATATTTCATCAGTCATTTTCAAAGTCAATAAGTTTTCAGGCAAGTATTGAAGTTCTATTGGCTTGTAGATGGAATTAGAATCATTTAGAAAGAGATGTGAGACACACCTATTTGTCAAGAAATGCTTTTGCATCTTAAATGAGTATGAAAAAGTGCTATTAAGTAAAAGCTTTTCTGTGACAGAACCTAAAGCCATAAGGTATAAATGTGCTCTTTTGTTGTCTTTGAACCTATGTCTTCCTTGTTTTTTTGGTTTTTGGTGGGTTTTATTGTTTGTTAGTTTGTTTTTATTTTTTTATTTATTTTTTTCCCCTTAGCTCTAGATCTTTGCTTGTGTTTCTTTTGGTTTCTTTCTGAACCATTTCAGAGAGCCAAACTCTACCCAGACCTTACACTGATGGGAATAGCTTAACCTCAAGTTCTGGATCTGCTGCAGAAGTCCTCAAAAATCCAAAACAATTCAGAAGGCTACATAATCCTGAATGTTATAATTTTTTAGAGGTAATTGCATCGAATCAAGGGGAGGTTCAAGATAGAATGGACATCAAAGATCATCTCATTCCATCCCCACTGCATGGGCAGGGACACCTTCCATCAGACAAGCTTGCTCACAATCCCATCCAACCAGCCTTGAACACTCCCAGGGATGGGGCAGCCACAGCTCCTCTGGACAACCTGTGCCAGGGCCTCACCACCCTCACAAGGAAGAAATAGGGAAATGTAACAGCTGAACTTTGATTCAGTCTTCACTGAATCAATGCAGTATAGAATTTAAGCATTTTAAATTACATTGTGATTCCCCCCTACCCTGACTAAATGGTTCACCATAAAGACAAATTGATACTTTACAAAAATGACAAAATGAAATTCATGGGCCTTTTTTTTTTTCAGTTTTAAAGTCCTCTCTGCAGATGAGAATATAAAATATAGGTAAGAAAAACTTATATTATTAATTATGGAAATAAAGAAATCTACCTCTCATACAGGTTAGAAGCTGCTGTATCAACCTGTATTTTAGTCAATTATCTGTGTTAATAAAGATAACTTGTTCAAATAAAAGTGCTCCTTTATTATGGATGGGATGTACCATAGTCCTGAAAGCTATTTCAACATGCTTTAACCTTCAAGATTTTGAAGAGGTGATTTAATAGGAATGAACTGATGAAATTTAACCTTGCCACTACAATATTGTCAGGCGTTTATGATGTAAATTAAAACATTTTAGTACAATGTTTCTCCACTATAGTGTAAGAAAAATACATAAGTACATAGCAAATTTGTTTTTCATTAAACAACAGATTGCATAATGGTGCAGTACATCATAATAAATTTTTTTTCTTTATGCTTGAATAAATACAAATTAGATGATAACACTTTATTTTAATGATACACTGATTAATACTGAATTACAATAAAACCTTTATGAAAGTGCATATGACATTTCCATTAATAGCAATTGAATTTGTTATTATTACTTTTATTATAATGAAGAGCAAATCAAATTACTGGTGATAGAACTCTTAAATTATATTGCTGTTGTTTCAGGAAAAATATAATTTTAACTCTCAAAACTTGTCTTAATCACACCCCAGGGGACCATTGTTTTATGAATTATTATGTTTAAATAACCAGAAATTTTAAAAACAGAATGTTGTACTATCATGATATCTTTTAATACTTTATTTTAAGAAATCACATAATTTTATTAACACAATTTCATCTTACTAATAGGTGAATGCACAGACTTATGATAAAGTCTATAAAACAATTAAAATGTAACCTGTGAATGATGAGACATTTGAAAAGTGAAAAATCTGCTTCAAAGACATTTCTACAATCATACTGGTTATTGCAAATAGCAATTTAATTCTGGTTATTGCAAATATCAGCCAAAGTATGAGATAAAGTCAAAAATATGTTCTGCTCAGAATTCAAACTCAACTGAACACTTTAAAAAGGTTTTGTATTAAAAAATCTCTTTGAGGCATCTGTAGTGGACATTTCTAGTAATGAACATTTTAGTGTTCCCTGGCCATAATCCGAATGCCCTTTTCATGATTACTATCAGAAGTTTTCTCACTTTTTTTTTTTTTCATTTTCTTTTCACAGGTAGGATATTAATTCCATATTCTAATCAAAATTGAATTCGAGCAGTTGCAGACATTCAGGATAAATTTTCATCCCACCCATAACTCCACACACAAAGTACAAATAAAAAGGTTGTCTTTCAAATGTATTTTTTTAGGGAAAAAAACAAACTATATGTTGTTGTTACAGCATGTTAACGTGTGTCACAATGTATGTGCTAAATTATTGGGTACAAAACATCTGGGCTGATGTAGTTACCCCGGGAAAAGAGGAGTTATTTTTATGCTGAGAACTGTCTTGACACAATCACTGCATAAACTATAATATTCTGTAAGTAGGGACTCATGCCCAAAATCTGATTTGAAAGATTTTACATCCTTAGGGGCTGTTTAAGGGCGCTTTTTGAAGTACTTCGTTCCATCCACTTCTCTGAATGTGAAACTCAGACTAAACAAACAGGTGAATGACTGTCATTCATTTCAAATGCAAAAGAATTTCAAAAGCCCATTTCAAGAATTAGCCTGTGGGGAACACACAGCGGTTTGTCCCTTCCCTGAAATGGATTTTTGTTTTTATAAGTCACTCAGTAGGCACAGGTTTTGATTTTAAAATACTCTCTAAAAAATACCCCTGCAGGCATTTCTTGGACTAACTGCAATCATTTCAGATTCTGAGAAGCAGTGGGGAAAGGTGCTCATCTCACCACTGTACAATCTGCAGAGACTTCATTTGGAAGGAGCCCTGTCGAGGCAGTTGTTTTCTTTCTTTAACAGCTGCACGAGGCAGAGACAAGCAATGTCTGTTCAGCACTGACCCATCAAGACTGATTTGATGGGTCAGTGTTCTTAAAGAAAGTCGGAGCTGAACTGATCAGCTCTCTAGTTAAACTTCCTACCATTTAAGTACAGGGAGAAATGATTCTTTGCTTTAGTTTACTGACAGAATGCCTTTTTTTTCCCACTTTGCTAAACATACAAATTACTCCTGCTCTCCATTTTGCAGATAAATAGAAAACTATTATAGAAAAACTAAAATAGAGTTCTCAAATGGACCTCTGTAGAACAAACAGCTAAAAATACATCCACACATTCCTAAATCAAATAATAAGAACAACACTTTGTATTCATTTTCAGAAGAAACAACAACACAGTGTTTATCCCAGTCCTTCAGAGAGAGGACTGTTGCATATTTATAGCACACTTCCAGATTACAATTAGCACTTGCTCAGTTGCTGAACGTGAGCTTGCAAGATTATGAAGTGAGGCAAATGAAAGTGAAATGTTTGTAGGAAAAACATTTATTTTAAATAAACAATTTTAAAGGATGCTTTAAGCAATTATATACTTGCCTTGCTGCTGATTTCTGTCTCTTCAGGCCAACCTTTTCACACTTTTTCTATTTACAAAATAAAGAATTATGGTTTTGCACACCTATCTGCTAGCTGTTTTAGTTTAACAGTGAAAGATGCATATTAAGCCTTGAGAATTGTGTATTATTGCTGAGAATTGTGAAAAACACCTCAAAGCAGTTCCAGTCATGGGTGATTTTGCTATATACCTCTTTTTTTTCATTATATTGAATGTCTTCTGCCTCTTTATTAAATTTATACATCAAAAGAATTATTACCAGTAACATACAAAGTTTTGTTTTTTTTTTTTTTAATGAAGGAGTTATATCCCAATCTTCCATTAAAAGTCTTTTATAACAGTGGATATACTTCCTTGTACAGGAATTTGGATTACTTGCAGAGCTGATAACAGAATTTTACACATGAATAAAAAAATCTGCATGCAGAAATCTGACATCAAAAGTAGAGGTTTATTAAACACTGTGAGGCCAAAAATAATGATCTATTTTCTCTATCTACCTCTGAAATTCATGATAAGCTTCAAACGCTACTGTTCTGTTTTATTATTCACCAGTTGTAACCAATTAATTGAAACATTAAAATACATAAAGGTATGTATTTAAACTATAGCATAGTCATTTTCAAACTTCTCTAATGTAGACTCTGAAAAGACAATTTAAAAATACTGTGTGGAACATGTATCGGTTTGTTTCCTTCATTCATTTTCATAAAACCACTAAAAATATCTTCTTAGCTATATAGCTTTCGAATAAAAGGGACAATTAGCTATAAAAAATTCTAGTGAGCATATAATAAAGAATTCTCCAAATAAACCACAAAATCAAATGATAAGCAGATGAAGATATGCCCTTGGATCAGCAGAAAGCAAGCATAGAAATAAATTGAGACTTTTTTGCAAGCCTCATAACCAAAATTAAAGGAAATACTTCAACATAAAGAATCACCTGTTATTGAAAGGCAAGGTCAACTATAATTCTGCCATTCCTGACAGTTACTTCAGCTTTGAATAACAAAATTTCCATAACCTTCTCCAAAATACATTCCTGTGCTTTAGGACTGAAGAAAGCTTGCACTAGTAATGTAAACAAAATAGCTCCAGATATGATGCCCACACAGGCTGATCTACCCAAAAGGATCTACCTGGTCTTTACCAAGGAAAGATTCTGTTTTTACAACACTTTTATTATACATTTAATTATTTGTGCATGTTCTCTCTGTCTCCTTTTTAGCTTGCCTTCCTATGCCAGTCCTTCGTAGGTCTAATAAGGTTCATTATTCCTTGGTGAGCTCCGTTCACCTGGGTTACATCTTTCCTGAACTGTGGCAAATTCTTCTTGACAGAGTTCAAACTGGTGCTGAATAGAATCCAAGAGCATGTCACCAACCTTATGGATGTCAATCCAGCCCACGTATTCGAGACAGAGTTTCTCTTTAAGGTAATTATATGACACTGTTGACTCATGTTCAGCTTGTTGCCCATTAAATACCTGGGTTCTTTTCAGTGCCAGTGATGTCTAATCATCTGTTTCTTGTCTTGTATTTATGGCAGTTGATTATTTCTGCTGAGTGTGGAGCTTGTCATTTATCCTATTGAAGTGCATTTTTGCTCTCCAAATTGTTTCTTCAGTTGGCTGTGATCATGTTAGATTCTATGCCTGGCCTCTGTCATGCTTGCAAATACTCTCAGGCTGTTGTCAATTGTAAATTTCATGCTCAGTCTTCACTTCGTATCAAAATTGCAAAAAAATAAAAATAAAAATTTAAATTGGAATCAGTATAGAACCGCACTCAAACAGATTTTTATTTTACAGGGAAAAAATAATCATTATTTAATGATAATTTTCTAAACAGTAGGACATTCAGCAGGTGTTATGTCTTTACCATGTTCCCTCAGCATGTGACCTGACAAAATGTTAGAAGTTTATCAATGCCAAAGTATTTACAAACTCTCTGCAACCCCAAGGCCAATTTCCCTGCTGTAAAAGGAATTAGATTGTCTTCACAAGTCTAGATAATAATAAATCCATACTGGACTATATTGATCTCCTGATTATCTTCTAGTTGGTTATAGAGCACTTGCATTGATCCAGCATTTTTCTGTTAATAGAAATAAAGCTGACTGGACAATAATTTCCCTTTTTGCACTTTTTTCCCTTTTCTTACCCTCCCACTTTGATAGTGGATAATAACTTTACACTTCTGGCTTTGCCTGTTTTCTGTAAGTTCCCAAAGACAAGTGCAAATGGTTTTGGGATTACTCCAGCCAATCCTCAGACTGTGATATAGTGAATTTCATCACACCCAGCCAACTTGAAAACATATGTCTTACCTACTCTTTAATACACTCTCCTTCTATAGAAAGAAAAATCTTAGTCTGTGTCATTGCAATGTATTCTTTTAAGTGTCTGATGACAATGAATCTGGAAACAAAAAGGATTTAATCCGTTCTGTCTCCTTGGGATCAACAGCTGCCATCACTGAGAAGGAGAAGATGCCCTTTGTCTTCCTTTAAAAAGCCTTTCTTATATTAGTTAAATAATGCTTTTAATAAGACCTAATTTATGGTATTCATAGATACTTCAAACATAAATCTGTTTAATCTATAGTTTTTTGTCATCTGGGCTCCCTCTGCAGTTAGAAGAAAAGGATAAATGTCTCTTCATAAGAAATGTGAGCAGAGCTGATTTTCCATCCAGCTCTCATCAGACTTTTTCATCTCTGATAGCTAATATTAGGTAAGATTTATCCAACGAAAAATGTTTCATATTTCTTTCCACTTGTATCTTTCTTTGGGCTTTGAGCAAACTGATTTTTGTCCTGTAGGTTTGTGCTGATTCTCTGCATCATAAACCTAGTATTTTATGCACATCTGTCTAGTTCTTGAGGGAATTCAAATACTCACAAATAAGATTAAATAATTTCTCATAATTTGTTTTATTATGGTTTTATCATCATGACATGGTTTCCTTCCTTCCTTCCTTCCTTCCTTCCTTCCTTCCTTCCTTCCTTCCTTCCTTCCTTCCTTCCTTCCTTCCTTCCTTCCTTCCTTCCTTCCTTCCTTCCTTCCTTCCTTCCCTTCTTCTCCTCATCCTTCACTTCTTTATTTTTTTCCTTATGCTAGGTTCTCATTCTCAGTCTGTCCCAAGCTCCTTTTCACCATCATATTCCCAAATGTTTCCCAGATTCTGATAATTTAAATTTCTAGCACCTTCATCTATCTAATTGCTTTTGAAACTCAGTTCCTAGTATATTCCTAAAATGTGTTCGCATCTTTTTTTATTTTTATTTTTTTTTCCTTTTCCTGGAGAAAATTCCTTCCCATTAGTTGCTGGGGAACCACAGTTTTGCTGTGTTCAGTATCCCAGAAGTGATCAGAGTTGCTCCAAGGCAATGTTACTCCAGAACCTTTTCACAGTGTTGAAGACTTTATTTCTGTGAGTTTTGATTGTTACTTAAATAAAATCAGCTACTGAAGTAAATGTTGACTATGACTACCTAAAAACTGGTGAAACTGCCTGGCTCCTGCTGTGAGGTCACTAGCAGACTGTTAGTACTGGATCTGTTTTGGATTCTCTTTCATTTCCTGAATCTCTGTTTTCTTCTGGTTAATGTGATATTCCATGCAAAAATAAAAATAAATAAAAAAAAAATTTAAAAAAATGAACCAAAACAAAACAAACCCACAAACCAAAACAGCAAACTCTCCCAAACCAAATACATTATTAGGAAAAATATTAGCATAGAGCAGGAGCTGGGGAGAGTCTACAAGAGTTTTAATGGCACAGAAGGTTAGGCAAACTGTAATTAGCTATAATTGGTTCCCACATAAGTTGTGACATCGTTGCCTAGTGCAAAGTGGCACTGTTTGTTTTGAAATCTTTCAAAACAGAATCAAAGGGATTGATTCTAAACTGATATTTACAGGGTGAATTTACACAAAGGACAACTTGATGAACATGATGATCGAGGCACAAATAGTCTTTTGCTAGTTTAAGAGGAATTTTGGAACAGGAATTGCATATAATTAATTCAGTGGTGGTTAAAAATATAGAGCACAGGCTCCTGCAAGCCCCCAGCAATGACTGTGCAAGAGAAAAAGCTCCCATTTACTGCTCAGTTAATAGGTATGAAAACAAGCATTCTTCAAAAGTGATTAAAGGAATCCTTTCCACACTCCTTTGTCAGCCTTTCACGAGTTTGTAAAACATCTTGAAGACATACTTAGAAAATAAATAAATGAATAATTCCAAAACCACTTTATAAAAAGAAAATAAAATTGTATGTTCTTCTTATCAACTTCTTTACTGTAGAAACTGATGCACCAGAAATTGCTGTTTTTTTTTTTTTTTTCCAAAAAGCTTATTCCTTCAGTTAATTTGCTGCAGTAGTATTCATAGGCAAAAATAAGGGCTCAATCTTAGCTAATTAAATCAAAATCTTTCTTAAAATTATTATTTAAGAAGGAAAAATAAAAACATTAAAAATCAATCTTGGCTCAAAAATATGCTTTTACTCCTTTCTAAAATGCTACCTGGATAGAAAGCTAGAAGATGAAAGTAACAAATTAAAATGTCAAGCATTGACTTTTGCCAGTTTTAGAATACAATTTAAATAAATGGCTAAACCAAACACTTTTAAGTAAAATCATACATAAAACTCCCACATTTGTCAAATTTTTTCCGTCTTTTTTTTAAGTGTTTCCCTCTTGCAGTAGTATAAGAGGTCAAAATTAATACATATTTCTGCAGATTTTTCTTGATGATGATATGCATTTTTCAACAATCCAAACATCATGGAGAACCATTGGGCCACGTGAGCTTTTCCCATCAGTGAGGAGCTCTTGTTCCCTGCCTGTCCCCTTTGCAGTGTTTGACCTGGTAGTTAATCTAGTTGAAACAAATTGCTTCTGGTCTGAAAACATTTCAATTCTTATACCTGTGCTACAGTGCTGGACAAAGGAAAAAGAAATTATATCAGTTTTGTGGGGTTGCTTTTTGTTAGTCTGAGTTTTTTGGTTTGGTTTGGGTTTTTTATTTGTTTGGTTTGGTTTGGTATTTTATTGTTTTTTATTTTTTTTAATAAATGTTTCTCCTTTATTTTCTTACCTGAGAAATGCTGACCTGACTAATGCATGGGGATTTTTTGCCCTGTCTTTCTGACTGTGAAGCCTGTATGGAGATATAGATATAGATACACAGATAGATAGATAGATAGATTAGATAGATAGATAGATAGATAGACAGATATAGATAGATAGATAGATATAGATAGATATAGATAGATAGATAGATAGATAGATAGATAGATAGATAGATAGATAGATAGATCGATCGATCATTTGAGACTGGGAGGTTTGGTTTCAAGTGTGACTTTGAAAGCAACATTTTGCCCAATGAGATGAGAACTCCTGCTAATCCTGTTTGAAGTGGCTACTGCTCCCTATAACAGTGGGGTGGGAGGGTGAAAGGAGAATGCTCAATGGAGAATGTTCAATTTCATCAGTGCCAGGATGTGAAAAACATGATTACTACAGTGTGAATTCCTTCCTTGGCATTTCTGTTTGTCAGACTTTAATCTGAAAGTGTATTTATGTGTATGTGTTTTCTCAAGCAAAATACTCAGCAGCATTTTCATTTTTTCTTTTTTTTTTTTTTTGTATGTGTCCCATTTTCTTTGGGTTTTTTTAGCAGCAATATACTAAACATTTTTAAAATAGTTGTTATTGCAGTAACATTATCATTAGCCATCTGAAACCCACAAATATATAGAGTTCTCCTGGGTCAAAAAGGGCTTCAGAGTTAATTGTTAACTAATTAGCTCTCCTCTAGGCAGAATTGAAAAATAATATTTTTTTTTAACTTTAAACTTATAAAATTTTTTTTTTTTTCACTTTGGCACTTATAAAAATATGCAGTGACAAACTCCCTCATGCAGGGAAAACGTTTCCTAAATATTCTTTACCTTTATTACCACAGCCATTTCCATCTTTTGTTTCAAAATGGTTTTTAAACTGACTCTTTCAGGATGTTTTCAAAAATTTTCTTGACCCTTAGCTGGATGTCTCTGAACCATGAAGAAAGTTTTCAAAAGTTGTGATAACTGAGAAATATGATTGTACTGAAGCGATGAAAGTAGAAAGAAAAAGAATGAAACCTAATGGATTTTAGGTACTGAACATTATTCCACAATACCCTTTAGTCAAAACCAGCTATTTTGGATTAATGATGTTCTTAAATTTTCCTGTACAACACAGTCAGTCTCTGTTTAACATTGCTGAACTGTAAAACAGCTATTTCACAAAATCCATTTTCCCTGACAACTTCATTCCTCTCTGTCCTGTCCTTTTTATTTTTTTTTTATAGAAAATAGAAGAAATAGATGATGGGAGGGAAAATATGAACATAGTGGGAAAAGACAGAAATAAAAGAGTGGACATATAATGAAGAAGGAAGCAGATGGAAGAGGAAAATTGCTAGTTTTTTACAAAACATTTCATGCAGTCATTTTATGCTTCTTTGGATGAGCAATGTTAAAGCAGTAAGATATAGAATGATGTTTTCCTGGAAAACTTTTAATGATGAGAATTTTGCTTTGGCTTTTAGAGTTTAATTACCAGCCCTTTCACTAAGTGATCATCATCAACATTAATATTGATAATATTTAGGAAACTAGTGGGAGAAAGCTGCTTCCATTTAAAAACAATCATAGAAAAAAGGAGAGGAAAACAGACAAACAGAGGAGTCAACAAGCAGGCAAGCTCTACAAGCAAACGTGGAAGGCAGTCTCTTCCATTCTCTAGGATAACATTTTTGTGAACTGAAATCTCATTTTTTCCAGATAAAAATTAAAACTATCGTTTATTGATAAAGAAAATCAAGTTCTTCATTAAGGCACCAAATATGAACAAGAAAAAAAGCAGGGGCTGACGGTCAATTCAAATGTAAAAATTAAAAAAAAACCAAACCTTTGCTCTTCCATCACTTTTCTGTGCTGGCTGGAAATAATTTTGGATAGTGATCATATAAAAAAAACCTGATTACATTCTACACTGTCATTGAAGATGTACTGCTTGCTTCATATACAGAGAAATGTTCTGAATACCAAAGGAAAAAGATTATTTGAACATTATGCCACCAGGAATATGATTCACAAAACAGTAGTTTGGAGGTAAATGTGAAATATACAATGCAGTATGGAAAAGTAAATTTTACACTACAGCAAAATGCATATGCTGCTTGAAGCTTCCAGGTGATGTAGCAACATAACATATAATAGAAAATAACTGGGAAGCAGAATTAATGCCTTTAAAAAAAAATTAGCATTACTTCTAGTGATGACATTGACTTTCTTCAGTGGAAATGAAGGGATCTGAGGTTGAGATCAAAATGATTACAAATATGCTTTACAAGGATAAATAGAAGTAAAAGAGAAAGGACAGAATCAGAGTGTTACTAAACAAAAGAGAAAATCAAAATAATATGGAGAAAGAAAGATATGAAACCAGGTACTTGACTTCAAAGTCCTGCAGGCAATTTCATACTAACATGCTTTTTTCAGTTCTAATGTCTGAGTTTATAAATGTCTGCAAGGGTTCAAATTTCAGTAAAATTCCCTTCTCAGTCAGAAACTAGCTTTTAAATTCATGCTTTTTGCAGGCTAAAAATCCCCTACAAAGCTGAAATGAAATGTCTTACTGCTAGCAACTGAATATATTCTTTCATACAGACTTATGCCTAACTGCCCTCACTTTCCATGTTTTCTTTATTTACTTACCTAGGTATATGACAATATAAGAAATTATTCTGCTTAGTTTATTAAAATGAGGCCAGAAAGAGGGTTTAAAATCTATCAGAATCTATCAGAAGATAATCAGTGGCTTGCTCTGATCCCTTTTAACTCCTTTTATTTGAAACTTTGCAATAGCCCAACAACCTAATGTCTACAGCAAAGAGGAAAAAGATGAACAGAGCTCTCTGGGGGGAAGCTTTGCTTAGAGTAGTGATGGAAAACCAAGGCAAGATCACGAAGCAGAGACCTTCCCTCTTAACAGCAAGCCAGAGAAAGTGAATAAAGAGCTCTCCAGAATTCAATTCTCTCACCTGAGCAAGCAGACAGCTGCTGCCACACTGTGCTGAACTGGCAAGCACTTTCTTAATTACTCAGCCCTTCCAGAAGGCAGCACTTCAGCCGTGATGAAGAGGCACAATTTCCCGAGTTTCAGTGGGAATTGTTTCCAGTTCCTCTGAAGATTTATCGGAAGTGTTCTACTAACATTAGGCTGCCTATAAGAGACATTTCCCTGTCCAAAAGCATGTTAAGTGGTTAAAAATCAACTTTACCACTTTCATCTCACTGTTGTTACAGAAATTTCCTCTCAGAAAGGTATGGAGCACATGGGATAATGTATTCTGCTAGTCCTTTTGCAGATTTCTCTTTGACAAACTTAAATCCTACAAACAATAAGTAGATTTATCTTGATTATTTTGTATAGAAAGATGTCTGAAGGCTTTAAGTTCCTTGAAAGTCATGGGGTGGGGAGTGGGGTAAATATCCATTGCTTCAGTAATGGATAGTTTGCCATCTTAAAGAATGGTTTGGATAATTTTATGTGCAGAAATAAGTCATTCTTTGATACAAGTAAGCAATTCTCTTAATCCAGACCTCTAAGAGGAAGGATAAGACACCATCTCTTTCCCTTACACTCAGTAGATGTCTGTTTTTGACTTTATCTTCTCTGAGGATGTTTAGGAATTTGCTTCAAGTATTTGCAATATTTTACATTTAGGCATCATCATTCACAATGTTATTTTTTCTTTACTGATGCTTGTAAAGCTTTTTATAAATACTAGCCAAAAAGAAAAAATAAAAAAAAACCAAAAAAACATAACTTTTAAAATAAGGAAGGAAAGTAGTTTTCCTCCTTTTTCTTTTTTTCTTTTAGCATACTGTGAAAGTGCTGGAATAAGTGCCTACCCTAAATATTGAACACACACTTTTCTAACCCACAATACTATGCTTTAATATAAGCCAATTTGTTAACCAAGTGCTCCATTGTTTTTCAGCCCCCAAGTCACTGAAAAAAAGAGTAATTTTTCCTTTGTGGAAAATGATACCTTTATATTCTTCTTATACAAAAAATTCCTTAAAACTTGATTCTAGGACAATTGTTGGGAAAAATACTCTATTTCCTAAAATTCAGTGAAAAATCTTGAGTGGGGGAAGGAGGGGCTTTTTGGCTTTCCTTTTTTTATCATTCTCATTTACTTATGCAGAAACAAAATCTTATGTAGTCAACTTCTAAAATCATTTCCATAACATATATTTTTTAATTTTATATTTTTTAATTTTATATTTTTTTTCCATTAATCACTTAGGTAAGAGAAATAAAGACATACACTTTTTTTCTCTGAAGAGTTCAGCAGCAATTTTCATTCTTCTTCTTCCTTCAATATCATATTCTTACCAGTAGTAAATCTTAATTTTCAATTGGCCTAGTGACTGCATAGCATCAACTGTTAGTTACTTCTATGCTTTTAACATTTGAAATGGAAGGAAGCCAGTGTCCAAGGACTTCTGCGAGTCATGTATTAATTACCCATATGACAAATTTCCTATAACTATGTGCATAATTTAGTGTTGGATCTGTAGTAAGAGAACTGTAGGACTACCACACATTCCTCACTTTATGAAACAAAGCAAATTATGTAGATGCAGAATTACATCAACTGAATTTTATTTCTCCCTTTACTGATAAGAAAGTACCTGTTAAGTCTTAATGAAAGATCTTGGTGTGTGTTACATCACTTTGGGTTAAGATTTAAGTATTGCTTAAATAAATAGCCTCCTGGCTTTTGAATACTGGGGATAAAGTTGGTTATGAAAACAAAAGAGAAAAGTAAGCTAAGTTTGCAGAAACGAAACTTAAAATATTTTACCAATATTGGTTAGAAAATATTAGTTAACCAAGAAAAAGGATGCTGATTAATAGCCTAATTCATTTTACATTGCTTATTTTTAGCCTCAGTGTTCTAGTTTCAATTTTTCTTCACTTAGTTTTGTTATTTCAGCTGTGTGGGTACCTCTTAGTAGAAACAAATGTGTTTATACATATATGAAATCATACCTATCTCCATACCTATCTCTTTTTCTGTTCTCCAACATGAAATGATTGCTCAAATATTTTCATGCTCTGCCTGAAGGCTATGTATCCCACTTATTTGCTCCAAAAATGAATCCCACTCAGCATCTTCATTTATTTTCATTGCTTTCCTTTATTCATTCTGTCTGTGGTCCTGATATATATTTCATTTTTATGCTACAGCTACATTGGTAAATCAATGGCTTATTTCTACTCTGAAGATTTTCTATTTTTTAACACAAGAAAGATAAGATACTGTAGCTGCTGGTCACTTAGCTATCTTAGAATAACTTCAGTTTCTAGCAAATGAACAAATTACGTTACTATCATGTTTTTCCTTTTTTGTACCATTTAAATTTGAAATGCCAATTAGTGCAGTCAATTTTAAAATGCGCTAGATTAAAGCACTGTTATTTGTTGTGGATTTTTAAATTATTATTCTTTTTAGATATATATATATGGATATATTTGAACCATCTTCAACCAAGAAGAAAGAATAAATATTACAAAATTTTGTAATTGGATCCTGCTTTTGTTAAAAGACCTCGAGGGTTGTAACAGGACCACAGTGTTAAAGGGATTCATTACTGGTAGATAAGGGAAGACCAGCTGATACTGTGTACTTGGACTTGGGAAATGCAATTGACATTGTCCTGCACCATATCCTTGTCTCTAAACACAGCTTAAATCTATGGTACCCGATGCACAGATTCTGAATAACAACATGAAGTAGTAAAATAAAAGTTTGAAATGTCCAAATGCTTGGGGAAATCAGTGTTTGATAGTGCAGTTGATGACTCATCATCCAGCTCTATCAAAAACTTAATACACATTATCTGATGACTTCAGTGATGGGAACAAGATTTAAATTTCAATGACTGTAATGTGGGCTGAAACCTAAATATTCCCATGGCCTAGGGGTACTTTCTGGTTAAATCAAATAATAAAAAAGTTGCTGAGTGTAAAGAAATTCTACAAAATCACCTACTCTCAATGTCTTTTGTGAATGCAGAATCAAAAAAGAAAATCCTTAACTGTGCTATATAATGAAGTATTGTACAAGTGAAGACTGATGCATCAAGTAATGGCTTTTTATGTAACAATAAAATGAACTGATTCATATGTAGGCAGTGGCTTTGTCTGCTGCTTGGGCAGCTTTGAGTTAGGCACATGCACTGTATATTGTCTTTTCTGCAATTAAAATTGCCAAAGGGCCACAATGGCATGATAAAACCTTTTCAGCCAGCTTCCAGTTCAAGAAGATGCAACAAGGTGAGGAACACTTACAATGAGTCTTTTTACTATGCAAAAAAGTCCTCATAACTTCCTTCAATAAGAAGGACAAATGTTGGATGAAGGGAAAGAGGTATCAAGAAAGATTTTAGAATGTTAGCTTTCATGCTGAAAAAGAAAATAATGTTAAACTTCTGACACAGTTTTCATATAAAGTCTTAGAGTAAATTAATAATGCTAGAAAAATCTCTATATAGTGTCTAACTTTGAAGAAGAAAAAATCAATTTATTATTTCACTTTTTCTTCAGAAGATAAAATTACTTCAAAAGTAATTTAGTGCAGGACTTTTTTGCTTTTACTAATTACATAGCAACTTTATCTCAAAGGTTAAAGCTGCAGAAAATCTTACTGAAGTATTAATTTCCCGAGGCTTATTACAGCAAATATAATACATATACAATACATAATGCAAAGACAGAATCCAAATCCCCTGTTGTGTATCACATGTGATTCACAATTATTAATAATCTGGTATTGCAACTAGACCTGTAGATATTGCTTAAAATTTAGGAAATACTTGGCTAAGTAACATAACAAGTTTAACCTATATTTAGCCTTAGCCCACTGTAGCCAAACCAGATTTTAAGAAGGCATTATACAGCCAATAAGGTGAATTCCTGATATTTACTTTCAATTGAATAATATAGTCATGGGAGCTCCAACAAGGAAAGTGATGAGAATATATAAAAAGGAAATATTGAACTTCTATTTTGTGGTTTGTGTTATTTTCTTCAAGGGTAGAGGATGCTGGACTTACCTGGTTATTTCTAAGATGAAGTAGCTGTGGGTGAGGGGAGGGAAGTGGGTGTCTTTACTTAACTAGATTTTTCAAGTGGTGCCTTAGAGCATCCTTGTTGTGAGTAGTGTGGCACATCTGTGGTCTAGACAGGGGATGGTCTAGATGGATGTGAAACAGGTCGGGTCCTTTAGTCAGTCTCAAAGAACAACACTTAGTGATTCCTCTGGCTCAAGGCCAGAAGCATGTGGAGTTTCTTCAGGATATACAAAGGAACTTGTCCTATTTCACATTTGTATCAGTGACTTAGAAGAGAAAATGGTGTACCCTTTCATTTGGCTCATGGATGATTTTTCTTCTTTGCACAGCCACTGTCCAGCTCAGACCTCCACATTACAAGAGAGACACTGGCAAATGAGTTCAGTGGGGGACCACCTAGCTGGTCAGGCGAGAGGGAATGTGCCATGCAATAAGAGGCTTTGGGATATGAGCTTGTTCAACCTTGAGGAGGTGCAGCAGGGACCTAGCAGCTGCCTGTGGGGTTGCCATTGAGAAGACAGAGTCAGAGTCTTCACTGAGTAATGTGTCATGCTGACCTGAGACACTTGGCATGAACTGAGAAAAAGATATTCCATCTGGACACAAAAATCCCCTTTTCCGTTTGAAAATAGGCAATCAGAGAAGCAGGTTGCCAGAGAGGCTGTGCAGTCTCCATCCTTAGAAGTTTTAAGAACCATCTGGACAAAGCCCTGAATGGCTTGGTTTGATCCCTGACCCAGCTCTGCTTTGTGCAGAGGCTGGGCAGAATTTCCTCTTGGGATTCCTTCCAACTTGAATTCAGTGATTGTTTGTTAACAAAGACAATTTTTCTGGGCTGACCTAGACCAGCAGCTAAACACCTGCACAACTGCTGGTTCAGGAGTGCCTGAAGCCTGTGCCAATGATGCTCAGCAACAGTCAAAACATCAGCGTGTTACCAACACTGTTCTAGCCACAAGTCTAAATCACAGCATGATACAGGATCCTGTGAAAAAAGTTATCATTATCCCAGCCAGACTCAGCACAAATACCTGCAAGAAATCACAGCAAAATGTTGAGGCAACCTATAATCTTAGTATGTCTCATAATTATGCTCATCCCTGGGCATTGTGTGTTTTAAGTTTCTTGTCCAACATAGCACTGTTATTTCCATTGAATAAAGTCTTATGCAGTGTTTAGGTGTCTTGGAAGTTCATGTGAAAACTTTAGTCACATAATAGAATCCCTAAAGTCTGGAAGGTATCTTCTGCTTATAAAGGCAGAAGGTCATGGAAGACAGTCATATAAAGACCATTAATTTTACAGCTTAAGAATTACTGCCTTTGGTTTCAAGATTTCTGACTTTAAAAAAAAAGTTTGTATGCCCAGACTAATAGAAATCTCTGATTTCTAACTCAGAATAATTACCAGTGGAAAGAAATTTAAAACCATTGGTTTAATATATTGCCTTTAAAAAAAATGTAGAGCAGATTATTTCGTTACCTTTTAATCCACTATATTTTCTGATTAAATCCCCAGACACACAAATCAAGATTAGTCATGCAACCTGCCAATAAAACCAGTAACTGGACTGAAGTAGAACTAATAAAGCTGGAAAATTTTACACAGATCAAGTTGATATAGGCAAACATAATAAAACCCATAAAATCTTGTAACACTGAGTAACATATTGGTCTATTTCCCGCTCTTCCATGTAGGTAGTAATGAAACTGTGGTGTGTGGTCAAGTGTGACCAAAAAGGATTGCAGGTCTTTGGGATGATTGGTAAGGGAATCTGGAGCACAAGTGATTTTCTTCTCTATCTTCCAGCTGCAGACAGTGACACTGGAAGGCACAGATGGACCCAGTCCATTAATGTATGGCCCTGTAGCTGGTGTTAGCACCACAATTTTTAGATTTTAATAATGGCATGGCCTACAAGGCATCAGGTCTGCTGGTGTCAGATAGGATTCACCTTTCTCAAAGAGGGAAGAGTCTCTGCTCACAGGTGGCTGGAGTTCATTGGCAGAGCTTTAAACTAGAGTTGAGGGGAGAGGGGATATCAGGCTTGTCCATGATCAAGGCATCAGGTGGATTATTATATAATCCATGGGAGTTGGATTGTATGATCTTTGGAGGACCCTCCTAAACCAGATTATTATTGTCTTCTCTAGAGAAGGAGAGGACTTATTGGTTATTTTAATAAATGGAAATGTTTTGGTTTAGGGCAAATCTGGGAGGAAATTTCTAAAGGGGTCCTTCTAGAAAGAAAATTTAAGAGTCCCCTCTCACAATTGGTTTGGGAAAAGATTTCTTTGGAGAAAAGTGGAAAAAACCTTTTTGTTAAACAAGCAAAGTACTCACAAACATAAAAAATGAATAATTTTAAACAGTAAAACAATAAAATTTCTTGTTCTGAACAGATGACAAATTCAAAAAGTTCTTCTTGTGGGGCATAGTTCAGTGTACTCAATCCCTCCAGCGCTGTGTTCTGGGCCCCAGTGGACCACAGGTGTGAGCTCCTGGTGTTTTTCTGGGTTTTTAGTTTAGAGCAGGGCCAATTAGTTGTAAGAAAAAGAAAAGCCACAGTCTGAGGAACTTTTCTGCTTCAGTTAGGTTAAAAAAAAACTAACTAAAAAGCAAAGAAGAGCTCTCTCCTGCTGTCCGTGCTGCAGACAACACCCACAGAGAGAGGGAAAAATGCAGGGGAGCAAGTGCAGCTTCTGATAACAAACTGTGCTCTTCTTCTTCCCCTCACCCCTTTGCTCTCAGAACCAGTCTTAAGGGTGCAGAACTTAAACAGCATAACAAAAACAGCATAAACAGAACAGGGGGTTGGGGATACAAGCATCACAAAGTCACCTAGGGACATTCAGTGTTCTCAAGGCCTCAAGAAGTAGATTAAGATCTTTTAAGTTTTGTAAAACAGAAAGTCATAATTAGAAATGTACTTTTGATTGAAATAGATCAAATGAATGACCATAGATGACCGTTTAATGCCTGAATAATAGGGTGTATAAAAAGATCTAATATACTTCTTTTATGGTTAAATTATATTATATCTTTGTTCCACCTTATCTTTCTAAAACATTTTTGGGATGTCTATTTTTCCTACTGTTTTAGGTTCTGCCTTACAGATTCTAAATGATAATGCAAAGTTGTTGGGGGTTGAGTTTCCTTCTTTTTTTTCTTTTACTTATAGAATTTTTCCCATAAGTTGTTAGGAAACTAACTACTGGGTACTTATGGGTACTTAAAAAAAACCAAAGGAATTGGCTGAAGTCAGAACAGGAGTGTAGCATCAGGCTACACTTCTTTTTCTCTGGGAGTTTCTCTCCTAGGGACAGAGATACCAGGAGATTCAAGGCAAGTAAAGGATGGGGGCTGTTTGTTTGCCTTGTTAAACATACAGGTAAAGAATTATTCCTATCCTCATATCTTTGCCTGCGAGCCCCTTAATTTCAAAATTATAACAATTCTGAGGGAGAGGGTTTATATTCTCCATTCCAAGGGAGACTCCTGACTTCCCTAGCAGACACCTGTCTTTCAAACCAAGACAAAAATCAAGAATAATTCACATACAAATCAGATCATAGTAGAATAATTTTTTTTAATTGGTATTGTTTTTATTTTTTGGTTTTATTTTTCTGGGATGGTTTTGGGTTTTTTTTAGTGTCATGTGTTTGGGGTTTTTTCAGAATTTTCTTTTTTTTTCACTCTTAAGGAAAATGTACCTGTTTTGCGACAGCTGATATGTTCTGGTTACTGTTTTCTGCATATTTCAGAATAAAATTGTCCATCTGCACAGTGTGGCTTGCACGTTGCCATATTCTTACCAATGAAGGATTAGTGCAATATGGACACGGACATACAAATGGAATATTGTGCTATTTTCTTGTCTAGAACTCAAACCTAAAGCTTTGCTTACTCTCCTTTAACTGGGCTCAGAGGATCTCACCATGCTGATGTTAGCCTAACCATCAATAGAAACAAGAGAGCCTTGATTCTACAGTGAGTACTTCTGACAGTTTACAGATTTTGGGACTATCTACTGTGCCTTTCTTCATAGTTCACAGAGGATGTAATCTACTTTTAAAGAAAAAGCCTTAGGAGACACTAAATTGACCATCCAACCACTGTGACATGGTTTTTTACAACATAAAAAAAGAGATACAGGTTTTAATCCTCAATCCATTCTATTTTGCAGTGAGAATTTGATAGCCAGTTACATTTCATTTCACCTCATAGGGACACTTAGTATTTGAGAACCTGGCTGTTAACATCTTGAATAAAATCCCACTGAATTATGGGCAGTTTTCACATGACAACAATAGGAAATAAGTAGTGAAAAACTGAGATGATGTGACCACTGCATTGAAGGCTAGAAGCAGGAAGTACCTGTGTCACTTTTGTTCTCCCTCAAAGGGTAAGGTTAATCTCTGACCCTGCAAAGTGTTCCATCTGGCTGGAAGGCACTGTGCCCCTGCAGAGCCCAGCTGAAATCAATGGGGTCCACATGCTGGGAGCAGCTTGCAGGACAGAGCTAATTCTCTCCATTAATAACTGGCTTCCATTGCACAAACATCTGTGTCAGGCTTTCCTGAAGACGTCCAACACAGCTCCATTATTGTTTTATAATTAAAAATCCTTTTTTCCAGCTGTAACAATTTGCCAAGTCTCAGAGTGGCACTTTCTACGCAGATCTGCAGAACACAACACTGAGGAACTTCTCCAAAATTCTTGGCATATGCATCAAGCATATGGCACAGTTCTGTAATAGTCTTATGTAGCAGGAAGCTTGGAAATTTTCAAAGATCAATAAATAAGGAAGGGAATAACTGAAACACTGCACACCCTTTAACAGTCAAATTCTGTGCTACCAGAAAACAAACTGTAATATTAAGTGAAATGAATGTCAGTGTCATGTAACAGGAGAGATAAAAAAAAATCTTGGGTAATTAATTTTGAGATAACTATTTTTCCTATTTTAAAGAAATGCAATCTATAACATTTTATTCATATCTCCATTTCCCAGCATAGTGATTTTAGGTTATCTTTTCTAGTGTAAGAAAATTACAATCTATAGAAAATTCCTATAGTGAAACATTTTATTAAGATTTACTATTATCTGTGCTATTAAAAATGCTTTGCAAACCCAAGAGAATTTGGAAAAATATTATTTGTTCATATGTAGAACAAATACCTGGGTTAGTGGGAGTTGATGATGCTTTTCACCTGTGATTCTGATTGTGTTGTCACCCAACAGCCTCAGGGTGGATCAGCTGAGATGAGCAGAGTGAAGATCCCTGAGCCTTCACGTCAAGTGATTCCTTCTGTTCATATCCACCATTATGTTTATGAAACGTACAAAAATTCAATCTCTTCCCTGCCCCAGACCATTTTAAGCTTTTTTTTTTTCTTTTGTCTTTGGAAAAGACATTATAATTGAAGCTGTTAATATTTTTTGCATAAAAACCAAGAAGGGACATAACTTTTAATTGAAAGGAACCCCTGGAACTATAGCATCACAGGAAAGGAAGCACTTCATCAACAAGTGCTGACAGTAGAGGTACTGCTTTGCCTGAGAGTAAATCTTTATTATCAGAAAACCAATTAAATGGCACTTCTGTCCCATGCTGACCACTAAAAGAATTCTGCAGAGCTTCTCCACAGGCTCCATGTGTGGCATAAAGGGTTCCATGCAATTTGCCATCACTGACAGTAAGGAGGTGAAGAAGAAAAGTGCAAAACCAGCAAAGAACAGAGCTTTTGTTGTCACCAGGATAAGAGACAAAGTTCTCCTTATACCAAGTATCAGCTCTTGCTAAAAGTACAGTCTGACAGTGCTGTGGTATCAAGGTGATAAAATGAAGATCATAAATTAAGGTGGAATATGGGAATAAATCATACAGGACTCCCTTCATGGTGGAAAAAAGGCCCTTCTTTATTCACATAATTCCTTTTTATCGTTTTACAGGCCTCGTGTGGGACTCCAATTGGTTAGTAGCTTTCTTGCCAATTACTTTTATTGGTCAGCAACAAGTTGTTATTCTGTATTAATTGGTCACCCAAACTCTCAGTGTGTATGTGCAGGGAAGTTGTTTGTGAAAGTTAGTTTTCATTTTTCTGCCTAACAGTGCAAAAACAGTTTATGCAGATGCAAGTTATTTTTTACTCAGGAATAGATTGTTAGACTAACAAATTGCTCAAAACAGGATTGCTTTCACGTGGGAACTTGCAAAATGCTAGCTTTGACAAGGCCAGCCACTGATTTCAGGAGAGCAGGCTTGATTTTATGAAGCCTTTCTTCATGATTTTTCTATCTTACTGCATCAGTGAAACCCTCAATAAATAGTAACTTGTTGATAAAATGATTGAAAATATTTGCTACAGAGAAATATAGTGATGCACAAGATTTGGGGGGGGCAGTCCTGGTATTAAGTAGATGTGCTATAGTGGCTACTACCACTAAGAAAAAAATTATTGCAATCACACAAGTTAATTCTATGTGAATGTTGTCTCCACAGAAATTAGGAAAGCAAATCAAATAGTAAATCGTGTAATAGTAGATGTTATTATGCCACAGGATGCACTTGGATCTTGAATTCCTGTGAGCAATTTTGCTCTTCGTGTCCCCATGAAGTGTGTGGTGGTCCTGTGGATCAAACTATGTCAGAGCTGGCCTAGAGCATCCCACCTGTTAGCAGCAATTAACACAGCAGCTCCTGCCTAGAGGGAATGGGGGCCTGCTTGGTGGCTGCAGGAACATGCAGTACAGCCATAATCTGCTCTGCTCTCTTGTAAAATGCCTTTATGACTGTAGCCAGGGACAAGGCACTTACCTACAGCATTTATGGATATCTTCACTATTACATTATATTGCCAGAAAAGCTGTCCAGGTTCTAAGTAGAGCGTCATGAGTAAGAGAATTTATGAATGGAAAATCTCATCTGCTGTCAGATCCAGGAGCACAAACTTAATCACATATTATTTAATAACAAATGGGATTCCTGTTTATTAACATGAAAGCAGAAGTTACTCTTTGTACTAGAAGTCATTTTAAGATGAATATCTTCTTACAATTCAAACTGACCTCATGAAATGGTTTCTCTAGTGCTTTTTCTCAAGATTGTAATGACAGCATAACTACATAGTGACCAAAAGCAATTTGCTGATATTTAGACATAAATTGCAAATTATACTTGTTTGATAAGTCAGGAAATTGCCTTTACCAGTCATATTTCTTCAGACAAGAAAAATAATAAAATCTTTAAACTCTACACTCATTTTCACATTCAGTCTAAGCATTTTTCCACTATGCTGTCTCTCAATTTTGGCTCAAGAAAACGGTTCAAACCCTCCAAATTCTCATCATGTTTACTCACAGACGTTTTTTTTTTCAGATGTAAGAGATCATATTTACTGCTGGTAATCTTGACTCCATGTAATTGCAATCAGCAAAAGCTGGTTTGGCACTGAAATTTACAGTATTCTACTTTGAGCATTTTTTTCAGAACTCCTGCTTTATTACTCCCTGCTCTCTGCACTCCATAATTCTGTTCTGTGGATTTTGCAAGCTTTTAATTGTATGTTCTACTAGTTTCCACAAGATCTCATTCTAATCCTATCTTGTCTTATTCAAGCACTCTTTCTATTTTTAATGGATTTAAACTCTACAGCTGAAATGATTTGACCTTCAGAGAATGCTGGACTTGTGTCCTCACACTTGTTTGACACTGAAATAATTTTAAAACATGAGGTAGTTTCAAGTAAGTATTGCAGAAAGAGGGGAATTTCAGACTATTAAAACGTTGACAGAAAATTTTGTATAATATTTATCATCTTAGAAACAGAAACACTGATTTATATGACTAATCTTAGAAAAAAAATCATTTGATATCCTGAATCCACAAGGAAGCAGCAGTAAGTGACACTGTAGAATCAACTAAGGACATGATTCCTCCTGAGTAAGTATTGTTTCAGTGTATTAGCATGGAGTCAGAAGAATTCTGCTGCTAGGATGGTACAGTAAATAAGGGTGTACTTAATTGCTAATCTTAACAAAGTAAATTATTAAATGCAGACAAATAGAGGTCAGATTTCAGCCAAAGCTAAAGATTTGCCGTTTCTCCTCTAATTAAATTTATTGCAAAAATTAGCACCCTTTAAGTCATTGCAAAATCTAGTTTGCATCATTAGATGCCTTAACCCAAAATTTCAGCAGTAACATGAGGGTACATTCTGAAGCAAACCATATCCCATGTCATGGATACCACGGATGGGTCTGGAAGGAGTGTAGCTGCACCTCAGCTAAAGTGCATTTAATGTATTTCCCCATCTTTGCCCTCTTTCAAGGCTCAGTCATGTGCATGTGCTATCAAACACATACACATTTTCTGTGTTTTGAGAAGAAACGTGATTAGTTGCAGGGACTGATTATTTATCAATGTGATTGTATTATATAGCACATAAAAACCCCTGTGACTTCCTTGTGCAAAAATATGAATATTGTTAACTGAAAAACATGCTTTGCTCTAAAGCACTTACTCCTTCTTGTACTTGTCAAAAGGGATTATCTATACCTGTTAAACATCAAATAGAAAACTTGTAACCATGCATAAAAATGTGATTTCTAACAATACTTTGATGAAATAAACAAATAGATACTTCACCTTCTCACTAACTAAAACATAAATTTGATTTGCCTCCTTCCAGGTTAACATATATATTCTGTAATGCAATTATGGCACAATTCCTGCCTGGAAAGGACTGATATAAATTCAGCATTCAATACTGTATTTGTGATAGAGTCAGCTATTATGTATGATAAATTCATACAGTAGGCTCTCAACATTAACAGTAGTAATGAACGTTCCAAAAATGTCATTATATTCATTTATAACACACTTTTTCACTGACATCTTCCATAATTAATAAAAGTATTTGCAGTTCCAGTATGATTCTCAGTGTTTAATCCTGTACATGGCAAGGCATTGTTTACACTGCAGATACCAGTACACCGTGCAAGAAGAGGGGAAATTTTTTCTTCATCTCTTGAAAGAAGTAGAAAAAGAACAATTTTCTTACTGATTAAAATACAAAATGATGGTATAAACATATAATTATTTTGATGTTAGCCAACTAGAAACCAAGTTCTTCCTAAATTGCCATATCTCCTGAAGCAAGTTTATAGTCAGTGTTACAAACCAATTTTTCTCAACTCATTACCTTTCTTTTTGAGATTCTTTTTCAAGCAGACAGACCTTAGCAATCTGGTGAAAATAAGGAAACTATGTGATTGGGTTGTACACATTTTAGCACCACCACTTTCTCAAACAAAAGGTGGAAGGGCTCTGATAGAGATTAATATTTAAAAAGAAAAACAATGGCCATGAGACAAGCAGCTGAGTATTGTTTGGTGTCCTTTGCTCAGAGATTTGCCACATTCTGGTGACCTGGAAGTTTTGTTCTGGTTCTCCCCTGACCTACAAAAAATTATTTTACTTTGGAGTGTATAATAGTAATAACGTTGGCATAATATGCCTCTTGCAGATTTTGTCTTTTGACTGAAAATTTGGAAAAATACAGAATATTTCAAATTAAAGGAAAAGAATTATGAAACGTTAATTTCAAACTTTTTTTCCTTGCCCTTTGGAAATGGGCATCTTCCACTAGACCAGGTTGCTCAAAGCCTTATCCAACCCGACCTCCAGTGGCTTGGCATTCTCAAGTTATTTGGGCAACCTGTTCCAGTGTCTCATCACCCTCAGAATATTTTCTTCCTTAAATATATTCTAATTTAAATTTATACTTTTTCAGTATGCCAAATGCATATTGTCACTTCATACCAATAGTTGCATTTGTTTAAGGTGCATTTGATTAGATTATGACTCTGAAAAAGTAAAAAGGTAAATAAAACAAAATATATTTTTGGAGAAATCAAAACCCAACAAAGTCTTCCTTAAGGCCACTTTCAATAAGGCCACTTTTCCAGCACCACTTTTACTTTAGTCTGTGAGTATCTGTGGACACCAAATAAAGATAGATATTGTCAGCATGTCATCTAATAAAATTATTAAAAGAAAAAAACATACTGTCTGACTCTGGTTTCATTTTGCAACTATTTATTTTAAGAAACTCCTTCAAGGATTGTTATATACAAAACTCATTAATTCTGTGGCAATATGTACAAAGTAGACAGGTCAGCAAAAACTAGGGTACATTCTTAGATTTCCCCTATCAAGAAATACTATAAAAACAATGAGTTGACTATTAAAGACTTATTGTATTGGGCATATTAAAGCATATGTGATGAAATGTATACTGCTGTATACATTTTTTTCCGTTCTAACAGTCTGCCGTGTAACAATATTTTCATAGCTACTGGTAGATGGGTATAGATTGGTGTTCCCACTTTAAATGATCCCATTATAAATCCTATTTTACAAGAGAGTTAACTATAGCAGGCCACTTCATAAACATCAGGCAGAACCTGTGGACCCTACTCATTTCAGATACACAGCATGTAACTTGTGTTCCCATTTGCTGTGAATAATAAAGCTACATAATCCAGCTCTCCATTAGAGAACACAAGCATGGGAGTCTCCCATCCAGATAATTATGTGCAGTGCAAATTACATTCCATTAGCATGTTGGCTGGCTGATCAGAGAGAGAGGGGTGTATTCAGCCAGAAAGGGTAGGAGCAGTGCAAATGAACCACTCGAAAATGTTCAAAGATAAAGTATAGCCAAGGCACCAAGACTGGCATTTTAAAGGGAGCGCCTTATGGTGCAAAACCATAACTTTTCTCCACAAGTAACTTTCACTTCCCCACTAATTTTAAAGGTAACTGAAGTTCAAATCAATTCCTTGTGACTAGATTCAAACCTGTCAGGAGGTTGCAGACACCTGCAAGTGGGAGCACACTCTAACCCAGGGAAGGGTAGGAGTTCTCAAACCAATATTTCTTTACTCAGCCGTTATTCTGAGATGCAAACCTATTATTTCTTCAAGCACTTGTGATAAAAGCTGAGCATCTTGTTTAGTTCCCTCTCTGCATTAATATATTACTTAAGCATTGCAAGCATCACTGATGAAACTTTATGACAATTACTGTGGAATCTTTAAGCCTCCAGTTAATTTCAAATTGGAGGAAAATAAAAAGTTGTGAGACTCCTACAGGGCAATTTTTGGAGGGAGAGCATTTGTGAGGAAACTTCAGTTAACTACCATTTAAGCCACATCCTGCAGGGAAGGAAGTGTACAGGAGTGTATTTTACTTGGTATGGACAGACATTTCACATATGTACCTATGTGGTTATGAATATGTATGATTATATACATTATAATAATCTCAAGAATATCTCTTACTGAAGGCTGAGCTGTTCTTTTTCAGACAGTTTAGCTCAGGGAAGTTGATATAGACTCTGCCTACAATCTTTATTTCACTTAGGTATTATTACATCTTCTAGGAAAGACTCAACATTTCATGCCTTCATTACAAGCTTACTCAGCTTTGAAAAAGGTGGCAGCTAAACACCATTTCTCTAATAAGACTGTATTTGGGGATAGGCAAAATGTGTATAAGATGGAATGCAATCATCTGAAACCACTTCCAAATGAGCACAAACCTCACCACAAAGAGCACTTCTGAATACAGCCATCACACCTCTTATGAGAAAACTGGCTCCAAATCTATTTAAACTTTCAATGACACAGAGAAAGGGCTGGACCCCATGTGAGCACATTGGAATAATTATGAGATATTGCACAGTGGAAATTATGGCATATATGAAATTTAATAGGTGCAACAAAGGGATATCAAAATGAGGACAATAAACTAAGCCATGAAAATACAGTTTTGAGAGACAAGAAATAAAGATCACAAGTAAGGACCATGGAAATAATTGCCACATCAACAAAGATGTATTTTCATTAATATTTAATGCTTTAAGGATGCAAACAGATATAAAATTACATTGTGCCTCAAGCCTAAAATATTTTTACATTTGTCATTTGAGACCATTCTTCCCCTTTTGTGGACTTTTATGTGTCATAGCAATACCTCAGGTAATGGGTCCTCTATGAATTCCTCTTGATTCTTTTTTTCCAGCTGTCTTGATTTACTTCCCTGTGATATCTGCTAGAGGCAAAAATATCTGAATGTAAATTCAGATGCCCAAATTACAACTTTTATTGCACTGTATTTAAGAGAATTTATAAATTCAGAAAGCGATGAAGAGGGGAGTATTTTACAATTGCATCGAATGCGGAAGTCTAAAAGGCTGAATTATGGGCCAGCCTAATGTAATTAAATGGCTGGTATCTTAGAATTTTAAAAAATAGACCAAAAAGAGTCTCATAATTAAAGGAAGACAAAACCTTTGTGAAGCTCTAAATTGGTGTTTAAAATGGTTAATTAGGTTTGGAGATTTTTGGTAGGAAGCTGTATTAATTGCACTTAGAAACCCAAGATATTCAGAAAACCAAAAATGTTTATCCAGACAAAAGCAGATACTACATCTAATAAGATGGGCTCATGGATGGCTTATGGCCTCAAATCAGCTGAAGTTTCATGGAGGCTTTTCTAGAGCAGAAACCAGGCTTGATAACTGTAAATGGGATTTTCAGTGAAACAAATTCTTGTTGGAAGCAGCCTTTCATACAGGAAATGCATCACTATAAAAATGAGGATTTTTAAAATATATATTTTATTGTTGTTGTTGTTGTTATAGGTTTTATTATTACTATTAAATATTTTGAATGTCTAGTTGGCTGTTATATGTAATTATATGTTTGTTTTTCTATGGCAATATTCTGTTAATTCACATGATATAGTTTGTTATTAGACAGGTGTAGTTCATGCAACACTTAGTTTAATTTAATTTTCCTTGCTTTTTGTTCCAGTTTATTCTATGAGTTTTACTTGACCTTGCAGTATTTATGAACCCCAAAATTTAATACAAGTTCTATTGTCCTGAACCAGAGGATGTGCAAGAATCTTCCTTCCCAAGAACATATTTCCATTGATATTTTGAGTTTTCTTCTTATACAGCTTGTAAAATTATGAAAACTCGAGTAAGCTTTTGTCTTGTCATTGTGATCATCATTTTAGTCCCAGCAGTTCTTAGGATGACTCCATGTAATGTTTGAAGGGTAAAATCCTGGATCCACAGAAAGTATTCCAAATTCTCTTTTTTCAACATGACAATATCTCTTTCAAAATTCTAATTAATTAAACTCTTCTCTGCAGTAAATCCAACTTTTTCTACAACAGTTATATTGAAGATAATCTTTATTTGCAATACACAAGGAGATGGCAAAGGAGATGTTAATTCTTATATTTAATTTCACATATACATAGAGAGAATCATGAATGCAGGTTTAACAAAAAGGAAAGGTAATTAATTCCAATATGTAGCTGATAATGACAAAAACATAAAAGAAAAAAAAAAGAAACAAAGAAAGAGATTTTCCTGGACAGAAGTCTTGTATCTTGAGACTTTGGTCTCAAACTTGAATAAATTATATATTGGATAATGATGCTTAGTGTAACAAGGAATCAATGATAGTGGAATATTCATTTTCTTCTACATAATATTTTAAAAAATAAATTCCAGAATTTGGGGGAGGGAGGCTGGAGGAAGAAAGACAGTGCACTTTAATTAATGGCATATTCCATACATATAAATTAGATTATAAATTACAAAAAACTTGGCTAAAACATAAAAATCCAAATGAACCAACCAACCAAACAAACAAACAAAAACATCCAGAAGCATTTGCCTAGGAAATATTGAAAGGATAATTGAAATCATAATGAAAACCAGGATCTTCAGGGCAGTGGTCACAGCACTAAGCCTGACAGAATTCAAGAAGTGTTGGGACAATGCATCAGGCACATGGTGTGACTCGTAGGGATGGTCCTGTGCAGGGCCAGGAGCTGTTCACAGTTGTCTTGTGGGTCTTTTCCAACTCATAGAATATTCTATGGTTCTGTGATTCTGTCAAAAAAGAAGAGATTTCGTTTGAAACACAGTTTTGGTAAAAATCAGCATGTTTAAAAGGAAACTGTCAATTTGACAGTGTGTTGGAGAAAAAGCCAAAGAAAACTATTGCAGATTTATCATTTTATCTGCCTAAGAAAATGAGAACTATTTTGGCTTTGCAGCATTGCTATGTTCATCTTATTCTAAATATTAAAGCATTATTTTCTTCTTTTTATGTCAATGATTTGTAACTCATTATAAACAGGGTGTATAAGTTGCCAGACCTCCACATTCTGGCAGAATATAGAGGAGGAAAGAGCCCTTTGCCCTCCCTTTTGTCTTGCCTTTCTTTTTCAAGGTCAGATTGCTCTTATTTTATTTTAGCTTCATAAAGAAAGGTGTTCAGGATGTGCCCATCTGCAGTGAACAGGCTCTACAAAAATAATCATTCCAGTTATTTTAAGGCTGGTTAAAGCATACAGCTTTCTCTGAGGTTATTTTTTTAGTGCTGTGGAGTTATGCCTACCTTACAATTTGCCTTCTTGGATCAATACAAACCTCTTGTGCCACAATTCCAAACAATAAACTACATTGTTTGGGCATATTGCCTTCAAACTATCTCTTTGAATTCTAACTTTCTTAGCTCTTCAGTGAAAAGACAACTAAGATCATTTAAAAGGAGTATTCCTTGTGTACACAGTAACTAATTTTAATCACAAAAATGTATAGGAGAATTACTGATCTAGGCAACACAATGTATTAAACACTTCTGATGTTATGCTTTTGGTTTGATCCTCTACTTTCCATGAGTACCTGATTTGGTGTTTAGTGGCATTTGATTTTCTTTTAATTTGTTTTTCTTTGTCTTCTTCTAATTGTTTCTCTTAAGAAACCTTTTTTTTTTTTTTTTTTTTTTCTGAGCTGGTTTCCAGCTTATGAAATGCACTAGATTCTATCCAAATAGGATGGACACCTGAGAATAGGAGACAATATTTCATAGAGAGGGAAGAGACATTCAATACTGGAAACCCATTGTCACTCTGTATTTAGATGATATTACTGTGAAAGGACCACGGCACTGTTTTGCAGCATTATTTTAGAAAACTGGGATAATATAACATAATTGCCTAATTCAGGGTAATCACCTAGAAACCCTACCTCATTACAGTCTCACCAATAAAGGATCGCTTTTCCTCATGCCAAAATTGCGCAATGGTTCAGAAGTTTAGAAGTGAATTTCAGTGCAGAATAGAATTGCCTGTCCTCTAACAAGAATTCTAGAAGTAAGAGCATAAAATCTGAGAGCTTGACTTCACATTTGGGAGTTCCTATCCAGTTCTGAGGAAGTAAACTTGTTTTCCACAGATAGAGTCACTTGAGAGACTTTTGATTGCTTTCATTTTTATAAAATATTTTTGTTGTGGTACTGAAGTTGTTAGATATTTTCTTGGCTTCACATTCAAAGGATGGACACTTTATATTTTGTGGAAGTGAGCAAACTATAGGATGTCAGATAAAAAGGAAATTTCTAGAAGTTAGAGGTTTTGTCGAGTTGTCAGTTTCCAAAGGAAGAAGTTCTGCTTCAGAGAGTTCAAGAGATGGAAATTATTTTGAATCAGCCTGTACAATTTCTAAAGATTATTTGTCTGATCTGTTCTGATTCAACCTTTTTGCTTTCCCTAATAAATACATAAATATTTTGGAAATACATAAATATATTTTTCATCAGAGCAACTGAAGTGATCTGGGTGAATTAATTCCTGTCCAGATAAATGAAAATTATAAATCTTCAAATTTCAGCAATAAATTAGGTTGTAGAGGAACTAAAACAGCCATTCATCAAAAGTCCTGTTCACACAATAAGCCCCAAACAGTTACAAGTAGATCTATAATCAGTAAAATGCTACATTTTAAAACAATGGTGACAGAGATCAAATGCAATAGAAAAGCCTTCTCTTTCAAGACTTGGTGTAGTTGTTTCTTTATACCCCAAAACCCTCTAGAGAAGGCTTTGGGTTAAAGTTTAAAATGCTTAGTCAAGCCTATCTCTGTGGAAGGGCCTGGGTATGCTGCAGTTTTCTTGTTGGAGGCAAAAAAATAACACAAACTCAAAATTATTTTACAGTTTTTTTTATACCTGGCAAGTAAGAGTAAACAACAAATTGAATCTATTATGGTAAATTCTGAAATGCCATATTACTATATTTACCATATTTATGTATGTGGTAAGAATGTCTTGGAGACAGGTATAGTGATTTAGCTATTTTCTTCAGATAAAACTACAATTGAGACAACAATTGACACAATCTAAAGTAAATGCAAGTCAATCTTTTGTAATGTTACCACTCAAACCAGCAAAGAAAATAATACCTCCATAATCAGTGGGGATAAACCTTATTTGTCTGGTTTCATTCAGGTTGGAATGGGACCAAAAGAGATGTAAAAATTTGCCCATTTGAGGCTAGACCAGAGTTTTGAAGGAGCAGGATGAGCCTGCCAAGTTGCTGTATGCACAACGCTGATGAAGAGGCAAAATCTGCAGAGGGAGGAAGACAAAGGGGCAGCAAGTGGTTCTGCAGCTTTTGCTTTGACTGATTTTTCTTTCCTCTGTCAGATAGATGAAGCTAGCATGAAGAATCTACAGAGGTGTAGCCAAAATACATTTTTTAATCTGTATTCCAAAATACTTTGTGCCTTTGAGCATTCAATAAATAATGCTTTGTTTCAAAGTGTTGCTTCAATGTCAGAAAAAAAAGGCAAATTTTTACTCTGCTGTACCAGAGGAAATATGAGATATGAGGTAACATTAATTCAAATAAATTTACCTTATGGAAAGCCATTTAGAATCATTCAAGATTAGATAAAACCAGATTTAAAATAACAGCAGCTGTTCCTGACTAAATTTTCCCTGGATATTTTCTCTGAGATAGCTGCAAAGATAAAGCAAGCCCATTTGATGGGATTTCAGTTCATCAGAAAACCAAAATAGACTTGCATTTGTGTTCCTTTTATATCATTAGGCTTTACTGTGTGAAGATTTTTGTACTCTCTTAGGGCCTGTTCTGGATTAGTCTAAAGCCACAAGTCTTTACCACAGACTTTTGTCTTCAATTTATTCTTGAAGTAAAAAAAAAAAAAATAAAAAATAAACAACCCCAGTTCCACCACCAGATTTATTCTGCTCCAATCTGAGCCATAGCTGTTGGCCTTTCAGGCATCACACTGACCTTTAGACCATTCCTTCCTCTGGGACTGCGGCCTCTTTCCTCCTCTCCTCAGAGCAGAAGGATGCTCCTCATGTTGTCTCTTTCCCCCTGGCTCCATCAGGTACCCCTGGGGAAGGCAGAAGGTTCAGTGCCCAGAGGGACATTGGAAGGGTAGGCTGAGCACGAGAGGAAACAACTCGGTGTTATTTGTACAAAGCAGAGCGATGCCGAGTCCCCAGGCAGGGCAAAGGAGAGCTGCTTTATTGCAAAAAACAGGCTTTTTAATCAGCCAGGCCTTTCTCAGTTATATGGCTTTAAATCATAACAAACATAATTCAACCAACCACCATATACCACGATGTGATCACTCAGTGGTTCTATAACTTGTTTTTTCTGCCTCTAATTCAGTTGTGTCACTTTCCCCCAGTCCTTTCCTATCAACCAAAGTAACAGGCCTGAGCTATGGCTTTACAAGGCCTTCCTTTTGTAAGGTTTTTCCTATATGCAATGGTTAGTAGCTCTAAATGTATAATGATTTTTAAAGTTCTTAATATTTTTTCCTGTATCAATTTCACTTATGAGTATTGTTATTATTGTAAGTTGAGTAATAGTTTCACTATTAGGCTATAAAAGCAGTCATTGGGATGAAACAAAACTGTAATTTCACATTTATATATATATATGTGTGTTCTCTTTTGGCCATAACAATAGTTTGATTATTCAGAGCAAAACATGATCATCTGTTTTCTTAAGTCAGTTCTTCTGACACCAAGGAGTCTGATGCATTTCCTATTACAAATTCAATCTCATAGATTCTTTTTGAAAAGCCTCCACAAGTTTTGTTTGGGGAAAAAATTAACTTTGCTTATTCATTTAATTTATTCTGTTGTTATTATCCAATAAGAGACTGAAGAATTGTAACAAGAAGTCAAGGTCCAAAGCACAGATTGGTGTTAAATATTTGGCAATACAAACTAAATTATCATGCAGGGGTTTGAATTAACAGTCAGAAACTTCAGCTTCTGAATAAGAAGAATTTTGAGATGCTGCCAGTGTGTCCCAGAGACAAATGTAACCAGACCCATGACCATCCTGGAAAGGCCTATTTATTCATCAATGTTAATAAAGTCATTTTCTTTTGTTCAGGAAAATTCAGCAATCCCAACAATGTTGATGTGTGCATCTCTACATCAGCAGGAAGATGACCAACCATGTCCTGGAAATCATGGTCTCAGCACACCTTACAGACAAACACCATAAATAATGACATTCCCTCTGCCTTTTCCCTCTGCCTATGCATGATGTCAAATATTATGGCATGTGCCTTTGGGCTTTGTCCCCTCCCAATTACCTGCCCATTCTTAGACAACCCTGAGGGTGGAGTGGGTAAAAGGGAAAGTCTTGGCACTACCCATCAGTAGGAGAAATCATAAAATAGTAGAGTGTTTTGGGTTGGAAGGGACATTAAAGATCATTAATTCCTTCAGAACATGTATCTTGTTCCTTTATCAACTTCCACAATCTCAGCTTGCTCAGAGCTCCATCCAACCTGGCCTTGAACCCTTCCAGGATGGGACATCCACAGCATCTCTGGATAACCTGTGCCAGGCCCCCACCACCCTCACAGTAAAGAATTTCTTATTCATATCTAATCTAAACCTGCTCTCTCTCGGTTTGAAGCCATTCCCCCTTGTCCTTTCACTCAAGGCTACCCTGTAAAAAATCTGTCTGCATCTTTCTTGTGGGCTCCCTTCAGGTACTTGGGTCTTCCCAAAGCCTAGAATTTTGGCAAGTTAGTAAGACTGCTTTAGCCACAAACCCCAATGCAGTGTAGGATGATGTGAAAGAAGCTAATTCCAACCCAGCCAGACCCAATGCACAACATCAGGTTTCGAAAGAAAATAAATGGTGCATAGCTAACAACTCCCCATGACAATCCTGGATGCATAAAAATCTGAGAAAGTCAATTGATTTCCTCACTCAGGCCATTGGTCTTTCACACCAAGTAATGATGTTCTGGTACCATGTAAATCCCTGGTAGTATCAAATGTAGACTTTAAAGTTTTCACTGCTTTTCTGTGATAAGGCAAATAGTCAAGCTACTCGCATACACTGCAAGAATTATAATGAGGAAACCTGCTTGGAAAAGCTTATATCCTCCTCAAAGTCTTTAATGAGGATAGTGGCTTTATAGTGATCATGGCTTCTGGTAATGCAATTTCTCTAAATGCTTGAAAGTATCCTGCACGCTAAGCTTATTAACTTTTATATAAGTTTTATTTTGATGTTTAGTTTTATTGCAATTTCACCAATGGACTGTACAGCATTTAAGTACGCTGAAGCCTGATGTTCTGTCCTTTACAACTTTGAAAAAATTGATTTTGTGTCCCTGAAACATTCAAAGTACCAGATAAGATATTACATTATGTTTACATCAAGAAATATGGATGGATTTCAGGAATGGTCTTCAAACAAACCCAAGACTGCCTAAGAATTTTATAGTGCAATCACATTTATTTAGCTACAAAGAGCTTAACAAAACTAGACTTTGTTGTTGCTGTTTTGCAGGGGTTTGGGAGTGTTTTGAAGTTATGCTTTCTCACACATACAGCCATTTTCACTGAAGTGGATAGCATTCCTAAGTGACTTGTGGCATGGACAGACTTCCTTTGCCTTCAAGCTGTGTAAAATGGTCTAGCACTAAACTCTGGAAGCAGTGTGTGCTTATCTGAAGAATTCCCTGTGTCTCATCCCTAGATACCTCATCAGCACTCACTCCATTGCTCATGCCCCATAGGCAGAGGAGAATAACCATAAGCCTTTTCTACTAATTTTTTTTTTATCCAAAGGCGATAGGTTTTATTATAATATAATTTTTAAAAGCTTCTAAAATCACCACAAAATGCAGATTTCTATAAACCTAATTGCTCAGAAACACTGATCATCTCAAATAAAATTTCAACATCTTTTCCTAAGTCACCAGCCTCAGTTGCTTAAAGACATAGCATCAAAATACTTCCAATTGTATTATATACTAGATAGCAATATAAGTATTGCCCTTACCTTAAGAATTCTAAGGGGAAAATGGATTCAAAATTCTGAGAGATATATTGATCTTTGGCCACTGTAGAATGTCTTCAAATTAGGACACAAAACCTTAAAAACAATATAGGATTTTATTGAAACCTAGGGTAAAGATGATAAAAACAGAAGCGGTACTTCTGGATATTTGAAAATGTCTGACAATAGATACAATTGTGTTGTGTATAAATAATATTTTAAGTAAGTTGTAATTAGAGAATTCTGCATTTAAAAAGGGGAAAAGAATTGACCATAAATCGATAGAAAGCTGTATGTACTAAATGCAGGAATCTCTGGTTATTTAATGCCATTTTTTAAAATAAAAGTAAAAAAAAAAAAAGAAATGAAAAGAAAGAGAAGAAAGGAAGCTTTATCTTCATGAATCAAACCTGTAATCAGTGGACAAGACAACTATGAAAAAAAAGCTTCAGGTTATTCCATGGCACAATAAAAGGAAGAGCATCCTGGCAGGGATTCTGCATCTCAGAAATGCCTAATCAAACACAGAGGTTTCTGTGCTGGTAGTAGTCGACTGTGTAATTGAATACACATTTAAGGGAGAAACCAATTACCCTTTATGATCCCTCTTCCTGCTCTCCCCATGAAGTTTAAAGCTGAACATGTTGCTCCAGTTGCTGGAAAGGTTTCCAGCACAAGCTCTTGCTGTCAGTCTGGCTGAAGAAAAGGTTGTAGGGCATTCACTTCCCACTGACTCCTGCAAACCTGGAGAACTCAAGGATGCCTGTAACAAATGAATAAATCCATAAAAATAGGAATTTTACATGTCAAATGCAAAATCAGGATTCTCATCACCACTTCACAATATATATATGGAAAGGTAAATATAGATGTTGAGTTGGATTTTGAGAAATCAGAAGTTGATTCTTAAGAGTTTTACTACGTGCAGTGTTCCACACATAATACTTGTATTGTATACATAAAATACAAATAATATTTGTATTGTATACAAATAATAGTTGTATTGTATACATATAATTATTGTATTGTGGATAATGAAAATATTTTTATCATCACTTTAAAGAAGTTTTTATATTTATGGAAACATATTTGTGTATTGCAGCAAAATTATTCATGACTAGTAATTAAAAAAATAAATTTGAAGAGATACCCAACATCAGAAGCCTAGAGCATTTCAAAATACATTTCTTTATCAAGGGGCCAGTGGCAATGAGAAGAGGCAGGTTCAGGAGTGTGCAGCTTGGTTGGACTCATGAGAGTAATGTGAACAGATTATATTGGAAGAGGAAACTGATTGCTCTCAACCAATTTTGATAATCTACCAATAACTAAAATATATTAATATAAGCAAATAACCTTATGTACATCGATCTTCTCACAGATCAATATTTATTCCCCAGTCACATACTCCAGGATCCTGCAACATGAGTGTTGTTGTTATTAGACTTTTGGAATAAAATGTTTGTTGACAGGTAACTGCAGCTTGGAGGCCATTCAGTGAGAACTGGCATTGGGAACTAGGACCACCAAAAATGCAGGCACAAAAACATACCTGATGTTTTGAAAGTCTAAGTACAGAATGACACCACTGTTCCCACAGCTGTAAACAGCAATCAGTAAAAGTTGATTCATCATTAAAGCTCACTACTAATCACTCTGGGAATGTAACCTTGGCAGCTTAGTAGAATAATATTTAGACTACTAATTTAAGGTGCCTAGAAATGTGTGTGATAGACAGTATGGGTGAAGATATCTGTGTATTATAGACAAGACCATGATGAAAACAAGGACCTGCTGCTGAAATAAGAATGTGGCCACTATTCAGATCTCCAGATATCCTGAACTATATACACGTGTACTTGCATTTAATTGTTGTTAAAAAGAAATTTTCATTTCTTGTCTTTGACCCAGTGTTCATTGCATTTATCCTGGCCCACCACCCTTGAAGCTTGGTTATAATTTAGATGCAAGATATGAATAGAAACATGTGTGAATAGGTATTTAAACCATCATAATACAAATTAAAATGCCACATTATACAGTTTTATATAATGGTATATTTTTGTGTGTAAAATGGTATCACTTTTATACATACATCTATGCATGTATAAATGTATAGATGCCACTGGTTTCCAGGCTAGGGTAGAGGAAAAGAAAGAAGGAGAATACCAGGACAGTAATTATTGACTGCATCCCATTGGGCACATAAGGTTTCAGTAAAATTCTTTATTGCCTTTTTTGTCATTCTTTCTTTTTTTTTCCCTCAAATCAGTTTTTTAACTCTTTCCAGTCTGAAATTCCACTCAATTCTTTCCAAGACTTCTAAGAAGGTGGTACTGGCTGTTATATGAATGTGAATGACATGGAAAATTTTCCATCTTAAGCTGTAACTGATTCTGTATTCTCAATTTTCTATAGCTGACTCGTGGCGACGATAATTTATTCCTCACCCCAAAAAAACTCTGTTTCTGCTGCACCATCCTCACAGGTGTGATTCAGCACTTTTTCCCTACAGAGTTCAGACTCTTCTCTCAGGGTATTTTGTCTATGAGACCATTTGGAGAGGAGGATGCACAGCCTGTAGACACTAAGTTGGGAATTAAGACTGCAAGCAGCTGGTTCTGGTGGCGTTTGAAACACTGAGGAATCAGAAGGATTTTGTCTCAAGATGAAACGCATCAGTTAAACAATGAGAGGAAGAAGGACTAGATGGAGCAGCAGAGAGATTGGCATTCACAGAATCACAGAATGACAGAATAATGAGGTTGGAAGAGAGCTCTAAGATCATCAAGTCCAAAATATGCTCTACCACTTCAACTAGACTATAGCACCGAGTGCCATGTCCAGTCTTTTTTTAAACACATCCAGAGATGGTGATTCTACCACCTCTCTGGGAAGACAATTCCAGTACTTTATTATCCTTTTGGTGATTTTTTTTTTCCTAATATCCAACCTATACCTTCCCTGGTGTAGCTTGAGAAATGTTTAGTACAGAGAGCCTCTGAGAGGTTTAGATGAAACAGTTATTACATCCCAAAAGCTGACAGATGGGCCATCCAGGCAGTACCAGCAACCAGGAAAGGTGACACTCCCAAAGCAATACAGAAAGGAAGCAACAGACAAGGACCATAAAAACATCTGGCATGCTATTTTACAGTGCTTTCTCTGAGTTTTGTAACTGTGGAAGTACATTCTTGCAAAAGCTGCCAAGAAGGATAATGCTTGTGGAGGCAATCTATTTATACCCCTGATGCAGCTCTTGGCCCTTTGAAGATGAGCAAGAGGAACCCACAGAGAAATCCAAATGCAGCTGCTCCGTAGATCCCGTGTTCAGAAAAAGTATTCAAAGGAAATAACCCAAATGTTAACAATAGGGTGTAAGTCTTGCTCAGCAAGTTCCTAGAGCCAATTAGCAAGCTTTCCATTATATTTGGATGTAGTTTAATTAAATTATGCAAAAAGAACAATGAGCTGTCTCCAAGAATTAATAGATCACTTTACAGTTTTACTCATTCTTTCGACGTGTAGCCAGTGTTATCCTCACACGCACATGTAGCTATTGCAATGCCACTCTGAATATTACCTTTTCATACACAGCTCATAAATCACAGGAAACTACTGATAACTCCTCCTACAGCACTTACTGCTGTGCACTGGAAGTTAATTAAGGAAGTCCATTCAAAATGTTTAATTGTTTAAATATAAATTACATTTTGTGCACTATAACCACTGTAAGTCTTCTACTCCATCTGTTCTTTCCTCTTAGTTTTTGCTCCAAATTAGAAATCTGCTGACACACTGCTTTTCACAAAACATCTGCCTTTACCCTTCTACTGAAATGGTCCTCAAATATTTGCTGAGCTAACTGTAGCTTGATAAAAACACAGATACATCAGAATTGGACTATTTTATTCTATTTTGTGCACTATTTTGTGCACTAGAAAGATGCACAGAATATAACTTGTTGGTTTGACAAATACCTTTTTTCCTAACTTCACTAAATCATAATTTCCCAGACCATCAATTCCTCCCTTTTAGACTGACTCTAGCATATTCCTTTATCTTCCCTGTTTTCTGTAACAGAAGTATTAGTAGAAACTAGTTTTTGCTGCTCTCATACAAATGGAGTCTGTTCTGGCCTTTCCTAGACCTCTTAGTGAAACTGCATTCAGAAAACAGCATAACTTGCTGTTTGATTGTCAAATTTAATTAAGCATTTCTCTTTATGAAGGAGTCAATAAAGTGTTTTGCAACCAAGTTAGATTAAATTATTCAATACAAAAGGAGATAAAATTAGAGATTCTTTTTAAATTTTTAGTTATATTTTGACGTTCACCACTAAAGCTATATTGCTAAGAAGTCTAATTTAATTGTCATGTTTTATCATGTTTGAATTTGGAGGGGAAAGGAGAACAGGGAAGATATCTCCAAGTGAGGATGAGTGAGTACTTTATATGTTTAAATAAAATACTATTTTTAGGAAACATAAAACAAAAAAAACATGGTGGTAATGTTCTGGGGATCTTTTTTAATTAAGGATTTAAAACTTTAATTTTTTAAATGACAAAAATTACTTCCAAAATTTCTGATACCAGAAATTAAGTAAGAAATTATTTACAAAGATCCATCAACAAAAAGTTAAACAAAAAAATTTAGAAATATTTTTTTCAAAAATCCTGTGGGATCCAGGACCTTCATGATAACTCTTAGCTCTTAATAATTATGTGTATTTGTTCTGAACTCTAGGATTGTACAATGCTTATTCAAAATTGAGGGTGAAGAGGAAATAAAAAAATATTTTTAAAAATGACCTTCTTCTAGAATTTGTGCATCAAATTAATCTTTGAGTTTTCTTTGGTTCATAATGCCAGGTAACATGAAATATTCAGCCTCTGGCTTCTATATTTCACATTACAGCAATTTTTATGTTTCAAGCCTTTTTGCTAGATATTTATTTATTGGTACACAAGATGTGTTCTGTTGGAATTTTCAAAAGCACTCAGCACTGGCTTTTATCAGTTCTGAATAGTCACTTCCATAAGTACATGAAGCTGAATTTCATAAAAACCTGTGGCTTTTTCCCATTCCCTGTCCTTGTCAATGCTAATGTCAAGTTCCACATAATATAGGTAATTAGTTTTGTTAAAACAAACAAATTATGTGAAAAATGTTAAAATCCTGAGGCTTTTGTTGTTTTTTTTTTTTTGTCTTTTTTTTTTTTTCTTCTTTGGGCACCTTTTTGGCGTTTTTTGGGGGGGTTTGTTTTGTTTTGTTTTCTGTTTTGTTCAAGTGTATGCTTTATTATGGTAGCAAAATTTCTAATAAAACACAAGGCATGGATCAACACGAAAAATTCACCAGAAGTAGATATTTATTTCCAGCTGTGCACATCTTCATTATTCTGATGCAACAAGTTCCTGAACCACATGACAGAGAATACCTTGTCAAAAAGTATCCATCCAGATCCCATGGACAGAACAGTGCTAGACTAAACTATAGCCACTTTCAAATTATTAAGTGTTTATCTGTAATTCCTCTCCATTCTGTCAGGAAATGCTGTATAGAACTTAATGGCATGGACTTATTTAAATAGTTTGCCTACTAGTCTTATTTGAAATATTCACCGTTAACCTTATTGAAACAGATATGTGTATCAATTGGGATTATTAATTTCAGGGTTTTTTTTGAACAGAAAGATCATTCAAATGAATAATAACAGAAGGTAGAAACCCAGGCTCTCCATCTCTCATTCAGTTCTTCTTGTTGAAGAGAGTAATTTCCATGACAGCTCAGCGGTTGGATGGTAAATTAGGGGAATTAAAGAAGCTGTGTCTGAAGATGTGCATTGAAACTATGTGTACATAAGGCAGAGAAATCTAGAACCAGACAGAGATGGGGGACACCGGTGTCAGCCTAATCATACCAAATTATTTTAATGAGATTTTCTTGGATTTCACAATATATTTAAAAGGGAAAAAGAATAAAAACAAAGCCTCATTTTCAAGAGAAAAAAAAAATCTACTCCATGGCAACACTGCTGCTCAAGCTGAGCCATGGGATGACCCTCAGAATCAGAGAGCTGCTCTGATTTCAGCCACCTGTTTCAGTTCTGGCAAGAGGGACTAATTTACAGTCCAGCTGCAGAACACACTAATAAAACAAAAGGCAAGGACAGTTGAGCCTTAAACTCAGAATCACTAGTGGAAACTTTGTGCCTGTCTGCAGGGCTTATAAAGTGGATTTTTAGATACAGAGAGTGCTTTATTATAGCTCTAATGTTACAAGACAGAGTTATCTTGTTACTCTTTCCAAAATGACCTTCCAGACATATAGAATGTGATTTTCATCAGTCTTTCTGGGCTCACCTTAACCTTTCCAAAAAGCACCTTTTCTGCTGCCTGATAACAGGAATTAACAACATATCCACCTGCACAAAACTGAAGCATGGCCTAAAGACATTATAAATTTAATAATTATCTGCCTTGAGATCACCTCATCCTGTCTACTTGACATGATCCCAGTAAGTCATCTCTCTTTCAGTTCCCCCATCTCCCTCCATAGACTGACATGTTCATGTCTCTGTACAGGAAAAGTCAGTTTATTCTAAATGCAGAATTAGAGGTTCAATCTGGCAGAGATGGGTGATTGAAGTTGCCATGGAGTTGCCATGTGATATGAACATGGAAAAGGGATTTTTGGCTGGCATCTGCCTGAATAACCTGATTAAATGGCTGCTGTGGAGTAGCAAAGATTTCTGAATTTTGAATACACTTTGGACTTGGGTTAAGATTTTTGGGGTTGTTTTCTATTTTTAACTTGGTTGGTTGGGTTGTGGATTTTTTTTGGGTTTTTTTTGTTGTTTTTTTTTCGTGGGATTTGGAGGTTTTTTTCTGTTTGTTTGTGTGAGGTTTTTTGTTTTGTGTTTGGTTTGTGGATTTTTATTGTTGGTTGGTTGGTTGGTTGTTTTATCAGGAGTTAACACACTAGCTTTAAACCTGATGCTTCAGAGTTTAACATTTGAGCCTGCCCAAGCTGTTAAGTGTTTACTATTTCAGGACCAAGTATAGCACCAGAAGTTGTAATCTGTGGTGTTTTCAAGGTAAGAGTTACTTGGAAGAGCTTCCCAGACTGTCTGCACAGGTTGGTGCTTGGAAAGCACTGTCACTGTTGGTACGTGCTGTAGGTTGGCCAAGGCTAAGGAGATGGACAGCATAAAGTAGCTTTAAAACATGCAAGAAATAGTCAGTTTAGAGTCTTTGGACAGATTAAGCTAGAGCTAATATTTTCATGGGGACACAATTTTGAAAGCATTCTGAAGGGCTTTGGTTAAAAATTCTATTTTGAAAACAATCTGGTGCAAGTTGGATTAGAGACCAGAGTTCCAGCATTGTCCTTTTTATTTTATTATGTATTGAGACCGTCTACAATTTCCTACAAGGTGCCTGTAAATATTTGCTCAATGTAGAAAACAAAACAAAAAATAAAGCATAAAAACTTATCTGTGGATACACTTGATCCTGCATAATAATGTACATTCAAGTTTTTGTATAAATAAAAATTCATAGAAAGCCTGAGAACCTGCAGTCTTTTGAAGTATTTGATTTATGATCCCAATATGGGTAACTGATTGACAATAAAGATGCAGGAAAATAAATTACAAGATAAGAGGAAAGCACACCAGCAGAAACAAGGAAAGTACTGATTTGGGAGCTGATTAATAGGAATTTTCCCAGTATCTCCCTCTGCAATTCAAAGAGCAATGTTGCATTACACCCTGAGAGCCTCTTTGGCTGCTCAGCATGAGAGTCTAATAGCAAAACAGGAGTTAGTTTACAAAGGCCAAACTGGAGAACCAATCAGACTTGGCACAATTCCTCCAGCATTTAGCATTTCAAAACACAAAAAGGGCTTTAGAGATCAGGGAATCCACTCTCAGCTATCTGATGCTATGGAGACAAAGATGCCATATTCATCACAATAAGGAACTCATATCTTTAAACAACTGAGGGCAATAACTACTTTCTGAATTAAGATATTGTTGAGTTATTTCACTAGAAATACACAAGTGATGAAACAGCAATTACCAGTGTCTGCTGCATATTTGTTATGGTACAGAGCAAGGTTCATCAGGATGTACAGCTGATGAATAAAATAACTTGTTGTTTGGGTTTGAGACAGGTAGATATATTTTGAAGATATAGTTTTTAAATAAATACCTTCCACAATGAAGCTCTGGAAGAGTTAGTTCAAGTTATGAGGAAATAAATGTGAAATTAAACAAAGTTCAGTAATGCTTTAAAATAGTGGCAGACTTCCCTAGGACTAGCCCTTGATTTGAGTTAATGTTCATGAACCGATTTTGGGGGGAAAAAGCTCTGGATTAAAAATGTATTTTGTGTAGTTAGATCATAATATGAATATTTTCATCCAGATAGCTATAATTAACATCTCTTTTTGTCTGTTATAATAAAGTAACATTTTTCTCCTTTCCTGATTTTCAGCAGTTGAAAATATTGCACTGTGGTTTTAGTGGAATCACTTTAATGGAGTGTGCTAGCTCAGCCCTCTGTACTACAAGGACTCATTCCATTAGAATACTTTTGGGACAAGACCAGAAAAAAATAGATTAAATTTAATTAAAAGACAAAAACCCTCCAGTTTTCACTTTGAAAATGTTACTATTATTAAGTAATTATCTGGACTATACAAAATTTCTGTAACAGAAAAAAAACCCTTCAGATACAATATTACTGATGTTAAAGTACAGATTTATGTCAGGGAAAAAGAAAATATTTTCTTCAGCTGGGGTAAGTTTACATTATAGTTTTTAACTTCATAAATAAAATTTCTTGATCAAAACTGATTCAAGAAGTAGAATTTTCTCAGCTCATTTTTGCTATCATAAATGAAAACAAATTACATTTTTGTAATGTTTAATAATTTGATACTAAAATCTAAGAAGCAAAATAATACAGACATGAAATATCACCTCTACAGCCAATCTATAGCTATCTGCTACACACAAATTTAGCCTGATAAAAAAAAATTAAATTTAAGAACAGAGATATTTTGTTCAGCATTTCTTGTTTTGCATGGAAATTTCAACCTGCTGGACTCTGACAGCAGTAGGGTCAGGTGAATATTCAGCACAGCAGTTTAAATTATGCAACACCACCAGTTCAGCACCTTAAAACCCTCAGTGTTTTAGAAACAGTGGAATAGAACTGCAGTGGGTAGATGTCAGAAAACTATTAGGCCACAGTATTAAGATATTAGGCCACTTAATAAGGGCTGTCTTTCTCAATCATCCTTTTCCTATTAGAAACAGCTATTGCTGAAATGGGATTCACTTTCAGATGTTTCTGGTTATGTTCAGCATTATGTTCCCTGTTAACTCACACTGATCTGATGTGAACTGATGTTCTCTGCGGGAGTTCTCAGTTTTTTCAAACCACAGCTCTGGGGTATTTTCCTGTCTTTTTAATGCTGTAATTTTGCTTCATTTTAAAATGAATGCTACATGTACTGATCTTGGATGGGGAGTCAAGCACTGCTTTATTCTAAAAACATTTTGCCTACATCAATCTCTGATCTCTTTTGCAATTTAAGATTTGTCTGTGTGCTCAGAATGTTTTGTTAAGTAGATATGGAAGAAAATAGACAATAATGAGGTTTCATTTGAACTGGAAACTGCAATACATTTTACTTAAGAGAATTCCCACTACACAAAGCTGGGTGCTTTCTTAACATGCACAATAAATTGCACATAAGGAATGTGGCCTGAGATTCCTCCATTCTACTTCTTTCTCCCATGAGGGGTGGAAGGGCGAAACCTCAGCACTTGTACTTTTCACTTTTAAAAAGTAATAGAGTTCTACGTCTTCTGCAGCTGAAAAAATGAAGTGTTATTAGTCCCTGGCAGTAACTTGTGGCTTGAAGGACCTGTCCTGTTCCCTTCTGCAGAGGCTCTGGGTTGAAGTGGAGTGTTCTAGCATATGTTCTAGTGTGGATTAATGTGGAATAGTGTCAATTAACTCAGAAAAATAATCTCAGTGGTCTAGGATGTCATTCTTTATTTCAACAGTCTTTATTTGAACAGGCTTATAGCCCTGATATAATGGAAATGAATTTATTTTTCTTTCTTTTCAGTTTTGAGCAGCTCTTAATGTGTGTTGTGTCTCTGTGATGCAGGACAAAGGCGTTGGTTTTCAGACTCTTTGTCTCTGAGCTGCACTAATCACTGCCCATCCCATTTTATCACAGGACTTAGAACCATCTGAGCAGGCAGGAAAGAGCTACAGTGTGCCCAAGAAGTTACCTGGACTGAAAAACCTGGGGCTGTGGAGTGTGAATAGTTGCCTTCTCCATAATAAAACCATGAATATCTACAGACAGAAGTCAAAGATACGAGTGTGAAGTTTCTTGTGGTCCAGACACATAGAAAGCATTGATTTTGTTGGGAGCTTTATGCATGAAAGATCTGAATCTGGGAAATGACAAGTACTTATAACTCAATGTGAAGCCAATAAGTCTTGTGAGTGCTCAGTTGGCATTTCAGCTATTCATTTCAGCTGCTCAGCAGTGTAAGTAGAACACATGATCTGAAAGTCTGAACACTAATGTGACTTTATTGATTGAAAGCAACTTCTCTGAGTGAGACAAATAGGATTTGTCTTTTAGTTCCTAATTTCACGCTGCAGACAGCATAATATTCTGCAAAACTAATCTTTGTAACATGTCTGTTTTTCTGATCCTCTTATCCTGCCATTTCTGGTTTTCAGTAGACAAAAGAAACATCAAAACTACTCTTTTCAGTGCCTTTTTGATGCTTAGATTGTTCATTATTTCCATTGAAGTAACCCAGAACCAGGCATTTTCTTTCAAGCGAAGCTTGACCATCACAGTTTCCCTAACAGTCTTGTTTCACTGACTCTTAAGAACAGTCTCTGTTTTAAAAGGAGAAATGCTGTCTCTCTGGAAGGAAACCCCAAGAAATGTTATGCTTCCCAGTGGTAAAATGCAATCAAGGAGTCTTTGTAGTAACATAAATCCCCTTTGCACATCAAGTGCAAACCCACTGAAGCACTCTAGAACTCAATTGTTGTGCGATGCCAGATCTTTGTTACTTCTGAGTATGTGTAGAAAGAACTTTTTTATGGTACTTTCCACCTAAAAATAATCTTTAAAAAAAATAAAATCTTCTAATGAGTTAAATAAATGTTATAATTTTTAAGTACAGAACAGATTATATTTTTCAAATTCACTGAGGCAATTAAGATGACATTACATTTTTCCAAGTGCTATAATATGAGTGTCAGTTTCTCATACATACCAAGTGAATTTAATTGACATATATTTCTACTGAAATTGCTGAAACTGTCAATTGCCATGCTTCATACATATGCGACAGTGATTAGAAAATTAACATCATTATGTTATTTCTAGTGATGGCCTGTCTCAAAAAAAGGATATATATGGACCTTTTTTACATTCATGGGACTTTTTTAACGTTATAAAAATTAATGAAATAACATTCATATTTGTCAAATGGTCTAGTCTTTTTTATTATCCTTGGACATGGCCAAGACAGATTGAAATTTAAATGTAGATCTAAAAAAGTATTCACTTCTATAGGGTACTGCAATGATGAAACAGCTAATATTATATCACAGCCACTCCATGGAAAATCACAGCACCAAGATCTCTCACTGGTTATAATTTGCCTTCACAATGCCACTCTCACCCCTCAAAAAAAACCCCACAAAAAACCACAAAACCCAACCAAATAAATAAAACCAAAAGCAAATTAAAATCTCCAAGAAAGCAATGATAATAACACTAATTTGGAAAGTTGTCTATGGATGCAGATCAGTTTCCTCAATCTTTAATGAGTTTTGAAGTTAAATCATGGGACAAGAGTTTTCAGCATTGAGATTTGGGAGAAACAAGTGAATGTATCCTCTGTGAATGGAGTGTACCTGTACAATCAAAATTTTGTGTGTGCATTTTAAAGATTAATAGATGCTGTATTACTTGAGTTTATATATTACTTGAGTTTCCCTTTCCTTACACTAACAGCAGGAGAATGCCAAAGTGTGCTGGATTAGGATGCTCAAACATGTGTTGGATTAGATAAATAAATGTGTGGAGTGAAACACATCTCTCTGACCTGTGTGTTGTGGGTAGAATTTGTCAAAAACCCTCCCCTAAAACTTTAAAATGCCTAATGTCACAGGGAATAAACTATTAAGCAGATTAACTGGTACAAATCCTGCTGCGTTGTTCAACTGGGATATGGAATTTTCAGACTCTCAGGGTAGAGCTTGCATCCCTCCTGCTCTGCATATGTAATAGAGCATTCCATGCTTATGTTCACTTTGCCATCACTGAGACAGCAGCTTTCAAAAGGGCTAGTGAGGATAGGTGGAAAAATCCCTTGTAAGTTTTTAAATACCCTGACAAACACATATTCGAAATCTGGTCTCTGAAGCTACATCTTCACTAATAAAATATTTTGTTCTTTGCAGTGCTGACTCAGACAAAGCTCAAAATCCTGTCTCTTTACAATTAAACTCCCCTAACTTCTGAAATAGAATATTCACACCAGGATGTCCAGTGACAAAACCTCCTTTGCTCATGCATTGACCTCTGGAAAGTACCTGCAAGTTGTTTCAGAGGTTTCTGGATGACAAGGGCTAACACGACAATGGGAAAAATGTTAAATATATAAACAACACATTTTTTGATTTACAGGTGTGGTCACTATTTACAAGAACATCCAGTATCCTGTTTTTCAGGGTTTTATCAAGGCAAAAATAAAATAGTCGAAAACTTTCAGCATAAAAGAGAAATGGTGCATGAGTATCATCAGCTCTAATTTTTTCCATCTACACAATTCAGCTGGCAGAACATGTCTCTGATGAGAGCACTTCTGGCTGAAAATTCTGTTTTTGAAACACACTATTAATCTTGGGAAGCCTTAGTCCCATTATGTCCCAAATCCATCCATGTTATCAATCAGATTGTACAAACTTTTCACCACATTAATTACTATTTATTTATACAAACAACCTGGTTAGTTCTTCCTGACACTGCATTTTGTTTGCTTTATTCTGTTTTGGAGACGCTGGTGTCTCTTTGAAGTTACTCAGACAATAATTATCCTTCTGCTTGGCAAAGCCATAATCAGGTCTTCCCTTCCTGTGAAGGAAAACTTCCCACTGAAATAGAAAATCCCCAAGTCTCACAGCAAATATTTTCTTATGTTTGAAATTAATCACATTTTCACTAACCTGTAAAAAGCTGTGGAAAAAAAATGTAACTGGAATTACAGCATGGAGTTTATTGCTGAATCATTTGAAGTCCAGCCTAGCCAATCACTCTGAAGTAGCAGAGTGCTGCTATGCAACAAGTTTCTGATGTTTTTAGAGATATTCCAGCCCATGTGAAGCTGGCACAGGATTACTTTCCCAGTACAAAAGAAGTAAGAAGATATTTCTGCAAAGCTATTCTAGTAACTCATCAGGAAAAAAAAGAGTTGTAAGTGATCTCAAGATTGAGGTCTGTGGCAGAGATTAAATGTCACATACTGATTTTATTGACTCATTTTCTGCCTAGTCTGCTTAAAGGAATGGCTTTCAAGGCAAGACTGAATGGACGGTTACTCACAAGTTTCTCAGTCTCTTAGGATTCTCACCATGGCATTTATATTTCATAAAACCTACTTACAAAAAGTAATAGCCACAGGCAAGTTTTCTTTGTGAGCAAAATATGATTTCTATTGTTACATTCTTGCTGGAAATGACCTCTTCTTGGGAGGAATTACCACCCAGAGGTATGTCTTCTTTGCTTTATGCTAGTTTTAATTTTTTTTTTCCTACAAAGATGTTTATCCTCGTGCCTATACAGCGTTAAGGGAGGGTTACTGTGCAAGGCTTTCTTTAGCTCTTACTGATAACAGTGTCAACAGTGAAATGTTTCTAGTAGATTTAGACTCCTTCCAATTTTGTGCTGTACAAATGTGTCTAAGCCTGTCTGACTTTCAGCCTTCTGGTGACATGCCACCTACTAAGCATCAACTTCTGAGATGCATTTATGGATCAGCTGCCCCTCAGACCCCGACCTTGGAAGTGCTGAGAGGTTGAATTCCAGTTGGGAATTTAAAGGTTGAAGCACATCGGTGTTGAGGATATCCTTACAAAAACCTCCCTTACAGATTACAGATCTGGGGTATATTTATTGTGAACACTCTCAATATACAAGTAAGCAGAAGTTGAATGCCCTTTTGAGGAGACTGGCACAGTGGGAGATAAGGATAACCAGCTTCTTTCTCCCTGGCTATTGAATTAGCAGAGGACAAGCTGTCTTTGACATAGAAAAGAGGCATTTTCACAGACTGTGGACAAAGGTAATTTCTCTAACAGGTAAGGCAAGACACTTTCACTATGACTCTGGTTGAAAAGCACTTCTTAGAGAAGATCCTCTCTACTTACTACGGTTCTGGGCTTTGAATGTGCCATGCAGTTCTAAAACTCCCAAGAAGGATTATTTCCTTGGACCAGCACCTCACAATTGAAGTTCTCCAGGCTCTGGTTTGTCTCAGAAAAAGAGCAGACTTGCATTTGCTTAATATGTAGATGGAGCATATGAGGCTCCCCTTTGCAAAATTCTACATAGACATAACCATTGATCATCACTAATTTCATGACACGTGAGATTTAAGGACAATATTTGCAATAATGTATGAGGAAAAGCCAAGTATTGAGGAAGCCAAGTTTTGAAGTCAATCTTTAAGTGCTCAGAACTTACCAAGGTATCAGTCTAATTTTAGCCAAACTGAAAGGATTTGACAATCTGCATTTGTTAATGCCTAGAAGTAATTTGTAGATAAAGGAATTAATTGCAGCACAAACCACTTATTTAATTTCAAAAGCCCACGCTGTTTTACTGTCATAACTTCTGGCTCAGCAGGAGAAAGGTCTCATGTAGATGCAGACATAGAAAATGCAGAAATTTTTACTGTAAACTGAATTAGATACATGGTTATAAACATTGCTTCTGACTTTTTTCTCAACCACATAAGTGAAGCCTGTCTGACTCTGTGGAAACCATGTAGATAGAAAAAAATTTAAAATCTTCTAATTCTAGTAATTGGCTAATTATCTTTTTCTTCATGAGGAAAACCACTGAATTATATTTCTCATTAAAGTCAAAACCAATCAAAGTCAAAAAAATCACAAAGTATATAATTTGTGGAGCCTAAGATTGCACAGAATTCCTGAAGAGGCTGCACCAATGCTGAGTACAGTGGGTCAATCACTTCCCTCAACTGTGCTTATATGTGCCCTGAGATAGCTTGGCCCTTTTGGCCACCAGGACACAATTTTAGCTCATATTGAACTTATCACCAACCCAAACACCCAGATGAATTCTGAGGACTTCACTCCAACCTCTTGTCCCTCACCATTACCATAACCAGGATTACACCATTCCATGTGCAGAATCCTGCATTTCTACTTAAAATTTCATATTGCTGGGGATCTCCCAGCACTTGTATTTATCAAAATCTCTGTAAGGACTCGCTGCCCTTGAGGAAATAACAGCTCCTCCTAATTTAGTGCTGTTGGCAAATGTCCTTAGTGTGCACTCAACTTCTGTGTCCAGGCTTTGATAAAAAGCATTGAAGAGATGTTCTTTTGCCTTTCTTAAAGGACAGAGCAGTAGTTTGTCTTCAATGTGTCCATTCCTTGTCCTTTTGCTTGCTTGACTCCAGGGCCCAAGACCTCCCCCTCCAAAATATTTGTTAGAATCTAGAGTACAGCTTAACTTCAAAAAAGTTCAGATTTGTGTTGGAACTGATAGATTTATGTTTTAGTGTGTCCTTCATCCTGACTCTGAAGGAAAAAAAAAGAACAAAAATAAATGTGTTAAGAGATTTTTTTTTTAAACCACCATTATTACTGAGCTGTTAAGGGAGATGTGACCAAGAGACATTACAGAGGGAGGCTTTGGGTGGGGTAGCAATAAAGTAAAAGAGAAAAGAAAGTTTTCTCTTCTCTCTTTTTTTATCAGAAAGTGCTCATTGCAGATGAGATTTGTATCTAGTTATGATAACAGAACACAGACTGAGAAAGGGACCCCTGGAAATAATCTATTCTAAATCATCTCAAGCATGGAGAGCCAGGGCAAGTTGCTCAGGACAGCACCCAATTGTGTAAATAAGATAATATCTTAATGATAAATTCATTATAGATCATCACCAGCACATCAAGGAGTTATTTCTCTGAACATCTTAAATGGATAATAACTATACGTATGATTATACATTTGTCCCAAAGTCCATGTGAAACAGGTTGCAATTGCTAGTTTACTTCATTTTGAACATAATGAAAATAAATCAACTTACTACACTGATACACTGTATATGTACTGGCTCTGCATTTGGCTAGAATAGACTTAATTTTCTCTATATTATCTGGTATAGTTCTATGTTTTATTTTTGTGATCAAAGCAGGATTGATAACACTCTGTTGAGAGCAGCATTTGCACAACACCAAGGCCTTTTCTGCCTCTTGCATCACTCCACAAAAGAGGAAGATGTGCTGTGCTAAAAAAATGAGGGGGGCAGAGCTATGCCAGCTGGCCCCAGCTGACTCAAGGAATATCCAATACTTGATGACATTTTAATCAAGAATAAAGGCTGGGAGACAAAGGAAAGGCCGAGGAACTTTTTCAGAGTGACGGTGTTTGTCTGCTCAAGTCACCATGACACCTGCTCTCCTAGGGGGGCTGAACACCTGCCTGCCCATGGGAAGAAGTGAATTAATTCTATTTCTTGCTTTGCTTGCACACACAGCTTTTACTTTGTCTATTAGACTGTTTTTAGTTCAACCCATGGGTTTTCTCACTTTTCTCCTTCTGTTCTCTGCCCCATCCGCCAGATGAGGGGCAGAGTATGGAGCACACAGCTGGGTGGGTTTAGCTGCCTACCAGAGCTGACCCAAAACAGTAGCATCTATGGTACATATGCAAACATATTTGGGTACTATCAAAATTACTATTGCAACCAAATCTTACCTTCTTTCCTCCCTAAGAGAGAAAATAATTCAGCAGGATCTGATTTGCCCAAAGCTGTAGCAAGTTACATTCAATTACCTGCTTCACAGTCATGTAGACAGTCTGCCTGCATGATGCTGCAGTAGTCATCAGGAGCATCTGCGAAAATTTCTCTCAAAGGCTGTAATAAGGGTAACAAGACACTACTGCAAAGATGTTCCAAGAAACCAATGGCTCCCAAGCTCAAATTTGTGTGAGCTGATTGGTCAGATGTAAGCCATGAGGCACACAACCACCAGAGTACTACGCTGTGTGTGAGATTAAAATTATTACTGAGAAGCAAACAGCAGTAACTAGGTCCTGAAACCATATTTATGTGCTTAAAGAACTGCCAGCTGAACTTCTAGCTGGTGTTGCTGTGACTCTGCTTCTGTGCATATATGTAACCAAAGGCATTTCTTAAATATTTAACTTTAAAAAGAAATGATAGCTCATTTTAGAAGATCTCATTTGATTTTCCTTGTTTTTGTTTTTTTTTTTTTTTCAGTTTCCTCACAACTTTTTTTCTCCTTTTCTTTATAAAGAGACAATTTTCCAATTCTCTCCCATTTTTGTATTGCTTTGCAGTTTTTTCTGTTTCCTCTTGATTGTTTTTTTGGTTTTGGTTTCTTTTTTTTGTTATTTTGTTTTGTTTTTCTTTTTTTCAGCCTCAAGACTTTAGAAATTGTAGATGGTTGTTCATTTTCTCTCTTACACCAGCAGCTGTTTGTAAAAGAAAAATGACAAGTTAGTCACTTCCCTGTCTGTATTGAACTGTGGACAAAAGACTGAACTTGGTGCAGGGAGGAACTGAGTAATCAGCCTTCCTTTACAGCTAGATTCATGTTTAAAAGAATTCAGAAAAATGAATCATTCTAAAAGCTGATAATACACTACTTTGCACCTTGGGAAGTCATTTCAGGCTCTGGCAGATGAGCTCTAGCATCAGCAATTTAAGACAAAACTGTGCCCAACTCTGTGCCCACCCACAGATGAACCTTCTGCAGTGGTGTGCCACCCTGCTTTGTGCTCCCTCTCCTTTGCTACTGCTCAGATTAACTGAGACTTGTTCCCAGGGAACAGAACAACTAAAATGTGTATGCATTTTTTAATCTATTGTAGAGATAATATTTACATCTCTACTACTTCTTTAAATTATGATTAGGATCCAAAAGGGTAGAAACTTGGTGATGGTTGAGACACAAGAATATTTCTGTACATCTGGACAGAAATAGGTCTTTAACCTTTACATTTTTTGGTTGATTAAGATCCCTTTGGATTTATACCCATGCTCCACACACTCAGCAGAGGGGAAATTGATTATCTGGGAGGATTAGAGAAGAAAGACATGAGAGGAAGAAGTGAATTGTGAAGTTGTAAAGGAAATAAAATAATCTCACCAATCTTTTTTTGGGGTTTTTTTTTGACATTTGAAGATTTGCTCATGTACATGAGCTCTGTAAGGTAATTGCTAATGACTTGAGGATCCCATTAGCCCTCTCAGTTACCACTCCAAATGATTTGAAAACATCTAATTTATATAAGTACACTCCAATCTGTCCCTTACTTACTGTGACTTAAGGTCTTATTCTTACATCACTGTTTCTAATTGTTTCAGCCATCTGGTCATAGTTGTCTATTTTGGTGAAAACAAATGCAAAAGGATATTAAATAGCTCAGCTTACTCAGTACCTTTAGCCAATAATTTTCCTTTTCTTGGAAGAAGCAGCATGATCCTTTATTTCTCTTTGTTTCTTCACTCTCTACATTGTGCATTGTTTCATTACATACACTTGACACCCTTTGCTGACATCAGCACAGAAGCTTGACTTTTTTGCTTTTGTTCATGTAAACTCCTGCTGTATTTCTTCACTGTTTTACTTGAAGTATACTTAGATAATGTATGTGTTGGCCAATTTGATCTCATTATTATTTTGATTTTTCCTTCTTAATTGAATTGTTTACACTTGAAACTTCTGGAACTGACATTTGCTTAAAGAAACATTCTTGCTGCCATCATCATCATCACCACCATCATCACCTTTACTATTATTTTGTCTTGGAAGCTCTTCTCAAGAGAGCCCATCAACCAGTTTTTCAAGGTGACTGAAGTAATTTTTCCTAAATCCATAATTTTGAATTTCTGTTAATGCTCCTTATTTTCCTAAAAGTTCTGGACTCTGTCACCTCCTAGCCATGCTTGCCCAAGCTACCTGATACTCTGCATTACTGAAGCTTCCTCCATAGTGGATGCGTTGCACATCTAGGACTCTTTATTTCCAATTCTCCTGTAAGCAAGAAGGAATTCACAAAACTTTCAGCTCATTTTAGACATGGCAGGGTTTTGAGATATCTGTATGACTCTAAAGATATGACTTGAGACAAGTGGACTGCTCTCACCCTTTTGGAGGGCCAGCAAGAGAACAGCATCTAAAATAGTAAATTCAGATTAGGCACTGAATGCCACCCTGAGTCCCAAAGTGTGTCCCTCCAAATGGATGTTTTAATTTAATTTTATGTTGAAGCCTGTTCTGAATGACTTTGCTTTGTATGTGAAAAGTCCTGTCCAGCTGATACCTAAAGTTGACAATGTTGGGTGTTATCAGATATTGTCCTTTGATAACTGGAAAACAAGCATGTGCATCTCTGATATACGGAAGAGTAGCTAATTCTATAGCCCTTCTTCTCCTTCCTGAGAAAGATATTCTTCACCCAATTAATATTCAATTTTTGAATTATCCTCTTGTGTCTCCACTGTACTAATTTGTATTTCAGGAGATGAAATAAAATTTCAGGTTCCTTCATTTTCCTATACCTCTCTGCTTCTTCTGCAAGACACAAAACACTAGCACAAACACATCCACAGTTTGATAAGACAGTATAAAATTAGAACAGCTTTTCTTCATTTTTTTTCCCATGACCTTGTATTTCTAATTTACTTTTTTTTTTCTAATTTACCTTAACTTTAGAGTATTGTCTACTATTGATAGAGAAGGGCTGCTCCAAATGGGCTTCTGCCTAATGAAACAAACAAATCTAATTTCACTTGCTGGAAATTTCTCTGGCTGATTATTTTCATCCACTTCTGCTTTACAGCAAATATTCTTTAGGGTACAGACACATGAACATTCATATTCATAAATATAAATTAATAAACAGGCTAAATTGCAAAGAATCAGAACATGCTTAGTAAATCATTACTAAGAGCTTTAACATTTTCTTTTTCTCACTGCAGAATTTAAACTAAAGGAGTTCAAAACCCAATAAAATAGTTTATAAAAGGAGAGATTTTTCAAACACAATGAGGTTTTGGGGTGGTTTTTTTTTTTGTTTTTTTTTTTTTTGTGCTAGTAGCTCTCATGAGAATGGAAATATTTACTTGCATAAAGAACAAAACTGGGTTCAACTGTTTTTCAGAGAGAAGAGAGAAAGAAGAATGTGCTCACTTATGTTGTAATGCTTAGTGTAGGTCACCATGGTCACAGATTCTGCCCTCAGAATTTGCTTCACCTTCACAACAGAAGCAATTCTTCCATATGGAATTGGGGAAAACAGAGCTTATTAACATAGGAGTGGCAGCAAGTGACCTTGTGAGTCACTTTTGTTTATTACATTTCAGTGTCACTGAGAAAGCCACCCGATGAATACTAAATTTACAAAGAAAAATTGTTAGGAATCTGTATAATGAATACAAATGGGAGCACACTGACAGGACTAAAAGAGTCATACTGCACAGGAAAAAAATTAAAAAAAAAATAAAAAAGCATATCTCTGCAAACTACCTTCCAAGGCAGTTCAGTTTCTTTTGAAGCTATTATTTTTGGTGCAGTAGAAAACTGCTTTTAAACCCTGAACCCATTTTACATTCTGAAAATTGTAACTATATGCTTGTACTTAATATGTTTGAGTTAATATCCATGAAATCTGGGATTTCAGAAGAATCAAGGGCTCCCCTTAGGATGCCTTCTCTTCTTTCAAGAATTATCTGGTCTCCTATACTATTCCCTGAACACTGTATACTTCTTCCTCCTTTTCCTTATTTCTATCTTTACTCTTTTCTCTTTTCTCCCTTGTTATTTCCTTATTATTTCTCTTTTTTTTTTACCCTGATTCCTTGTTTTTTTCGCTATTGTGGAAGAACTCCACAATCATGACCAAGACTGTGTCTCTTCTACCTTTTCTTAATGGGGCTTGCAGGAAATAATGAAACAGATGCAGGTGAAACTAATAAATGAAAATCAGAGGAAATGGCTTTCCCACCTTGGATACCACAAAAAGAGATACATCATGGCTCAGAATAAACACTTTTTTTTTCTTCTGCAACCAGCTGCATAAGACTGTAGAACTTAGATTAACTAAGACCATACCCTTTCCTTGCATTGTGATCAATAATCCGTTAAAAATTAATTTGATGGAATGTTTGTCTTTAAAGGACTACCTTTCAAATCTGTCACACAGTAATAGAGTATCTTCACAGTTTCACAGTTTTTCTCCCTAGTGATATCTGAAGAGGTGCCAGTTTCTGCCTTCTGAGTTAAACAGCTATCACAGAAACAGATATCTCAAATTAGAATCTCTGTTTTTAGAAAATTATATATTTTGTTATAATATAAGCACATTATAAGACAATTACTGTTCCAGCTCAGCTCTTACTGAGGCCTCCAAAATAACAATAAAATGTTCTCTATTTGACTATGTATAAATCTTACCTCTGCGATTTCTGTCTCAGATTATTTTAATATACTGTATTCCAGGCTTGCTCCCAATAACTGTCCCTTTCCCTGGTTACTACAGCAAAATACTTTTTATTTTTCAGTTCCTAGTCTGAAATCTGCACTTCACTTATGTCCCATGATGAAATCTGATTGTGCTGATGCCAGGCAGCATAAAGACCCACTTAGCTGATTGCATCCATATCCACCCCTTCAGAGTTAGCAGGGTTAGCAGCTTATGAAGGATCACAGCCTCTCTCATCAAGTGAGAGAATATGTATTAACCAGACAGAGTTTGCTCAGTTTTAAAATGTAGGAATGAATTTTAATTGTACTCTGAAGGAATGAAAGCGCATACAGTCTGAGCTGGTAGAATATGAGTCCTACATAAATACATCAAATTTCAAAATTTTCCACTCTGCTTAATCTTGAGTAAAATCCAGAGTCCTTCAATGTTGCTAAATAGTCACCATTATTCTGATAAACTGTTAACTTTTCCTTGACAGGACATGAGACAAAACCATAAAACTTACTTGTGGTCTTTGAGTATAGCTGGAGTTTAGTTTGAATCTTCAGAAAGTGACTGGAAGCAGTGATCCAATCCATCCTCCCTATGAATACACCACAAGATTTTTCATCTTTTTACAGATGTGTCACTGAGAACTTGGGGAATATTATAGGATATAGCTATAGAAAGAAACAGCAGTACAAAACTGCATTGAATGTGGGTTTAAAAATATTACATCCCAAAGGAGAAACAGTCTTCATGGTAACCATCCAAGAAATTTGAACTTAAATTTATTCTACCTCTACTTCTACAGATTCCTGGGAATTAGTTTAGTTAGGAGAGGTGGATTAAAAGCAGACACAGCATATGCCTTTTACAGTGCAGATATAAATCTTTTTAACATTAATGGAGGTTTTGAAGACACACCATCAAGAATGCATAGAGACTTATGCCAGAAAGCTTGGAGCAAAATATAAGTGTATTAGCAAAATGTACAGACAGTCAAATGAGCCTATTAATTATAAATTTCTTCTTTCTTGGAATCAGTTTTTAACAATCATAACATAAAAATATTGCAGAACCAAAGCCATCCTAACATTCACACATTTAAAAATGCTTAAAAAGAAGAGTAAGGATAAATATTAACTTTGAGATAAAAAACAAAATAAACATTCATTGAACCTGTGAGACAACAGCTGCATTCATAACTTGTGGGCATTGGACAATTAATGAAAACTTAGACATACAGCTAGTCATAAATTAAAATTAAAAATCAGATGTATGGTCTTCTATGTGGCTACACTAGATGTAGTCTGAGGGCTAAGGCTTGTTTATTAGTGTATAAGCTGGTTAGTTGTGATTTAGGGAGAAGCCCCAAAATTCAAATTAACTTTTGCTGTCTGGAAATCATATCACTGACTCAGTTTTCTAGAAGTATTGTGCTTAAATAGAAACACACACAAAACAAAAAAAAAGTTAAAAAAAATCAGGCAGTCCTGAGTCTGGAACAGTAACAAAAAGAGGGCATAAATCTAACAACTGCTCTTGAAGGTAAACATATCTTTGTCTATTTATTTACAATTTAACAAGCTATGACATAAAAAGCTCTCACTGCAGCCTGATGGGGGGTATACTGAAAAGTAGTGATTTTATCTTCACAGTTAAATGCTTTATAAATGGCACTGACATCTTCCCACAGCTAAGAACCAAGTTAAGCAGGGGTGGTGTTAGTGGTGATGGAAGGAGACGAGCAAAAAAACTCAAACTCTCAACCCACTATTGAAATTTAAGTGAATCCAAATCCAGTATTTGCATAGAATCTTTGCCTGCTCCAATAGAAGTATTCCCAACTGAAGGCTGCAAGGGGCAGTTGTCTTTTTTATATCATTATAAACAATGTTACAAGAAAAAGAACAAAAGTTGGACACTAAGAAAAATACAAAAATTACATCTTGAAAATAAATCTGTATTTTGCCACAAACTGCTTAGAAATTTCACTTGAATCCCAAATTCTTTTGGCTTTTGCTATTTCATCTTCTTCCTCAATAATTTGTGAAAAAGTTGAGTGTGACGACATTATTTGTAAGCCATGTCACAAAAATCACCTCATAAACCCCAATTCTGACAATATTTATATGTAACCCTCTGTCTGGCAATTTATCCCAACCGTGCAATGTTATTTATATAGCACCAATAGCCTGCAGGATTTATTACAGGCATGCAGGAAGACGTATGGGTAGATTCTTCTCTCATTTATCCTAGCATAAATCAGAACTACTCAAGTCACCGGAGTTCTACTTGTTTAAAGGTGAACTAAAAATGCTGTGTACCAGCCCCAAACTTACCAGTAACTTTTCTACCTATTAATGTCAGACATTTTTTATTTCCATTATCTAAATCCATCTTTTTATTCAAGCTCAATTGAGTTATTTAAACCTTTTAAGGAGCATCGAGGCTTTTTGCCATTGTCTTGACATCTTGGACTCAGACATTATCCAGATTTCTTTCTTGAAGACATACTTATATCAATGGAGTAGTTCCAAATGGCATTCATTGTGTCATTTTTTGAATTTAGGAATATTTAAAAACTTTGAAATATTTACGGCACTTGCACATTACTCAGTCCAGCAGTTATGTCTGTTCCAAACTTGAGATATTCAAGGACATTTGGGAAACCAAAACATTTTTGGTATTTATGGAGCTTCAGTTTAGAAAATTTTGAGGTAAAATTATCAATATTTATCAAAATTTTTAAAACCTGCAATGACATTTAAGGTCAGAATATCAGTCCTTTCTTTGTAACTATGATGTCACTGTACTTTAAACCATTTTTTGGTGCCTATGTATTACTTGCAAAGCAATTTGCAGCAGCAAGGACACAAGGATTATTGATGTGGTAGAAACCACAGGACTTCTGAAAACAATCATGCAGGAATTTGAGCTTTTCTCCCTGAAAAGGCAGCGGGATCAATAAGCCACTGAAGGGCATCTACACAGGGCAACAAACTGGAGGAACTGGAAATCGTGGTGCAGCAGGAAGACTTTGTCATCACAAAAACGTGGAGGTTACTCAAATAACTGCAGTACTCCAATGTATGGCTATAAACCCTTCAGAGGGGATAGGCAAGGAAGAGGAGATAATGGGGATGCCCTGTAAATCAGGGAGTGCTTTCTTTGGAGCCTGGAGATGCTAGTGTTGAGTGTTGGTGGGTAAGAATCAGGAGCAAAACCAGCAGGGCAAGTATCATGGTGAGATTTTTGATCTGCTGGAGAGCAGGAAGGCTCTGCAGAGGGATTAGGACAGGCTGGATTGACCCTCTGAGGCGTGAAGTTCAAAAAGGCCAAGTGCCAAGGCCTGCACTTGGGTCAAAACAATCCCAAGCAGTGCTACAGGCTGGGGACAGAGTGGCTGGAAACCTGTCATGGAGAAAAAGGACCTGGGGATGCTGGTCAATAGAGACTGAACAGGAGTTAGTCTGTGCCCAGGTGGATAAGAAAGCCAATGGCACCTGCTTTTTATCAGCTGTGGTGTGGCAGCAGGACCAGGGCAGTGATTGTCCCCTGTACTCGGCAGTGGTGAGGGCACACCTCGATTCCCGTGTCCAGTTCTGGGCCCCTCACTGCCAGAAGGACATTGAGGGACTGGAGCTTGTCCAGGGAAGTGGGGAAGGGTCTGGAGGACAAATCTGAGTCAGCTGGGGGTGTTTAGCCTGGAGAAAAGGAGGTTCAGGGAGGCCCTTTCTCGCTCTCTACAACTCTCTGAAGGAAGGTTGCAGTGAGGAGTCAATCTCTTCTCCCAGCCCACAAGTGACAGGATACGAGAAATGGCCTGAAGTCATGCCAAGGGTGGTTTAGATTGGACATTAGGGAAAATTTCTTCACAGAAGGTGTGATTGGCCATTGGAATAGGCTGCCCAGGGAAGTGGTGGAATCACCATTAGCAGTATTAAAATATTGTGTGGATGTGGCACTTGGGGTGGTGTTTAGCATGTGGCAGTGCTGGGCTAACAGCTGGAATCAATTATCACAGTGAACATTTCCAGCTTTACAACTCTTTGAATGTATGATTCTCTAATTCTGTTATAGTTCAACAGAAGATGGAATGGGCTCTTCATTTTAAGAGATAGCTTGTTTCTTTTGGATCTGCTCAGTGAACAGCAGTAGTGAGTGTTGAATGGGTGGTGGTAGATGGAGACAGAGTAGAGTGGGCAGGAAAAGGCCACTTGTTTTCTCAGAGCCCCAGTGACCCCAACAGAGTCTTGAACTGCTTCTTTAGTGATTCTTCACACAGGGAAGAGCAAGTTCATATGTTTGGTGACAATAAGGACTGAAATAAAACAGAATTCATTTTGTAATTGCAAGACTGAAAATCCTACACTTGATTAAATAACTTAAGGAACAGGACATAGAAATGAGAAACATTTAAATCAATCTGTTCAGAGGTTGCTTGTCTTATATAACTACCATATTTTGCACACCTCCATGTCTGGCATTTAGGTAATTATTTCAGGAAACAATTTGCATAATCAAAATATTTGCATAAGCTCACCTTAAGCAGAAGGATATATTTCATGTTGCTGAATGTGTCAGCCTGTTTAAAAGTGGGTGAATGAAGCCTACAACTAGAAACCCAGTGAGCTCATGTTCATTGTGCCTTCCACTCTTTCCCATTCTATTAGTAATGGTGAAAACTACAAGGATCTTGAAAGCACAGGGAATGTGAAAATCTATTTTAATTTGTCTCCCCACTCTATGTTAACTTTACATGCTGCTATTTCACACTCCTTATATGTCTTCTCTTCTTCATACTTGTCCTTATCAAGGGTTGTCACCCTGTTCTTCACATCTTGGTTTTCATACATAGCACTAATTACTGAGTCAAAATCATCCCAGCAAGCATGCAGTATGGACTGCAAAACATTTGAAGTGTGCAGAGCAGCTCTTCTCAGAGTCTGATGAAAACTTACCTCTGGCAGGGGATACAGGAAATGGCCTTGCTTTAACTTTGCCTCTTAGGTTTAAAAGGTCTTTGCAGTGAACCTAGACATTTTGTTGGCTTTCAGCATAGGTGTGAAGTCTTATTCTAGTATGGCATTAGGATTTCATGCCCTTGGTGAAAATGAAATGATCATTATCCTTCATGTAAACAAGGGCATGATCTGCCAGCTGTAAGTCTGCAAATGGAATTATTGTCTTCTAATTCTAGAGTTTGCACTATAATCCATTAGCTTTTCCATGTGCTTAGAATAAAATTTGGGATTGATGCAGCCATGCAAGAATGAAGGGATAAAGGCTGTTTGTGCAGCCTTTCCCTCATACCAACTCTAAAAAAAAGCCTAGGGATGGAAAGGAAAAAAGGTAATCCCAAAATTCCTTGTCATTCTCCTTATCCATCAGAACTCTGCAGGAGGACCTTGCATGAAATTGTGTATACATCCAATTGATAAAATTTTTATTAGCTTGAGAATTGATTTTACTGAAATACATGAGCATGCTTTCAGTGGTATTTTCAATAAAATTTACTGAGAACAAAACATCAAAAATTAAATTATTAGGTGCATTTCACTGATACTTGTACAGCTGGTGAGAGGATTGGTAGCATACTGTACCCCTTTGTATTTTGACCAGAAATTACAAAGCCTCTGATCCTTGAAATTTTCATGAATAACAGAAAAGAAAGCTGCTAATATTTATTATTCATTTTTGCAAGATTCCAGCTGTGCCATTAGTGAGAAGAACCATCACAAAATTAAGAACGGTGGCATTTCTACACTGAATAATTTAAATCTCAGTGATGCAGAATGGAAAACATCAGTGTCTACCTTTAGATCCTTCAGCCTTATTGGTTTGTTTTGCAATCATCCATACCAAGTCCAGAAAGTCCAGCTGCCTTTTTCAAAAGTTTAACAATGTCCCCAGAAATACTTTGGCTTTTCTGGACTCCTTTCTCAGAAATCATCTTAAAGGTTGACAAATATAGACATTAAAGGGAAAAAAAAAAAAGGAGAAGAGGAAAAAAATCTACTTCTTATGATTCCAAAGCATATGCCTCAGAAATATGTTTTGATGAGTCTTTTCTATTTTTAATAAAATCTTAGAGTTAACACATTTAGTGAAACAACTTGCTGTCTGAACACAATGTTCAGAGAACTTTAATTTTTTACACTGTAAATCTTGCTGAGTTTTAAATATAGAAATACATTAATCTTTTTATGTTGAAGTATCATCTCCTTAAAAAAATTAACAAAGGAAACACAGCAAAACTCCACCATTTTTTTTTTGTTCTGTGCAAATAAAGAAAATTTCACAGCCAATGACAGTTTTGGACACATGTGAAACTCATGATTATATTAGTTGTGGTTTTTTAAATTCCAACTAATACCATTTCAGCCACTGGAGCAGGTACTTGGCTCTAAATCTGTACCTCTGGCACCAATGAGGAACAGGGTACCAGCTTAGTTTTTTTTCCCAGTGTTGTGGTTCATATCCAGTATCTGCAAGTACCCCACAGCCTCTCACTCCCTCCCTCCTGGAGAGGAGAACTGGAAAAATATAAAACATATGGGGTGAGATAGAAAGAATTTAACAATTGAAATAAAATATAACAACAGCAGCAACAACAACAAACAGCAATAACTATAATAGTAATAATAATAAGGAAGGGGACAAGGAGGGAGAGAGGGAAGAGGGCAGGGAGAGAGGGTACTAAAACCCAAGAGAAAGAAACAATGCTCAATGTATTTACTCATCACACACTTGCTGATGCCCAGCACGTTCCCTATGCAGCTGCTTCCCATTTATACACTGGACATGATGTTCTGTGTTATGGAATATCCTGTTGGCCACTTTGGATCAGTCATGGTCCCTCCCGGCTGCTTCCTGGCAGAACACGGGAAACTGAAAAGTCCTTGACTTAAGGCAAGCACAATTTAGCAACAGCCAAACTGTCTGTGTATTATCAGCATTATTCTCATACTAAATACAAAAAAAAAGCATTGTACCAGCTACTTAGAAGATAATTCCATTTATCTCAGCCAAAACCAGGACACCCATCCATATGGATTTAGTAAAACAATTCCTATCCCCCAGAAAATTCTTCAACAAAGTACTAATTTTCTGGCTCCAGCAGCAAAATTCCCTTGTCCAGATTAGAAATTCTTTCCTGATAGAGAAATCACCATTTTCAACAAAGTGGAAGCTTCCTCAACATCAGGGCTAGGGTAAGGACGGACAATGAGATGTCTGTCCTTAGAAATGCTGCCTTATGCTTCTGTGCAAAGGACAGTGGACAGGCAAGAATACAGAGTGCAAAACCACCTCAGTGCATGCCTACAGCTTTTCTGAAGAATTTATACCAGCTTTATGCATATTACAACTTATTTATCCCTGCACTTCCCCCCCCCAAAAAAAAAGATCTTTAACATTTTCCTCTATATTTAATATTGATTTCTTTTTTTTACAATGATTATGATTATATAGAATATTTATGCCTAAGATTGCCCAGATTTTTCTGTGACTGGGCAAACTTCAAACAGCTTTCTTCCTGGGAGGTATGGCTTTTGTCTTAACTTGGATGAGATCAAGGATAAAGTCCAAATTGAAACTATTAAGAACAAATAGCTATCTTGGAAGTTCAAGATTAATTTAGCTGAAAAAAAAAAAAGGAATATTAACTGGAAGATAGCTAATTAAGAAGTTGGATAAGTAATTAAATATTTCTTCTGGACTGACCCAGAATAAAATGTAAAGCATAGTTAGTTTCGGTGAAGCAGAGGTCACCTGTTTTAAATACTTAAATTAGTGAATTTTGAATTTATTCCTCTTTTATTCACCTTTTAAATTTCAAATATTACATCCAAATCAATGATGATATTCATACTCAAATATTTCAAAAGTTTATATCTGATTTTTTTTCATCTGTCTATCAAATGATGTTAGGACTTAACTCTTAAGTTTCTGTAGCACTTCTATTTTAATTTATTATATTTAAACGTTCTTAAACTGAATAATCATGTTAAAATATTAGCCTTGCAGCCAGTTCTATAAATGTGCTGGCTTAAAACGCAGCTAGAAAATTAAACCCCCTCAAGCTGCTCCCTTTTCTCCCTGCCCTTTCTGGTAATGGAGGAACATTAGGAGGGATTATAAGGTGGAGTCACAATTTACAATAATTAAAATTGGAGTAACTACAATGGGAAGAGACCTCAACATTGCCAGACTTGTTAGCTGCTAACAAAGGCACTTCTTGTTTGAACAGGCAACACAGTGGCGTGTTTGGAAAGAGAGTCACCTGAACTCCCAGCGCCTTAAACATGCTGGTCGACACCCTTGTGGAGTCCTAGACAGTTCCTGACAAGGAAATTATCAGATTGCAAGTAGATAAGACATTGAAATGTCATTTTAGGATCTGATTTGATTTAGACAGCTTTAGTGAATGAATTTAGGCATGAATTATATTTTCCATCAGGTGCTCAGGTGCTGGGAGGAGCAGGAGGTGAGCCAGGCATGCCTTCAGTCCCTAGAGAGAGCGAGCACAGCTGGTCAGGTATCCTCCAGGGCAGCCTGTGGAGGACCCCACGCCACAGCAGATGGCTGTTTCTGAAGGAATTGCAGCCTCTGGAGATTCCATGCTGGAACAGGTTTATCCTGAAGGATGGCAACCTGTGGGAAGGACCACAGCAGAGCAGGGGAAGAGTGTGGGAAGGAAAGAAGGAACAGCAGAGAGGAGCTGTTATGGGGTTGGAGTTTGTTTGTCTTCATTTCTCACCATCCATCACTCCTTTAATTGGCCATAAATGAAATGAAATTATTTTTTCCCAAGTCAAATGACAGCTTTTTTCCCAAGCCTATGACAGTAAGTGTTTAGTGATCTCACTGACTGTATCTCAACCCACAAGATTTTCAATCTTGTTTTCTTTCCCCCTGTCCTGTTTAGGAAAGGGAGAGCCTGGCTGAGCAGGTATGTGGCATTCAGCCAAGATTAAACACAATAAACAGCAGAAAAGATTCATGTAGGTGTAGGAAAATTTTCAAAGAATGGTCTTATGTACACAGATAAGATGTTTAAGAGATATTTTACATGTAAGTGGTATAACCAAAACGATGGTGCATGTGCTGGAGTGTCTTATAGGACCATGATCAGCTGGAGACTCTGAAATTAGGAAAGCAACATTTTGGAGCCTCTTATGCCATTGAGCTGAAGATGCTGCTGTCAGCAATGGAGACATTGCACAAAGTTGTGGGGCACCATCCTGTTCAGGAGATTTGACTCACCACGTGACCATTCCAAGATGTCAATAATTTGGTTTCTCTTTTTAACCAGTGTCCTCTACATGCAGTGAAATTGTTACACACAGCACTAAAAGAACATACACCAGCATAAATGCTTTTCCTAATAATCTTCTACAATTCAAATAATCTGTTCTGTTGTTGTTTAGCAGAGTGAAACTGAAATTTAAAACAGAACTTAAAATCTTAACAATCATCAACAGTTCTCTTATATTGTAGTGATTTATGTCCTAAAAAATCCCTGCTGTGTAATGGACTAATATAATTTTCAGATATTGATAAGAAAATATCTTTACATTTCTCTTGAAATTTGCTTAAAAATGGATCTATTTTCTTAGAATGCTTCTTCTTAATGTTTGGAGTTAAGAACACAGACATAAAAGTAATTTTTTTTAAAGAAAAAACTTAATATTCATTATTTTGTGGCACTTTCCAAGGAAAGAATCTTCCTACTCATTCTATATTCTGAAGTATTCTTCTAGTATTAGCAGCAGTATAATAAAAAGCAAGATCCAATTTGAAGAAGCACAAAGGTTTTGCATTTTTCTTTTGATGAAAACCTGGGGTAGTGGAAGATATGGAGAAATAATTATATGGTGTGATAATATAAAAACTGCAGGTTTGTGTGTCTTCATATAACTACTGAGTATGATACCCAATGTTTGTTAATTAAAGACTTTTCTATTTCCACTAGATGGCTGCTTCTGGAAGACTAGCTTCTTAGCATAAAATTAATTAACCTTCAGGAGACAGTCTGAGGTATTTCAACAACCCCATTGCTGCCAAAAAAAAATCATATTGCAGGATCTTTCACAAATATTTTAAAGGCCTTCTACTGTAAGTGTAGTGCTGGACGGACACAGAAGGCAATTATTTCTGCACTATATATCAGAACAGTGTCTCTTCTCACTTTTCAAGAGGTATTGGGACATCTCAAGGAAACATGTAGAGGAGATCATATCAGTGTCCCTCTCCTAGCTCCTCATCCTATACAACTAATGTTCACTTCCCAGAGTTCATTCCTGTCCCATCAAAATAACTATAATGCAGCTACTGAATATTAGAAGCTTTTCAAGGAGGTCTGGCTTTCATTCACATCAGAAAACCATCATAACTTTGCTCTAGATATCAAGTCATTTGGAAATACCTTTTTTGTATCCTCCTTTTGCAAGCAAGGCAAATGAAGGATGCACCATGACATGGTATCAAAGCAGAAAGAAAGGCAGAGATTTCATGTCTAAATCCTCCTGCCTTTTGACCAGGAACTTTATAGGTGGTTACACAGCTAACCTTGCCAATAAACCCATTGAAATGTCATTTTAGGATCTGATTTGATTTAGATAGATTTAGTGAATGAATTTAGGGATGAATTATTTTTTCAAACAATAGAGCTTATCATGGCTCATCACCTGAGGTTACCCAGTGGTCTGACATGAATGCATCAACTTTTTATCATATACTTAGGAGTACTAGCAGGGCTTCAAGTGTGGACAAGAGTGCAGTGAAGCCACACAGACAGAATATTGAACTGAGAATTAAATTATGAGCTGCCCTGCAGCCTCTGTGTTATATTTTCTCCCTTTTATTCTACCTCTGTGGTTTTAGTTTTCATATCTGAATAAGCTGAGAATAACAGTTCTGCTCCTCCTGAAACAAGTGTTCAGATGATAAAATTTAAAATAGACTATTATTGTTCTAGATGTGCTATACATGAAAATCACATGCTTATGTGAAGGAAAAGATGTTTCCATATGTATTGCACTTAACATTGCCATACTCCAGTTTTACATCTGTTGGTGACAGACATTTACCAGGCTTCTAAGATGTTCCTACTTTAGCTCATATGCCAGAGAAATAGAAAGTGGAGAATTATGGGATTTAATAAAGTCTTATGTGCCAAGGGTAGTTCTTTTTTTGTCTAAAGCCAAGACTAATAAACCATTTAGCAGTAACTGCCTCCTACAATCTTCAAAAATTATTGGACTATTTCAACATTCCTTATGACATATTTCCTTTTCCATCCTCACTACATTTTATTTCTAATGGAAATGTCTAATGCTTTCTTGCTAAAGCTAACTGATTTAACTATAATGAAAGTTTGTGATCAGAATACACATATAATCCTTTCCTTCCTAAATCACTGTGATTTCTTCTCACCTCAAACAGGGAATACTGCAGGTGTCTTTCAAGGATCCAAGGCCCAGCACTGACACCATGACTCAGATACCAGAAAAATTTTCTACATTTTATGATAGATCAGTGAAGGTCATGCAAGATAAGAAATGTTGACAGAGCTGTAGTGATAGAGATCATTACTTCCTAAAAAATTCAAGGTGGGGAACCAATGAAATGCACAGGCTTAAAACCCTAAAGCAAAAACAAAGAAAAGCATGAGATGATTTGCAAGTCAGTAATCTGCTAACACAGAGGGCTCCTTCCTGCCTGAATGGTGCCTGACTGACCAGTAAAGTCTCTTCTGATGTTTTACTGGGGGGTTAAACCCACTGCTGTTTAGCCTAATAGTTTCTAAACTCCTCGTGATCTTGTCTGTGCATTAGGATATACATAATCCCTTTACAGATAATTTATTTCCTGTGTACGTGCCTCTATATAGATCCAAACACACAAATATAAATATACATGCACATTTCTACATATCTGTTGATATTGTATTTGCAAGGACTCTTCCTGATCAGCTAAAAAAGGTCACACAGTCTCTCCTCAGTATTACAGCTTAGAACATTTTAAAAAAATCATATAAAGTAACATCTATACAAGTGGGTAAATGCTATGCTCTTCAAGTCCTCTAGAGAGAGTTATTGAAACTCTATGACAGTTTAAAATAAACATAATAATACTTCTACATCTACCCTCAGTCCTTGTGACATTCAAGAATTTCAATATGAAAGGCTGACTTTGCTGAAGGATAATTCTGGGCATTCTAAGTGACCAATTAAGATGCAAACCTGAATCCTACCTATTGCTAAAATATAGTCCATTTGCATACAAAAAAAAAAAAAGGCAGTCAAACAAACAAGAATGCTGCTTCTGGAATCTAAAGTAACTGCAGACATAAACCTGGCTTTAAGCCAAGAAAATTGCCTTTTTTGGAAAAAAAAGGCATGAGAAAACTTCCTTATTTCAAAGGTTGTTTCTAGTGCAATAAATGTCAAGTCCTCATAGTATAGGGTCTGTACATACATTTCTACATCCCAAACTGAAAATAATTTATTTTATATATTTTAGTTCATTATGCAAACCATAGAATTAAAACCAAACTAAATGAACCATAACACAGTTGGAGACTTAGAGTGCTTCATCTGTATTTTGAGACTCTTATCAAAACTTCAGGAGCCATCTAAAGCCACAAGAGTTTATATGCTCAAAACACCCCAATTGTTTTCTCTTCTAAGTTATGCAAGTCCTAAATTAATGCTTCTGTGCCTTATAACAAGAAGATATGAAGATAGAAGAAGCCTGAATACAAATCAGGTTTTAAATGTCCAGTTCTTTTTACAGGTCTCCTTCAGGAAAAGAGTAATTAGTGAATCTGCATTCCATAAATAGCCCTATAGATTCTTCTGATATCAAGGTGAGTTCTCTAGTCACCACTTTCTGTAATTCATATATGGACAGAAGAAGCTCACCTGTAGATGTCTAAACTACTGAATTTTCTGTTATTGTTTTAAGCATAGAATCATCTAACATCTTCAGATGAGAAGAAAAAAAAACTGTCTTCCAAATAAGTACCACATTACTTTTAAAGCAGTTGAAATCAACTCCTTCTGGAATTTCCAAGTGAGAGGAAAATGTCATAGTGGCATGCCACATCTACACATTTGTACAAACAAAGCTATTAATAGACTACTAGAGCTGTAAAAGCAAGCACTCTGAAGTAGCAAATGTCAGAGCTAAATTTATTCTCTATGACCTTAATTCATTCTTTTTCATGGCATGCTCATTACAATAAAAGATCTAATTACATAATCACCTAGTACGTTTGGGGTTCCTCATGAAATCTGTGCAGGTTATTTGAGAAATAATTTGCAATGATAATAAAGCAGAGGGGAAAAAATATCCTTGTCACACATCATTCAGGGAAATCAGAGAACTAGAAGTGTACTCCTAAATTAAGCTGCTAAATTGTGGTGGGTATATTAATTCTGTTGGAATTATATGACTATGTCACGTATAACTAGTATTATTATTATTATAGTAAAAAAAAGTTTCATATTTCATGGTCAGACATGATCTTAGATATATTTTTGCTAATCTTGAGAATGACAGACAGGATTCTCTAGGTGTTTCAAAATACACTAATGAGATTCTCCCCTCCCTAAATATTAAAACCTTGTCTCTAGATACTTTCAGTTTATATCAGCAAGTAACAGCCATTAATTCCAAAATTCAGTATAAATTATGCAAAGTAAAGAAAGCAACACCCTTCTTTGCAAAATGGGACATATTTAAACCAAAGTATGTTTTTTTTTTCCCCACAGTAGGTATTTGGTATACTGAATATATCTAATCCCACAGTCAGCCACTCATTCTGTTCAATATGGTGTGTGTCAGCTGTTACAGAAAACTTTTCCTGTCACAATCAGCAAACTCATCATTTCAGCAATTCCCAGAGGGTTCCATTTGATTCTTATCTGATTCTAAGATAAGAAATCTTGGATTCTGGAGCTGTACGTTCCTCCAGGCATGAGGAATTGCTTTCTTTGTAAATGCTGACAATCCTAAGGATGATTATGTGATTTAGTGAATTTGTTAAGCTATTACTGAATTGACTCTTTACTGAAAAGTAAAACCATAGGAATGAGAAGTGGCTCTCAGTGTAAAACTTTTCTCTGAGTTGTTAATTTTATATTAATAAGTTTAGGGACAATCATGATTAATGCATGGATATACATAGGATTAATAGGAGCAATCTTGATTAAGTTCTTGACTAGATCTTGATTAAGATGAGCAGAAACTACAGTGCAACTGAACTCCACATCCATTTCTGACTTGTATGCAGTCAGAAAGGGACCTAAGAAGAGTTTATACAGTGGATATTTTAGCAAAGAAAATAATGTATGGAAGAAAGGAACTACAGAGAGTAGAGAGAAAACAAGCTAAACTGGATAATTATAAACTAGATTTTTTTTGTGCGTGTGTGTATTCTTTACAAGGTTTTCTTCTACCACTATTTATTTCATCTGAGTAGACTTGGGAAATTCTACCAAGTGTTAGTATTTGCGGACTCAACCATTTACTTTTTGGGCATAATGGATTAGACTATGGTTTCCTAAACCCAGCAATGAAGTTCACTCAGTGTTTCCCAATTTATTTATTTTTTTTCTGAGAAATGATAACACAGTTATTATCAGAAATTTCAAAATTGTCCTTGTATATTTAATAATTATCAGACTGGTCTTTGTTCTTATATTGACATTAACCTTTATAACTTTAAAAATAAATCTTTTTTCAAGTCTTTTGAAGATGTGGAAAAATGCATGTCTGACACCTCTGTGGGCAGAAAAATAATGGAACCAGGGGGGAAAAAGACTATTTAATAAAAAAAAATTTAAACCTAGAAAAAAAAAAAAGTATTTCTTTAAATATGCCAAATTTCTTTTCTGAAAATGTCTCAAATTTTATGAAAATCTTTAAAATTTAAATAAAGTTCTCCTGCAGTTGAAGACCACAAAGGAGTAGCATGTGGCTTGCCAATTTACAGATCAATACAGGGTCTGCCTGAAACATCAGAGACCTTCTTCAAAGACCTTCTTCAGACAATGAAAAGGGAATGTCCTCTTGCACTTGTCTAAAGGGGCTTTAAAGGTAGCAAATGTTTCTTTACCATAATTGATTTTTACTTCAGTAATGGTTACTTTCAAGTAATATACTCAAACTTAATCAGCTTTTCCCCCAACCTTTTGATCTTCAGAAAACTCAACTTTTGCCTGATAAAACTTATTTTATGTTCTACCAACTTCTAACTCACATTTCCTACAATAACAATTCATTAGTCACACTAAATTTTAACAACTCTCAGTAAAGAAAACGGCATCTCATAAGACACCAAATACTGCATTTAATTGGCATATGCATTAACAAAACCAAAATTAATCTAGCCTTTCATCAGATTAGGGGGTTTTATTTAGTCCTTTGCACCTACTCTGCCTACTTTAACACATTATACTCTTGAAGGCAGGTAGCCTTGACATACACACCAGGTGGGGAAGTTACAATATCTGTGGTATTGTAGTTGCAATGAGGTGGCTACAAAAGCTGTGTGCCCAGGTGGTCAAAAAGGCAAATAACAGCTGTCTTCCATAGAGATGGGGTGGCCAGAAGACCAGGGCACAGGTTTTCCCCCTTTGCTGGGCACTGGTGAGGTCACACTTCAAATGCTGGGTTCAATTTTGGGACCCCACTGCAACAAAGATATTGAGGGGCTTGTCTGGGGAAGGGCAATGGAGCTGGGGAAGGGTCTGGAGCACAAGCCTAGTGAGGAGGAACTGAGGGATTTTGGGGATATTTAGTCCATAGAAAAGGAGCTTCAGGGGAGACCTTGGTCCTCCTGTGTACATGTACCTGGTTGGGATTTGTAGCCAGCTGGGGGTTGTTCTCTCCTCCCAAGTAACAAATGACCTTGGGTTGTGCCAGGGTAAGTTTAAATTGGATATTAGCAAAAATTTCTTCATTGAGAAATCGCCAAGCACTGGCACAGGCTGCCCAGGGAAGTGCTGGAGTCACCATCCCCAGAGGGATTTAGAGACCTGTAGGTGTAGCACTGGCTGAGTGGTGAACCCTGTGGTGGTTGGTTGAGGGTTGCACCTGCAGATCTTAAAGGTCTTTTCCAACTCCATGATTCTGTGAAAATGAGATTACTCTTTTCTCAGTATCTGAAAAATATCTAAATGATGCAGTTTCCTCTGTCTTTCCTGAACTACTAAAAGTCTCCATGAAATAGCATTCAACAGATATTTGGCCCCTTAATATTTTTATTATTATTTGCACATTTCTCAGTGACTCAGTTCTTTCCTTGCATTTAATATCTGACTATTTTTGTAGTGCCAGGTCATGACTGTTTCAGTTGTTATTCAAAAAGCTGTCTTTTTCTTTGTGGACAATATAATTAGAGACTAAGAATCGCTGTTAACATTTATCTATTGGAAATGTTGACTGCCACAGTGAGATAAAAGACCCATAATTCAATTTGATCAAAGTGTCTTAAACAACTACATACAGTGGTGAGATTCAATGAAATATTGATCAGTTCTTTCAAGTAATTCAGAAATAACCCACTTAAAACCTTAAAGACATACAGAGATTTCTTATATTTTCTTCTTTTTTTTTCTAAAACTACTGTAACTAGTTTTATAGTTGATTTTTTTTTGTTGACAATGGACTGTATTTATTAATTTTTACAAGTAAAATTATCTTAATATTTTGATACCTAATTAATAAGCAGTTTAATTTATTTCAAAACTACAAAAAGGCTTGAAATATTTTTAGGTTAATTGGATAGCCATTAGTTATTTTGAAGACATATCTTCTTTCTTCTGAATGTCATGATTAAATTAAATTACTGATCTGTCTTCATATGAAAAATACAGCTCTTTTTATTGCTGATTACCAAGGAAGGGATGGCACTAATATTATTAAATGATGTCCCTTTTATTCTATGATTACACTGTTTCCCCATGAAATAATGTTTGCATTTACTAGAACATTTTCTCCTTTCTTCCCTTCCATTTTTAATGGATAATTACTTTAAAAAAACTTTCCATATAAGCAACATGTTCCTGAGAATGACAAAGATTTTACTCAAGGTTACGTTTCATTGTCATAAATATTATTATTATTATTATTATTATTATTATTAGTAGTAGTAGTAGTAGTAGTAGTAGTAGTATTTCCATCTTTCAATATTTTCTGAAGTTTTGCCTATAATTCCAGATATAAAGCCCTCTGTGCCACAGGAGTAATGGAAACAATTTCACTTGCTGCCTTTAAAAAGCATATTGTTTGCTGTTAAGTGTTGACATTGACTGTCAATTGGGAGTATGTGATACCATTTGGGGACTCTCCATACACTCCAAAGCAGTTATTCTGGATTTTAGGAGGGTGTAAAGTCTGTACATTTTATTCCTCTTATGCTATAGCATGGGATCATGAGAATAGCTCATCACTGTTATTTTTCCTCCTCTGCAGCCCTTGGTGCCCACCTGGAACTCATACCAGTGTTTATTTTATTAATATATAATATTTTATTAATATTTTTATATCCCATCTGTCACCTTAGTTCCTTAATATCTTATATTCTTGGGATGTTGTAAACTGTACTCTCTTATTTATGGAGTTAACTAAAGGTTGGATGAAACTGATGAGGCAATCCTGTTTTGTTCACTCCTTTTTAATTTGTCATACTTGTATGGGAAATAACAAACCATCCACTTCATGGAAATGACCCTTATTTACTGAGTAATGGTAAAATAGATCAAATATTGCAGCCTTTCCAGCTCCATAACTTGGTGATAGTTACATAGTCAGTGTTAGTCACTATACAACTCCATAATAGAAATTAATTCTAACTTAAGTGGAGATTTCATAGAGAATTATATTAGAAAGAAAAAAACAAACAAACAATCAGAGAGAGGTTTTATCCTAGGTCATTATCTAGTTTGCAATTATAAGAACTTGAAAACAATACAAGAAATTTGCACCAGTGTCTATGGGGTGTTAAATTCCAAGGTTGCCACACAGATTAGAGGGAGTTTTTTTTCCCATAACTACTGAAAAGGAAGGTGACATCAACTTTGTGAGGATATTATATGTCCTCAAGCAGAAATGGAACCTGTACCTGGTGACAGATAATTTTAATGTTGCGTTAGAACATTTAATGCATTGAAATACTTTCCAGGGTTGACAAAAATTCATTGTTCACAATTTAAACATCTAAATATGCAGGATTGAGATGGAACATTAATGTTTGATAAATTATCTTGGATCGATTTGCTGCACGACAACATTTATGTAAAATTGGTTACTATTGGTTACAGTTAGAGATAGGACAGATAATTTAGAAGATAGATCTTATTCAGTAAAGCAAATACTATTTTGATAATAACTAATGCACTACTCTGGGTTTCTGAAATTAAAGGTGTTAAATACACAAATTTCCTTTATTCCTTGGAAGGAATTTCCATCTCACACAAAATTTAAATTAAGTTTTATTTAATTGATTGCAGTGTAACTGCTCTTGACAATAATGTGAATAAGTATTTTAAGACAACTCTGTCATCTGATCACACACCTTCTGTGGTGCCATGTCATTCATGCCAGCAGGGAAATTATTATTTCTCCTACATCTATGTAAACCTGCTGTCTGGTAAGTGAAAGGAAAGCACTGAACAATATCCATCTAAAGTTTTGAGGCAGAATGATAATTTTGATATAGTAATAGATATTATAAGCCAAACCAAAAGCTGGCTGTGTTGAAACTGATAGGCAGCTGGTTGCATTCCCAGTGAAAATCAGATTCTGTGGAATGTCCTCTCACATTAACAGTGCCAGGGCTCTTTCACTAGTCTAGAAAATAACAGGAGCAGATTTGTGTGTCTCATTCTACTACTTCTACTACAAGTATTGATATACACTTGTTTTTTAGGTCTAGGTATCATTGCCATGTAGAAGGCTAAATGGGAAAGATGCAGATGCTTTTGGGACTCAGGCTCACTTGACAGGGAGTAATGCATCTTATTTTGCACACAAATAATTGCTGCAATTATTGAAATTATTGTCTAAATCGATACAGATTGCAAATTTTCACTGCTCCAAGAAAAAGGTTCTTTTGAAAATTTGTGTACTAAGGATTGTGGAGAGACCTGGTGTTAACCACATCTTTGAGATAGATTTGCCTGGCCTGTCTCCTCTGCAAAATTCTCCAATTAGAAATGAAGGTAACTTATAAAGTTACTTCCCCATTGTCTCCTCCCTCCAAAAAACAACCCAACCCCAAATCTTTCACAATAAAAGGGAGAGGTTCCATCAGACTTTATACTAAAAAGTTTGGATTTTTTAAAAGAAACCCAATTCAAAGTTACACAATGTCAAGGGGAAATGATTAAAAAAATAAAAATGACACGTAACAGTTTGCTCACTGTTCTTTGAAAACCATCCTTGATGCACCTTTGGTCTAATTGTAACTAACCCATGACTGTAAATTGTAATAAACTCCCCATAATCTGAAATTAGGTTTTTTTTGCTATTAGCCTGGCCAGCTTGTCTCCTCTCAGCCAACTATCCTGAACCCTCAGGTTCACAGAGTCTCTTCTACCTCCTATATCTTACTTTCTGTGAAACTTTTTCTCTCCTGAGCATGGCAAATATCTCCTCAAGGAAAGCACTTTCTCACCCACATGAGAAACATAAATTGCAACATGCTATGAAAAAGCAACATTATTTTTTTTGTTTGTTTTGTTATCAGGTCTGTACACCATATTGCACCCTATTTCCAGGGAAAAATCTTTACCCAATAATTTAGCAAATTCACTCTTAGCTGGCAAGCTTAGCTTACACTTGGCATATTTAGTGACATAGTTTCAGTGGATTGTGTCTGTGATTTTGTAGTGCACAGAGGTTTCACATTGCTCCACTCCTTTAATGGAGCATAACATAAAAGGAGAGCAAATAAATTGCATGATTTCTGTCTCAAGCACAATGCAGCATCCCAGAAATATATCTGCGTGTTTATGTGTATCCAGTCTTCTATAATATATTAAAAAAATTGCTTATGACTGTGTTATAGGAAAAGGTCCATGCAATTGTATTAATGCAGGAGTTAGACTTGAGTAATATGTATTTAAATATGTATATAGAGCTGAGTGATTGAGATTGCTTTTACTGAGTGTAAAAAAATTCCTTCCCTGCATTAAAGCTCTTAAAGCTGAGGGACGAGCATTTAAAGCAAACAGAGCATAGCAAGACCAGAATGCCATAGAAGTTAGTTGTAAATTGATCAATTTAGCCTGGCAATGGTAAGGTTTGTCATCCCCAGAAGTAATGACTATGAACTATCTTCTTCCTGCAGTATAGGAGATTAGGTCATATTTCCAACCTTTCTTTCTCTCTTAGAAATACAATATTGTTATCTTGCAGGCTTTCAGGGAGTCACAAGTAAAAATGGCATTAATTTAAACAGAACAAGAACAGACCTCCACCACTTCAACATTAAAAGACATAAAAGCAGTTCATTCTAATTTTCAAACTTCTTCTTCTTGTTCCAATATTTATTCAATTTTCATAAAAATAGATAAACACATTGTCTAATAATGATCAAAGAAATTCAAATTTTTATGTTAATATGAGGAAGTACTATATTAAAACATAAAGGCAACATATAATGAAACATGCAACATTATCATTTTACCAGCTCATATGTTAGTAGTTCTTGCATATATATGTATAATTTCTTTTTGTAAGAGTATTTTAGCATGTTTTTTTATATTTCATTCCATTTGTTTATTTAAAAAAGAAAGTAAAAGACTTTTGCAGTGAATGTTATTTGTGGCTTTACATAAGGTAATGTCTTTCTGAAGGCAAAGTATATTACCCCAAACACGTTATGAATAACACTTCACCTCTTGTAATTTATATAAAGTCCTGTATGTCAACATCTTTGTGTTCATGCATACACCACAGCTATATATATATGTTATTGACATTCATTGAATTACTGAAATAAATGAATATTATAATCAACAATACTTATAGATTTAAGTAATGTATATTCTGTATGTTCTGAATATCTCACCTAGAAAAAAAATCATGTTTCAATACCAGAGATTTAGTCTTTTTTTTTTTTTTTCCATGCTACAGAGTAAGGTGTTGATCAAAATGAGAATGGTACCTGTAAGGCTGGAAATGCCCACCTGATGGGCTCTGACTGGAGTAGGAGGCTTGGTTCTTGCTGGGTGCTCTGTGGTGGGTTAACCTTGGCCAGCTGCCTTGAAAGGCAGGGGAAAATAAGATGAAAGACCTTGTGGTTCAGGACAAGGACAGGGATATTGCTCAGGAATTACTGGCATGGACAAAACAGACTTGACCTGGGGGATTAATGTAATGTTTAATAGCAAAGCAGGATAATGAGAAATGCAACCAAAACTGTAAGCATCTTCCTTCTCATTTTCCCATCTTCTTCCTGGATTCATTCTCACTCCTGCCCATTCTTTCTCCTTCCACCTGAGCAGTGAAAGGGGGATAGGGAATGGGGATGGGATTTAGTCTGTAACACATCTTCTCTGTTGCTCTTCTTTGTCCTCACACGTTTTTCCTTGATCCATTCTTTCCACAGGCTGCAGTGTTTCAGATTAAACCTGCTGCAGTTCCCTGGTCTCCTCCCAGTGGATATGTGCAGGTATGATCATTCCTGCACTCCAGGGGAACAGCTGCCTCTCCATGGTCATTCCCCTGGGCTGCTGCAGCACCTCCTCCCTTTTCTTCTCTAATATGGCTGTCCACACAATTGACCCACCCCAAAAGCTCACCCTGTAAACTGAATAGACCCCCATATCTGGGATATTATGGAAGGATCACCAAGTTTTACTTTATCTTTGGGCTATCTCTGCTGTTCATCCACCTGGACACCAGTGAGGATGCTGGGTGAATGCCAAGCATGCCATGGAAACGAAGCTCTGGAAATGGTCAAGGGACTGAGGGACAAGCAATACAATCCTGCCAGGGTTTCAAATGCTGAAAGAATTGGATATACACCATGGTTCAATACCTGGCTGTGGGTTGATGCTGCAGGGAAAGCTCCAACTAAAACAATAAATTCTTGAGCCATTGGTAGAATAATTTGGTGGTGTTGTATCAGTCCATTGGTCCATCAGGGGAGCACACATATATTGATAGGAAACGTCTTTCAGTGTGCATCAGGCAGACAAATAACCAGGTATAGGAACAGGCTCAGTCAGGCAGCTCTTTAGGGATGAGACTGTGTTCTTCTAAGTAATGAAAAACCAGTTTCCCCCAAGCAGAAAGTGCTGGGCTGTGTGCAGTGTTGAGCTCATAATTGTCAATAGTACAGCAAGAACATTAATGGGCATAGAATGGAATACCCACAAAGGATTTCCACTCTCATGCTCAGCTGTAACCCCTGGCATGATAGCTATATATAATTGTTACTGTAACTGTGCATTATGACACGACTGAGCAAAATACCTGACCTTTATGCAATATCTGTGCTGAACTGATTTTGTCAGACAACTGCAACTATCTTCAATAAATTTCATAGATCTTTGGGGATGAAAAATCTGTGAAGATGTGCACACTGAGTATGCCGAATTTCTGACTCACTGTATTTGGTATCTTTAAAACCTCCTTCAGCTCTGTGACTGCAAAAGGAGAATAGTGCTTCCAGTATTTCAGCCTCCTGCTTTCCCTAATTTTTTTTTTTGCCAGCTCAGCAAACTATCTGTCAGTAATAGCCTTCTGTGGCATCTTTAGAACAAGCAGGGAGCTTTCTCTAATAGGAGGTGCAATTATTTCCTCTACACACTCCTTTTGAATCATTTTGTCAGCGATTACCTAAACTCAAAGTCAGTTTGTACTAACGATGTAGTAGCATATTGATCCACCCAATCTCTCTGTGCTGGTTGAATTCTTAGCAGCCCATTACATATGCTTCTTTAATACTAATGGGTTTGACATTCACACACGGAAGAAATAAAAGATATATTTTGGTTTTCTGCTCTTGAATACAGGACTACTCCACATTTTAGACAACCATTTGACATTAATTGCAGGTGCAGTTTGCCAGATCTTGAGTTCTGACACTACAGCCTTGACCCAAGTTTGAAACATGGAGTAGCAGGACTGTAATCTTCCTAGTTTTCCTAGTTGAATCAGCAATTCATTCCAGCTTTTATGTAAAAGTCCAGTTTGATTTTAGCTAAATTTGAACCACACTCAAGGTTACTGCATGTGTTCTCAACATATTTATACAGAAAAGGTTAAGAATTGCAGACATTCTCATTCAAAAATCTTTGAATGTTTTGTCACATCCTTCTCAGCATTTCCTGTAAAACACTTCAGTTGATAATTAAAATATTAAAGTAGTAAGCTTACATGTTTAATCCTTGTAACTTTAGCTGTTTCAGGACCATATTTGCAGAAATAGGTTCCATTTCTGCAAATACTGAGGTCAATGAGAAGGTTCATGAGCTTCAATAACTTGGCAGTTTGACAATGCTGTGCAACTCAAACTTTACTAAGTATGTCATTGTATGGCATTGTAATAAACCCTTGTAAGACAAAGCATGCTCTGATTTATGAGCCTCTCTGTAGTAAAAAAGTTCTACTTTAAATTTAACACTCTAGGACAAGTACCATTCTGAAATGTGTGCAGCCATTTCAGTTAGAGCATGGTTGTCCTTTCAGAGGAAAAAATAATTCCTTTGAAATTAGTTTCATATAGTTTTCTTCAAGATTCATCCTTAATACTCTGGCTGAAGTTTCACTTAGGAATTTATATAGAGAAAAAACTCAAAGAGGAATTAAAAATCATTTAGATATGTAATATCTAGTAAAGTTTTTAGAAACTGGCTATATGAACTGGGAATTGCATACAAAGTACCTGTGAAAAATGTTTTTTTTTTTCCACCCTCAATACATGAAAAGATGAGATAATAGGATTAACCGTTTGTTGAATTAAAGTTTTTGGTAAAACAGAAGAAAGTGAAACAAAAACTAGGAGTTCAGTGTTATTTTTCCCAATGTGCTCCCACTTAGTGAAAAAAAATCAAGTTTTCTTTGTGCCTGCATGAGTGTAGCTCTGTACATGCAGTGAGAAGGTAAAGGCTGAAGAAGAATTAACATATAATTCATCTGTCATGTTGGAAAAAGATGGCACAACACCAAGCCTGACTGACTTCAAGAAGCATTGAATGCCCTTGGGCACAGGGTGGGATTGTTGGGGTGTCCTGTGCAGAGCCAGGAGTTGGACTGATGATCCTGATGAGTCCCTTCTAACTCGGGACATTCTATGATTTTCTATTTTCCCTAGAAATACTGAGCCATGTCAAACAACTTGTTTATCTCTTTCTGTGTTATATATTTTTTTCAGATGTAGTTTTTGTGCTTGCATGGCTTTAGGCAGTTTTGTTTTTCCTTTACTTAGTGTCCTATCCTAAGAAGCTCCTTGTGTGGCTGACACAGAATGCTCTCATGTCAATGCAAAATTTTATTTAAAGGAGAGATAATTATTAATTTAGCAATTATTTCTATTTATGAAGACTGCATGGCAAAATTCAAAGAAGGTGCATCCAGAGATTTGACCCTCCTCTGAAATGCACAAATATCTTCAGAACAATTTCAAAAATATTTTTAAATAGTAAAAGGTATTCCCTTTAATGTGCATTCTCTGATTTATTGTGTTATTTTTCATTAACATTCTATGATCACTGATTATTAAAAATATTGGAATTCATATTAGTATTCTCAGTGAATACTTCATATAATGAATATATTATTAGAATACTCTCAAGGAATACCAATGTAAAAAATTGCCTCAAGAATACTGCTGAATGGCAATTTTTATTTTATAAATATGTATATTTGCACTTTTAACCTGAGACAGAAAGTTGGTTTCAGCACAATTTCCAAGTGTTGTTCATCAAATTAGAATCATAGTTGAGTGACTTACAGATTACCATTTCTAGACATTTGAAGTAGTTTACATAATGGTTTTGAACTATGTACAAATATTCTGCAGAACATATAAACACATAGACTAAACCCAGGAATGAACTGGAGGAAATTTATGCACCTTGTGGACAGAAATATAAGACAAAGAGTTCAAACCAAATAGACAATCAGTAAATTCTGTTCAGGAAATTTGTTTTCATTCTTCTTTCTGATTCTTGTCACTCACTTGGGTTGTTTCTCAGCATTGCCTGAATAAGAGAAAATTATCATATTTTCATTTTGTCTAAGAACCTTAGGAAATACTGCCACTCTTGCCTGAATAAAAGATAATTATCATATTTTCATTTTGTCTAAGAACCTTAGGAAATACTGCCACTCATTGTGTGTAATTGCAATACTTAAAACAATGGCAAGCTGGGATCTTGACATACTAGTACAGTACACCTCTAGTTAGTACTATTATCATTAATGTCTATTTCAAATAACATCTGAAAATATTTCAATCAAAAGAATGAAAACTCAGAAATCAAGCAGATTGTAATGTAAAAAGGTGCTTTAAAATGGAATAAAATTTTCCTGGCAGAAGACATGAAAAAAGTATAGGAAGTAGACAAATTTTAAAGACTCAAATATGTTGAACGTGTTCTGACTTTTAATACTTCTAGTATACAAGCACAAGGAAGTTGAATGTCTAAATGTAGCTCTTTCTCCTTAATATTTCAGGGTGGATTAACTTGTCACAATTAGTATTGACAGCAGAAAAACTTGGCCTCTTAAACTGTATTTGATATGAAGCCAAACTGAAATCCCAAGTGTTCACCTTGAAATATAAACCAGGATGCTGTGGAAGTTCATGAAAGATATAGTGAGGAATCACTGCACTGCCCAAATCCAGCATCATAAATGAATTATAAGTACTGTATGGGATAATTCTTGTAGCGTTTGTCCTCTGCACATTGCAGAGAGACAGTATTAAACATATTTGAATGTTGAAACATTGAGGATTCTGAAATCCAATTTCAATATGATATATAAGATATGTGTCCTTTTTGTGACTCTCCTAAATGTCAGATTTCTCTGGCAGAGAGAAAATTTACCTCTTAAAAGCAGAGTGTGAATAAGAGATACTTTTTTAGGAATTGAGCAGCACAATGTCAAGTTTTTATTTGAAACACTATGTATGGCCCAGGTCACAACATCAGTGAAAGGACATTCAAATGAGAGCTTAAAAGATGGGCATCAAAAGAAAGCAAAAATTGCTTGGGAGTCTGAGGACTGAATTCATGTTAGAAGACCTGTCAAGTACGACCAACAGAGTTTGGTTGAAGAAGATGTCAGAGGAAGCTTAGAATACTAAGTACAATGGGTTGATGATGTTCTCTTCAAAGCCACACAGATTTTAAAATGTGTGAATTAAAGTGAAGGAAAAGTACATGTACTAGGTATAAAAATTCTCTTTTTAAGGAATGCAGTTTATCTGAATGTTTGACTTGAATACTCACATTTATTCATAATTATGGTAATTAAGCTAGAAATATAAAATATAATTGTATATTTGCCACTTAACTTTTTAGCAGCTAACATTCTCTGACATTTGATGAATCTTCTCAGGAGGATTGGTTTTGGCTTTGCTGTTTGGAGCTGTGTAAGAAAAGTAGAAATTCTCCTGAAATTTCTTTTCCACAATAAAAGTAACTAAAAATATGATTTCTCTGAGGATTTTCTATTAACTTGCTACAATTCATATTATATACATATTTATTCATTTTCTCACCTATTTTGTGTCATTGCTGAAAAAGCTGACTATGTCTTCACTAAAAGCTGTGAAATTGTACCAGAATTTGAATTTTTCCCTGCACACATCTGAGCCAGACACTGGGAAGAAATTCTAAATATTTAATAAATTTTGGTCTAAGAAGCTGCACTAAGTTGCTATGGAACCCCAGATAATTAGTGTCCTTTTTATTTCAGTTTAAGAAATCTTTGCAATATCTGTTATGCTGTGGAAGTTTTACAAATATTAATAGTTTTGTCCACTTTGATTTTCTTTTGAAATTGGCATCCCATTATTAAAGGCTCCAAATATTGAAGGTCAAATGTCAGATGTTCATCTGCCAGCCTCTGATTAGATCATGCAAAGTCAGCAATGAAAACACTATTTTCATAATTAAAAAATGTGTAATGTCATAGTAAAGACCTGCTACTTGCTGAAGTCTGAAGATTTATAGAAAATAGAAACATTCCAATGAACAGTCTGGAGAATGTTACAAAAAAGGTCAAACAGATAGGCAGCCAAAACTATTTTTACAAGTGTTTGAGCATAAAAGGATATTCAGCTTTAAATATTTTTTCTGAATTTCTTCTGTTTTAATAGCACAGAGAAAAATTAGGTCACGTAGTACTTTAGAATGAGCTTATTGCTGTAAAGTACAATGCAATATATCATTCTCGATAATGTCTCTTCCACAGACAAAGGAACATCAGCAGAATTTGGTTGCAAATGTTCTTTATTGATGCTTTTTGTTCAGTTCAGGAAAAGCATTTGATGACTCTTGGTAGCACATAAACAATAAAATGAATACTTTGTTTTATTCAGTGTTAGTGAAGGTTTAGGGCAAACATAAAAGCTGAATATCGAAGCAATATATTTAGACATTATTTACATATCTTGTTTTCTCTCTTCAATCAGCACTGATTTTTTTTTAAATAGAAGATGAGAGAAGGGGAAAATGGGATGTTTCTTCTCACTCCAGCATGTGTAGAACTGACAGAATTCTCACACTGTTGAAGATTTCTGATTCTCCAGAGGAGGAATTGCAGATATTAATGTGAGCCAAGGTGCTCTAGTGGGTCTTACATGCTGCAAGTCCAACTTACTCTTTCTTCACCACAGTCAGCAAGGCAAGATCCTGTACTTTGACATCACTCTGCCATCTTTAAAAGGCAAACATTCATTCCAGATTTCTAATAAAAATTCATCTTGTCCTATCATTAGTAAAATGGGGGCAGATCCAGAAAACAAACTTAGCAGTAACAGAACTGAACCTTATTTAGACTTAAAAGGACACAATATGGAAAAAAGTTATTTATTTTATAAGCCCTACTCAGCTTGGGACTTGTAGTGGTTTTGGTTCACCAACTTGAGATTTCCTGGCCAATGCACTAATTAATGTTGTAGGTTTAGTGTTGGCCAAATGGCCATGTACCCTCTAGAACTATTTACTCATGGGATTAGGAGGAAGACAAAGCAGGCTTGAAACTTTAAAAGAGTATAAAGAAAAACTTAAAGAATAAAAACTTAAAGAATAATGGGAATCAGAATAAATCCTTCAGAACACTTCTCCCCTACAACCTTTTCTTTCCCACTACAATGTACAGAAACAATTCAGTCAGTTTATCACTTCTAGAATAGTCTTTCTGCAGTTCACTTAGGGAGAGGAGTCTCTCTTGTCATACTATGGAGAGTTCTACACAAGAAAATAGTTATCTCGTGGCTTTTAATTTTCACAAATAGCAGCCACCTGGAAATCTGCAATCCTGAAGTCCTTCCCAACTTTCACATCCTTCCCGCAGCTGCATTTTTGGGTCATGTCAGCTTATGGGATACTATTTTAAGGTTGAGCTGTTCAAGGGCAAAGGTTCTCCTTGTCTAGCTATGAGATCATCTTCATCTCTGGGCACAGAAGTCTTCTTTCCATGGGGGAAAAGGGACTTAATCACTCTTCTCTCCCTCTCTCTCTCTCTGTTCAAACTTCTCATGAGATCACAGCTAATTCAAAATCTGCTTGCTTTAGCACAGATGCCTTTGCTCATATCTACAATTTGAATGTTACATCTCCCCATTCTTTTCAATGAGTTACAGGGAAAAAGAGTCTTATGTATAAAATATGTCTTCTCCATAGACTTATAAGAGGATTTCAGCTCGAGACTGAAGCATCTCTTCAACCCTCCTATCTGGGACTTGACATTTCTTATTGACCTTCATGTCTCATGTTGTTCTCTATGCGTCTTCACTCTGTCCTTTTCTCTCACCTGAGAGAGGATTGAAGGTCTGCCAGTCTTATCTGTGCACTGAAAGAGTCATTATCTCACTTGGGGGCCTGCAGATGGTGAGCCCTGCCGGGTGACAGCCGAAGCGGTCACGGTGATGGATTTTCAGGGGGCCGGGTCAGGATCTCAGGGGGCCTGGCCAGAACGGCAGTGGCTGGTGGCTGCATGGTCGGTGTCCAACCCTCACTGCATTCAATTCCAGCTGTGGGCTGATGGTTTCCCCTCTGCCACTGGCCAGGGCCAGGCTGAGTGGGCCACAGCAGAGCGGGCTTGGCTTGTAGATGCTCCCAGGGCCTGGAAGAGCCTGGCTTGGCATGGGCAGGCGGCGGGGCACGGCTTCATGTCAGCAAGACGTGATCAGCCATGGGCGAGCCATACCTTGGATGGGGACCCCTCAGCATCCCCTGTCCCGCCTGACCACCCGGCCAGGAGAAGGGCAGAACTTCTCTCTCTAGCTGGAAATGCGAGCTTTTCCCTGGGTCTGTTTGTTTTTTACATGGCGGTTCACAGAGGCGTGTTTAGCTTTCTAGAGGTTTAACAAAGTGTCAGTATGCAAAACTAATCACTGATTGGTTTTGTCAGGCACAGAAGAAACTGCTAGCAGCTTCTCTTAGAAAATCACTTCCATGACTGGCTTCTCCCCTCCTCACCAAATATCAATTAATGCAAAACCAGCACAGGACTTAACATAAGGATTTAATATCCCAATGGACATCTACAAACTCCCATTAAATACAGCATCTGCAACCCTTCATTGTATTTCTCATGGTTTCTGTTTCTTATTTCTGTTTCTTATTTCTTATTTTATACATTTAGATAAGGAAACAATTAAGTTTTTTAACACATGCCAGGTAAGTTATGGAAGAATTAATCATAATTTATTGATTTTCTAAATGTTGAAATGTTTCAATGCTGAACTACTTAATGCATATCTTCTTATAGTTAATAGTAATTGTTAACCTTTATTTAAAACAGAGGAACTTCTAATATGCTTTCTAGAGAAAAAGTAAAATGCCTAAGAAAATCTCCTGAATTTTTGCTATTTTGAATGGAGTGGTTTTGACTCCATTTCCTTTATTTAGATATTCCTCTTGTATCTTCGGTTTTTCTAATGAGCATTTGTACACACTATGAATGATGAATGACATTTCTAAAGATAAGCACAGATGTTGATGCTCAAGTCACAAAGGCATAAACTAGAAAAAATCCTGCCATAGGATTGAAAACCGGAAATCTTTCAATGAAAAAATGCAAACCAGAAAAAAATACTCGTTTCACTCAATCAAAACCAATTCGCAATTTGAAAATGTTTTCAATGCCTTTAATCTTCTGTAAAAAAAAAATTCTCATCTAGAAATTGTACAGATGAAATTATACATAGAATTATAGAATTATTTGGGTTGGAAGGGACCTCTCTGAGGTGGGTATTTAATGTTTTAAAGAAAGAAAAAAAATTAAGATGCACTGTACTGGTAAAAAAAGTAGTCAGTCTTTTCTTAAGACTTCAAGAACTTCAAAAAATCTCCATATTTGCTTGACTGGGAACAGGCAGATCGCTTATGGCCATGGGAAAAATTATGGGTAAGAAAGTTTCCAGCAGACTAACAGAAATAAGACATCCTGCTGTAGGAAGCAGCTGTTAGCAGATAATAATGTTATTAAGAACTTGTAGTATTCTTGAGAAAGACGCAAAAAAGGCATACAAAATGAGTAGGAATTATCAGAACAGAAGTCCTATGACATGTGCTCCAATTTTCTAAGACTGGAAGGCTACAATCAAAGATGATATATTTGAGTGTACCTTTTTTTGCACCCTCACAGAGTTTTGGCCTTTCTTTTTTGTTTGTTTTAAAGCTAACTTACTAGTGATTGCATCCTAAACATTGATGATTGAAGTGTCCTCTTTATTTGATTTTCAAGTAAATTAATAGTTCCTGTACAATGAGCACAGATAGGATATGATTACTGATTGGAAATAACAATCATAATCTGAGGCCACCTAATATTTTCAGAGGGTGTTAGGACCTGTGATAAGAAAATTTGAGCAATCATCAAAATAAGAAAGGATTTTATTAGTCACCTTTTACAGGCTTAGAAAAACTACCTAGATCTCTGAGGTTGCAGACTGAAAACTACTGATTGAGATGCTTTCCAGAGTTTCAGAATGTAATGAGTCCTTGGGGATCTCATCTTCACCTAAGGGAAGGGACTTTGTATCAACCATTAAGTAGCTGATTTACTGCTTAGTATTTGGTCCCCCAACCACTGGGTAGTTGTGGGAGATTCATAAACAGTCTGTCATCAATCTTGAACAGCTATAAGCAATATCTAATTTAATTAGATTTTTTTTATTTACTTTTTTTTTTTTGCTTTACCTACAAAACTGTCATCCAATTGAACAGTATTCTTCAATTTTTTTCACAGGTAGAAAGCCATATTTTATATATGTCTTAGTTTGCAATGCAAGATGTGTCCAGGGATGTGTATTCTATCATCTGTTAGAACCAGGTGGGGCAATTATCTTCTGTTAATGGGTCACCTGTTAAAATCAGGTGGGACAGTTCTCTTTATCTCTTCCATGACCCATCCTCCCCTGGGGAAATATCCTCTGTTAAATGGGCCACTGAGTCTCATTGCATGGCTGATAAAAATTACATCATCCCATTGTGAGAAGCTCCACCCAGGGGGAGGAACCAAACATTCCTACCTGGATGTAATCTGAGATTTGGAACACCACAGGCAGACTTTTCTCATTGGATTCCCAGAGGAAGACCAGGCCCATCTACACCACTGCTGGACCTTCAGAGGAAAAATACACCCTTCTACAGGATCACTGCTTCAACAGAACCACATCTGTCACTCCAGGACAGCAGCCACCATTCAACCAGAGTGCTACCAACACCCTCACCCACAGAGTGTCAGGTTGCATTCTGACTCTGTTGGTGTTGGTTTGTATTACTGCATTTTTATTTTTATTTTCCTAATAAAGAACTGTTATTCCTACTCCTATATCTTTGCCTGAGAGGCCCTTAATTTCAAAATTATAATAATTTAGAGGAAGGGGTTTTACATTTTTCATTTCAAGAGAGGCTCCTGTCTTCCTTAGCAGAAACCTGTGTTTTCAGACCAAGACAATATAATTTCTAAGCATGCTGAAAATCCCAAAGATTTTTAGGAGAAGAGAATTTGTCAGATTACTACTGGATTATTTCTTTCATTTCTGCAAACATTTGTAGATTGCAAAGTTTTGTTTGCAAAAGAAGCAGTTGTGGCTAAATATTTGCACAAATATTCACCTGAGTGTTTACCTGGATAGCGCTTGTGAATTTTGTCTGGCTACATGGTCAAGGAAAAAGAAGAGTTTGCAGCTAAACTCCTACTTGTTTTCCACATTTGATGATTTTGGGAACTGGTCTGAAATCTTTAATGTTTCTAACACAATTTGACTTCATGTCAAGACAGATACATTACAGATAAACCAACACTCTGATGAAACTAGATTATCACAGTTGGATACAACTTAAAAGTCACCCTATTTTTCCAGTTAGAAATATACTCTTAAAAGATGGCATGACCTTTTTTTACTTGTTAAAAGAATGCTTTCTTAATATTTTTTCATAGGATCCTTTTTGAATTAGTTTGTAGTTTCTCAAAGAAAACCTGAAAAAGTGTGTTGTTCTGAGTTAACACAAGAATCCTAACCATAGAACCTACTTTTATAAGAGTAGTGCTACATTTTATTTCATTTTTCCAAAATTTACCAGCCCTTTGTCTCCCTTTAGGCAGCTTGCTGTGACTGTGCCTTTTGCTAAAGGAATCAGAGGTATTTATGATTTGGAACAAAGGTCCTGTTGACAATTGATGAAATGGAGGGTGGATTCACAACAATAGTGAATTAGAAAGATGTAAGGCAATAAGGATCAATCAAAACTTGGGTTTTTTTCACAGAATTGTTACTGATAAGCTATAGTGTTTTCCTTCTTAGGATTTCCATTATTAATTTAATGATATAATTGCTATTAAGTAGAAGAATTAGAAATGAATCCTTGCCAGTGCATTTAGCACTCACTTTTAATGAGTGTTATGACTTAAGAGAATTTGGCTAAATTTTTAATCTAAGTACTACAAACCAGTATAAAAAAGGAAACATATAGTAGAAGTGTCCCTCAGAGCAGCAGCGTATTTATGAAATTGTGGAAAAAACCACAGAGCTGAGGGGAGAGGAGGGAAATAATATCATCTGAAATGCTGAACTCCATGCAGCTATGGCTATGTAATTATCAATAATTGTGTCAGATATGTAGAGATATCTCTGGGACCTTTGCCCTGGATAAGAACATACTTTTTATTGCTGTGTAAGTGCAAATGAACAAACGGTGCTATTCAAAATTCCTGAGGTTATGAGTGACCTGAAATTACAGAAAAGAATTTATGCAGAACTACATATAAATGAATATAAATGAACCTATTGAAAAACTGGGTGCATTACCTTGTTTTTTAAAACATTTTTGATAGGGAGTGGATTAGTGTGGCCTCATAGTTTCTGATCTGGCTGGACTGGATCAAGGGCATCAGCATCTCACTCATGTAAGTAAAAGAGTTACAAAATACCCCTGGGCATCACAGTCGAGTTTAGGCATAGTGTATCTTGCAATAGCTGGGTCCCATGTCAGTACCTCCTGGCAGAGGCAGTGTCCCTAATATTCAGTCTGATATCTTAGCATTTGCACTGTCCTTCCTCTATTTTAGTCCCTTTTTTTCTTTTTTAGGAAATGAAATAGTTTTAAGCAATGGAAATAGGAAAAAAAATATATTGTTCTTACTTTTGGTAGCCCAAGCCTCATTTTTTTTTTTTAGCAAATGAAAAATATTGTCTTCATGACAATATTTGAATTCCCCAAGTGACTTTTTTTTTTTATCTCAAACACTTAAACTAGTCCCTACCTATTTTTATTATTTATTTTTTATTCTGCTCCATTTTGCATTCTCTTTAAACATAGATACTTTTCTGGAATTAGTTATGTGACAGAAAAGCTCTGCTGCTTAAAGTATGTGCAAGGATAAGACCCATGCTATTATTATTTACCACTCATATAGCATTAACACAGGCATTTTAGATTTGGAAGCCAAAAAGAGAGGATAACTAAAGTTCCTAAATCTTGCCATTTCCTAAATCAGAAGAATTTTGTTCATTTTTCCTGTGTTGGGTCTTTTCCCAAATTAAGTACCAAAAACAACACATGTAATCAAGAGAGACAGAGGGAAATGCCAAAAGGCTGCAGAAGGGATATCTTCAGTAGAAATTTTGAGGCTCAAGGGAATGTTATAGGCTTACAGAAATAAGATATATAATCTAAGAATAGCTGAAATGATCCTGCTCAAGGGGCTCAAACTGTACAAGAATTAAGGGTGACTGCTGTGATTTCAGAAGCTCTGGAGGAAGGGCAACAGCTGTTTATAGCGCAGAAACAGGGGCTGAATGTGATAAAGAGGCATTTCTTCCCACTGTCAGAGGAATGGAGATGATGGCCAGTCTGGCCGGCTGAGGGAAGAACTGAGAGTCACTTTCCCCCAAGGACTCAACTTTCTGTGTCCCCAGGCTGCGTTTGGACCTTGGCTCTGTGTTACAGGGAACCTGGTTTCAATGCTTGAGGAAGCGTGTGAGCTAAAATGATACAAGGTAAGATAGAAGTGAAAGCTCAGAAGCGTCACTGCTGAAGCACTGGGAGCAGTTCAGACTTTCAAAAGGGAAAATACTAACATGAAAAGTTATAAAACACTTGGGGTGGCATCTGAAAACAAAAAAAAAAAAACAAAAAACAAAGAATCAGAAGAGTGGTTCAACAACATCAGGGATCTGCAAGTGGCAACAGAGGCTGATTGATGTTTGTAGCAGATTCTGTCATCTTCCATCAGTGCCAGTGAGACTCTTACTGCTTGGCCTAGGAGCTTCTTCATCCAAGATATCTGCTATTGCATGTATACATAAGCATGCTGCACTCTCATATTGTACATATATTTTCAAATTGTCTGGCCTAAGTGACCAGCGAAAGAGCAGGAAAGAAGATTACTGAACACAGGAATAGAGAGGGACCTGAGGTAGTGCTGGGTGCAGACAGGAGAAAGTTTTTATCTATCCCACTAATGCAACTAACAGAGCTTTGAAAGGGAAATTCTCATTTGGCCTAAGCTGTGCTTTCATGTTCCAGCTTATTTTCTCTAATGTAAAATCATGATGTAAAAGACATTCATTACTGGAAATTCATAAGCACGAAAATCTCAGGACTGCTAATAGTGTTCTCTCCGTTCTAACGAGACTTTATAAAAATAAATGTAATGAGAGTGTCAAGAAGAAAGAGGAAGAATAATTAAGAAAGGGAAAATAAGAACAGGATGAAAGGGAAGAGCAATAAGGAGCAGTAGCAGAAAATGAGAAATAGAAATATAAATAGGCGATAGGAGAAAAGGATGTATTACAAGAAAAAATAATACTGTTGAAAATTAATGCTTTTTACATTTTTGGCTGTTGGCTGCTATACTGCTATTCTTTCTGTGTGCTACTAAAATCACATTGTCTGAATATTTTGCAGTATAGAAGATTATTAATGTGTAAAAACCTCATGACAGCTATCTGCAAATGACAGACCTTATGAATTCTGACAAATGACTCTTGATATTAATCATACAAATACGTGAGTACTCTAAAAAGATTAATCTCCAGGAATTTCAGGAAAATGTGTTTCAGACAGATGTGAAAGCACATCCTGCTGTGCTTATGGAACATTTTTCTGAAACTTCCTTCAGAGCAACCTTGTTCTTGTATTATTTATCATTTTATTGTCTCTGATCTATAATTCAAAAAGGAAAACTCTTTGATTAATATACATAAAATATATTTCCAAATCAGTGTTGAAAATTTCAGCTATAAGATGTCCATTATTATCAACCACAAAAATGTGGAGACGGAGAATACCATTTAGGTAATTCTGTCCACATTTCTGCCAATAAAGGACATACTCTGCCTATTTTTACTGCTGTTGTTATGACAGGATTGCAAGACTTGCTGCACTTTCTCACTATTCAGCTGTGACTATCGAAATGAAAAAGTCTTACTCTCCCTCTGTAAACTAGTCTTGTCGTGTCTGAAACATGAATTATATCACAATTTGCTCCAGGGTCAGTCTGCAATCAGGTACTCCTTTCAGTCTTCTTGGTGATTATATCCATCCATTAAATTACAAAAATTCCCTAAAAATGAAGATAAGTATTCGTAAGTATACTACTGATGAGTTGAGCTCTAACATTCTAATAGGTATCATTATATTAGATTATGATATATTGTCTCATGTTTCTCATTAAGATTTCATTACAACTTTCTAATTATAAGGGTGCTCCCTAATGCTACCAAGGGAAAGCATGTACTATAGCTAAAAACCTGCCTTTCTATAGGGGGAGAAATTTGCAAAGGCAGAGATGTCTCTAACTTGCATTGAAATTCAGTTAGAGTTTAGCTACCTAACTACTATTTATCCCTTAGGAATGTAGCTGAAGCATAAATATTTTTTATGTTTGCACAGCTTGACTGGGGCAAAGAAAAGATTTCCTTTTCCTCCAAAAAAACCCAGAAAGCCAAAACTGCAAAAGGAAAAAGCAATTTCCCTGAAAATTTCATGGCAGCAGGTAATGATATATTAACAACCAATTTTCTAATTAAGAAGCACACAATTTTTGTCCTTCACTGTAATTTTAACTCTTTGAATACAGAGACACCTATAACTATGAACAGGTCTATAATGAATTGTGCATGACTTTAAAATGTTAATATGATAGCTGAAGCTCTTCTATACAACAATCTAGAAAATAAGGGTTTGTGTCTATGGGCAGGGACACCTCCCACTAGACCAGGCTGCTCAGAGCTCCATCCAACCTAGCCCTGAACATTTGCAGAGATGGGACATCCACAGCTTCTCTGGCAAACCTGTTCAGTGCTCCATCTTCTTCTGAGTAAAAACTTTTTCCTATAATCTCTCCTCTTTTGGTTTAAAATTCTTCTCCCTTGTCTATCCCTTACCTTATTTGCTTGTGTAAAAATGTCTCCTTATTTTTTATAAGCCACTTTCAGTAGGTTGAAGTAGGTCAAATGCTGCAATCAAGTCTCCCCCTGAGCCTTCTCCAGAGTGAATAACCCAAATGTTGCTCACCCACAGATCTCATAATCTGTCTTTATAGGAAAGTTCCAGATGCTCCAGTTCTCTGATCATCTTCATAGCCCTCCTTTGGCCTTGCTCGAGAATGGTAAGATGGTCCACATCTCTTTTGTGCTGGAGACCCTGCAGTTGGATGCAGCACTCCAGTTGGGATCTCAGGAAGGCAGAGTAGAGAGGGAGAATCTCCTTCCACACCTGCTGGTCGCAGCTCTTTTGATGCAGCCCAGGATTTGCTTGGCTTTCTGGAATACTGGCACACATTGCTGTATCCTGTTCAGCTTTTCTTCTATGAGAACTTCTAAGTCCTTCTCTGCAGGCTGCTCTCAGTGAGTTCTCTCCCATTCTCTACTCATATCTGGGATCACCCTGACACAGGTCCAGCACCTGGCACTTGGACTTGTTGAATTTCATGAGGTTATCAGGGGTCAGTTTCTCAAGCTTCTCCAGGCATCCCATCCTTCTATGGTGTCATCTGCACCGCTCAGCTTTGTGTCATCTGCAAACTTGCTGAGGCTGCACTCAATCCCACTGTCTCTGTTCTTGATAAAGATATTGAAGGGCTGCCTGCACCAGCACACAGAGCCACTGGACAAAAATCTCTGTGTCTATCTAGCTAATTCTTTATCCAAACAATCCACCCTTTAAAGCCATGTCTTTTGAATTTGGAGATAAGGATGTCATGTAGGACAATGCTGAAGAAGTCACAGAAGTCACAGAAGTCACGGTCTAGGTAGGTGACACCAGTTTGTCTTCCATTGATCATTGCAGTCACTTCCTCACAGAAGTCCTCCAGATTGGTCGAGAAATAGGATTTGTCCTTAATACAACCATGCTGGCTGTCTTAGATCACTTCTGTAATGTTAGTCTAGATAGGAATAGGATAACCTAAACCTTCATGCACAAAAGAGAGAGAGCTTACATTTCAGACTGAAATTCCTCTTCTTTCCACAGACATTTACTTCTGTGTGATATAAGTGAGATTACTTCTATCAAGTTAGAAAATTTGGCTAATTTTACAGGAGCAAATCTGAGAGATAGTAATGAATATTGCTGCTGGATTCTTACAGACTTTTGAGTAATAAGAGAAAAATGTGAGCCATTTAACCAATAACTGCAACAAATATTATGAGATTAATCTTCTATATTTTTAAAGAGAGTTGTAATGTGCTCAGCAGATCTTTTTTAAAAATGCTTTAATAAACTTTTTGCAATTACACAAGGCTGTTTTTCAAGTGTTCTTCTGAAGTGAGACAATTCCTCTTCACTTTGCTTTACCCACCTTTCATTGGCTGGAGAATGACTGCATGCAGATGGATTCATCAGCTTTTCACAGCATGTACACATTTCATTTCCACCAGTACTTCACTAAATAACTGAAAGTGATGATAAATTAGAAATCTTGTGCCTACAAATCCATTTCCTTGTAAAATCTTACAGTCAGAATACTTGCTAAAAATACTAATGAGTGACCACATGATTTTTGTCCAGAATAAGGGTTTTAAGTATACAGCATATGTACAATATAGTATGGCATATAGTATATATTTATAACATAAGTGGTATCCCTATTGAATTTGGTTTGCTGAGAAAACAACTGTATTATTAAAAAAAAAATAGAAATAGCATGGCTCTTTCCTTCTATTTATGTAAGAAAATATTAAAATGTTTGTCCTCAAGTTTTGAGGAAAGAGGCATCAGGATATTTTAAATGAGTATGAAATTATGCATATGCAGATAGATACTTGTACAGTTATATGACAAACTGTTGCAGGTATCAAAGTCACAAGTTTTACTGATAAGAACAATCTGCTATCTTAGGGTGACCAATGCTTTTATTTCAGTGCACTTGAAAAGATTTTTCAGCATTTTACTGCTACATCATTATTGAATTAAGTGTTGTATATCCCAACATTATATAGGTAGGGATGGTGCTGATATTTATGGATATTTACCTTCAAAATCCTCTTTAAAATGACAAGGTGTGACAATAAACAACCTAGTCATATTTTAGTTTTCAGTTTGTAGAGAAGTCCTGAAATTACTGGAAATATCTAGCAAAAGCTTTCCAAGGGAATGATGGTAAGTTGTGAAAGCTTGTCCCACTAATAAACAAAATTAAATGAAAAAGGAATAATTTGCTTAGGTTTTTTTTAAAGGCACTTGGCATGTCATAATGTTTGCTAACTTTGCTTCAGAGAGACATCGTGGCTTATTAACCAAGTGACTGAAGGCTGACTCATGAGATCTGTAACTGAGTTCATCATAGGAATGACCTGGATGGCCTCAGGCAGCCACTGCACCTCTCCACACCTTATGCACTGACACCACACAGTGGAACAGGAAAACACCCTTGAGTCAGCATCCAAGAACCTCTCTTGGCTCAGCTGCTTTGTGATACTTTTCCTGGGTAATGTTTACACCATGCAAAGATCCCTTCCCCATGACAGCATCTCTTCCCGAAGGAAGCTTGCCTGGACTCTGACAGCAACAGGATTGTGCTGGGGCTCCCTCTCTGCATCCAGTCTTTGAGGATCAGCCTCCAAAAAAAAAAAAAAAAACGGGAAAGCAGAGTTGTGTTTGAGCCAGAACTCCTCCATTTGGAGTGAGCAGCTGCAGTGGGAGACTCAAGAGGTATTAATAAAAAAGGCAGCAGTAATTCCAGAGGGGTAAATATAAAAAGCAAGTGAAAGTACTGATGTGCATCAGTGGTTGTGTTTGGCTGTCTTCTGGTGTACAGTCTTTTTGTGCTTTGAGAAAACAGAATCATAAAATCATAGAATTATTAAATTTGGAAAAACCTCCAGGATTATAAAGTGCAACCTTTGACCAATCTGTCCCTTGTGAACCAGACCATGGCAACATCCAGTTAGAGTGCCACATCCAGTCATTTCTTGAACACTTTCAGTGGTGGTAATTCCATTACTTCCCTAAGCAGCCTATTTCAATGCTAGATAACTCTTTCAGTGAAGAAATTCTTCCCAAATAGATAGACCTTCTCCTTTGTGAAGGTCTAGGTACTACAGTGTGAAATATGTTGTTCAACATAAATAATTTTTCAGCAATTGAATAGTAAGATCATGCTCAAAATCTGTTTTAGAGTAAAACTGCTTTGAACTCAAAGATAGCTTGAGTTGGAATTCATCTCACTGAAGGTCAAATATCTTCAGCTATCTGCATCTCAATCTATGGTTCCCTTTATATTCTGTTTCAGTTTTCTTTTCTTTGTTGTGATTACTTCTCACTGCAGACCTTAAAGGTGGATAGTTTCATACTAAATTCCTGCAATTTCTGTCAGTTCCCTGAACGTGGGTGTTGTGCTCTATCCCATCAGTGTGAATGCTCTCTTTGTTTACAGAAATTTTCTTCATTGAAAGTACATGAAACTGTAGCTCAGAATATAATTTAGGCTTTCTGAGAATTAAAACAATAAATGACAACTGAAGAACATCAGATTTTTATCCAGGTCTTTCACAAAACAAATTATTTCATTTAAAGATAAGCCCTCTCTATATAAAAGCTAAAAGTATAAATTTAGTGTAAGAGGGAATTTAGAGGATACACAGATTGCAGATACAGCAGCTAAGGTAGAAGACTAAGATGTACATGAATGTACATAATATGCATGAGGTTCTCTGCATAGTAAAAATGCCAAACAAACAGAAATCATAAACCAAAGCGATAATTTTTATTACATTCATCCTAACATTTTTCTAAAAGCTTTTAATCGCAAAAACAACCCCCACTGCATCCATTCCCACCACCCCCAGTTTTTTTTTAAAGAACACAGTAATTAAGAAGAAGCCAACAAAAATGAAGACAATCAAGCGGATAAAAATTGTTTTGTAATACACTGAAATATGTTTCCCAATTATATTTTGCTGCAGTCTTTTTTTGTTTGGTTGGTTGTTTTTTTTTTTTTTTTTTTTTGTTTTGTTTTGTGTTCTCATGGGCCTGAACTTGCTGGATGTATTAAAATCCAAGGTAAGATTCCACAGCTTTTTACATTCCTCTTTGTTCTTCTAATATCATAAAAACTTGTAAATCCAAATGAACATTTAGGAGACAGATTGATAATATAATTAATTATACACAAAGCTGCAATTAAGTTAGACTAACTGTGTTGAGATGTAAATTATATCATAAGGGTGCCCATGGGAGCTGTGCTAACACATAGAGCAGGAGAATTTGATCTTCGTAATAAAGGTATTTTATCTCTGTGTTTATGTGTATTTAAGCATATTTTACATTAAGCACACTATTACTTCAATCTTAGGTGGTTTTCTGGTAGATAAATATTTCTTGACCAAGATATTTTCTACTACATTATTTAAAGTCTATTGACTGATTATGGTGGGTTGACCCTGGCTGGATACCAGAAGCCCACAAAATTCACACTATCAGCCCCTGATCAGCTGTACAGGGCAGAAAAAACATGTATCAAAAAACCCATGGGTCAAGATAAGGACAGGAAGAGATCACTCAGCAATTAGTTAATTAAGATGGGAGGTAGATGACCTGTAATAAAACACTGTATATATTCAAGCTTTCGACAATGAGGTTTATTTTGTTACTAAGTGAAATCAAGATTTCTGCAGAGAAATAGAAAATATGCACACAAAATCATAACAAATATTGAAGAGGAGATAAAAGCAATATTTGGCTTTAAGTACAATATTAAATATTTACGATCAGTAGGCATCTACTGTATAAAATTCTCTTTCACATGTATGATTATTTACCTAAAATACAGTAGATGCAAAAAGCAGAATTAGAATAATTTCTCAAAAGAAAGATTAGTGCATTTAGCTGGAATGATTGAATCATAAAGTAGTCTGGGTTTGATAGAATTTTAAAGATCACCTTGTTCCAACACCCCGCCATGGGCAAGGACACTCTCCACAAGACCAGATTGTTCAGGACCCCATCCAAGTTGGTTTGAAACAAAATTCAGTCTGATGGACTGATGGGACAAAAAGCACACATTCATAAAACCATCTTTCTGAATCAAATAGGAATGTCTAATTTGGTATGCAAAAAAAACCAGAAAGAGTGGAGACATGCACACTCTTCACTGCAAATCAAAGTCATGTTTTGCCAGAGATCAGAAAGAGAGAAACTGAAGAACTAAGGGTCCAAATTAGGTTCTGAAACTAGAAAAACAAATCCAAATATACTGTTGGAGTCAATATATAAAAAACCCTAAATTTATTTTGAATATTATTTTTCCTCTGGAGATTGATACAATTCTGAATAAAAAATATATTTTTAAAATGATAAATATAGGAATTTTTTTTCCTTTAATTTATTCTATGGAATAAATCTCAAATTAATTTGAGAAATGTCTTTTGTGGGGAAAAAAAAACCAATCAAAACACATCTGTTCCAAACCCTGATTTGCAAACAAAAAAAAAAAAAAAGAAAAATAATATTTGCATCTATTGATGAACACTTAAATGAAAAATTCTGACAAAATTTCAAGTTTTAAAAATCATTGAAAATTCATCAAACCCACCCTGATGAATGTTTCTAGAAATCACCATTTTAAAAGGAAATTTTTTTTCCCTTTCATAGCTTTCTATTGGTAAGACCTAGTGCAAGAAAGCCAGGAATTGTGATTTTACAAAGGGATCAAACACTACTGGACTTCAGTCTGCTCTCATCCAGCTTCTAGACACTGAGGGAGTACAGAGGTGCACAGAATAATTTTAGTATGCTAGTTCTCAGAATTATTTAAAGCAGTAAATTTAAAAAAAAATAAATATTTAATTTCATGTGGCTCGAGTTCTGCTTTTAGGTACACTTTTATGAAACAGAAGCAATTTCTCTCATTGGTTGTTTCATGGTAGTCTTGACCAGTATTTCAGGTTTGACAAAAAAGGCAACCCAGTGTATTGCCTGCATAGTAATGGAATTGAAAGCAAAACCCGTAGCAAAAAAAATCGCAAAATTGTAAGAAAAAAACACAGTAAATCCCTTATCCAAGTAGATGGAATAATTTAGATTTAAAAAATGAAAATTAGTTGAGAGATTGGAGAATTAAAATGTACAATTTTTTTTTACTGTGGTCAAAAAGAGACTGCAGAAGATTCTAATTTAATAACTTTTGTATCTCATGCTTAAATACTCCTTCAGAAGACCCTGTGAATATCTTGTCCTAAAAAAGTAAAATAACAAGCAGTTGTTTCAGATTTATTTTAGTCTCAGAAGGATTGCTGTCTCAACACTGCAAAAATTTTGAGGAGCTCTAAATAATAATCAAGATACAAGGTAGAAGAAGCATCACAATAACTGACAAAAGGAAATAGGGTGCTGCAAATATCAAATACTGAAGAAATGCATGAGGTGACCCAAATATGCCAGCAAAGGCTTCCATGCTAGTCTTTCAAGAAGTGATAATTTTACACACGATGCATTTAACAGATATTCACAAAGTAACTGTGAAATTGTACAGCCAGCATTACATTGCCAACAACTTCCTCCTTTGGAAACTAAGCCATGGCAGGTGACATCCATATTTACTTTTTCTAAATTTACTTTTATCACCAGAACAGACATGTCAGCTCACTAGGAAGAGCTAGAAAAATTTCTCAAAAAACATCTATTACTGCTACAATTCCTGAGCACTAATGATAAAGTATAAGCACTATTTTCTTCCAGTGGCATGGAACATGGCTTATCCAGCAGGCTCTACAGTCCATTTTTACAGTTTTCTTTAGCTTGAAGGAGATCTCTAAGAAGGGAGAGAGATGACACATGCTTAAACATTTTCATAAAGTTTCTACCCAATTAAAAAGTTGTGTAAGACGTAAAGCCCAAATATTTCTATATCATGAATTACAACTGACTGAACTTCTGTAAGAATTTCCTGGGATGTTTTTGGGTACGGGTGATCCAGAAGCTGGAGGTGCTTTCCCAGACTGTATAAAAAAATGATTTTGGATATTTTGTCCTGGACAGCAGCATGCCAAAATAATATTGCTCAAAGAGTGAAATTGTTCATGGCAGAAATAGAAGATGCCACCCAAGAGCAGAGGTGACATGTCCCTGGCAGTGTTCAAGGCCAGGCTGGATGGGGTTTTGAGCAACCTGGTCGAGTGGAAGGTGGCCCTGCCCATGGCAGGTGGGTTGCAGATGCTCTTTGATGTCCCTTCCGACTGAAAGCATTCTATGATTAGATGATTGTATGAAAAATTAATGCTCATAAACAGAAATGTCCTTGGGACACAACATTCATCTGTTCATTGAGAGAAGACAGAGTCCAATACTGTTGTTTTGCTGTTTGTCCAATTGCAAATATTTTCTAGTTATTTAACAAGACAATTGCCAGTTGGAGGTTCTCTTGTTATTTACAGGTGGAAGCATTACTGTTCTGTAAATTGCATAGTCTCCAATGAAAAATAAAAAAACTCAAGCAGATAAAAAAGAACTTATACTTAAGCCATTTATCTGAGCAGGAACCACCAAATTATCAGGAGGATTCAATGTATACTGTCAAATATGGAGCTGCTTAAAATCTGTAATTATATTACTTTATTAGTCATTACTTTGTTATTAAAGAAATAAAGTAAAAATAATACATTTTTAAAAATTGGGGGAAAGAGCTAATGATATGTCTATTAAAAATAGAATTTTTGATCAGAAAAAGTAATATTACAGGAGAAAATGTGCTATGTGGTAATATAAATCACTCTGTCAACTATCAAAAGAAACATTGGAAAACTAAATATATAGTTTTTTAAAAACAGGCAGAGAAGAAAAATTAGTGGTGTCTTCAGAAGAAAGGCTTATTGAGGTTAGGGATGAAAAACTTATAGCTAAATTAAACCTGTAGACAAACCGATTTTTAAAAAATTATTAATCTTTTAATCAGATTTACATAATGTTAAGCTATTCTTTGATATAGATTCAAAACCAGGTCATTTACTTCTGTGGCGAGAAAAGGTAAAGGAAGGTGATTTTAACTTTCTGGATAATATTCATTGGTGCAAACTTTCCTGTACTTCAATGAGGTAAAGGCATAAATCTTGACCTCTAAGACAATGAATTTTATGGAGTTATATGATTTTAAAAAACAATCTACATTAAAAATAAAAAGCGATGTCTACGAGATTATTTCTAAATCTAAGATTTTCTGGTTCTGGAGGTGAGGATTTTACATAATATCATAACTGTCAAAAACTGTATCAGGCACATGCTTAGGGAAATGCTTAGGAGTGGGATGAAGGAAAAATATCGTCTTGATATATGACTATAAAGTTTACGTACATGTTTTCTAAACTCTAGACAGTATTTGAAATGTATTTGAATGTATTTGAAATATCTATCAGTAATATTTATAAAATAATAACAAAAATGAGAAAAAACCCACCCTGTAATTACCTGATTGGATAGACTGTAATATGTCCTTTAATGACATTATAAAAGACATTATAAACATGTTAATACTTACAAATCTAAGCTTGTGGTACATCTATCATTTGTATACTGCAGCAACAAATTAATGGTTAGAATATTTAAACATGAAAATCAAACTGTTCTCATATATGTATTATTAAAAATTAAATATAAAAATGTATTCTCAGACACATTGAAATATAGAAATTCTTGACACAATGGTATATGAAGTTGGTTTCTAGATGAAAAAATATTAAATGAGGATTGTTTTTAGGAGCACAGTAATTATGTCTTTTTCTTGCAATACTCTTCTGGTTTCAATAAATTAATATGCAAAACCATCTTGGTTATGTATTTTGGGGTGAAAAATTTGAAGGATTCTTATAGGAGCTCTTATGTCATGCCATCCTTGATAGAAAGTAACACATTTATTAAAGCAACAAAATTGAAATTACTATAGGCATGAAACTTTGTAATCATTGTGAATTCTCCCTCTATGTACTATATAATATATGTAATCATATATGTACTATGATTAGAAGGAGCTTTAAAACACAATAAATCAGATGAAACTGAAATTAAAGACAGGGTAAGTAATACTTAAATAATCTATAACTTTCATCATTAATTGCTTTTTATCTTGAAGACAATAAAAATTTTAATTTATATAGGGGTGTTAATCAATGAATGAAATATTACAATGAATTTTTAGCACTTTATATATCCACATTCTTCAGGTTCTGCCAGAAAAAAAATGAGTAACATGCAGAGTAACATCTAAAGTAGTAACACATTTGTAGCACATCAAAACCTTTTTGGTTAAAACTGTGCATTCTCACAGGTATCATTTCATGGTGTCCTTATCACACAAAGCCAAAATATACTCACTACTATGTGTTTAAATACATTCCAATCTCCCAAATACACACATTTCAAGGTTTACTGTCCACTGTAAAAAAAACAACAACAAAAAAAAAAAACACAAAAAAAACCAGTTTCTCCTCAAAGGCAGCTCATTCCTATTTTCATACTCCTTTTTCCAACCCCAAATGTCCTTATTATCCCCATCAGGAAACCTGTCCCTTTCTTTGTCCACATAATGCAGCCATAAAACAATAGACAAAAATATCAGGCATACATAACATAATTCCCAAGGTAAAGTATAATAAATCATAGATTTTTTTTTTATGTTCAGAGAAAAGTGATTATCTCCTTTCAGCAGGAAAAGTTACTATGTGTCTCTTAAATCAAGGCACAATGATAATTCTGATTTAGTTATGGAAGTGTTTACATATCCAGATATCTCTTTAAATAGCAAAACAAAATGGGGGAAAAACACCAAACAGAAGAAGCAAGCAAACAAAAACCAAAATAAATACAGGAAACACAAAAAAATCTCAAACCTACCCACCAAACCAACAAAAACCCTGACAAAGTTTCGTTAGAGAATCTTTCTTGTCAGAAAGGGAAGTCACTTCTCTCATGTTGCATATTCACTGCAGTTGCTGAAATTAGAAGTCATTTTTGAAGACCTGGATGAGGTCAAACAGGAAGCACACAAGTATTTAAAGATTTCAAACGCAATACCCTGCACCTCTGTCCCATGCCAATTAATTCCTACAGAGAGCACAAAGAATCACTTGCAGATGAAAATAATCACTGTTTCTAAAGGTTTAGGGTTTTGGCTGTGGTTTGGTTGGGTTTGCTGTGTCCTCATGTCCTCTCACTCGAAGAAACTCTGATTTTTGTCTGACTTCATTATGCCATCTGAAGTGAATTACAAACAAAACATATATCTAAGGAATTCAACCATTGTTGAGGAAGATGAAACAGGAAAGACTTATAAATATGATTGCCTGGCAAAAGATTTTGAGAATATAGAAACTATAAGTGAGATTGAAATGAAAGCAAGCTTTGAGATACCAAGCCTTAGTTACTGAACAACTGGAAAACAATAGTATGGCCAGCTGAAGGTAATCCCCTTTAGATTAAAGAATATCCTCTGCTTGCAGACAGGTCCAAGGGTCAGAGCAGACCCTACTAGTTTGGCAGAAGAGGTCCAAAGATTAGTTTTTAGGATTTAAAATGTAAACAAGTATGGTAATACAATGATTCTCATAGGCTGTATGTAAATGCTATTGGTTTGTATCTTGTACTAAATTGGTTAATGAGAATTAGAATATTCAGCACAGATTTATTCTGTTGTAATGGGAACTTCTCTCTCTTACTCTTGCTCTTGCCCTTGCCTCTCTTGCCTCTCTTGCCTGCTCAGAGCTGGGGCTGGCAGCTCCAAACAGAGCCCTGCACCCAGCCCTTTGCAATAACCCACAAGTTCCAAGACCTGGCTGCAGACATCTCTCGTCCCCGTCCATCCCAACCCTGCTACCAACCAACGCTCCGACAAACCATAAATCCAGGAGAGCTTTTCTTTAACTATGAATTCTTTGCTTTCATAAAATTCATATAAAAAATGGTGATAGCGATTAAAAATTGAGAGGTAAGGAAATAACTGTAGCAATAAATTAATTCAGGGACCCAAATGCGGTGCAAATTGCTCTCTGTTGGTTTGGTTTTAGAGTGTGGGGGTTTTATTTCTTCTGTTCTCAGATGAGGAAAATGACATACAAACAAGTGCAAAAGAATGTTTCATCAAACACAGACAATAAAGTACAATTGGAAATCAATTAAGATGTCTAGATACTTGCAAGACAATTTTTGCTGCATGATAGACTTCTAAGTTTATTCCGATATATTGAAATCTATAAAATATGTCATATTAACTTGGCTTCATAATTTCTTCATCTGTCCCAATTCTTAAACTTCTTTCCATCAAAGAGAATATTTAAAGTTTTCTGTGCCTTGTGTGTTTTTCCCCTCTTATATATTGTCAGAATTGTGAGGAAATATGTGATGAGAAGAGAAAAACTGCTTATTAGTCAGGTCTTATAACAAGACTTGTAAGAACTTACAAAGAAAAACATTTCTGTCATCTAATTTCTTTCAGAAATAATAATACTAAGAGCAGAAAAACACTCCATATCTGAAATGAGAATGGAATGTGATTGAAAAGCAATTTTTAATGTAAACAAGAGGTAGAAGTGAGATTATCTATTTTTTTTCTGTTTAAGAGCTAGACTTGTGGTCAAAACTAGTCATTAGATTAACTTTCTAGTATAGCAACCTACTGTTGGAGCAAAATATCCTCTGCAGATACTCTGCAGATACCCTCCTAAACACAAAAGCTTGGATGACAAGGTGTAAACTTGTAGTGAAAATGAAAGGAAGTATAATTACCACATCAAAGTCTTTAGAGTAATTCATTTGGACAGTGGAAATTCATGGTATCTTTCCTATGGGTTTGGTCACCTTGTTACCATTTGAAGTTTTTACTTATAAAATGTGAAATATTCTCTGATGTTATTTATAAGAACCACATAATTCAGTTATTTTGAAAGAAAAATTTTAAAAAAAAGCATTTTAGAGAGAGATGACACCACAGTAATTGCTTTCTATGGCATTTTTAATAACTATACCTGTTAAGTACAAATTAAATCAAGCTTTATAAGAACCCAGGTATTCAAGTGTACCATTGCAAATAGAATTGAAAGTCCCGAGATATTTTCCAAAAGTTGTCTGAAGGAATGGCTATATAGTTACCAGGACATTACATATCCCCTGATATCTAAAGACAGGCTTCTGCTCTTCCAGACTGATGAAGAAATTAATGCATCATTCACTGTACTCATGTGTGATGGCAAAATTAAGGGCTGCCTTTGTTTGTGGCACAATCAAAAATTGAACCTCTAAAAGAGTTCATTAAGCTTTTCTCTTCTTAAGGGTTTTTCTTAAGCATAACAGGAAACTGTATTACAGTGATTTGTTTCCAAAATTTTACACAGATTTTAAAAAGTATGCTGGATTTAGGGGAGGTAACTTAATTGAAGACGTAGTTGAAAATATTCATATTTCTAAAAAATGCATCACCATAACTATTAAGTTCTGGGGTAGACAACTGAGTATAAACTTTTGTGGAAGAGGCAGAGTGAAATGAAAATGCATTTCTAATCTCCTTCTATCAAATAGTTTTGATCCTTTCTGCAGACATCTGAAAACAAGCAATGTCTGGGATTATTCCCAGTTGCAATCATAAACACAACTGTAAATACTTCTAGGGCAGCCTCCTTGACTGGCTACCAGGAAACCACCACATGCCTTTTAAAATCTTAGTTTAATGTATGAAACATTAATAAAGGAAAATCAAATTACTATGACAAAATATTGAGTACTCCTTCATATCCATTGATTTTTAAAATTATATTTTAATGCCAGTTCTGATAGGAGACACACTTCAGTGCTATCTGTGAATATGGGAAGGACAAATCTGCAGCCAGGCACACAAAGAAAAGAAATTCTGGTGTCTCTGTTCAGGAGTACAACTTAAACAGATGATTATAACGGTATAAAAAGAGATAAAAATTCAACAACGATAACACCATCAAGAAGGAAATGTAAAGTTGACCTTGAAAGAGCTGTTACAAAAATAAAACAAAACCAAAAATTGTGCTTATTGCTCTGCACCTGGAGCCTGCTTGGAGCTTTGGTAGACTGTCAAGCTGAGAGTTCTAGAAATTCTTCTGACTCTATTTATTTTGTCTTTTCTTTGGCCATCAAAGCATTTGAGTCTATATACAAAATATATTAATTTATATATTTATATATACAATTTATATATATAAATAACATCTGATGTGGATCAGAGCCACTGTGTGCATTCATTTGTGGGATTAAAACCCAGCCTTGCTTTTAAGAGTACCAAAGTGACAACACTCTAAGCTATTAGGTGAAAAAATTGTGCAGTCCTCAGAGAAGAGTTTATTTTTTTTAAAGGAATGTATAAAGAAAGAAAATTAAAATTCTTTTCTTAGCTCCTCATAAAGTATTGCCATAAAAATACTCAAAATGTGTTTTCACTAGCAAAATGAGAGCTTTACTGGATTTTTAGAGTACTTTGACACTCTGCTCAGTTTACTCATAAAACAGTTTCAATGCATCTTTAATACATTCAGCATTATTGATTTCTACAAAATATTCTCTGTCAGATAGTTTGAGTTATAGTTGAATACCAACACTGGAATTCTCCAGGGTCACAGAGATAAATTGTACACTGGAAATAGAAGAACAAGTAATTGTGTATCTTTATTGGTAACTCCAGTAAACCCAACATCTTGAGGCAGCCGAGCCAGCATTTATTTCATATGGGTTCAACTTCTGAATAAATAGAATTTTTCTTCTGTTGTGTTAGGGAGCTTGTTTTTTTTTTTTTTGTTCACTTTTTGTTCTTGTTAATTATTATAAATAACAGCAGTATAGTTGAAACTTTGAGATAATCTGACCTTGCTAATATTTATACATAAATTTTTTTAGCATTTTTTTCATGGAAATTACTTTTTTTTTTTTACTTTAATATTAGCAGTTTCAAATAGTGAAATATATTATAGTAGAAGAACAATGGTTAGGATAGTTCTACTCAGAACAACATGGCTTTGTTTTGAACTGTTAGAGACAAGGCTGTTCAATCCAGATATATTTAAATCATGACAATAAAAGGATGTAGGGCCTGTGTTTACAATAGTTGAACTTGACTGAGGTTCAGCAGATAGTTTCATGATTCTTTGATATAAAAAATACAGATAAAACATGTCAACAGAAGCCTCAGAAAACCCAACATGGTTGCTAGTTAAGAAAGGAGTCTAATTCTGTGGATCAGCTGAAAACAGCTTTAGAGATTAGAAAGAGGATAAAAGCATACAAACCATAGATTTAGAAACTAATAAAAAAAATTCTAAAGTACAACTTTAAGAAAATTACATGTCTAAGAAAATTCTGATGCACATAAGGAGTCATGGAAAGATAGAGCCACGTTTGACCATTATCATCATACTTTTAGCAAAATACTGAGATGCTTGATGACTCGTAGACTCCTTCCAAGTCTTTTCCAGTTCATTGAAGAAAACTAGCTATGTCAGTCTTAGGATCTGGATCAACGCTGGAAGAATGAACATAACACCCAAAAGATACTATAATGAATAACAACTTTAAGAGTGTTATGGAGATTTCAAGGGTGTAATGAAGCTTTTTAGTAATAGAGATGATGAGAAGATTTGGGCTTTGAGCATCCAGTGTTAGCATCCTTATATCTAGACTAGCAATAACAGCTGTTTATAATTTGATTATTCTGTAAAAAACATTAATCACACTAAAAACTAATCCCAGACAATGCATAGAATGTGCTATCTTTTTGCTTATAAGAATTTTAGTGCAATTTTTTCTTATTAATGTTTTCTGCTTGTTCCTCTTGTAAAAATTTTCCTAAAGACTTTTTTTATTGTTCAGCTGAAATGATGATACTGATTTATCTTATACTAATAAGTGTAATTCAGTTTTAGTGAGACATGAAGATTTATCTGTTAAATGTAACACACTGTTGATCAAGACCTTGCCCCTCATCTATTTCCCTTTACAAACATCTTTTTAACCAAATACTGGATAATGTCTCACCAGGTATATCCACAAAGAGCATTTTGAGTGAGTTTTGCTAAATCCATCTGCTGCATTCCTACCATGCAGTTCCAAAACTTTCTCTCTTGTGTTTGTACGTGGGAATGCTACCAATTTTAATACACTAAGCCAACCTGAATGCAAGAAAATATTCATTTTTCTTCTACAGATAATAGATCATAGAATCAAAACCCTAGGTTGGAAGGGACCTTGTAGATACAATTATAATATATATATATATTCTGCTGTGGTCAGGGATCCTTTCCACTAGACCAGGTTGCTCAGAGTTCCATCCAGCCTGGCCTCTGAACTCTTCCAGGGAAGAGGCAGCCACAGCTTCTGTGGGAAACGTGTGTCTGGGACTCAGCACCCTCACAGGGAAGAATTTCTTCCTAATCTCTGACTTAATCCTACTCTCTGTCAGTCTGAAGCTGTTGTCCCTTATCCTGTCACTCCAGACCCTTGTAAATATTCTCTTTCAATCTTTCCCTTGGGCTCCCTTCAGGCACTGGAAGGTCACAATTAGGTCACCCCAAAGCCTTCTCTTTTCCAGGCAGAACAACCCCAGCTCTCCCAGCCTTTCCCCCCAGCAGAGCTGCTCCATCCCTGTGCTCCCCTCGGTGCCTCCTGTGGCCTGGCTCCAGCAGGTCCCTGTCCTTGCTGTGCTGGGAGCCCAGAGCTGGTGCAGCCCTGCAGGTTGGGATGGATTCCTTTAGTGTGTCTACCTGCATGTTCACACAGACAAACATGTCTATGTTCACATATTTCTATTCATTTCCTAACTGGCAAAAAAAAAAAAAAAAAAAAAAAAGGTCCTACTATGCTTTCAATTGCTTGTAAATCTGTCACACTGCTTCAACAAGCTTAATATTGACTTGTTTGCTTGACTTTATTGACTTGTTCCTGCAGCAGTCCTTTTTTTCTAATAAGATATAGTTCCTTTCAGATTACTTTACATCACATTTCAAAAATAGCCCGATGAGATAAGTCAGCATTGTTGGAGATGTAGCTGAACGTATGCCACATATTACACACACCATATGTCACCATTACACACACACACACACACACACACACAGACACACATATATATACACATACATACATATATATATATATACACACATATATAAGTATATTAGATTTTGTTATTCTTACTCAGTTTTACTGGAAAGAAAGCATAGCTTATGACAAAATTGATCTGACATGTGAAGGATGAACAGAGGTACATGATCTGACATCTACAAGATTACAATGAAAAAGTCAATGACTTCCTTTTAAACTCATTTTGAATACTATTAATCTTACAAAGAAATTATATTCTTCCAAATGTATTTTTTAGTTCAGTATCTCTAACTTCTCTGCAAGACTTACTCATGGCAATGGCTGTCTTCATAGGCCTGGACTACAAATCCATTTAAGGAAAATGAAAGCTCAGGTTTTAAGGTCTGTTTCATCTGGGTTGTTGTGTTTTTTTGGGGGGGATTTTTGTGAGGTTTTTTTTTTTTTTTACCTTTCTAAATATGCTCTTCAAGCTTTCTCTCATGACTAATATTCTTACTAGCATTGTAATTGATCTCCTGTTAATTTTTCTCTTTGTGCATTTCAGGCACACTCCATTAGCTCATTCTTCTTAAGCTTGATAAAACTTTTCCCTGTGCTAAACTGCTAGCTCTTTTAAGACTTATTTTCATACAAAAATAATACCAATATAATTATATGGATATAGTTAACACAGTACAGTTCCTTCAAATTGGCACAGCTGTTCTGTTATACATTTAAGCCAACAGAGATGTTTCTTTAGGCACTGCTATGTAACAAATTCTACACATAATTTTATATTACTGGTTTTACTGGAAAATGAACAGTTTCTGTAGAAAATTGTATCCTTAACCAATTTAATTATGCTGGAATGAAATCTAATAATAGACATCTATTTTTTTGGCTTCAATTCTGCAATAAACAAAAGATCAAGCTCTATATTTGATTACACAAAGGACTATATCCATAAAAATGAAATTATTAGCATCATGGGAAAAAGTATTCTCATCAAAGAGAGTGAATGGGCCCAGCCTTCTGCTATTATGAAATGTAGCCTTTCCATAGCAGTGTATAGAGAGGTTTAATTTTATACCTCTGCAGTGCTAAATGACAGTGTTTAGCATCTTATTACAGCAAAGATGAGCATGATTAATACTTCTGCACAGAAAGGAGACCATGCCAGCATCACACTTCACACTGAGTAATGAGTTCCCCTTTGAGTGTGAGGCAGAATTTCCTTGTATGTTATGTGGGAGTCTTGGAAGATTCCACTGAGGGCAATCAGGGAAGCCCCTCTGCCTCTTATGAAGCCCACTGTTTCTTTTTAATAACAAAGGAAAAACTTACTTTTTAATTTTTTTTTACAATATATATATTCACAGTGGTGATATATTTTTTCTGTACAATGTCTAAACATGTTTTCTTCTAAAAAATGCTTCATTCAAATAATATTGAGAGTTTAGTACATATTTGATTGTGTTCAGCTTTCAAATTTATTAGGAGACTAATTTAAACTGCTAATCAATTGTTTTGTTCATTACAGAAAATAATGAGTTTATTACAGAATCTCTAAAGCAACTAGAGTGCTTGGAAGAATTACTCTTTGGATATATTTACATAAAATAACTACTAAAATGATTCTTTGCTCTATTATTGATCCTAGTAGTATTATGTTTTTGTGAGGCATTTAAAAATAAATGAATATAAAAAATATCAGAAATTAAGGTTTAAAGAATGTCAGTTGACATTCTGAAGTATATTAAAGCATTACATTATATCCCCTTGCTATGCTTTACTAGAGAAAACAAAATATTACAAAAATATTCACATAACACAGTTGTTAGCAGGAGCTTAGTAGGAAAGAAATATTTGTCTTCCTGAATGGATTTAATTGCAAGTCATGAGCATAACTCATGACTGGTAAAAAAAAATGAAATGCTTTTATTTTTCTAATGCTTTTGAAAGATTTCATTTTGTAACTTCTTCTTATTGTTAAGTACCTTTAAGAATTCAGTAAAATAAAGAAAACTTCAATATATTAAGACTGAAATTAAATTACATTATTCAGATTCAAAGCCCAAACATATAAAATTCAAATACCAGTCCATTTATACTGTGAGTTCACAAATCCCAGACACAGAACAGAGGACCTTGGGACCTGTGTGTTTTAGTCAAAAATTATCCCTGAAATTTAAAATCCCTTATGGAAGCATTACTTATCCAGGAATCCAACCGGGTTTCTTGACAGGAGTGGGATTACAAGCTAAGGGTTTGTAAAGGTGTTACCTGAGCAATCTGAAGACACAGTTTTAAGTTTTAATCTTCTTAGTTTAGACAAGAAAATCAACTGCCCATCAAATTTTATGGTGCTTTTAATTTAGTTTATTTTACTTCCCTAAAGCATGAAATTAAAAAGGGAACAAGTGAAACTCAACTTCTCTCTTGTTTATGGGATTTTTTTTTTTTTGCATTTTTTATGGTAACATAAAGAGAAGCAAATAGGATAAAAGAAGTCCATGACTGTTTCCATGGCTGTCATGAGCAAGTAGTGCAATGATTTCAAGAAGCGAGGTAAGAGATGTTCTTCATGCAGGTGTGGATCAAGGCAGTGCACACACTGCACTGCACACGTGCTCTTGTGGCTGTGCACCTCATAATATGGAAATATATGGAATGGCAAACTCATCTGCAGAATTTTATGTCTTATGGAATCAAATTCTCTTCCTGAGCACAGTAGCAAGAATTTTGACCTGAGAAACATGTAAATGTGCTTTGCCATTTGCCCTTGCAGGGAGATATATAGCAAACGCAGCACAGGATTTTGTTATTGCAAAAGAAAAACATGGTAAGGGTTTATACTTCTTTTCACCTGTTGATAAAGAATTTTTAATTTCTTCATGATCCACTCTTATTGTGAGTTCTTTATTTCTCACACATATAAAACTCTTCAAGACCAGTTGTAATGCAAACTAGCAAGGGCTCATAATTCATATCACATAGCAGTGTTTTCAAACTTTGTGTAGTTTGCAGTAAAATCCAAGAGCTGAGGGTTCATCCATCACCTGTTTAATTGCCTGTAACAAACATTCAGGCAGCAAGAGGGAGAAAGTGAAGGGAGGGAGTATATCATCAACATAAGCTGCAATCAGACTGTTCTGTTATCTTTGTCTAATACAGTGCTGTCCATTCCTGTACTCAGGAGCAGGTTGGGAAAAGAAAAACCCATGACTGCTGTGATTTTTTTCCATATAGATACTCTTGAAGTTTGTATATTTTATACTTTTATGACACCCCACCTGCAATGTTATATTGAGCACAGCAAGGACAGGGACCTGCTGGAGCCAGGCCAGAGGAGGCACCGAGGGGAGCAGAGGGATGGAGCAGCTCTGCTGGGGGGAAAGGCTGGGACAGCTGGGATTGTTCAGCCTGGAAAAGAGAAGGCTTTGGGGTGAGCTAATTGTGGCCTTCCAGTGCCTGAAAGGAGCCCAAGGGAAAGACTGAAAGAGAATATTTACACGGGTCTGGAGTGACAGGACAAGGACAGCTTAAAACTGAGAGAGAGTAGGGTTAGATTAAGGTTAGGAAGAAATTCTTCCCTGTGAGGGTGCTGAGGTTTCCTATAGAAGCTGTGGCTGCCCCATCCCTGAAATGTTTAAGGCCAGGTTGGATGGGGCTCTGAGCAACCTGGGATAGTGGAAGGTGTCCCTGCTCATGGCAACAGAGTTGTGACAGCCTTAAGTCTCCTTCCAAGCATTCTGTGATGCTACGAAGTACAGAATTTTATAACTGCTCTGTTTTGCTTGCAGTATTTCTCTTCCTTTAGGAATGTAAAGAATGTAAAGAATGATGTTGAAATAATGATGCTTGCAAGCACATCACACATTTTTAATGATTACTTAAGGAATTGCTGTGGAGTATTCAAGATGATGGACATGAACTAAAGATCATGGTGAGGACTGACTAGCCTTAAAGGTTGTCTGTTTGCTAGGATGAATAGTTTGCATTATTTCTATGTTTTCCCAAAGGGACTGACAGAAAGAAATTTCTGTATGGAAATTCAAGTTCTCAGGGGTACCTTAGGAACTCCAGGGAATTTTCAATCAGTTTTCATCATAGTTGTATCTCTGGAGAACTGTGTGCAAATATAAATCCCTGGAAACAACCCACACCGTTTTTCATTGTTCTGTTCTATTGTGATAAGAAAATGATATATTTGCCAGCATAGAAATCTCAGAGGTCAGTAAAAGCAAACAACAAGAAGAAAAAAACAAACAACCTCCCATTTAATTAAAAGAGTAGACAACTCAAAAAACATTGCTTCTAAAATAATTACTACTTTCAAGAAACTTCTGTCAACTTTCAGTATATAAGTGTGTTCCTTAAATGAAATTGAAAACACTGGAATTGAGAACTGACAGATATCAATCTTTTTGAATCACTAGAACTTTCACCTTTGAAGTTCAGCACTCCAGTTTTTCTGAGAGAAAGAACAGTCCTTGAGATAGCAATCATAATTAATGGTGCAGTAATCAAGTTGACACTGAAGGTTTTCTGTAATGTTTTTATCTTGAAATCATATCATAGAAACTCAGATATTAATTGCCATTATTTAAATATGAATTAAGCATGAAAGCTTCCAAATACTGATGAAAATTTGAAATTAAACAAAGCTTGTATCTTTTATGTGTGTTATGAACCACAAGTCTATAAAACTAGAAGTGATATAAAACAAGAAGTCTATTTAAAAGTATTGACTGTCCATCAATTGAACTATTGATTTCTAGATATTCTAGCAGGTCATTTCCACAGCTGGAGAAAATGACATCTTTCAGACCAATTCCCTTTTTCATACTTTTGGACCAATTCCCTTTTTTATATTTTCCCTGCCTAGACTTTATTTCTTATATGAACACTCTTTATTTAAAACAACAAAAACAAAAAAATCTGTCCAGCAATCCACTTCTCCTAAGACTATCTGCAATGTATAAAACTTCCAAAAAAACTTGCTACTAAATATGTAAATTTATAGCAAATAGGATTTTTACTATCTGCTTATGGTTAGATGTTTGTTATGTTTTTTGAAGTTTATTACTGGGACTGTAATAAAATGTTTCAATCTTCTATATTTGATGACATAAAACTCTAAGATAAAAGTTTTCCTTAACAGCTTTTATGTGAAAAAAACAAGATCGTTCCTTTCAGAAATAAGGTCTTTCAGTTTTGAAAATATTTGTTCAGAAAAAATATAAATGAGCAACTCTGATACAGCCAGGACTAACATAAAGATATGATTTAATTCTAAATATTACCATTCTTTGGTAGGGATGTAACTGCAATATAACTGTAATAAAAAGACTGAAAATATTCTAGAATGAAAGGAAGCAAGTGAAAATTTGTTCTTTCTTTCTCTGATTCCTCTTTGGATGTGTAAATGTGAAATTTTATTTTTTCATTCTTTGAAGCAGACAGATTGCCTAGCTACCTGCTTTTGGCACTTTTCTGTTTGATCTTATATGGAAAAAAAATAGAATAAATTGACATAAATTCTAAATTAGTATTTTCAGAATCTTGTACTCCCACCATATACCCAAAGATTGTAATCTACTGGCATTATTTCTCCTTTACAATACTACCTGAAAGCATTCTTTTCTTAAGAAAGAAGATAATTGGCCATGAGAATGGGTTCTATATCTACTCCAGCTTAGGCTTTTGTGGGGCTGGAAGGGAATTTCTGCTCCAACACCTGGAACACCTCCTCTCCCTCTTCATTCCTACTTTGTACTATCACAGTTCACATAACACCACTCTCTGCCAGTTCCCTTATGCCTAATTCTACAGGCACACAGACATCAAGGATATAGAGTCTCAATAATATTTGTTTAGAATCAGGTGAACCTCCACAACACTAAGAACTGTTCCTCAGTTAATATCAAAACTGCAGGTAACATTTATATTCTGGGAAGTTAGCAATGACATAACCTTTTCACTCTTAGAGAGTCTTTTAGCATGAAAAACAAAAAAACCTATGCATGTGTATGTTTGCATTTTAACAAGCTCCTATATGTGGTATATTCAGTATGGATGTGTGCAAATACCAGGTCAAGAAAAATACATGGCAGCACATGATGCCACTAGAAAATAGTAATCATCCCTTTCCACAGTCTTCAGGCAGAAAATACAGTAATTCAAATTCAATTTTTCCTCTTTTTTTTTTCCTTAATTTAAAAATCTTTATTCTACCTTTCCATTTTCCCTTTATATTTGTATGCAAGTGCTCAAGCCTGCAGGATCAGCTTTACAAACAACAATTGTCCTGCACAAGTTATCACAAGGTTGTATTTACTTGCTCTTTTTGCTCCCTGAAAAGTAATATATGTCATAATCCAAAAAGAGGAATCCTGCCTGTGAAAGACTATTCTGGATTTGTTCATACTGAAGTTCCAAAGAATCCTATCAGTAACTGAGAGTTTTCGTTTACTTACTCAATTGGGAAACACTTGTATTTGTGTTCAATAAAATATGAATAAAACTTGAATTCAATAAAATATGGTCAGATTTTCTTAAGCATAAGAGCAGAATGAAGAACTCTTGACTGGGCTGGCTGAACAGGCAAACAAGCATTTAAAATTTCTATGCTGGAGTGAAGTTTGGCTGGCAATGATTCATGGGGTCTTGTTATCATTCAGACTATCTCAGAAATTTCATATCTAAATGCTTACATACCTTGCCTGAATATATGGATAGGAGTCTAAAAATAGATGCACCTATAATAGCTAGTAATGCCTGTAACTGCATTTGCAATTAAAACAGTTTTTCTAATGATATTTACCCTGCTTTCATTTTTTTTTTGCTGCATCTCATTGTGTAACTGCAAAGAGCTCCTGTGACTGCTGCCTGCTACTCTGAACATCTAAGCTGCAACATTTGCCTATCATTATCTCGTCTTGATTTTCCAATTAGTCTCTTCTCTTGACAGCTTAATGCCTTGTTTTACCTACATCCTCAAAAAAAAAACCAAAAAAAAACTGTGGTGTGCCTCTGGTATTTCAGAGTACATAACTCTGGGATTTACCCAGAGAAGGATTTTATCACACCTTAGGTATTAACAATTTTCATGACCATGATATGTAGAATCAGAAAGTATGAAAATCCAAACCTTCAGACTAACTCCTCTACTATTTCAGATGAGATGGGTTAGGAATATTCACACTTACATAGATAGATGCCATCTCTACTCTATTAGTTACCCAGCATCCCCAAGCTGGGTATTATCTTCATGTACCTTAAATTATTTCATTTATTTCTCTGTAGCTGCGTAGTCTCTCATTGTATATTCCATAAAATCCACATTGTAAGCCACCTGAGGTGAAGTTTGTTTTTATTTTTTCTTTGTCTGTTTGAACAATTCTTGGCATAACATGCCTTTAAACCTGGTTTGCAGTTCTTTTGTGTCATCACAGGAAAAATCAAATTCCTTCCTATACCGTTTGAACAGGAAACAGCATTTCCCACCACTTGGGAATTTTCTGATGTTGTGTTTGAAACTAGGACATATTTTAGGAATTTATTAATTTCACTGCCTTTTTGAAGCAACAAAGTTCCTTCTCATTGTTGCTTCGTGCACTCATCTGTTTAAGTTAATGTGACATAAAATTTTCCTCAATTTATTAAAGACTTCTAGACCTTACCAGATGCAATACACTAAATGTGAACAGTTGCTTACTGTTGATAATTTAGGGACAGTTTAAAGTGTTCAGACACCTACAACTCTTTTTGGCTCCTAACTTCTCATTGATTTTCACATCAGACACTTCATTCACAATCGACATTGCTCATAGTTAAATATCCTGTTCTTCTGCCAGCATGGATTTAAGTTGAGTTAGTTCTTTTGTGTCAAGTGACTAGATATGATGGGGAGGTGGAGCAGGGGGTGGTGACAAATGGTGTCCCTCTAATCCAGGTGGATAATCCATCTGCATGCAGCCCAGCCCAAGTTGCCATCACAATTAAGGTCCCTCAGATGAAGGTTAAATGGATGCCAGTATTTTTCACAGCCATCTGTCAAGGCTCTCTTTAAAACAAAATAATAATAAAAAAAACAACAACCAACCAACTAACCAACCAAACAAACAAAACCACATATAACCCACCCCCCCCACCCCCAACATAAAGGGTTTGATTTGTATATCCCCATTAAATTTCACACAGTAAGAACACATCAGCTTTGCAATGTGCTACTGAGAGCAGGGTGATATTTCCCTGGAAGTGCTTGGACCCAGCTCCATACCCAGATATGTATAATCAACCTTTGGTGTTAGTGATGTCTGATAACTAAATTAAGGTGCTGGCTGGATGACCTGAGTGCAGCCCATCCCAAGATAGTCAGTGCAAAGTTCTTATGTAGATCACTTCCATGTGCCTTTTCAACAAACTTATTAATAGAAGAAAAGAAGTTATAAAGTCCAAAGTGGTTAGGCATTTGCATAGCATCCTTATAATCTGGAAAGATACAGATTCACCTACGCATCTTGAAACTGCTATTTTAAAATAATGTCTGAATTTAGCCTGACAAAAAATTCAAAAATAAAAGCAATAGGCTTTTCTGTTAAAAGTTAAAAAGGTCTTCTACCAATTATTTTACCAGTTGCATTCTCAAATTAGGCAAGTTAATGTTCTGCATTTTATGATCATCTCTATTGGCCAAGGTGAGTTTCCATAATATTGATTAGTAATATGAAGGCACCTACATCTGTGAGACCTTTACTAAATGTTAGAAATGGTGCTATTCCAGAAACAAAAACAAACAAACAAAAAAAAAAACCAAAACAAAACAAAAAAAAACCACAAAAAACAAGAAACCTATTTTCTTATTAAGGAACTAAATTTGAATGTAACTAACTATATCTGGAAGCAAAAAAAAAAAAGTTTTTTACTTCAGTGTTGCACTGGCTTTAAAAGCTGGTGTCATACAATAAAAACTTAGAGCTAAGTGCAACAGCACCCATCTAGACTGTAAGCTGACGAATTCTATGGATTCATAGAATCCTAGAGTAGTTGAAAGGGTCCCTTAAAAGTTATCTTGTCCAATCCTGGTGCAATAAGCAGGGCTACTCAGAGCCTTTCCAATCTTACCTTGAATGTTCCCAGAGATGGGATATCTCTGGATGAATATCTCTGAGCAATCTGCTACAGTATTGTACCATGCTCATTGCAAGGAAGATTCAGTCTTCTATCTCATCTGAATCTACCCTATTTTGGTTTAAAAACATCACCCCTTGTCCTGTCACAGCAGGCCATTTTTGTAGCCTCCTCTGGACTGGCTCCACAGGTCCATGTCTTTCAAGTGCTGCAGACTCCAAACCTAACCAATGGATGCCAGGTGGAGTCTAACCAGACAAGAGGTAATTGATCATGACTTCAAAGATTAAAATCTGAGGTGAGGAGAATTTCTTCAATTTATATCCTTCTTATGCAGGACCAGAAAAAAAGTGACTAGTGAGATATGTTGGTGCTATACATGTAAGATTTTAGCTCACTTCCTCGTTCAAGTACCACATTATTTCCCTTTTCCCCCCTTTTATCTTCCCTCAGCTGTCATTGATGTGGTCTATAGATTGGAGGAGAACCAGATAGTCACTGGATATTTTAAACTAAATCCTTCAGGTTGACTTAAGCTAGGTTTTCTCCTGTAAGCATGCCTCACAGAAATCTGCTCATATTCATCTAATTGCATTGTGGTTGTCCCAGTCTTTTTCTTCAGCTGCATTGAAATTCAATCCTTTGGTTATGGATTCTTAAGTTATGAAGTTATTTTTTTTTTTTATGCATACTTCTGATTTTTTAAACTCTTTATCTTATTAGATATATCCCTCCTAGCTACTTCCCCCAGTGCAGTCAACTTGATAACCCCCTGGTCTGGAACTCATCTAGATCTTACCACTTACTTATTTCCTAATTGTTTTCATGCTTCATGAAATGGGCTAGAAAGCAGGGAAAAAAAAAAGAACACAAAAAAGAACAAAAACAAACAAAAAAAACCCCAAAAAACAAAAAATAAAGCCACCCAAAAAAACCCAATTACACTATCTAAGTGAATCTGCTTGGGAAAAACCTAAGTACTCTTGAAAGTCCAGTCCAGTGGACTTTCAATGTCAGTGGTCCAGTACCCATCTGGACCACTGAATTGCCATGCAGAAGGGGCAGTGTGGTGACAGTGTTAACCTTCTCTTTCAGAAAGGCTTCTGAGAAATTGAATTTCTCCACTGCCTTACCAAAAATTGATATATACTTGTTCATCTTTACTCATGAGACAAACTACTGTTTTGCTGTTAGATATATTCTTTTTATTCCTTACAGGAAAGCTTTCCCCAGGGGGATTTTAACAGAAAAAATATTTAACTGAGGATTTATCTTTTTATTAAAGCAAACTAAAATATTTCAGTTTAAGACTTATTTGGCTTGGATAGCAAATAAAAATTATTATTTTAATTGTCATTATTAAACACTGAGAACTGTCTTCTACCTCTCTTTTCTCTCTTGAAAAATCCACTGCAAGCTGCTGGCTCTGCGGCTTGGGAGGATATTGAATTAAACATAAATTGGATAAAATTTTATTTTATTAAAACTATCTGGTTTTCAGGTCCAAGATAACAGGGTAAAATGTTGTGGTTTCTTTAAAATCTTTATTTTGTGTAAAGACTGGCTCATACTCATATTTTTCAAACTTGATTAATAGAATATAATCAGTGGGAACAAAATAATAAACAGAATTAAAGACCTCACAAAGCTGAACAAATAGAAACAAACCCACTGAGTCAGATGTCTAGTTTATGTTCAACACTAATAATTTTCATATACTGATTGTTCACCTTTCAATGAATTGTTGCAGGCAAATCTAATACTTTAAAGAAGATATATCCTGTTTAGTGAACCCTTATCTTCTTCTGACATGGAACACATTTCTATAGATTGCACTGTTGAAGCCAAGTAATTGGATAATCATTTTTACCACACACAGACTAGAAATCCTTTTACATTAGGAAAAAAAAAAAATCCAAATAATCTCTCTTGGGTTTTTGAAGCACATATGGAAATTAAACTGCAAAACTATGTAGGTGAGTGAAGAACTATCAGTGAGCAATATTACTAAATATGGTCTAAAGTATTTAACTGTCAGAGGTAGTAATTTATAAGCCAGAACTGTAGACGTTTTCCTGATAGATCTGAGGGGCATGTTAATGGAGCACAATGAAGACAGATAGCTCCATTCTAATGCCATCCAGCAGACAGCCGCCTCATGAAATGCATCTCTGCCAGTGCCCATCAATCTCACCCTGTTGGCCGCTTGGATTAGACACAGAAAAAGTACTCCTGTGAATCTTTAAAAGGCTGTTTCTGTCTTTTGGGAAGTTGTTTAATGTTGTTTTCATTTTATGGATTTGGCTGGACTTTAATGCAGACAGGAGCCTGAAGACCTACCCTTATAAAATCCTGTGAAAATAGACAGAAACATAAATTGCATCTTTAATGGTTTACCCACTTGAGCTTGCCCTGCTTTATAGCGTGTACTGTTGTATTGTTTTTGAATCAGATATGTGAGTTTATTAATAAATAAGAGAAATTTAACAATTTGATAAGGTTTAGCTATAAATATGCAAAGCTGAACTTTATATGGCCATGTTCCTCCCATTGTTGCAGTCTATCATTTGGAAATGTTTAAAACTCAGTGGCTTTATAAAAAAAAAAGGGATTACGTCAGTTAATTTTACATTTCTTTCCTTTTCAGTGATTTGTAACAGTGAGACTTCATATCAAGCTGCTTGCAAAGAGCTTAGTCCAGCTCTCTTCCTTGGAACTGTGCTGAACTCAGCAGTGTGGTACTAAGTGCCATTAAACATGGTGACTCCTAAGTCACAAAAATAAGTTTTTTTGTGACATTAATAAAAAAGAGGAGCCTTACAGCTTAAGAGCTTTAAATAACATTCATGAATTTTAACAGAATTTGGGCAAAATTTTTCTGTTTTCTGCCTTATGTTTAATATCTTTAAATATGTGGATCTATTTCTTCTAGTATCTTTCATCTTCATCACTTCCAGCTTTTTGACACGTTTCTTCTTCTTTCACATACAAGTGAAGCTTTCCCTGGACACGTCTGTGTAATGGGCAAGGAGAGGTACTAGCAAGCTTGTGAGCCAGGGCTAACCTAAAGTATCATCAACTTGTAAAAATGCTGGTCACTAACAGAAATGGTGCTTTGAGCATTGCAGGTCAATTATTTTTCCTTATTCACAAAGGAATTCACAAAGGAATTCACAAAGGACTCCATAAGGCCACAAGGATATAAATTACTTTCCCTTTGTTAGTTTTTCAAATAACCTGCATCTACACAACCAATTTACACTCTCAAATTCCTAAAAATTATGAAAATTTTGTATGATAAAGCTCTCTAATTTTCTTTATTCTGAAGACAGCATTAGAGCTTGGACTCTCCAAGCCAAAATGCTGGTAACAGTGATCGGCAACAAAATTTTGGTAACGTACATGTTGAAATTTAAGTGAAAATAAAACTGTCTTGAAGTGGACTGTGTTGTACTCAACTATGGTCACCCGAAAGTCAGCAAAATAATTATTGATATTTTTAAATTTGCACAGTAAGTGCTCACAGAAAACCCTGTTTCTTCAGAAAACACTGAGAATAACTTTATTCTTCAGAAAAAGGATACAAAGCCTTCTGCATTGCAGATAATTTTGATGCTCAGTTGTCACAAACAGCAAAAAAGCTGCATGCAGTATTTTATTTCTTTTGCTTTAAAATGCCATGAAGAATACATATCAGCAATTGGTTATGAAGATGAGAAGACAGGAGATCTTGCTGGTCATCTGGATATATTTAACATGTGAGATACGCGAGGAGTTGTGATGATTGATTCTGTGCCAAGTTCAGAGCTTGATTTTCAAAAATACTATTAATAATTTATTAATAATAAATGTTCAATTTATTGATCATTTTGAAACAGGCTAACCCCAAGTTTATTCAGCCTTAGCAATTTTTTTTCCTTTTTCTCTGAGATGATTGATTTACTTAATGTGTGGTTTTTTTTCTGCTCTGATACTATGCATTACAGAGTTCTAGATGTGTGTATTTGTAATGTCATGAGTTAATATCATCGGCATGTTTTCCAATTTGATGTGTGAGGTTCAGTGTTTGGTGACTTCCTCGTCCACCTCCATTTTGCTCTAAATTAAAATGGTGGCTGTCATTTCAGTCTGAAATCCCAGCTTATTCCTAGAGAAATGTGGTGAGTTCATACATGTGGCAGTGTGATTGCTATAAGAAGAGTTGATCCAGAAAAAATGAGTGATGGTGCATGGAAAAAAAAAATAAAGAGATGTAACTCACCAGTCAGAACAAGAGCTATTTTTTTGGAGAAAATTAGGAAAAAAAAATGGGGTGGAATGGGGAGGAGTGGCGGGAAACCAGCAAAGTAGGAATTTGAAAATATCACCAATGTGATGATTACATCAGGAGAACCAACAGAAACAAGTCCTGCAGAGACACATGTCTGGGCAGCCTTGTTGGGTGGTAACCTACCTGTAATGTTATCTGTATGTCTCTTGTTCACAGAATTCTAAAAATAGACCAAATTCTAAAAATAGCAACAATTTAAATGGAACTGAATTTACTCAGTCTACACTGTCAGAATACATTTCACCCTGTGAGTGTCAGAAGTACTGCTCAGTAAGGTGATACATTCTTTGGCAGAGATATATAAATTATGGATTTGTACATTTTTAATTTTCTTTCCAAATGCAACAAGGTCCCTATTAGCATATCCTTTAATTACATGTTTAATATTAAGCAGGTGAGCAGAACCAGAAAAGAAATGAAACTGGAATATTTTATCTAGGGAAGGATAACTCTCATTCAGGTATGGAAACAGAGGGGAAATGAATTAAGACAGGGGATCTGCATAATTTATATTTCAGAAGATGAATATCAAGAGATTTGATTGCTGTTCCTAAAGAGTGTCCTTCAGGTAGTGAAGCAATTTTGCTTTGTGTGGGCTTCTCATGTTTCACCATAGTTGCTGAATATCCATCTCAGCATGTTCATCACCATGCTAAGGTGTTTAAAGGTTAGTACTTCTGCTTTGACAGGAATACCTAAGTCCCTCAAGTGCCTACTGAATTAGCTTTAATCTTATCTTTAGACCTGAAATTGATATTTTGAAACATTTTTTGGGAAACTGCTTATCAAGATATTTTCATGCTAAAGTGAAGAGTGCATTGTTACCTATTCCATGGAGAAGTAATGCAAAATCTTACAAGTTGCTGCAGAAAAGAATTGGGGTCTTCTGGTCATCTTTAATTTTCTCTGTATTTGTGTGCACATATGAATTAATAGTAAAAAAAATACTTCCAGATATTGAGAATTAATATGTTTATTTGCCAAATGTATAATTCCTTCCTCTTTATGAATATCACAAAATTCTAATTTATAGGAAAAAACAGAGAAATTTCCCCAGTCCCTCCTCCTTGTGTCAGTAATACAGGGCATCATTTGAAAAGGTTCAATATGAGATAACATTTGTGCATTTACTTGTGTTTTGAAAATATAACCCTCAAAGTTTTAAAATCCTTACTTTCTCTTTCCTTTTTCTTTATGGTTTTTGTTTTTTAATTAAGGATGGTGGTGTTTTTTTTTTACCTCAGTGAAATAAATGTGGGCTTGCCTCATTTTAGGATAGGTAGAATTTTACACTCCACCACAAGGACCGAACAAACCAACTGTATCATCCTTTTCCATTGGTCTGAAACCCAATTTTTTTCACTGGATTGAGATATTTGTCTTCAAATTGCATACAAATAAAGGGTGGCACTGGTCTTTTTATGAGTAAAATCACTTAATCTTTGCAACGGAGCACTTTTGCTGATATTCAAGGATTTCGCACCTATATTTTAGATGTAAAATCTAGATCAATATATTTTACCTGTATAAAATCTCTGGTCAGGTTATTACTAGGTCAGGTCCTGCCTGTGTAAAAAGTAATTTCCCCTCTTTTATTATAACTCTCTTAAAATACTTCAAGCCTGCAATAAGGTCTCCCCAAAGCTTTCTCTTTTCCAGGCTGAACAACCCCAGCTCTCTCAGCCTTTCCTCAGAGCAGAACTGCTCCATCCCTGATCCCCTTGGTGCCTCCCCTGGGAGGCCAGAGCTGGATGCAGCTCTGCAGTGAGGGGGGGGCTTCACGTGAGCAGAGCAGAGCTGAAGCATCACCTCCATGGATTTTCTGGCCACTCCTCTTTCAACACAGACCATATGCTAGTAGACAACCTTTGAAAAGCTGTTGGTGGTTGATGTTTCAAGATTTAAAACATGCATACACAGCAAAACATAAGCATTCACTGGGAGCCAAATCAGAGCCCAAGCTAGCTGGGCAAGCTATGCCAATATGCTGTATGCTGGTGTGTGTTTTAACAGAAAGAGTTCAGGTATCAGCAACTAGAAGGAAAAAAGAGTGTGTCCATGTTATTCATTCAGCAATGGAAGCTGGGCTGAGTATGAATAGATTTTATTAGGAGAAGAAGCACTCTCTAAAAATTATAATTAATATTGTAAAAGAAAAGAGTACATCTGAAAATTTAAGTTTATAACACAGGAAAAAAACATCAGATATTTCTAAAACTGCAGAAATAGGATTAGTACAGCAGGGTTCCATCTGTCTTGACATCTAAGCATCTGTTTCACAACTTAGTTTTCTGATATTAGTCAATCATAATTGTAATTGCAATTATCATCTGGTAGGTGGGAAACTGGTAGGTGGGATCCCATGGAAAGCAGCTCAGAAGTGCAAAAATACTCAGGAAAACTGGCAGGTTTTTAAAGACTGCATGCTCCAGTTACAACAGCAGCTTATCGCAATAGGCAGTAAAATAAGGAACTATATCAGGCTTGGCAAAACATACAACTCAAGTCAGAGCTCCCATGCAGAAAGGACAGAAGAAGAAATAAGTAAAAAGAAGGAATTTAGGAACGATGTTTGATTTTGTGACTGGAGACACATATAAGGCTGCCTTTGTCTTTATCTTCATCAACAGGATCCTCTCTGCCTAGAAGGAAGGTTGGAGTAGGAGGAGAACAACCTGGAGTGGATAAGGATCAAGCCAAGAACTGCTTCTGAGAACTCGGAAGCATAGTAGGGTTTGAGTTGGAAGAGACTTTAAAGCTCATCTAGTTCCAACCCCTCTGCCATGGTCAGGAACATCATCCACAAGACCAGGCTGGTCAGAGCCACATCCAGCTGGTCTTGGAACTCAGACTCAATCCATAGAAGTCCACAGAAGGGACCTGAATGCACCACAGCCAAATACCCAATTGCCTTGCCAGTCTTGCCACCTTTGATAGGTCAGAGTAACTGGAGATGACAAGAAAAGAGCTAAGGACTGGAACAAAGCATATCTTGTACATTTTCCAAAAAATCCAAAATGATGACCCAGTGAAATGCAACCAGGCCAGCTTCACATCCATCCCTGAGAAAAATACTGAGGGAATCTCCTTGGGGAATATTTCTCACCATATGTGGATGGCACAGAGTGGCAACAATCAACAAGGATGGACCCAGTAAAAATCATTCCTGACCAAGATGATTGCTTTCTGGGATATAATGACTGGATTTGTGGATAAGGAGGAATGCAATGGGTATCAGTTACTGTTATTTTTACAAAACTTTTGACACTATCTCTTGGTATATCCTTGTATCAAGTTAAGACCTTATGGGCTTGATGCACACATAAGCTAGATGGGTAAAGAAACAACTTGGACAATTAATGGATAGTGACTCGTACTTTTCTGGAAGCCAGTAAAATGTTTGGTACTGAAAGATCTTGTTTATCATCTGTCTTGTTAATGATCATTATCTGGAAGAGGTGACAGAGTGCTTGCTTGCCAAATTTGTGTAAGTTGAAACAAGAGAGGTTCAGGCTTTACAGAAGGAAAACCTTTCTTCCCTGTGAGGACAGGCAAGTAGCAGAGCAGGCTGCCCAGTAAGGTTGTGCAATATCAATTCTTAAAGGATTTCAAGACCAAGAAGGGCCTTGAAAAGACCTGAGCAGCCTGGTCTGATCCCAAAGTTGATCCTGCAGGACTTTAGACTGGAGATTTCTCAATGCCCCTTCCAATTGGAATTATTCTGTGACCCCATGATCATTTATAAACACTGTTTTATAATGGTATCAGAAGACACCTACACAGGCTTGATTCTAAATCTGTCAATATTAATGAGGCACTTCACCCTGATTTTATTGGTTGTTAAAGTAATATTTTAATCCAGTAGCTGGAGTATGTGGTTGATTATTGAACTAGTTCAATAAAACTAACTGGAAAAATCTATGGATAAAGCATTCATTTCATTAGAAATGGTTCAAGCCTGCTTCAGGAGGCAGATGAGATAACTGACCACTAGAACACATCATAATATAGCTAAAGTTGACCAGAAAGCTTTAGCAGAACTAAACAACCCATAGCTTTCCTAGTCAGCTAAGTTACCAGCATTGGGCATTTTGAACCTCTGCCAGCCAGGCCTCTGGGAATGCTCTTTATATCAGCAATAGTCTCCCTTTCCTCAAAAGGTTTTTATTTTGTGTGCTCTGCTCTTTTCTTTAGAGCAAAGAGGGCTTAGGTGAGAGAACTGATGATACTGTGAAGAGCTGGTACAAAGACATCTGACTGTCTTTTTTTAAGAGGCTTATCCAGTTTTCAATAACTCACTCGGAATTTGATCAATAAACACACTTCACACAAAACTGAGTTTTGCCCATATTATTTGAAGCACTCTGTTGATTTTTCCCCACACAGATAGTACCAATAATGTCTTTTACTGACTTATCTCTTACTTCTGCTGAGCACAGGCTTTGAGAATATTGTGCCTGTTCCTGTACAATGTTGGGCTGACACTGCATATGGCTTGAGTGAAACCTTTGGCACTCTCCACCAGCTGTCTGAATGAAAGCTGGACTGAACTCTTTGCTAAGAGGAATTTCATGCAATGAATGGAAAAGTAGGTAGTCCTCAGAGCATGTAGCTTATATTCAAATGTCGTTCTGTTTTTTAATGTACTAATTGCACAAAACAAGCTACTGAAAGTATTCTTTAAAATATTTTGAATGTTTCAAATGATATATTGTTTTTTGCTATAACACCCCATGATCATTCAGTTGGAAATTAATATATTTCATCTTAATACATTTAAAGGGAATAGTTCCTATTTATTAATTAATATAGCCACTGCTTTGTGCTTTGCTGAACACTCTATTCTCAAAATGTCTTAATAAGACATTAAATGTATCATGTTAACACTAAAAAGAGATTAAATATATCTTAATAAGATATATGTAATCTCTTTTAGTGTTAACACATAAAACTAATTTTAGGGTTCTTATTCAGTTGATTTTTATTCTGCACTAAAGTTCAGTGTTATGGACAATACCCTTAAGAAGATACTCTTATCTCTCCTCTCCTCTCCTCTCCTCTCCTCTCCTCTCCTCTCCTCTCCT
>QUSF01000016.1:3812935-3880710 GCA_003676055.1 Chloebia gouldiae
TAGAGTGAGTTAAGATCTCTCTATTATATGTGGGTTTGTTTGCAGTTTTGTGTTCTGGTTTGAACAGAAAATATACTCCACAAGTACATTTATTTGTAAGTAAATTATACAAATGTACAGTAGACTGATAAAAGATAAAATTAAATTCTATATTATAGTAAAAGCATCACTGTATGAGGCTTTGGTAGCCTCTCAGTGGCTTCCTTGCTTTTAGTCCCTGGTGAGCAACACACGTTGTTATTAGACAAAAAGTCTTAATCAGAATTCTTTTTTACAGTCTAAAAGCTAAAACTGCTAGTTGTACAGGGTAGGGTAGGACAGTGCACTATATCAAAGTAATTCTATTAAAGCAATTATGTTAAAGCTAGCAAGAACAAACAATTATGAAGTAGAGATTGATGTAACTCATCCACACCAACTCTTGTGGGCAGGTCTCTTTCTCTCAGCCTGGAGAAGTGACCTGGTTGGGTGTCTATTGATGTGACCAATCTTCACATATTTCAAGAAGGAATATGTTCTAAGAGCCTCCCCATTTGAAGTGGACTGGACTTAAATAGTATAAAGTGTTTGACTGACAATCATGTCTCCAGATCAACTTAGCACCTTTTCTGCCAAGTATTTCCCTCACTGTCAGGATGTTGATTTGGGATTGCTGAGCCAGACTGAGTTTTAGCATAATTCAACACCAAAACCTGCATGTGGTGCCTCCTTTCAGCCCATCACGGACAGCTTTGCAAACAGGACATTTTCCAGCTTATTTCCTTCCTACCCAAAGTTCCAGGGAACAGTCACCCACACCCTGGACAACGCAGCATGCTCTGCATTTCTGCCCTGTTTGCAGCTCTCCTGGTCATTAGAGTGCCTTAGGGGTCCTTCGTGCCCGTGGACGTTAATATAATGTGAGAAAGCACATTTTACTTCTAATTTTGCTTCTCATTTTGCTGACAGAAAAGTCAGAGTAGTCTTCAAGTTGAAGGGCAAAGAGTATCACAAGGCAATTTTCTAAAAGCAGATCCGAAAAAAACACACTAACTTACACCTACAGTTCTCTTTGCCAACTACCAGTAGTTAGCTACTTAAACCCACTTCAGAGCATCACAAAGAAAACATGGGAAAAAATGAAATTTTGAGGATGTTCAGCTGTCTTCAGCATGCTGTAGATAGGGGTTAGGCATTAAATATAATTACTTAGTGGTCTACAAATATGAGTAATTCCAAAATAAGGTAAACTGACATTAAAAATCAATATAATCTAAAATTAAAAATAATAATATTAATAATTCGAATAATATATTCTTGCTGTAGCAATGCAATTATGCACACATAACTGAGTTTAAAAATCTTTAAAGGATAGTTTGAAGACTAAATTTGAAGCCATATCCTCATTATTTGCATATTTTCAAGAAAAGCCTTGTTATAACAGTCAAGATTTTAAGTAAAATCCTACATACAAATTTCAAATGTTAAATTATATTCTTTGAATTAGAGAACTTATATGGATTTCAATAGAGTTGCCATTTCACTTTGAGCATATAATATTTCATGACTTGTATTATATCCATTAGGAAACAAAAAAATTTGAACTGGTCAACAACAAATATGTGGGTAAGTGGATAAGATTTATTTCTACACATACAGAATATCTATATAAAAGTTGCTTCTGATTTTTACACATCTGGCTTTTGTGCTCATTTTAAAATATAATGAGTGTAAATTTAAGAAAATAAAAGGAAAACCATGTATAATAAAATGTAGAACCCTAAGAAATTTTAGTTTCTAACATAAAGTACTTGAGATTTTAAACTCAATTTTTTTATTACAATCTCAGCCTATGTCTAATTAAAGAAAAAATTATTAGAATGTTTTGCTTTTATTTGACATTTGTCTTCAAGCTGTAATAATATTACAGAATAAAGCACATTAAAAAAAATAGTCAATACTGTGATTATTCATTGCTAGAGGTCACTACATCTTCTGGAAATTATTCATAAGGATGCAGTTATTCCCTGCCAATATGATATGTACAGGTACTGGATTAAAACTAGTTTAATTCTTACAGGTTTTGCTAAAGACCCCATTCCACATAATTGAATATCTGTTTAATTTATCATAAGAGATTTTATACAGGCAAATTTGGTGGCATTTCTACTTCCAAGACTTTGAGTGATGTAATTTCTTCTTTTCTAATCTACCATAATTTGACTCCACAGAGAAAGAGACTTCAGTTTAAAGCAATAAATTAAAAAATCAAGAAGCTTATCTAAACAATTTCCAGCTAAAAACTCCAGCTATTAATTGGGTTAGCAAACTAATCCAGAACTAATTTACAGCATTCAGAGTTCTTATATTTATTTGATCAATATCAAAAGACACAGTTAGTATTAGCAGGAATAACAGGACTGACAGGCAGTAAACCTTGTGAGATTGTGTGAATTCTGTGCTAGAAAAAAGCCCCAAAAAACACCTCTCCTCACCTCTGTGGTTGCTGATCAATAAAAGTTAATGTCCTGGTGCTGCATTCACTACAGAGCTTTTCAGAGAGATTGCTCTTTGGAGTTCTTCAAGGACATTTCATTGCAGTCTAAATACTTATATCCTATTTAATTTGCCATGGCTCAGAGCTGAGAGTAGCACCTGCACTGACAGTGTTAGCAGGAAGGAAGCCTCAGTCTAAATGCCACAAAACACCTTTTTGGAGAAGGGTGATGGTTTCAATAAGAAGCTCTCTTGTTAACATCTGATCGGATTAAAACACACGCAGCACATATTGTGTTACAGTTTGGAGAAGAATGTTTGCAGTCTTTTCTTTCTGTTTTGTAAATTTTAGTGGGAAAGAACTGTGGAGTTTCTTGATTTGGTTTTAATAATTGCCTTGAAAACTTGATTACACAAAGCGAGTTGGAAGACAGAAGCCCTGCAGGAAGTGATGCTCTGAGAATTTTCATTTCCTCTTCAGGTTTATTGCTGGATGTGAAAAGGACTTTGGGGCCTGGTAAGATTACTTTTACCATTAAACTGAGAGCTCCTTAGGACCAATAATAGGGAATATCCATCTTCATTAAAGCATCCCCATATTCTAAATATGGTGGGTCTAGGTTACAAGTACCCTTTTGGTGAGGATCAGGGCTTTGAGCCTGTTTGAAGTCTTTATGTAAGTAAATAAAATTTATGTCAAGAAGTTCTTTATATCCTTAAGTATTTTAAATCAATACACACATTTTTATATCTACAAATACTGCATGTCAAAGTAATGAAACCAATTGCATAAAACTTTATCAGCAATGCTTGTGACAGCTGGTTTAAGTGATTTCTCCTGATTCAGAGTATATTATTTAATGAGCAGATGATGCCATAAATACTATTGAAGATAAACTGGAGTGTGATAAAGATTTGAAGACAGCTACTCTGGAACCTTAGGATGTACTTTTTTCCCCCAAACTATTTTTCCTTGCAGATCTTTCAGAGGTTACATTATCTGCTTTCTTCATGGACAGGTCTCACTCTTTCATCTCTCTTCTTTCTGGTCTCACCCCCTGCACGTCTCCTCCCACTTTGGTGTCTAAATCACACTTTCCAGAGTATAGCTCTCCATCACTGAATGAAAAAATGAGCAATAGCAAATGCATTGCCAGATGTTCTTCCTTCTTATTTTCATTTTTATTTTATTTGGAAAGAAAAAACCTCAGCAACAGAAGGCCTTCTTGTAGAGGCAATAAAGCCTTTAGGTCTGAAGGACATAGATTTAAGGTTTGTTTTTTTTTTTTTTTTTTGACTAGGAATGTGCTTATCAAGGGGTTTCCTGGTTTTGGCTTTTGTGAACCAGGGGCTTTTGTGAACCATGTTAACTTTAACATCACAGTTACTTGATATTTAATATAATTGAAAAAATTAAAATGTTACAAAAATATCTTCATTTTGAGCCAAAGCAAATTATAGCAAGTAGTCAGATATTTTCCCCTATATTTTCCATAAACTTACTAACTCAGAAGAGCAGTGTGGGTTTTTTTCTTTTTCAGTAACTAAGTTCTACCACAGGTTTTGTCAAATCATGAACAGAATTCAGACAATAATAGGCCCAATACAACATGGACTATTTTCTAACGTTAGAGCAATCAGAAGGTTGCCAGAAGCTAAGACATAATGTACATTTCCCTATCCCTGAAAGCTAGATCTTACTAAATCTTAATATTTTATCACATAATGCTTTTCACATAAAATACCAGCTTAAAAAGTAGTTGTTCTGCAAGATTTTTGCTTGAAATTTGTCGATGTTTCAATTTCATTTTTGCAGCAGACTGGAACCTCTTTTTTGATTTAAATATGATTATTTATTTTCAACCACAGAAGTGTTTCTCTTGTCATGGGTGATAGGAAGTGTCCAATTATTCATAATACAAAGTAATAAAAACGTATACATACTTACAGGATGGCAATAAGCACAGTTCAGGTATTTCCAAGGAAATTACTACTGGACTATCATAATAAATTAGTTTAATAAAAAGTTCTGTGGTTAGATTTCACTGTCTACATCAAAAAAACCAGAAGTTTTAAAATTCCTTCTCAATCAATTTTTCATATTTTTTATGACAATAGTTTCATTAAATTTTAAATTGATCGACTGAAATTATATTATTTTTCTCAGTAAATTAAGCCATTAGAATTATATAATTATAAATTATAATTATTATAGTCCCTCGCAAGCATAAAGAATAAATAGGATCCATATTATATCTTATTACTGTATTTTGTGAAGACAAAAACTGAAACTTAGAATTGTTTGTTGTAAAACATTAAAACATCATTTCCATCCTTTCTAACTTATGTCTATTTTAATGACTGCTTTATCTCACCCAGCCCATGAAAATCCAATAGTAGCCTGTTTACACAGTGACAAAAACCCCAAGGTTTTGCACTGAAGCTACTAGCATAAATTATCATTGACTGGAACTGAAAACTATTGTTTTCTTGCACATGATTGTCAGTAACAAATAATTACACAAACAAATAAATGTGCTTCCTACAATATGTGGCATTTTGTTTGGATTTTTTTGAACATAATAGGTCACTTTTTAGAATTTAAATTCCATTGCAACTGTTATAGTGCCATAAACAAAAGGACACTGACTCTTAAAGCAATTTGGGTGGTAGCAGACTTAGAAATGCCACCAGCAATATCCCCTTATTCTACTACTAAAACCTGATAAAAGTGATAGTGAAAGCAGTATATTTAATTTTAAACTACCCTTTTTCTCCTACATTTCACCCATGGCCCATCCCATGCCTTGTGAATGGTATCTCTGTGACAGTAAGTTGCAGGGTGAAGAAGCAAGACACAGAGAACAGGAGGCAGACTAAAATAAACAGTAAAATATAAAGGGTATCACATATAATTCTCAGTCATAAAAAGAATTAATGGGTTTCTACTTTTAAGCTGATTGCCAAAACCCAAAATCACACAGAGAAAACTGAAAGCCTTTCCTCCATGTCCATATTTATGTATATTTCCCCCACGCAGCGTCTGGATGCTTCAGGATATTTATGTGTTGCCAGTTGTTGCTATCATTGTCAACTTTCTCTCTTTCACAGAGTATGACACAAGACATTTAGAAGACTCTACATTTCATAAAATCACAACTGCACCACAGAGGTTTTTAAAAAAGGCAGATATTTTTTTAAATGTAGCTCTGTGTAATTCCGTCCATCTGGACACTGCTTTTACAAAGATTGTAGGTTACTTTCTAATGTGGAAAAAGAAAAAAAAAAGGAATTTTACCCAAATCTCATCTAATTCAGCAAATCAGATTTTTGGGACATTATGTTCTCTCTTCTCTTCAATGTTTTATCTTTATGCCTGACCTTCAATACATTTTGCAACATCTGTACATGGCAGGTAACAGAAAAGAACAATCTTCTGGCCTAAACCGGTTTCATGACAACATTCAGTCTGAGTTCAAATCACTTCTATTAGCAATATTCTCAAATGTTAGAACAAAAAAGAAAAAAATATACAGCCAAACAAAACATTTAAAAGTACAGAAAAGATTGCTGGGATTTAGTGGTCACATCAGCCTTCCACCTGTGCTGGGCTTCCTTCCACTTTGTGTTAATCAAGCTAGTGGTTATAAAGACAAAAGTGTATTTTTGGTGAGGGCCAGAGACTTTGAACAATAAATCAGAACACTTACCAAAATTAGAGGAGGGATAAATGACGAGCTGTGGAAAATAGAACGACTGAACATAAACCCTACTTGACAGGCAAGTTATAGTCATTGTGTTCATGACTTCAGTGCAATTTTGCAAGTGATAAAAGGAAATAGATCTGGCATGATTGAAATTGCAAGAACATCTGCCACAAAGAAACAAAACAAAACAAAAAAAAACCCAACAAGACCTTCAAACATGTCTTTTTTTAGAAGACTGTAGTTAAGTTACTGAATAGGACTTGATCGGTACGTAGACTTTGAGCTACTCATTGCAGATGTAAGCCCAACTCATAATTAGCCATTCATAAATTTAGATTTATACATACTAGTTTAGTCATTCCTGCTAATCCATAGCTGCGTTCTGAATTCAGGTGGCAAGCGGCACACTGTGCCAGCTTTGGCACTGTGTAGCTGGGTTCTCTTTCAGAATGATGTATTAGCTTTTTGCATTTATTAACGCTAAGCAGCTTCTTAAAAATTAATTTCATTTTAAATAATATTTGGTGGATAAATATATTGGTTAAATATCTTCAGTGGAACCCCCACTGGAATGACTTCTTATGAATAGAGTGCTAGATCACAGAAAGATAGAATGGCCTGGGCTGGAAGGGACGTCAAAGATTGTCTTGTTACAACCCCTTGTGATGGGCAATGACAACTTCTCCTAGACCAGGCTGCTCCAAGCTCCATCCAGCCTGGTTTGAGCATTTCCAGGGATGGGAAACCCACAGCCTCTCTCAGGACAACCTGTGCCAGGGCCTCACCACCCTCACATGGAAGATTTTTTTTCCTAATATGTGATGTAAACCTTGTCTGTGTCAGTCTGAAGCCATTCCCCCTTGTCCTGTCACTACAGGCTCTTGTAAATTCATTTTGTATATGCAATATAGAAAGTTAACTTACAAAGAAAATGTCTTTAAATATTCATTTTGTTACTTGGGACACTATAGATATTGTACATTTTTCTATATTCTTTAATAAAATTATCAAAAATGGTGATGATCATATTAGAAGTCGACTTAGTTTAAAAATCTCTCATAGAAATATGTATCTATATCTATATCTATATCTATACCTATATATCTATATTTATATCTACATATATATGAGTTAAAATTAATGCAAACTAAAAGTGCAAATATTTTATTTTCAGATAAAAAAATTGCAACAAAGTTCTTACAGACCTTCTACATATAGGGTTGGAAAGTATATAAGCCTTGGCACAGATATTAAATGGCTGAATGGCTGCCTGGAGTTAACACCTTTGAATTGGAAACAAGACTCAAATAACTGGATTTTGGCATGCTGAGCAAACAGAATGCAGCAAAAGGAGAACCTAGACATAATACTCCAAAGTTAATTTTTTTTTTTTTTTTTGGGATGGGGAGGTGGGGGAAAGAAAGAAGCATAGAACTGAAGAAATTAAAGTCACATTAACTTTGCTTTACATGTGTGTAAGATTTTGAACAATTACAGGAAAACATGACCAGGGAAAATAAAGGAAAATATAGAAAAATACAAAAATGTACAACAAAATTTTAGAAATGTTACTATTCCAGACTATTACTAATGCATTTTTAATCGACCTCTTTTTCTAGAAATAGAAAATTTTGTTTATAGAACCAATGTAAATGTCAATGATTCATGTAATAGCATGCCACATAGTATATTATTAGACAAACAGGGAAAAATAGGAGTTGGTAAGAAGCTGGAGAAGATGCCAGCAAAAAGTACCAGGAAGTTGACAGGAGAACTCTGATAAAAGATGGAGATTCTTGGTATTTTCTCAAGAAGCTTCCCTGATCTATTTGAGATTTTATTTCGTGTCTTTGACCAAAAAAAATACCACATACAGAATATGTGTGTGTGTGTTTGTCGACTTGATCTCTCCCATCTCCTGCACAGAGGCAAAATGTGCCAATAGAAAGGGCCATAAATACCCTGCAGGATCAAAGGACAAACTTAAATCTGGTGTTTCAGGACATTGAGTCCTGGAGTAACAGCAATGCAGTAGCATGTAAACTACCAGGGTGGGTATTTATGCACTGAAACTTAACAAAATAATTTCTGATCTATGATGAACACTCATCATGTAGAGATGACAGATGACAGATTTAATAAACTGCTTCAACCCAAAATGATTATAAAATATCAATGTATTACAATAACACATAGGTGAATTTAATCTTATAATGCATCAGAAGATAATTTTCTAGTTTAAATCTTTGGAGTGTAAATTAGACAATTTTGCTTAAATATGTGGGCTTCTGAGTCTGTTATGGAATGAAAACACAGGCAGATAATCTGATTTTTTTTTTTGAAGAAAAATACTGCTTCTTAACCAAAAGAAAAAAAAATCAGACTGTCTTATAAAGGGTTCATTAGCCAGCACATCACTTTGTAATCATTGTCTGTTTGGCTCAGCTGTCCCAGCTGTGTCCCTTGCCAGCTCCCTTTTCATCCCCAGCCTACTCGCTGGTGGGGTGGGTTGAGGGGCAGAAAAGGTTTTGGCTCTCTACAAGTTATAACAAAAACATCCTCTGGTTATCAGCACTGCTTTCAGTACAAATCCAAAAGACAGCCTCAAAGTAGCTACTATAGTTAAAATTAACTGTATCCCAGCCAAAACCAGAACATAAAAAGCAGAAATTTTTTTTTCTTTTGACTTTCTAAAGTGTAATAAATTAAGAGGTAGCAACAGGCTGGGATTGAAGGAAATCTAAACCAAAAACAAAACAAAACAAAAAAAACCCCAAAATAATAAAAAAGAAGACATAATTTTTAAGACTCCATCGTGTTTCACATATATGGTACCCCATATTGGTCATTTTTTATATTCTGTGATAAATAGATGAAACAATATAATGCTCACCAGCAACCCTTGCATGAAATAACTGATTTGAAAGCTTTTAGAGCAGACTAAAATGGCATGATGGCCACAGCTGAGTTGCTACATCAAATAATTGCTTGTCTAGCTGGAAATATGGGGTTTGAATTAGTTTTGTCCTACCTTGTAGTCATTTGGATCTCATCCAGTGAAATATCTGTGCTAGACCAAAGTGTTTCCAACTTTAAATGGTACGAGAGGGAGCCCAGGGATCATGGTTAACCTCGATGTCCTGCTAGTCAAAGTAAAAATGGTGGGTTTCAAAGCATTTCACATATTCCACTGTAATACAGCAGGCAGTTGTAATTCTGAATGGAAATGACACAAAAAAGTATCAATTTCTTTAGTGAAGGTGCTGTTCTGTCACCCTTCTATCTGTGATTATTTGACCACCTCTCAACACAAAACGCTCTGGTTTTTGTGCAGTCTGACCTCCCATCACATCATGTAGCATCAAGCAAATTGTCTTGGAGAAGCCTTCAGTTTACTAGGTTTCCATGGTAATCAAGTTATAATCTCCTAAAATAAAGTATGAGTTTTGTCTTAAACATTTAATTTTCATAAAGTTATTTTCATTACCATTAATTAAGTTGCCATCTTTTAATACTTTACCAATTATATTTCTTATCAACTTTGTCCAGGATTTGTGTTGTGCTAACTAGATTAAATATTACTTAAATCATCTTATATTTATTTTGACATATGAGGATTACCTTCTTCTGCACAAATAGAGTATTTCCAATGATTTTACACGTCTCTGTAGATGCAATCTGTGTCACAGAGTGTGTTTAGGCTAGCTTTATAAATCATTTCAGGTCAAGATGGGGGCACTTCTTTAGTTTCATCATTAAATTACTGTTTAATATCTTTACAGATAGTTACAAATTAATTTGTTTTCATAACAAAGCATTAAAATTTTATTAAACAGACATTTCTGAGAGGTTAATTGGAAGGAAGGATTGTTAAGTTGCACTATATTTTGGAATAGTTGGAAAAAGCATAGCAGGAGACTGCAAAGCCGTAGCTCAGGAGGAGAGTGATGAAGTTACATTTCAGAAAGAAAGTTGTTTTTTTTTTTTCCAAGTGAAATCAAGCATTATGACAGTTTTGTCATTTGCAGTTGTCTGTCTGCATGAGCAAAAGACAGGGGTACTGGGAAATGTAGGGGAAGCAAAATGAAAATTCTGAGCAGACTACAGATTTCTACCATCTTAGGAAAATATTCTGTATAATGTCAAAAAATTCAACTGAGTAAAGTCTCAATCTTATTTTCAAGCAGGGGAAAAAATAGGAAAAGAAATAAAATAATCAGAAATTTATTTCTTAAAAGGAAGATATTTATTTGTTTAGTTGCTTCCAATTTTTTGTATTCTGACATTTTTCTGCCCTAAAATCACCCCCAAATCATAGCTATATTATTTTAAAACCAAATTGAAATAATTCCTGTTATGCTGATATACCTCTATTCTAACCCCATAGGCTACATGTGAATGTCAAAGTGTTTTTGATATTAGAAACTTCATTCTAGATTTGATATATTACCAATATTATTATTTGATAATTTTTCTGTCAACCAAAAACAGGAAGCATATATATAAAAAATATAAATGTATATATATAAATGGTTATTTTTTTTCAAAACAAGTAGATAAGAATTGGCCTTTTACATAATTAATTTGTCCTGAGACTATTGTAATTGAGAAGGAGAAAATATAATAAATTTAGCAAAGATATATGCTGAATAACAGCATAAGGGCAAAAAAAACCCCAAAATCTACCTCCTCCACCTTCTCAAAATAACTTTTCATAATAGATAAGGAAGTTTGATAATCTACACAAATTCCCTCTATGAGTCTGCTACTTAGATGCTGCAAACCAATGATGCACCACTGAAAATACTTCAGTGTCTGGCCCAAAAGTAAAGAAAATTTTCCCACTTTCTTGGAATTCTTTTTCTTTCCTCACCGTTTGTTCAGATTTATGAGCAAACGGTGGGGATATATTGCACAGAAACCTGAAAGTTGGCCACTTGTATTATAGAGCTCTGATTTCAAGTGACTGAATATGATTTCCATCACTGAATACTTTCTGGCTTATGAACACTATGTTAAAATTTATATCACTCTGAGTTCCAGGGGGAAAACTGTCATAGGTAATGCTGGTGTGGACTGCGTATTGATGGATTTTGCACTTTCATCACATTAGCAATATTTCTGCAAGCATTTATCTTGCTGACAGTGACTTTGACAGTTAGAGACCCACTGTTGCACTTTCATTAAAACATCAAGCTGTTTTTCCTACCTGGTGGTCTGGAGAAGCTGTGCATGTCTGCCTTGCAAATTAAGACTCTGGAGAGAAAGTAACCTTGAGACTTCCCTGCCTTGCAGGCCCTCTCTTGCTGCTTGCTGGTGGGGACAGTCATTTTTCTTAGTGCCAATGAGGGGTGTCTGCTTCTACTCTTCAACTCTGGATTCCTTTTTCAAATCAAGTGAAATGTTAGAAAAAAAGGGATTTGCACCAATGGCATCAATGCAGCGTTTTTTATAACGTAATGATGGTATTTTTTATGCTGAAATGGGTGTGATTATTTGCTCACAACAGAAGAAACAATCACATCCATTCCTTCAAGTTAAAGATTTAGGAGAACATGCTGGACTATGATAATCTAAAGAGGACTTGAAACTCTGTGCTGTGTTTTGCCTTCTTTCTGATGCAAATACTAAACAATATCACCACTCCATTTCAGTCACCTCTTTGATTTTTTTCTCCGCAGCAAAAATCTTGGTCTTACTCATTTCACCTGCCAAAATTAGAAAACTATATTGGCAATCTAAAACACCAAGTTTTGAGCCCAAGTTTCATTTTCCTTTTAATAAAATTAAAGATAAATCTTTCAATGTTTGAGGAAAAAATCCTAGCATCATATACATTTTTTGAAAAATATAGCTAACAGATGATTCTTTTCAAAATTACATTTTGCAGGGACAGGTTGTGAATGCTTTTATAATTTATCAGATTACTGTGATCAGGGTTTTAAAAGAAAAAGTCTTGTGAAATTAACTCAAGGGGCTTCCAGTTGACAGTATGCAATAAAATAAAATAGATCTTGTTCACATTTTTCTTAGATGTCACAGCTTGTTCTACTACATGGGTTCATTGTTATAGAAAATTATCCTTATCTGTTCAAGTAAGCCTTTATTTTTTTCATTGAACTTGCAACTATGCTTCCATTAAAATATTAGGATGTGAAAGCATTAGTCAGTTGTGCATTTCCTGATTTCTTTTAAAAATTCATAAGTACTAAGAATATAAGACCTGTCTGAATCATTCTCATTTTCTTTTGTTACAAAAGAAAATGAGTTTTTTGGGGTTTTTCCCTGAGAAACATCAGTGTCAGCAATGAAAATCCTTTCCTTTGCACTGATTGCTGCAGTGGAACATTGACCAAAAATCTACAAAATAATTTTTAAAATAAAAAAAAATGGAATATGGTAAAGAAGGAAAAAAAAAAAGATACATTAAAAGAATCCATAAAGTTTTGCTGAGCCATCATCCACAACATTTACTCTGAGACAGACATGACAAGAAATTGAAACTCAGAACCAACTGGATAGAGAAATCTCTTCAGCTATAGAATACGAAAAATCTTTTGGAGAAAGAAGAAATAGAGAATAAAATATAGCAGATGTCTACGAATCAAGGAGCTATTAGCCAAAGAGAGGAATTAAAATGATTAGTCTGTTGTCACTAGCAGGATATGATTTGATACAATCTACTGCAGTACACAGAAAGAGCAAAGATGATTGAACAAAAGATGAAAGGGAAAAAAAAGAAAAAGACATAATTAGCAGCTCATTGTTCTGCTCAATTGTGGCATCTTTCAAATTAAGTATGTGTTTGAAATACACAGATTACTAAATTCAAAGATGCTTCGTTGGCTTAAAGTAGGGTTTAGAAGTGAGGAAAGTATATTAAAGTTTGAAATTTATCTGCTACTCTATCACGCTACTGTGTAAGGGAATTTGTTTAAGATTTAAGTGTAAGGAAATTTATTTAAGATTTATATTAAATCATTCTCTAAGGGGTTTATAATTAAGGTGTATTGAATTGCTTTTTTCCTTTGTTTCAAAACTATCACTGTGGTCAGGGAAAGTAAATAGCAACTTATACTCATTTTGCTTATCCTTTAAATGATCTCTTTATTTTCCTAAGAAATTTTACAGACACATTAAATACATTTGTCATAGGACCTTGAAAAACCAGGAATAGGTTCTTTCTTTACTGTTATAAGTTTGCATCATTTTTCAGTTTTCTTATTATTCCTAATATCAAGAAGATTATAGAATATTCTTAATCATAACTAAAAAATCAAGCCACCTTTCAAAATATGAAGGCTTAGGCTTTCTCTAGAAATTTCAGTATGATATAAATAATTAAGAACTGAGGACTTTTTCTATACTACCGAATTCCCATCTACTTCAACAAGTACAGAATTGACCTCTGAGTTTCTTTGCAAAGGAGATTTGATACACAACTTCAAAATATTTTTTGTCTGCCAAATTATTTGAAATCTCCAGCCTTCTCTCTCTGTGCTCACTGCCCAGGAAACTGAGGGAAGCTTGGTCTGTTCCATAGATTTGAAGTAAGGTGAGGTAACTCCAACCAACCACATCACATCATCACATCACATCATCACATCACATCATCACATCACATCACATCACATCACATCACATCACATCACATCACATCACAGAGATTCCAAACACTTCTTGACAAAATCTCCCAACCATTTGAAGGGGGCATTCAAATGCACTGTGTGCTCCTTACAAACATAAACTGAAATGCTGCATTTCAGGTAGGTAGATTAAGATAAGCAAAAATTTAGAAAGTATTTCCAATTAAATAAAACCTCTTTAGTCCTCAGAGAACTAGAGATGTACAATGACAGTTGTGTGCCATATCTTTTAAACAGTAATTAAGAGCAAAATTAAAATTATATCCTTAGTAAGATGGATCACTGGGGAAGTTGAACTGTTGCCTTTTCCTGTAAATCACACTCATTACAATTACAGTCCAAAACTCGCTTGGGGTTTTAAACCATTGGCATTTAAAAACAATTATGTTAATTTATGTATGCAAATCAGTCTAATTACTCTTGCTTCCTATAGGTTTCTACATAATCAATGTGTTTTGTATCTTCCTGATGAGGTCAAGACTAGAATTTTCATTTTAAGGCAGGGGTTTGTGTCTGTTAGAATGATTTAAGTATCTCTCACTTAAAGAACTGTTGCTATTTTTTTACAGCTCATACTATAACAGTATAATCATGTTTTTGCCCAATTATTGGAGTAAATTTATATACAATTTACCTTAGCATTACTTCAAAAATATATTGATTATTGATTTAACTTATTTTCTTCTATTAAAATATTGTGAAAATTAAGATTTTACTTGACTATAAAAATTGATTAATTGAAGTGCCATTATATAGTAATGTGACTCACATTTTATAACCATACAATATGTATCTTTAGTGTTCACATACACTGTGTACCCTCCAGACACTGACTTTTGGTAATACTTGATCTTATTCAATATATTTTTCCCTCCTACAGGTTCTGAAAGGGAACTCTCAGTCAAAACTGGTAAAAAATTTATACAGACAGGTTTTTAATTGCATCCACTAGGAAAAAAGAAAAACAAAATTAAACCCCTTGTGAGCACTGACATTTCATATAGCTTCATGGTTTTACAAAACATTTAAAATCTATTCATCACTTTAAGCATTCTATATGTGATATCACTGTTATAATTTTTTTCTGTGGGTTTATAAATTGCTGGCAACAGTGCTTGTGCTTCAGATTAACTGAAACTTTCTGTTCCTTGGTGCTATTGTGTTCTACATGAAGAACACCAACTCATTTAACACATTGTTCTGACATGTTTTTCAATTTGGGTGTCTTGTGCAAGGGTAATTTTACATTAAGGATAAAATTCTTTTCAAACCAGTGAAACTCTGCATTAACGCTACCCTAAGTCTAAGCATCCAAAAAAAAAATAAAATCAGAAAGAAACAAAGGGACCTCCATAGGAGTTTGTCATCTTTTGAAGTTTTGCAGCTAAATTATCAAGAGAATTCTTGAGGACTTGGCTTTTCAGAGCTGAAAAGGGCGGATGAGATTTGTTCTTCCCACTGGTTATGATATTTGACACAGCAGGAAGAGGACACAGCAGGAAGAGCAGAAAGCCATTCTCTTTGTGTTCTCAGCTATGATTCTTCACCCATGTCTGGTGACCAGTTGTAAAGGAATTAGGGAACAGAAGGACTAAACAGAAACTTGGCAATACAGAAAGCTGAAAGTTGAACAGTGACACAAGCCAGGTAATGCAAGGAAACAGAGGAGAGGAAATGGGTGGGAGGGAAGAGAGGGATATTGGGGAATCAATAGGAAGCCCTGGTGGATGGATATACAGAAGAAGCAGAACCTCGCATCAGCATTTAATAAATGCAGGGTGGAGAAGAGACAATAATCAAAGGCAAAGGGGATATGGCTCAAAATGAGAAAGAACTGAGGCAAATTATTGTTTAGAAGAGAAGACGGTAGCTATGAATTACAGCAATAGAGGTAAAAAGAAAAAAAAGAACAGAAAAAACAACAACTTAGGAAAGATTATTGCTATACTTCATGGTTTTGAATAAAAGCCAGAAATCCATAAAATTGGACAGAATACTTAATTTGTCAAGCACTGTCCCTTACAAGATAGAATCATAAAGGGCAACAATTCTGGATCCTTTATTGAGCACGATTTTACACTGATTTGCTTTTGTACCTAAAACACCTGTCAATCCCAGAACAATTTTCCTTTTTTCTATTTTCAACTCTTCTCCCATATATTTATAGAGAAAAACTATTTCTTTTGCAAGATTGCAGAGATAAGCAAATCAAGCATTTTCAATCATTTCCCATAAACAGATTTCTGCATTCCCTTTAGCATTCTCTGTTCCTCTGCTGTCTCAGATTTATTTAGGTTAAAAATGAATTAAGCTGAGGCCTACATTATATGCAAAAACTCTGTAGTTCCTTGAAGAAAGGTATGTGTACCTATATATCTGCACACATCCCTGTACATATATATATATATATATATATATATATATATATAAAGAACTAACACTTATATACTCAGGCATCTTGTCTGCCCTATTTCCAGATGCAATATGTCCCTGTCTCTGCACACTAAGTTATAGTTTTACTACAGTGCTCCCTGTATACTGCACTAAATTTGATAAGAAATGATTGTGAAGTAAGGAAGTATGTGATCAGGTTCTTGACAAATAAGACACTGCATGAGTGAGTCACATTTCCTCCAGTTTAATTTCCCTTGTTTACTTGCTGAGTATTTTTTAATTCAAAAGAACACTTTTTTTTAAAATGTACATTTTGTAATATTATCCCCTATATAAATTCAGGTCTGCTATTTTTATTCCTCTCCAAACTCTGTAATAATAACCCTGGAATGAAAATCTAAAACTAAGACATGCAAGCTTATGTTTTTGACAGGACAAGAGGACATAACCTCAAGCTGTGCCAAGGGAGGTTCAGGCTGCACATCAGGAGGAATGGAAAGGGCTGTCAAACACTGGAAGGGGCTGCCCAGGGAGGTGGTGGAGTCACCATCCCTGGAATATTTTAAATAAACATCATGGAAGTGGCACTCAGTGCTCTGGTCTGGTTGAAAAGGTAGTGTTCAATCAAAGGTGGTACTTGGTGATCCTGGATGTCTTTTCCAATCTTGATGATTCTATATTGTGGATGCAAAAAATAAGTTTAAGAATATTATGAGGAAAGTTAAACAAGATCTGTGTTTATTTTCATATAAGAGAGAATGGAGAAACCAAACTCTATATAATGTGCTTCTAAATCTGCTTTCATGGCCATGTTCAGTACCACATTAATGATTTTGCATTCACGTATAATATTAGTGGAAAAGAAAAAAGTAATCTCAAGAAAAGAACTTTACATTGGTATTCCTGTTAGTGTAGTCTGTTTACAAAATTTCCAACATGCATTCAGCTCTAGATAATAAATACTTTTTCAAATTGAAAATGTTTTGCTCACTAGCAAAACTTAGAATATTAAACCTGTAATCAAATATATGAGGTAAAACATAGAGGTATCAGAGAAAATCACCTGCAAAGTTTTAGAGATTCTGGGCAATATATACAAACACCTTGACTAAATTATATACTTTATGCCTGGAAACATAAACTCATTTGCTGTGCCTTACTCACTGAACATTTATGATAAATTTTTTCATAAGTTCTATCCTCATTTTAAAACTTGTAGTCCTTTATAAGAGCATTATTAAGAGTGACATTAAAATAATGTTTGAAAGATTCATATTCCCCCTTGAAAATCATGTATGTGTGAGATTCAGAATAATTTGATTCTGATATTCATAATAAGAAACCTAATTTTAACAAACTGCCATTAAAGAGAATATGCTCTTGTGTGTGATTCTAGTCTTCACACAGATATACAAATAGCTTTATTTAGATCTTGAATAAGACAGTTCCTTCTCTGAAGAAATGCAAGTCCAATAGGTATTGTGTAATTGTGCCACATATTAAAGATGCCAATCAGAAAGTTTTCTTTACTCAGAACGCTGGTAAAACATTCGTCCTGTGAATTGAAATTAGTTCATTTCTCACAGGCTCCATTAACTTAATCAAATTAGCTTAACTTATCCCTGAAGAATTGCAATTTAATATATAGCTTTTTAAAAATTGTATAGCCACATTATTGTAGCCCACATTAATTTTTTTTTATTATTTAAGACCTTATTTTTTTCAGAATAAAATAGCTAAGGAAATCAGTTTACCTCTATGCAAAGGTGGCAAGTCTAGCTTTCCTATTGAAAAGAGGAAAGTTCTAATAGTGGGAGATAATACAAAAACTACAAATAGCTGCCTTACAAAAATGTTTTAAAGCAACAGATATGATGTCCCATCCCTGGAAGTGTTGAAGGCCAGGCTGGATGGGGCTCTGAGCAACCTGGTCTGGTGGAAGGAGAATTTGTCCATGACAGGAGAGTTGGAAGGAGATGATCTTTTTGGTCCCTTTCAATCCAGGTCATCCTATGTTTTAAATATATTTGTGGAAATTATATTCAGTATATTCAAGAATTAACTATTGACTTGATTACAGACTTAAAAACTTTGACTTAAAATAAACTAAGAGCACTAAAGTATTTTTAGTCTGGATGAAAGAAACATTGTAACAAACAGTGACTATTTATAGTCAAAACTGGACAGTTGTTGGGTCACAGAAATAATAAGTTTCTGTGCTATTTTCCTTATATTACTGAAATAAAAGTACTAGAAATTTCTAAGGTTGCAAATCAAAATATAGGAAATTAAATATTTTTTTACATTATGTAACAAGAACAATCAGATCACATGTTAAAATGTAATGTCTTAAAAAATTAGTTTTAGTAGAAAAATTGTGAAATGCAACTGACTGTTATCCATTGTGTTTTGTTATAATGTAATATTGAAAATAATTGTGATGCATTGTGTTAATTTTTCTTGCTATTCATATTTAAATATTATTAATCTGAGGCAATGACACTCTTATTGGGAAAAGCAGGATTTCTGGTTTTAGAAATGGATCTCTTAAGATGTACAAAAAGACAGTTTTCCATTCTGATATTGTACCTCAAACTGTCTTAAGAAAAATGGGGTCATAGCAGAATAATAGCAACAGGTTATTAGTGAAAATGGTGTTCCTTCAACATTAATTTGATAGCTACAAAATTCTGATTTAGAGATATCTTATTAGGAATATAAATTAAATAAGTATTTATATAAAAATAAAAACTAAAAAAAAGTTTTAATGTTTAAACTTATAAATAAAAATAGAACTCTAACTGACAATATAAGTTTTTCTATGTGGAGCATGAGATAAAATAGCTATATGTTGTTATGGGAAAAACAGATTAACCCTGATAGCTGAAATGAAATTCTTTTTCTGTAAGTAGTTAACAGGGGTCAGATTGACTTATTCCAAATGCATGTTGTCCTTTTGCACATTTGTAATTTTCTACAGTGAACAAGAAATAGGTATTTATGAAAATTTCCATGATAAAAAAAGATATTATGCAAATGTAGCAGAAAAGCTGCAACAAATTGCAGTAGGACACAGTACAGATTATCTTTTACTTCTGTTCTTTTTCTTTTGAGTTCTATGTTAACTCTTGAACTCATACAAGGAGGGATCCAGTAAGCCAGAAAAAAGAAACTACAATGCTAAGAGTTCTATTCCACTGAGAAATTGCTAGAAAACAGAGCATTTTAAAGCATGAGCTCTGCTCTGCCACCTGATTCTGTTCATTTAACACAAGTTTTCTCCTGGAAACCATTGGCACGGTTGGATGGAGCTGAATTGCAGAGTGCATGGTTTGCCCCGTGGCTAAATGCTTATGCATACTTGTGAGAGACAAAGACTCATAAATTTAACTCTAATTAATTTCTAAATTTCTTTTAGAAAAATCATGCAAATAAACCTGCACTGATTTTCAGCAAACATTTAATGAAAATTCCAAACTCTTTGCCATAGTGTGTATTCTCAGAAGACTTATAACCAAGAGCTTTAAGACCCCATTGATACTCATTGGTGGAAGAGATTGCAAGAGGTTAAAAAATGCTTTGTCAGGTGGGTCAAAGCATACCTCAATATTGATTTATAAAACTGTAAAAGCTCCACAGGGGAAAATAGTGTGAGTTTACAGAAGTTCCACATGGATTAACCTAATGAACTTGAAGTAGTAAATATCAGACTTATTTTTAGTTAATTTCAGATTTTAGGGAGTAAAGTTCTAGGTGGTTTTGAATTATTGATTTATATTTTCATAGGTCTTTAGAAGAGTTTTCTAAGCAGTGCAAAGACCACAGGAGTCTTGTCCTTAGGTATTCACGTAAGTAAAACTCCTAAAATCTTCAGTGAGCTTGGAGTAAACTGGATGCAAGGAAACCTGAAATTACTAGACACACAAAATCAGAGAAGGGAGATTTTCTACCTTGAACTCTCATTTTCAGTACGTGAAATACAATTTTCTTTTAAACTTTCATAATTTATAACTGTACTGAGAGCACAATTTATCCCTCTTATGTTTCAGAAGTGTTTAGCAACGGTGTTAACAGTTATAGTGAAGTCTTGCTAGTATTCAGCAAAGTTAAGGGAAACACAGTGAGAGGAAACTCTCATCTTCCAGTCTTGTAAAAGTAAATAAAGATAGAGCCACTTCACAATTTCAATTGAGAATCAAAATTTGTCTGGTCCTTTACATTGCATGTGTGACTTTTCTAATTAAAGTTAGTCACTGAAATGCAAAATGAAATAAGTAGAATTAATCCAAGTTTTTTATCATAAGAATCTGGAAAATGTCTCTTGAATAACTTGACTTACAACTATAAATTGCTTTAAGCAATGTTGTGTCTGCATGGTTCAAGCAATAGAATCCTTCTCCAGAAATCCAAAAAAGTTCTGCTTTGAGATGTTCCATGATTAGAGAAGATGTGGGTCAAAAGCATAAACCATAAAATAATTTGGATTGCCAAAGTCAGGGGTTTCCTGTGCTGTGGTTGTGAACAAGCAGAAGTTCAGAGCAAGGCATTGTAATTGTAAGTCTTTGGTAGTGTTTCCACTAGAAGCATTGTGATTGAATTTCCATGTTTAGAACTTCCTTGATCACCTCTGATGTTTTCCAGTGGCCTCTGATCAGGAAATGCATTTAGCAATCTTGCGAAATTCCACTCAGTTTTGGGATTTATTTTGACGTAATTCTGTCATGGCTCAGGTTTTACTGATATTCCTTTTTATTTTTATTAACCAAAAAAAGAAGGAAAAAACACAGAAATGTTTTGTGGTAGTTTTCTAGTAAAAGCAAGAGAAATACAAAGAAAAATTCAGTTACTGACTCTAGCTACAAAACTCCATGGGAAAAAGTAGTTCCATATATTTAAATCTTTTACACCTGTAGCGAATATCTGGCTCTGTTTGAGTCAATGGTGACGACAATATGGATGTTTTTACAGAGCTCAGAATTTAAATTTTGTTTTTAATTTTTAATAAAGACATTTATATTAATTAATTTCAGTCTAAGAGCTTTTTAATGGCAAATGCTGAGTGGTGAGGCACTGGCACAGGTTGCCCAGAGAAGTTATGGATGCCCCGTCCCTGAAAGTGTTCAAGGCCAAGTTAGATGGAGCCCTGAGCAACTTGGTCTAGTGAAAAGCCCATGGCAGGGGAATTGGAACTTCAAAGTCTCTTTTAACCCAAGCCATCCTAAGATTCTCTGAAACACAGCTGCAGTCTGTTGATCAAGTCTGACAAGGCTGCAGAGTACAGATCATATGAGTGTCCATGTGTTCCTATATTCTGACATCCTGTACATAGTATCCATTTTTGGATATATATTATGGCTTCTAATGTGAAAAAAAAAATCTCAATTGCCTTTATTTGTAGGATCAAGGAGAAGTGTGAATGGAATAATTTAGTTGTGGTGTTATTTCTTGGAATTTAGAATTCATTTTATGAGATACATGGAAGTATCATTAAAACCATAAGAACCTCAGTGGGAAAAGCAACAAAATACAAACTGAAAACCAATGTAATAAGCTATCCAAGAGTAAATGAACGTAATACTAATTATAATTAATCTATTCAGTAAATAGCATAATTATTCACATTTTACAACATATAATCTGAACTGAACTAATGGCTACAGATGATCCTTAGTTATTGTGGTTTTAGCCAAGGGGACATTGGTTACTTCTTCCAAGTAACAAACATAACAAGAGGAAACAGCCTCAAGTTGCACTGAGGAGGTTTAGATTGGATATTAGGAATGATTTCTGCATGAAAGGGTTGTCAAAAGCTAGAAAATTTGCTTAGGGATTTTGTATGTCCATAAAGGACTAAAACAGGCCTACATATAGGCTACTTAATTAGAACATTTTCCTCCCAATGGGTTAATTAGAATATAAGCTGGGGAAACAGAATAATAGAATATTTCCAAAGGGAGAAATTTCAATGCATTCTCTTTTAAAGTTGCACTGCTAAGTGGGGAAAGGAGAATAAACTCATCTGTGAGTACATGACAAGATTGGGTTTGCATTTAACTTGTGTACTTGCTTTTGTTTACCACAATTGAAATTAATTACTTTCCTTCTGCTGTATCTGACCTGAATTCTCCTTCCTCTGAGAACAGGGAACAGATTTATTTGTTTATTCCTGTAATCTGTTTATCTTAAAGGGACTGTGGCCTAAAACATTCACTCATTTCTTTGTTTGAATTAGACAGAAGGGAAAAATCTGTAAATGATGTGCTGGTTTCAACAACCAAAGGGCAAATATGCTGTTCCAAGGCACCACTCCCTGGTTTTGTAACCATAAGAGATGGCAATCTTTATAACTTCATTTTCTCTCTGGAATGTCCCTTCCGGTGCTGTCCTCACAATATTTGTTTTTCCATGTTGTAGGGATTCAATATCCTAAATACAAAATATTTTATACGTCATGATACCTCAGTTTTATTAAACTGTTCTACTGGAAATCCATTCCAGCAGGAGTAGGAAGTCACATCAGCTCACTGGTTACCTGTTTTCAGTGCATCTGTGATTCCTGTATTTTCCTAAGCCACATACTCACTTTTTTAATTAAAAGAAGAAATGTTTGGGAAGGAATGGCTAAAAATGGCCAGATTAATTTTCTGAAGGCTGAAGTAAGCATAAAAACCTAATTCGGGTGAGATTAATTTAGTGACAGCTGTTATTCCTCTGCTTTGGTGCTTCATCTGGGCCTGCAGGTCATGAGTAGTGACAAGAGGCTACCTGAAGGTTTGCTCTAAGGAAGGTTTGAATCTCCATGATATTGATCTAAACTGTAAGTGAAGATTAGTTGACATAGAAGTGGAAGCACTGGATCCTGACCCTTTCTTCCAAACCCAGTTCCAGCCAAACCTTTTGGCTCACGAAGACACGCGGTGGTGACAGTCTTACTGCCACCTTGTCCTTGCAAAAGAGACCACCATTAGTCTTCATCTGAATTCTGTGCAAATACAGTGTTCATCTGCAAGAAATACATTTTCTGCATGATGTGCTGGGTAAATGCACTTCTGTCCTTGATGCTTCTTCAATCGAACAGATTTGTAGGCCATTTCTTCTAATGTCTTCTGCTGTAATGATGATCGTGATGATCTCAGTGTCATCTTTAAATTTTTTTTTTCAATATTGACACTCTCATCCTCACCTACCATGTAATCCTTATCTGGCAGCAGCTTACATTTTCTGGAGGAATATTATAGGTTTCCTTCTAAAGGAGCTGAAGTGGAAATACACTGTAATCACTAAATGCAGATGTTTATGCTCACTCCAATTTACTGGTGAAACTGCACTACTGCCAACAGGTAATAGTGGGCTGCTCATGCAACCATTTGCTGTCAAAAGTTCTGCTCTTTGCTTCCCTCTCTAAAGTGGCTGCTGACTCAGGTAGCTCTGAATGGCTGCTGCTCTGAATGACTTCTGCCATCCAATTTTATTTCCTCTTTTACTTGCTTTTGTGAACCACAGCTTGAGAAACACTACATGAAAGCTTTAACAAGTGCTATAGCTACAGCATGTGCCTCAACACAGTGCTGTCCTCATGAGATTAAAGTGAAAATGAAAAGCATCAAAAAATATGAAGCATAAAAGAAAAATAGAGAAAGCGTGTACGTGTGAACAGAATAGACAAATGTCAAAAGGAAGAGAAAGAGCAACCCTCCTAGGAAATCTATCTGAATTTACAGAAAGGAGAAAATGAAATAGCAATAATACTAAGCTTTCCTGTTCAGCTATTTATACAGATGAAAAGAATAATATCTACATCATTCAGGGATCAAATGACAAGAGACAAAAGATATGAATTAGGAAGCCAGAAGTCAACTTTAAAATTGATTTTTAAAAGATTAAAGGCTTGTAAAAGTCTGACAATTCAATAAAACTAGAATCTACATAATTTTTGAAAAATGAAAGGAGAGCTGTGGGAAGGAAAATTATTCTTAGTATACAATTTTAAAAGTTACTTTGTATTTGGTATTTAACATAAATCTGGGCCACATAGTCCTTTTTTAGGAGTGTCATACTAATGAAAAAGACCAGTTAGAATGATATACAGTAAGTAGCTAGTATTACTTATTTCTTAAAGGAGAAACAAAGTCTGTCTTAAATTACTGAATGCAACTTTTTCATACACAGAATTTGAAATGCTACAAAAATTTGAAACCATAACTAAAACAAAAGGCTCTAAAGTGGTACAATAACAAAAATAATTAAAATAATAAAATGAGAGGAAATTGACTGATAACCAAGTACCAAAGAATCAAAGTGGGCCGAGACTCTGAGAGCTGATGTAAAAATCAAACTATGGCAAAAAATTGAGCTGAAGAGTCTTCCTCCAAAATGTGTATGCAGAAAATCAGAATTAATCAAGCTATCATCAACTAAGGTGATGCTTAACATTATAGATATTTTGAAATAAAAATCCTACTTTTTTAATAAAAAGAATATGTTCATTTGCTGTTTCAAATTGAGCAGTGCTGTCTTTGATATCATTCATTTTACTGGCCCATGAGCAGAAGAGCAGCTTTTCTTGAGCAAGTATTCTTGTTTGCTTCTTCTATTTTCAGTTAACTCACCATTCAGTACAATAGTTCTGTTGTCTGCAACATTAGTTTTATCTCATCAGCATTATTATTGCAGGGATGATACCATTAAGGATACAGTTTTTGAGTAAAATATGCAATTAATTAGAATAACCATTTTACTTTGTCCAGCATAAAAACTGTTGCACTAATTATATTTAAAACTCCTTGCAAAGTTTGTTTTTTCAAGATGTGCACATTTATGTAGTACTTAGGAACCCAGGTTTAGGGGGAAAAAAAGTGATAAAGTTACAATCTAAGCAGGCACTGGGAGCTATTATCTCCCAGAACTATATGTAAAAGTCTTTTTGCATTTCTACTCAGGATTCTTGATAGAGGTTGAAGTTTTTATTTTATGTATAAATATTTATATATTTAAAATCTTAACAGAACTGCCAAATCATGGTGCCGAAAGCAGAGTTAACAAGGCATTCCATAGCTAAGGCTATATCTACTGTAAAAATTTAGAGGATGACACTCTGAATACTAGTGATTTTCAACCAGTTTCTAAAAAGTCAGTTGAAATTTAATGTTTCTAATCAAATATTGGTGATAATTTATAAATAATTAGCTCCTGTATAAAGCCTTCCAAAATTTCTTCCTCTTTATCAGTACTCCTCTATCTTGTTCAAATTAGAAACAAGAGAAAGCCTGTGGTTTTATGAATTGGTTGGTGGCAAAGTTATGGGGGAAATAACAAAAGGCTATCTCTCAAAAAATTCATGTAGTCCTTTTTTTTTATGCAGACAGGTCAGATTCTTTTAAAAGCAGACGGATTTCTTCTGGGGAAGGAGTCATCTAGGTGGATATAATTACAGGTTAGGAAAAAAAATCTATTTTGAACAATGGACAATTGATTTTTATACACAATGGCAAAGATTTCATAGTTTTGCAGGAGATATCTTCGGAATACTTAAAAGAGGAATGTATTCTGGAAATTAGTAGTCTGTTGAGGAAACAATACCTCTTTTGATTTCAAGTGAGACCAGTATACCTCATTAAATTATTGGAGTGAGTTGAAGGTATTTTTACTGTAGTCACCAAAAAATGTATTCTGTGATGTTTATAGTACATAGAATTTTTGATAGAGTTTCACATTTGAAGCTAGTATTCTGCAGACTTCTGGAAAACACACGGGATTTCTGTTATTCAGACAGTAACTGATAACCAAATGAGTCTCTCCAGCCTTTTGATTAATAATAAATAGTCACAGAACACAACAAAGGACAGTGAGTTTCTTCTAAGAAATAAAAGTAAGTGAGATAATTTGGTCCCTTTTGCTGGAAATTATGGTTTTTATTAAGATTCAGGATAGGAAAACCTGATACCAAAACAAACTAATAAAATTATAAGGTAATGAGAACTTCAGGGTGAGGAAGTGTATTCAGTTGAAATTATTTATGTGTATTTCAAACAGCCCCTGAGACTGACAGTGCATCTTTCACCCCTTTCCTGGAATCAAGGCACAGGGCATGAATGAGAAAAGTCTGAAAACAAAGCCAAGGGAACTCTAGGACTGAGAAGGAATGGATCCAGCTGGCAGCATCACACTTCTCCCCTAGAGATCTGGGGATGAAGGTGCTCAATCCAACATTCCCAACTCTTTGCTTGGGGATGGCTAAAACTCTCCAAAATCAGAGCCAGACAGGATTCACAAGGGTGGGTGGAGCACCAGAAAACAGAGGATAGGTATTCATAAGTCTATTGGATAAATAATTAAGGATACTTTCATTTCATCTGGAATGTAAATGTTGGAATTACTATAAATGGATATAAAAATCCTTATTTTAAAATGTTTTGAAGTATTACCCTAAGAAAGTCTTGATGAATATGTATTTATACATATATATACACATACATAAAAACATACATATACTTTAATATTTACATTTAACAGAATAATCTTGAAATAAAATGCAGATATTTTTCTTCCCTATCTGTACAATATATGAGCATGTCTTACACAGTTATAAGTAGTTTTCTAAGGTACTTAAGCTAGGGAGGAAAATATCTATTATGTAAATAGTTTAAATTACCATATTAATTGCTAGGAGCAGAGAAACAATACAGATTTTCCACATTTATATTAGAAGTATATATTAGAGTGAGAAAACACTAACAAAAGCTTTTAGAATGCCATCTTCAGAACATGATACAAAAACTCTGAGGAAGCTGTTGCTTGTAATTTTTGCACATAGACTGATTTGGCAGAGTTCCTTGAGAAGAAGAGGGAAGATAGATGTTTTGGTGGGGGAAAAGAAACCTGCTGATTTCCTGAGTAATTAGAATGTGAATGTGACAGTCCTCATGAAGCAGCATCTGTCACCAAGGCAATCTGATATTAAGTGGAAAGAATGAAACAGTAAGCAGCTCCTGATCAGTATTCAGCCAGCTTAGGAAGAAAGGTGCCTAAGAACACTTCTAGGGGAGTGCTGTGCAGCTCAGCCATGTTCATGTTTTCCCCTATGGTGCCACATTAGAATTTCTAAGTGGCATTGTCCCTGGGCTGGAAAGTTACACAGGCGTTCATTAACATCAGTTTTTTAGGCTTCAAACCCTTTGCACTTCAGCAAAGTTACTCCCTTTCTAGAAGAAGATACTAGGCAGAGCAATTAGAAATAAGATAAAATATTAACACTGCAAAATGCTTATAAAATTACAGATTTATTAACATAGCTAACCACTATGTAATTTTCACAAATTACAGTAATAACAAATGGCAAAAATAGTCAAGGGGAAAACACTCCCCAAAACCACAAAGTCTATTTATATATGTGCAAGTGTATTAAAGGAATGGAGGGAGCAAGAAGACAAGGGCCAGATGAGAGGAAAAAGTGGAAATAGTTGGTAAAGCTGGTAGAAGAGCTTTAGATTCCTTCACTTTCCTTCACCTTCCTCCTCTGTTATCCTCTTCTGTTTGAGAACAGGATTCAAATGGATGCAAATATGTCCCTTATCAGAAATTCCTCTGCACCATTTAAGGGGCTTTGCAGAACTGTGATAGGCAAGGTATTTACTTCACCATGTCCTCCAAACAAATAAAAGTCAATTCTCTTTCCTCAGGGATGCAATCTGAACGAGAGGATCAGGAATGAGAATTATTTATCTTTTGTATATAATGTTTCCCCAGAAAATACATTGAATGACGCTGGGAACTATAAATACTAATAACATTATTGATACAATCACCTATGAATAGTCAATGAGCCCACAGCTCTCAGGACACAATGGGTAAAGTTTACAAAATCTCTTTTCTTGCAAATAGGATTTCCATTGCAATTTATAACACACAAACTGATACTTGGAGATCTGTTTTGCAGGTCCTGTGCAAGCTTTTCCGATACTTTAAATGTATATGTATGATTCTTCTCACAAAATTTAGTTTTATTTCATCACACCCATGTACCAAAACCTATCTTGACTAACAGCTAACAATAGTAATTAACGTTAACAAGTGATTGTGGTAAAATAAGATGGTACATAAAAAATAATCTATATAGCTAGTTCTACTCTTTGAATTGACAGAGGGCATAAAATAAGAATTCCTATAGCATAATTACATTTATTTGTATTGTGTTAAATTTCATAAGTATGTACCAAAAGCCTAGCCTGCAAAATGGACATGGCTATATACTATAAAATACAATATAAGGGGGATTTGTGTGTTTTTAGTGGGAATTTTTGTTATATAAAATATATATTCCTTATATTTCCACTCATGGTAAATTTATATTAACCCACTGAGTCTTTCTTGTCACACTCATTAGCTTATTTCAAACTTTCTCCAATAGATTATTTCAATATTTCTTTATCTCATATGCTACTCCAATATTAAATGGAGACCGTGCATGTGTTATCAATTAAAAAAAGACCTCCTAAAAATTCCTTTTTCAGTCTTCCCTGGGGAATTCAGTTCTATAGGAGGCAACTGACATAGCAGAGGATTGGTGCAGAACTTGCAAGCCTGGCATTGTCCATCTATCTGTGTACATGCACTGCTTTTATATATTTTTTATTGTGTTCTGCACAAGACCAGTATTTCATGTGTTAGAGCTGTGCACTGTTGGCTGATAACTTTGCAGTCTTGTGAGGGTTTGCTACAAGGTGCTTCTATTTCTGACTCACCATGTGTGTCTAAAAAAGGGTTTGATCTTTCCATAAAAATTGTCCCTCTAAGGAGCAATTAAATGCTGGAAATCCAAAAATATGAACGTGGACCAAAACTATTTATTATTAGGGAACTTTGTTCTTATTCAGAAGCATCACCAGCCCTGCCAAAAGCCAATTATTCAGGTTAAATCTTATTCCAAATGAATGGGACTTTTTTCATATGAAAAATGTTTATACAGTCAAAAACTGTGTATGTTAAATCTTCCAAGCACCTAGTTAAAGGGACATATTTAATGAGATTTTTTTAGTAGAAAAGCTATCTACTGGGAGATGGATTTAAAAGTTTTAAAAGATGCAGTTTTCAAAATAAAATGATCAAAATGTGCTTCATGAGAAGTAAAAAGAAATCCAAAAGGGCACATCATTAAAGTTGCATGATTTAAATTAGTTGTGTTACCAAGCTAAACTCATTCTTGTGTCAAAGCTACACGAGGAGCTTTTTTTATTGCGTTTTAGTTTCATATGTATTTAAAGTAGCAAAACTTTTATTATCATCATGCCCTGCACAAAATGTTTCTTGTACATAAATCATCTGTGTGTTTTACTGCATTGTACCTTATGATTCTATAAATTGTATTAGGATGAATGGATTCAGGGAAAACAAAAGACACAACTGACCTGCACAGAAATATTAAAGGAAATAGTTAAAACTTGGTGGCATTTTGTCATGAGAGTTAGTGGTAGCAGAGGAATCAAGAGCTACTTTTGTCTCTGAACTTCACCTGCTGGTGTGGTACAGGAGGGATGAGCCAAGAAACTCCCTGATATACTTGGAGAGAGAAGGATCATTCCAAAATGCACAGAGAAGCAGAAACAAATGCAGGTCTAGCATGTGAGCAGCAGGGCTCACTAGGAGTTCACACCATGAAATATCAACAAACTAGAATCAATTCTAGTTGTCTTCACCTCAGAGAGGAAAGTTTACCCTAAATTCCCTGAGCATCAGCAGTGGAAATGGATAGGACAAAATATAAGCTGCTTTTTCCTCAGAAGACTAACATCTTTTTCACCCAGAAGAAGATTCCATCTTCAATTCAGTTCAGTTCTGAAAACCTTCATTTGAATTGTGTCAATTTATAAATTGTAAAAGGAACGGAAGTCTATCAATTTATAAATTATAAAAGTTTTCTCTGACTGCTTCTCATTAGAAATAGAAAAATTCTTTGAATAACTTATGTATTCGTACTCAGAAAAACTTTCTCTGAAAAGTATCCATACATGTGGCATCTTCTTTTACACCTAAATGGCCTCTTTTAAAATGTTTGTTATGAATAATATTCTGAAATTGCCCACAAAGAAAATATTTCATGAGGGTCGAATAAAACAAGGCTGATTATTATCTTTAGGTCTATAAATATATTTTATCCCACGACAATAAAACCTTGTTAAGAATTATTCCCTAATAAAAAACCAAAGCACAAACCAAAGACAAACAAACAAAAAAACCAAACAAAAACCAAAATAAAAACCAAAACAAAACCAAAACCCAAACAAAACAGAAAAACAAAAGCATAAACTAACCATAATCAAACAAAAGCAAAACAAACCAAAACAAAAACAAAAAAAAAACCAAACAAACAAAAAAAAACAAACCAAAACAAAAATACCTTCTTACACAGAATCATGTTCTTGTCAGCTATGTTGACACAACTGTGCTTGGTATATCAAATATTGAACACTGGTCTTTATTCACTCTTTTGGGAAATGAAGTGCTGAGAACTGCCAGATGTCTTTCAGCCTGAGCCCAGATATATTTGATCACATTTTTTCCTCACCATTAAGAGATTTTGGCAATGATTTTTAGTATTTTTGAAATCAAAAATATTTTGTGTGCAAAATTCTTAGCAGAACCATGGTTTACAAGATAAATAATTAAATTTTGAACCAATTCACACACCTAGAAGGCCGTAAGTATATCAGTTTTCTACAAAAAAAAGGGAAAAAAACAAATCCCGATTTTCTATAAGATTCAGTTTTCATGGAAAAAGATTTTACAGGTGCCAGCATCTGTATTATCTTTTTGAGCTGCAGTAAGTGTGTCATAGAAATACAGACAGGTATAAATTTTCATTTTTCCATTTGCAAAAGAGAATGTTAACTTTTTTTGCATATATTTGGATTTATGGATCCCAATACTGAGAGTTTCTGCTTGAGAAGATTATCTTCTCTGATTCCCCAAAGAATTCTAACTCAATCAGGCATGATGCCTATTTCCCCTCATCAAGATTTTAATTAAAAATATAGGAATTTTTACAAATTACTTCATAAGGAAAATGAACAGTATCCTAAACCAACACTAAACAGAACCCAGAACAGCAACACCAGTTACAATGATATCTCTGCCTCATGCCTTCTGGAGGGCTACCAAAATCTGACATCACAAAGGAATTTTATTTTCTAATCATCCTGCCTAATCAAAGTGCATATAATGTTTTCATAATATATACATCCTAGCAAGAAATTGCACTATTGAATTAAATACTGTGTATCTCTTGTGTCACCTGAGATACCAAACTTGCTAATATTCTTAAAAAATTTCTATATTATGTTATGAATTAGAGTTTTTCTCCAAAATTTTTTGTCCTCTATTTCTGGGTTTAAAAGGGAAGTCTTTAAATGCAATCTTCCAAAAAGACAAATTTTTGATTCACCTCTCAGAAGGGAAAAGGAAGAAAATCTATTTCTCTTTTGAGTCTTCTGTAACTTTGTCTTAAGATTTAAGGAGTTAGCAAATGCATCCTATAAAATTTTTTGTTAAAGAAGATAGGAAAATATGCTGTCTCCAATGTGACTTGAATTAAATCTCTCTGTTCTATGTAATGTTCTCTGAGTTTTAACAAGATTAAATATATTTTATGATATTAATATATAATATATCACAAGTATGAACTGCTGGATCTGACTAGCAGAGACAAAAATAGCATGATTCTGAACAGCCATCAAGATTTCACAGGGTTGAGACTTATTGTCTTCATGGTGGTTTGTTTTATGAAAGGTGTGTTCGTTAATTTTTACTTAAAGCATTTAAAATAAATAAATTGTGGAATCTTTTGCATAGTGTAATACATTAGGAATTGAATCTCTCCAGCAGCATTATCAGCTGCTGTCCAGATGTTGACATGAGTCTCTACTGAATGTCTCTGCAACTGCACAAAAATACTCACATGATGTGAGATTGCCCACACTGTTCTGCCATATTTCTATAGTCCAGATTGAGAATGGTTGCACATAATCCCTCTAGTGTCTGGAATAAAAGGAATGATCATTCCTATTATCTTAAACCTTTTATTTACCTTAACTACATGGAAAAACTATCTTTCATGACTATTTCTTCATCTGTGAGAAGAGTTTGCTTAGACTTTTAAAAATTACCTGTGTTCAATTTGATCAGTTTCTTCACTCACAGCAGTATTTACATCAACAAGTCACAGCCAAATTCTTTGCCCAGAATGTCAACCCAGCACCAATTAATCAAACAAAAGGTATAGGTAGTGACTACTGGTTGATCTAGGCACAGCAGCAGCCCAAAGGAGGAATTTCCTTGACTGTCCAAAATTCTCACCTGGAGAACTCCTGCCAGACCTTGTCAGGTCACTGTGATTTCCCCTTACCTTAAAATCATTTGTTGTCTCAAATCAGCCCACTGTCTCATCTGTGAGAGCCTCGATGGGGATTGCCTTGACCTCCCAAGAAATTAATTACTTATATTCCTATGGGCATGAAAGCAGGAACAGATGAATCCGATGTATTCAACTGCACAAAATTATAATTTAGGGCAAACTTGAATTTCATACCTGTGGCTTAAATTCCATAAATTTTACCATCGGAGTTTTGTTTAAAAGAGCAGGGGAAGCTACCTGCAACTATTTTTCAGCCTGGAGATTGAAGGGAGAACTCATGGTGTCCTTCAACATCTCCATGAGGAGAAGTGGGAGGACAGGCACCGATCTTTTCACCTGTGGTCTACGACAGAACTTGAGGGAATGGCCTGAAGCTGAGTCAGGTTTGGGTTGGATATTAGGGAAAGGTTCTTCACTCAGAGGGTGGTTGTGCACTGGAGCAGGCTCCCCAGGGACATTGTCACATCACCAAGCCTGACAAAGCTCAAGAAGCATTTGGCAACACTCTCAGGCACTCAGGGGTTGTTGGGGTGTCCTGTCCAGGGCCAGGAGCTGGACTCGATTATCCTTAGAATTCAGCATATTCTATTTTATGATTCTATGAACATTTTTGGGTTTGGTCTAAACAGAGACATTAATTCACAGTCTACCTTTCTTGGACATCAGAGAGCCTCATCCAGACAATTTCTTTAGTTTTAAGCAGCAATACCCTTACTTGAATATTATGCAAAATCAAAGAAAGAATCTTAAATTACTTGGATGGGAGGATAACTTATTTTTTCTTCTTATTCCTGTTAATGATAATTCCTATGAGTGATGTCAAATTCCCGTAAATGTTATCATTATTGCCCTCTCATTCATTATGGATAGGATATTCTGCTTTAAAACTCAGGAAGACCTCAGTGATTTTAAGGATATAAATGATTAAAGAAATATCCAGACCAGTATAAGTCTATATACCACTATCTATGATTTCTAAGATAATTTGTAATTTTGTAACATGAGTTTCATTTGATTGAGGGTGCTGTAAGTATGTTTCAAGGGGTCCTGCTGATTCAAAAAGCACTTTTGTTGCTTAATGATATCAGGAAAGAATTGTAAACTACTACCTTAGAATTATTTTATCAAGGATAGACTGTGGTATACACCAGTCAGATGGGTAATTGAAGGATAAGGAGAAGAAGAAAATAATAAGAAATTCAATGATCAAACAGGAATAATAGAAGTTACTCAAAATGTCTGCATTTATACATGTATAAAATATTTTATATGAATTAAAAAAATGTTAAAATGGGAAACACATACAATAATTGTTCTCCATTATCCAAAATCACCTAAATATTTTTGCCTCTCTGTCTTCAACCCTCTGATTTACTATGAATAATCTGCAGACTGCTTTTCATTTTTTCTGATCTCTTCTAAGTCTTATCTGCTCAATAGAATGAGCAACAGCTATTTTTTAGTAAAAAATATAACTGGATATTCAACAAATTGGTACAATATGCAATTCTTTTTTTTTTGGCTTGTTCTGATGGATTTGTAAATTGAGTGATGAGCTTTGCAGAGAAATCACAGCAAGAGGGGCTTTCCAGGCAAAATCATGTGTGATAGGATAATGAGGAAAAATTAGCATTAAGGTAAATTTACATAAGGAATGTGAAGGTTAAGAGTATATGTTATTAAGGCTGGAAATAAAGGAAGTGCCACCCCATGCTGCTAAGTTGAATTCTTCAATGCCTTCCTCCTACCTTGTCAATTTGACCTTTTGTGCAGCATTGGTCCAAACACACCCAAATCTACTTGAGCTTTTGAAGACTTCTCCCTTTCAAAGGCCTGATTTTTCTTTAATGGAAGGAGTGGGAGCTTTGCAAAGGGAGCTGCCCATAAGCCCTCTAATTGAAAATATCCTTTCTAAAAGGGAAAGGCCAGGCCATATCTTCTGAGGGCTCACTGAAAAATTAATCTTTGGGAAAATGTGCTGAAGTATATTTTTCTGCTATAAAATCATCCTGACTACCTCATGAGTAAGGTAGGGCAACAGAAGATCTAATTAATTTTAGGATTAAAACTCAGTGAATGTGTTATAAAATTCTATTGTTTAGGATTCTTCTTATCTAGATTGAAGCCAAAGTGAAACAGTGAATGTTTCTTAAAAATGTGATATATCTTGGCATTTAACATAACTGAGTTCCCTGTCTTCAGAATCCCTTGGGGTTATCTTAGAATTAAAGCAAATATTCCTAATGTGTTTTTTTTTCCATTAAAATACACATTCTATACTTAAGATATGAAGGTGAAGAGGATGATCAAGATTTATGTAAGAAAAAAGGCTGGATTCATATTCTGATATCAGGACAAAATGTGTGAATTTCAATTATTCTCAGTGCTCATCTTTTAAAAAGGCATAACAATAAAATTTTTATTACAACTTTAAAGGTTTATTACAATTTTAAGGAAGCTGAACAAAATGTTTATACAAGTGGTCTGGTAAACAAATTAAATGTAGCTGAATAATAACAATAATGATACCACTGTCACCCCCTCCCCCATTTTTGTAGAAAATGTTACTGTAACAGTACCTAACAAAAACTGTATTCTTTCATCCCCTTTACTTGCTATGTTTTGATTTCTAAGGGAAAAAAGAAGTAACCAAACACACATTTCTCTTGTTACAAGCTTTCTGCAACATTTTATTTATTTTTTATTACAACAAGTTTTTCAATTTTTATGTAAATCCTGTCTTACACTGAAGTAGATAAATTTTCTGGAAAATATATTGGCTTTCTTAATAGCTGATTTTTCTTTTGAAATTCAAATTCAAACGATTTCTTCCCATTATTACAATTTTCTCAACAGCATATATAGTTTAATCACTTCAGTCAAATTTGGAACACATTATTTCTCCTGCTGACGCTTTTCAGGGAACTTTTAATAGATCAGTGGTTCAACAGGTGTTCTTTCAGACTCAAGATATTTCTTCCATGTCTCACTGCTTCAGTAAGAAGTTTGAGCTTTGATAATTGCCCCTCATGTAAGACAATTATTTTATTTATTACTCTATTCAGGCATGTTTTTTCTTCCAGAACGCTTACTTGTTAGCAACAGGAAACATTTTAATGATGCATTTATAAGAAATCATGTGCTTGATTTGTAGGAATGCCAGAAATCTGTAACTGGCTTTAAAGAAAAGTATGATATGTCTTCTGTAATTCAAATAGAATTTTGATAGTCTTTTAGAGTTGCGTTTTTTTTCCAAAATGTCACAATACACCAAAATTTCCATTTAATATTTCTTTTTCAAGTAATAAAAGTATTAATATACTTAAACAAATCAGTGACAGATTAAAGATAATATTTTATATGTCTGAACAAACATAGAGGTACACCACTAGACTCAGAAAACTGTCCATGAGGTTAAGCAGCTACTATTTCATAAAGACCTTTGGACTTAGACCATTGTGTTGGGTTTTTTTCCTGTAGATTTAATTGGGCAACTATTAACTTTGGTTCCAGAGAATTTTACTCTTTCAAGAGTTTTATAGAAAAGTATTATCACTGAGTAGTAGTATTTAAAAAGCACTGTGAAGTTTTAATGGAAAATGTAGTGCTACTAGCTAAGTTTAAATATATGGCATATTATGGTTTTTAAATTGTGTTTTTAATAAGTATCGCACGTTGTTCTCTAAACTAAAGGAAGAGAAAACAACCTGAAAAGCAGATGACTCTTCTGATGGAGAGGAAGGTAGGGGAGAGCAGCTTATTCAAAGAATCTTTTTGTCAATGACATGAAAAGAAGTTGAGTCCTGGGTCTCATGTCCTGGTGCTTGTGTACTTTTTCATACATGAACAGTAGTGTTTTAAAAGAGTAGATTTTACATGCAAATATTAACTATATTAACTAAGAGCATTATCTCAGACACCCGGGGGAAGCAGAAGAATTGGACTGTATATTATTTAGTGATGTTAAGAAGCTTATAGGACAAAAAAGTGGAAGGTTCCAGACCCTGAAAGAAGGCAGTGGAACTGAGAGTAATGTAAATGTCACAACAGTTTATCTGACCAGCCATTTATTCCTCAAGAGCCATAGAAAAATAAAAAAAAACCAACTACTAGAGGTTTGAGTAATATTCAAATTCTTGGTACTGTTCTGCATATTTAATCTGACTGTAGCCTTTTAGTTAGGCTCTCACACTTCATGAGCAAGGTGGGTTTATGATTCTGTGTGTTAAACCTTCTGCCATGCCAGCAAGTGGTGATTGCAAGCACATCACCAGAAGGACAATACCTAGAAATACTAACGACATCCTGGAAGATACAGATATGAAATTCGAGTCTCAAACCATAGATGTCAAAGGCCCCTTTAACTGAAAGCTACATAAAATAATTCCATTGTAATAGCCATATTTTTTTTTTTTAATTCCCAATTACACACGGACGGACACACAAAGATAAAATAAGGTTTCCATAGATTCGTAGAATCGCAGTATGGCCTGGGTTTGAAAGGAGCTCAAAGATCATCTTGTTCCAACCCCTCTGCCATGGACAGGGACACCTTCCAGAAGAGCAGGTTGCTGAATAAGTCATCCAACCTGGCCTTGAACATTTCCAGGGATGGGGGGCAAACTGTGCCAGGGCCTCACCATCCTCATAGTCAAGAATTTCTTCCAATATCTAATCTAATTCTGCTTTCAATTTTCAGCCATCCCCCATTGTCCTGACACTCCAAGCCCTTGTAATAGTTTCTCTCCATCTTTCCTATAGGTTCCCTTCAGGCAGTGGAAGGCTGCAATTAGATCAACCCAAAGACTTCACTTCTCCATCCTGAACAATCCCAGTTCTCTCAGCCCTTCCTCACTGCTCCATCCCTGTGCTCCCCTCGGTGCCTCCTGTGGCCTGGCTCCAGCAGGTCCCTGTCCTTGCTGTGCTGGGAGCCCAGAGCTGGTGCAGCCCTGCAGGTGGGGTCTCAGCAGAGCGGGGCAGAGGGGCAGAATCCCCTCCCTGCCCTGCTGCCCGCGGGGCTCTGGGTGAGCCCAGCCCAGGGGGGGCTCTGGGCTCCCAAAGGCCAGGGCATGTCCAGCTTCTCATCCACAAAACTCCTTGTTTTATTTGTCTTTTTATTGACTCTTTGCCATAACTGAACACCAGAATCACTGTCTTGTTATATTCTCACTCCTTAAGTCAATGCACCGCAGTACAGAAGAGTGTGATAAAATTCTATAGCTGCACAAATTCCTAAGGAAAACTCAGTTGAGCGTGAAACATTTACTGCTGGTAAATGCTTGTCAACCTTTAAACATTGCATTTTTAATACCTTATTTAATAGAGGAACGCAGGATTTGTGTTCTCTCTTTTAGTCACTCGCTTTTATATTTAGAGAAAACAATATGTCCAAGGTTCATTTCATCTTGTGTATACGTAGAGAAAAATTACATGGTTTTCTGGGTACATGTCAACACTTAAAACTTGATCAGCCTTGGGTAAAAGGAAAAAAACCCAACACCCTCCTCACCTACCCAAATAGGATAAGTGTTTCTTTAGTAGTTTTCATGAAGGAATGGATTGATACTATTCTTGTGCCATCATAGATCTGCTGGAAAATACATATGATTTGGATTTTAGGAATTTTTAATGTAGCCATAATTTTTAGCAAGGGCTTTTCACTATATAATATTGTGATTCTTAATTGAACTGATTAAACATTATTAATGATTCTGTTTATTTGACATTTAATCTATAAAATTTGAAATGTGCCTGAAATGATTATTTCTGCAAATATTAGAAAAAAAATTAAAAGTATTCTTGCTATTATGGATAATAAAAACCTCTGTAGGATAGTCCACACTGTGGGTGGTATAAAAGCTTATAAAAGCTTTATCCTCTTAAAAGAACAACTGAAAAACAGAACAATGAAAAAAACTTAAGTAAAACAATCTAGTTTAAAGTGAAATGTAGGGGAAAAATAGTATGATGAGAAACTTGCTTAAAGGAAAATTTTTGATGATTTTCAGAAAATGTTTAGAAAATAATAGTATAAATATGGTAAAAACAGAAATTAATAAAGAATATATTGCTTTATATCCAAGGAAGAAGGAAAGTACTTTCAAAATAATATTAAAGTGGAGAAGAATAATTAGATAAGGTCAAAGGGATTAGTTTAGAAGAATTCTTGAGTATGTAAATAAGCAAGCAGAAACCAGGAACTATTTAAAACAAACTACAGCTTTTATGGATATGTGGATTACAGACACAACTGTTATTTCATAAAGATACCTTAATATTTTTGGGTATTTTGCCCCACTAAAGATGAAGATAAATTCGATATAAGTAGAATCATTACTGTGAATCATTGTGTAGAATACAGTAGAATCATTGCGAATCCAGAGATTTCTCCCCACAAAATTTTTACCATGAAAACTTTGGGTATTTTTATTGGTCTCAAAAATGTCAAATATATCATTCCTGTTTATAGCACCTGTTGGAATGAATTGATGCAGAAGAATTTTCCCATAAAGAAATGATCCTCAACATAAATTCTAGAATGGCAATCAACTTGAAAATTGAAGGTACAAGGACAAATATTGCTTAATGTTATTATTGTTTGTTTGTGTAGTTAAAAATGAGCAGAAAGCCACAGATGTTTATTCTAGTCTTATAAGTTTATTACTGTGGTCTAATTAGCCCATGAAAAATTGATTTTGTGTTACTTCTTGCAATTACAAAACATTAAGTTCTTTTTTTTCCTGTCACCACAACCGGGCCTAAAATTTTGAAGAACTGAAATCTGAGTCAGCTATGATTAAAATACACACAAGTGCAACATAACCCAAAAAATCAATGGCATTATTTACTGCATACACACTCTTAAAAATTTTCACATCAATTTTTCCTATCTTCAGATGCCTAAGAGTTTGCATAAGAGTTCCCATGGAGAACGATGCCCCTGCTATTCAGCACATTTCCAATTACAAAATATTGAAAACAAAAGAACAGCAGATTGAACAGTGTTGGAGTTAAAAGGAGGTTTGACATTAAACCCTCAGCAACAGAGACATAGAAGCAACAAAATGCATTAAAATCCATCTAAAGAAATAATCCATTAAAAAGCTACAGTACATTTTCAAAGCATTTGGAAAAGTATGTTACATTTCTCTAAATGAGGTATCTAAATATAATAATTAGGTAAGAGTTCCTTGTGGAACCAAAATAAAACACATAAATAGCAGCCGTAAAATAAAACTGTGTGTATGCATGTATATATGTCTGTGTGTGTATATATATGAAAAATGAATACATATAAAGTGGCAAAAGAATCCAAGGTATCAAATGACCAAAAGAAAACACTTTCAATAGATTTTTGTTTTTTAATATAACAAGAAAAAAAATTAGTATAATTTACCTCCAAAATCATTAATCATCTCTACCATGTTAACTTGTGGTGGAGTTTAAAATTAAACCATCACTGTAAATATTAAGATAGACTTTATCTTTATTGTAGACATGGTATTCTTTTGGACTCAACACAAAATTCTGAAATTTGCCTCTACTAGCTGAGTTGGTCACTTCCAGTTTGATGTTTGAAAAGCAGAACTAGTTCTTTCAGTACTAGAAGACAGACATAGACATTTTTTTCCCAAAGATCATCTGTGGCTCTACATGACAGGTAGGCTGATTAGGACTGAAATAATTTGGAAAGGCTGTGTTGAGGCGTCAGCTGAATTAGTGTACATCTACAAAGAGATCAATAAGAGAGGTGATAATATTTGTCTCCTTTCTCTGCACTTGCTGATGCTTCTGTTCTGGTATCACAGTTTCCAGGCTCCTCTTGAACAATTACCTGATCCTGGGAAAGCATCGACACTGTCATCTTCAGTTAGGATGTAATTCTTCACTTAAGTTCAGACTACCTTATGCTATTTGATTCTGCAAATAATGCCCAACTGGATCCTTGCTGTCAGTAACACCAATATATAAACCCTTAATTTCCATAGGTCTTCCCATACCAACTCTTTGCTCCATACAGGGCTAAATCAAGTGATGCGGGAGTCCATTTTCACCTCCTTTTATCTTTTTATTTTCCTTGACCTGGATCTTAAAATTAACTCATTTTTTTCTTTTTTCTTTTTTTTTTTTTTTTTTGTATAGCATCTACCATAATTGCCCAGAGTAGGAAATGTGCTGTGACTAAAAACAAAGATTTAAGGGAACACAGTCTTAAATTCAATTCTCTCTTATTTGAATCAACACTAATAATGTAGCCACACACGCTGAGAAATTTGTCCTTATTTATCTACTTTAATAATGTCATGATATTATAAATCTTTCAAAATCGCTCTATTCCACTATCTATATCACTCTATATCTACTATAAAAATCTGACTGATTTTTATTTTTCTACACTTAAGACTCCTTATCATTTACTCATTGTGAAGCACACATTTCATACTTGTCATCCTTCTTGCCCTTGCCTACCCTTCCCAGGTTATGTCCATATAATGTTAGATTATGTTCATATAAAGCTACAAGTAGCATGCAAGACGTAATAACCAAATCAGAGGTTTCTGGGCAGGAAGAGGGAAAGCATGCACTTACAATTTTAATATTTTCTCAATATACAGTACTTCAGAAGTTTCTTGTAAGAAAAACAAGAAGTACAATATTTCTTTATTACTTGCACCAGGAAGAATGAAACAAAGTTTTTCAGCACTAAATGATTGCAAGAACAGATCACAGATAAAAAATAATAATAAAAAAATATTCTGTCATAGAACAGATATTTTTCTCCAGTAAATTATAGAATATTTGGATTTTTTTTACCAAAACACACATAGATGTTGTTGACCATGCCCATTAATATATGGCTTCTAGCATTTATTTTATAACATTGCTAAAAGGTCTATATAATCTTTTTACAGAAGTATAATCCAAATATTTATTAATTAACAACTCTAATATTTTTTATTCTGAAAAATTATTTACAATCTCCTCTAAATAAGGAGAACTTTGTAGGCTTCATCTTTATCTTTTACAGTTTCCAGGTCTATTATCAGACAACTTCCCATGTGTTGGTGTAATGTCAAAGGCTTCAAATTAACAATTTGTGAGAATGTTATCTTTAAGCTGAAAAATAAGTAAAACTGATTTTGCATCAGAAATTATGTTCAGTCTACATGTCAGTGCTGCTTATTTTTTTTTCTCATCAATGAACGGACTGAATTCATTGCAGAAACAGCTAATCAAATCAATAAAGCAAATCACCAACCAAGTCAGAAAATTTGCTGTTTAAATTAGGATAGTTAAGTAACAGCTTCCAATCTGTGGGGATTAAAATTTGTTTTGTTCATTTGTTCATTATTAAAGCACAATTTCTAATCATCTCAACAGCACAGAAATATAACTTCTTCGGCATCTAAAGTCATTAGTGCTGGTAAAGTACTAATTGGATATTAAGCCAATGTTCATGACAGTGGAACTGCTACAGATTTACAGAATATATAGGCACAATCATTTAAGAATTCAATGTGCTTCATTGTCATAAAGTAGTAATTTATTTCTCCTTTTCTAATTTTCCAATTTTCCTAATAGTGTTGTAAATTAAGACAAAATAAAAAAAAATCCAACCAACCAACAAACCAATCAAAATGAAATCCAGTAAGTAGTTGATAGTCTTGATGTAATTTTACTGCAGTAGAGTTAAAACAATATCAACCATATAAACCCTGATTAAATGTGATTTATAGCAATGACCAGAAAAGAATTCCCAGATATCTTAAAGGCAAACTAATAACAATTAATAAAAATCATGAGATTCTGCTGTTCAACCTTGTTTTCTAATACAAGTACCTCTATGGTCTGTACAAGGAACCCAGGTCTTTCACTTTTTTGCTCTAATTCTTGGAGTGACTGCAGATTTTCTTTGTTTCTCAGTTTCATACACCACATAAGAAGGTATGAAAAGGACAAGAAATGTTAAGTCTACACATAATCTTTCTTAGTATTCTAATTTTGAGTTCTCTCTTGGGCCATGATAGTAGTAGTCTTCCTTGCAACCAAGAAGATTTACTTGCCTAAGAAGCTGCAGTTTCATATCATCCACTTTTTTCAGTGGAAAATTATTTTATTGAACAGGAAAACAAAAAATGATATTATCATCACAGCCCCAGAGGGTGAAAAAGACAATGAGATAGAGACTGAATAGTGATTCTGAGTAAAAATCATGATAAATATGATAGAACTGAGGGTACCTCAGCCTTCTCTACACCCCACTTAACCAAATCTCTTTCCTTCTACAGAGGGCCCACATTTTCCCTAGTCTTCCGTTATCACCAATGTACTAAAACCACTTTTTTTTTTTTTTTGCCCTTGATGTCCTTGTTCATGTTTACTTTGATCTTTAATCTGGCTTTGTCTTTCCTAACCCCATCCCTGGCTGCTTGGACAATCCCTGAGTACTGTACCCAAGCTACCTGTCCTTGCCTCCACCCAGCGCAGCCTTCGTTGTGTTTGCTCTTGTCCAGGAGCTTCTTGCTCATCAAAACAAACCTTTGCCTTTTCCTCTTTGCTGGAATCCATCTCTTCAGAGCTATTAGGAGCTATCCTTGAATATTAACTGGTTTCCTTGGGCCCCTCTGTCCTCCAGGGCTTTTCCCCCTGGTGTCCTACAATGCAGAATCCCGAAGAAACAAAATCTGCTCTCCAGTGTTTTCTTTTTTGTTTTTTTCTGTAAGGTTGTAGTAATGATTTTATATTTGTTGCTTTATAATCTGCCTGAAACTTAAATATCTGTCAAAACTAATTAAGAAGCCTTTATTTATATGTGACTAGATATTTTCAATATAATTTGTTTTCTATAAAGATCAATACAATATTTTCTGCTTTCAACAGGAAGAGCTGTAAGGAGTTTTTCATCCCAAAGCCCTCCATGAAAATCTAATATTTGAATGAAACAAAATATACCAGGATTTCTGAATACATTGTGCAGAATATTCCAGAGCACACTGTTAAAATTTAATAGGGGAATTTTGTAAATATTTCAGAACAGATGTTGAAGCACCAACCCATTTTACACGTGTCAAACACTGTAAAAACCCATTTTTACAATGCTAAAGTGTTACAATGGCCTATTTCAAATTGAATAAAACTATTCAAGTAAGCCTTTCATGCGTGAGATTGTATATGGCAAGTATTCATTTAATAAAATGTACATTAATCTTGCATTCAAAACATTCTCTTTTACAGATAATTTATTTTAAAGGAAGAAGACTGAACACTTTCTTCTCCAGGGATTTTTTTTCTCAAGCAGTAACTTGGATTACAATTCTAAGTAACATTTGATTGCCAGTCTATGCAGAGGAAGGCTAATTTTGAAAGACAGAGTATTATTTTAAATAAACTTTTTCCATACTGTTCAAACATATTTTTTCTGGGAGAGATTGGCCTTGCACTAAACAACTGTAATTTTAGTTTTTAAAAATCCTTGTCCTATAATTAGGGACAAATAAATAAAAGTAGACTACTCCAGTGAACCAGCAATTTGCCTGCTGTAGTTACAGCTGGCTGGGATTCATATTTGTCTGATCTATTCCCACAGGTGGTTTGTCACTTCTTGAGTAGAAGCTGGCTTGAATTAATAAACTTATAGATAGAATGCTGGTAGGAATTGGACAAATTCTAACTCAACGCCTCCGGGAGAAAAATTTGTGAAGTCAAATCTTGGGGTAAAGCAACTTATTTGAACTGTACAAAACAGCAGAGGAAGTTCTGGAAATAAAACAATAATAAACAATCCAAATAAGGAACAGAAGTTTAAGCAATCATTGGAAATGTATTACAGAAGTGTTCCATTAGCAAATTCCTAATAAAATATTTGTTTCCCTTTCTTTCTCCTTTGTGTCTCAATTTAGCAATTAAGTTTGTACATGTTTTATCGTACTTAGTTTATATCCATTTATATCCATTCATGCCCAGTCCTAGACAATAGTGTCTACAATGGTACTTACTTAACTAGAATGGGCTACTGTAATTCCTAAAGCTAAGTAAAAAAGATATTCTCCTTTTGGGCTTGTTAAGAGGTGTGCAATAACCTGGTATAGTTATTTTCTGTAGAGTTAAACAGTTGTGTCCAGGGAGAGGACACTGGTGTCTCCCTCTCAAGATCCCTGAGAGTCTCAAATAAAGAGGAAGGCTTAATGTCTTGTCATAGATTTAATTTTAGTTTTTTCTATTCTTACTTTTAGAAGTGGAGAGTTTCTCACAGGAGACAAATAAGAACTATTCTGCAGGGTTCAATCAGTTTTCACTGAACTTATTCAATGGTTTTTAATAGTGTCCAAATCCTCAGAAATGTTTAGGAAACATGCAGAGTCTAAAGGAATTATTCCCCTGAGATACTCTACTTGCTTCCACAGTTGGTTGTCTATTAGCCAAGAAGACAGATTCATGTCAAAATTGTTTTGCTTAATCACTATTATTAAAATTATTTCCTTTAAAAATTTGTATTTTCTTTTCAATAAGTTTACTGAATTGGACACAATTAACTGAGAAGTAATTGTGTCCAATTTTACTGCCAAGAAGATCTAAGAAGTAGAGAAAAATCCTTTTTCTGTGTACATGATTTTAGACATTCAAATGGAGATGTCTCCAGTCAATATTCTAAGTATTCTTTCCAGAATGGTAATAAATTACTCAGGATTTGAATAAACTAGCTTCTCAGAAAAGCACCTTTTGAAATGACTACAAGCAAAACTATGTGATATTCATAAACTGCTCTGCACAGAAGGCTCATATAATGAAAAACTGAAGGCACAAGAAAGTGTCCAGGGAAGCATTTTTCCTGGGACTAGGCAACTTTGAGTGTATTAATGTGCATCCAGAGAAATATTGGACTAAACCAGTATGAGATTGGTGTTGGAGCAGTGCATTTTGTGCCCTGAGTCTGAGAGAAAAAGCTTGATGCCAGGTGATGAGTGGAAGGTGTGTACCTCAGGAAGGAAAAGAGTTTGGTGAAAAGCAGCAGAGGCTCTTGAGATCTAGGAGGCCACACTGGTTCTGGCTGGGGCAGAGTTAATTTTCTTCACATGAGCCGGTATGGGGTTGTGTTTTGGATTTGTGATGGAAACAGCGTGGATAACACAGGGATGCTTTGGTTATCACTGCACAGTGCTTGTAGAGTGCTGATAATGGGGGTGATTTGTTATTGCTGCTACAGAGTCAAGGCCTTTTCTGCCCCTCATCCCCTCTCACCAGCGAGGGAACACGGGGTGCACAAGGAGTTAGGAGGGGACACATCTCGGACAGCTGATCCCAACTGACCAAAGGGATGGCCCATGTGGTGGTGTCGTGCTCCGTTTTTAAAGTTGGGGGAAGAAGAAGAAAGGAGGATGGTTGGAAAGATCTTGTTTGTCTTCCCAAGTCATTGTTAAGTTTGATGGGACCCCGCTCTGCCCATGGGAATTGGGTGAAATTCCTTGTTCTGTTCGTGTACATGACTTTTACTTTGCCTATGAAACCATCTATCTTAACCCACAACTTTTCTGACATTTACTCTTCTGATTCTCCTCTATCCCACCAGGGAGGGGTGGGTGGGTGGGTGAGTGAGTGAGTGAGTGAGTGAGTGAGTGAGTGAGTGAGTGAGTGAGTGAGGTGAGTGGCTGTCTGGTGCTTAGTTGACAGCTGGGCTTAACCCATGATAGGAAACAAGGGATGTAAAAAAAACCAAAAAACAAACAAAAAAAAACACAAAAAAAACCCCCACAAATCAAAGAGACAAAACCAAAATAAATCACCAAACAAAAAAAATCTCTCACTTTTAGGAAAAAAATGAATTAAGGAAGTTGCCTTTCTGCTTTACATTTAGGTTTTTACAAGGAAATGAGTTTTCTCTGGTTCTCTATGGCAAGGAGTGAGCAAAAGGTAGCAGTGAAACTTTTCAAGGAGAAGTGGAGGTATTTCTGCAAAATAAATTAAAATACTGATGTAGCGTGGAAGTGACAGAGAAAGGGAAGAAATACCCAAGACAGTAGTTACAGCTTTGCAGTGATATACTGTATTTCGGTAAGCCTTCCCAGGGCTCTTGCAAGACAGATGTCAGGCATTAGACTGGGCTTTCCAGTTCAATTTGCAGCAGTATAAACCCATGGCAGGTTAGTGTTCTCACTGAATATTTGAGTGTGCAGAAGATTAAGCTATAGTATACTTGCATGCATTCTTATCCTGGGGAAAAATCAAATAACGAATATACAAAAAAAAAAATACCTTGTATGCACTCAGATGCAATTTACCTTGTATACACTCAGATGTGACATTTTCATCCCACATTTTATCAATACATTTTATGTAGTCTTTTCTGTCACCTTGGATGCTCTTCCTGCTAAATAAACTACCTTTTTTTTTTCTCCAGATTCCACTGTACTCTGCCACATGCAGCTTTTATTTTAAATTGTTCCTTTAGTCTTATTGTGAAAGATGCACATCAAAGCTAGAGTTGTAAAACTGAATAAGCAAGAACAATAGAAAAGCTTGTGTTCAATTAAGATGCAGATTACAGATTGCTGCATTGCTTGAAAAATGATGTTTCTCTCTTATATTAGTACTTCTTATTGAAGAGGAAAAAATACTATCTTAATTACATTTCCAGAACATCTAATTTTAAAAAGGAACAAGCACTTACAGAGGAAGTAAATTCAGATGATTTAAGGTTTTAACTCAATATAAATAGGATTTTCACCTCTCATGTGAGACCTCTTAGGACATAAAGAAGGACATTTGTTTTAGTGCTAAAGGCAGAAATGTTTGCCAAAGCTCAGAAATTTTAAATGCTGAAACCCTAATATGAACAGCAGAGATGTCTGGGGGTACAACTGTGATCAAGTACATCAAGTACAGTTATTAGGTCACTTGCTGAGAAGGAGATTCATGAGTATCTCTTTATCCTTCCAGAGAACAAGACACTTAAAGGCTTTCAAACCAAAAGAATAATTTTGATAAGAAAACCATAGGTGAGCAGAGATTTGGCTCCTATATGGTTGTATCAAGATTATGCAATAGATTAAGAGTCCAATCATTTATATGAAATATGAAACAAAACTTGCACTTCTTCCTTTTTATTCATGTCAGTATATGAGATGAATTAGATGAACTAGGTGAAAAGCTGATGACAAATTTTGTGAGATTCTTTAGTACCTCCAGGGATTACCTGTGATTTAACCTATTTGATCACATTGGATTTTGAATCACAGCTGCCTCATGAAAAGCCTACATTTGCTGGGACAGCTATTTGCAATCAGGATATTCCTTCTGTAATCAGCTTGATGCCATTTGAGCCAGACACCTTTCCCTCAAGAACAGAGTTCAGCCCTTGCAACCTTCATGCATCTGTGCACTGATGCATAGGTTTTGGCATCATCTGCTGCTCCTTTCCCCAAAGGCAGAATGAAGTTAAATTTTTTGAGGGGATTTATTTTTTCCTGCAAGGATTATCCCTATAAAGAATAACTGGACTTCAGAAAATTATTAATTGGTGAAGTAAAATGCTAAACAAACACACACAGGATTGTTATATGAATGTTGTGTGTATTAACACAGGAAAGTATTAATTTACAATAACATTAATTTGGTACTGCAAGTAAAAGTGTATTATTAGACTTCTATACTAAATCCATTCTGTAAACATGAGCAAAAGGATATTGACATTGCAGCCTCTTGTCACTTATCAGATCTTTAGCTTTATATAGAGCTGAGTGAAAACACATAGCAATTAGTGAGATCTGTCCTAAATGTTGAGGGCTGCCTACAGCTCTGGAATCTTCAGCATGGGAAAGGCAGGGACCTATTTGAGCAGGTCCAGAGATGGACCACAAAAAGGATAAAAGGATATCATAAGGATAAAACACCCCTTCTGTGAGGAAAGGCTGAGACAATTACAATTGTTCAGCCTGGAAAAGATAAAAATTTAGGGTGACCTTACAACAGTTTTTTCATACCTAAAGGAAACAAGAAAGATGGAAATAGGCTGTTTAGCAGGATCTGTTGTGACAGGACAAGGGGCAATGGTTTTAAAGTAGAAGAGGGTAGATTTAGATTGGATTTAAGGAAGAAATCTATTATTGTGAGAGTACAGAGGCACTGGGACAGGGTTCCCAGGGAAGCTGTTCTATCCCTGGAAGTGTTCTAGCCCAGGTTGAATGGAGCTCTGAGCAACCTGGTCTAGTGAATGGCTTCTTTCCCCATCACAGGTAGTTGGAACTGGATAATTCTGTAGGTCCCTTTCAATCCAAAACATTCCATGATTCTCTCATTCTGTGATCCTATGACATAGGATTTAGTGCTTTATTCATCAGCTAAGTTTAACCAAAATATCTCCAATACCCCAATAAAGAAAATAAGGTTGTCGTTTCTTTTAAAAGTGTTTTATTAAAAAGGAAGTTGGGAAACACACAAGGGACTGCTATTCAAGAGCTAAAGTGAAAAATCTGGTTGGCAAAAGCTCTCTGGATTTCGGTCCTACTGCTCCTGCACTGGAAGCTGGAATGCTTTATCACATGCAAACTCTACTTAATCTCTTCAGTTTAAGGAAAGAATTAGAGCTGTTTTGCTCTGAGGATGACTTGCAGGTATCCCTGTCTTCATGATATACAGGATTTCTGGCAGGGTGGAACAAATGTGAAACAGGCAGGAGTTTACCTGTTTAGCAGCAAGGGTCTATGAAAACATACATAAGTAGGGATATTTTATCATAACCTCAATTAAAGCAAATAAAATCAAATTAAAAAACATTTGAGCCAAATTGTACTTGGAAACTTTACAGAACAACAATTATGTTATAAATACAATGTAAAATGTTCTTAATCTCAACAAATTGGCTAGAAATCTTAGCTACAAACAGAAATACAGAAATACTTTTGCTAATTGTACTTTAAGGAAGGAAAATATCTATGTCTTAAATCAATAGATTCACAGAAGCTGAAAGGGAACTTAAAATTCTGAAATTTGCAATAATTTTTCCTAGATTAACTTAAATGTATTAAATTGGGCCAAGAGAAATGGGCTTATAGTGAATATTGATGGGTGAGAAAAGAATGAAATATTTACACACTGCTTTCCTTTCTATTTCCACCCTGTGACATGTCTAATAGACAATTAATCAAATATACTTAGAAAATAACACAGGGTTATTGACATTTTCCAATAAACAATTAATATTTGATTATTATAGCACAGAAAATTCTAGTACAATGTTCTTAGTGCAACTATGTTATATATATGAATAAACCATAATATTGTCTATTTAAAGCAAATAAATTTTGGCAAACTTAACTGCAGTGTGCAGACACTGAATTTTTTGATTGTTTATGATAAGTAACTGAATAGTAAACCTCTTGTCCTTACCTTATCCAAGTTGTGTCCATCAATTATTCAGTTTGATTTTTTCCCTAGTTTCAGGATAAAAGTGTTTTTTGAGAGAATTCTTTAATAAAAAACTGTTTAGCCAGTGTTTCAGATGTATTTGCATATCAAATTCATTAAAACATGTAGATAAGTTCAGACATCATCCATCCTCTTTTTAATCGCAGAATTATGGAATATATTGAGTTAGAAGTGACCCCAAGGATTATCAAATCGAAGCCCCTGTTGTTAGCAGGACTTTCTGCAACTAAACCCTCTAAGAAAATTGTCCAGACACACCTCGAACTCCATCAAGCTTCACTGCTGGCTCCAAAATTGATCCCTGAGGAAACCCACTAAGTGACAGGCTGCCAGCCTGATGTGAACCCATCAAAATATATATAACAGTCTTCCAGAACATAAGGAAATGCTAAAAAAGAAAAAATTAAACCAAAAGGGTTGGGTCCTAATAACATATAGCATGAATTGTGGAATTCAGTAACGTTATTTCAGTCATGGTAGCATAAGCTCTTATTTCAAGGAGTCCTTCATCCTTACCTCCCAATTTCTTATTTGTCTTTTGCTTGTCTCCAGGAGAATCTTCTATAGAGATCAAATGCCAGATTATATTTCTCACATCTATAATATTTTTGAAGAGTCTATGACCATGAAATGTCACATTTTGCCTGTCTAAAAAAATTTAGAAAAGGAGGAATAAATACCCATTTTAAACCAGCTGGGCTTTGAACATACATCTATACATAGATACAACAAATTTTCACAGGTCAAAATGTCATTTCCTTCTGATGATGCCTAACAGAAAGAGAGTATTGCTTCATATCTCCTCCAGTTAAGGAAAACTCACTTTCATCATACATTATTTTATAAAATAACAATCTTAATTATTCCATAGAAGGACCATATGCTGCCTTTGGACAATGCAATATTTGACTCTATTGATTAACACAAAGTATTTTCAGAGTGAACACCGAGACTGTAAGAGCACAGAATCACACAGTGGGTTATCCCAGAGCACATGGCACAGGACTGCACCCACATGGTTCTGGAATATCTCCAGTGAGGGAGACTCCACAGCCTCTGTGGGGGATCTGTTCCAGTTCCAGGTCGTTACACAGTGAAGAAACTCTTCCTCATGTTCAGGTGGAACTTCCTGTGAATCCGTTCCTGCCTCTTGTCCCATTGCTGGGCACCACTGGGCAGAGCCTGGTGCATCCTCTGACCCTTCCCTGCAGACAAAGGCAGACATTCATGAGCAGCCATTTCTTCACAATCCAGCAGAAGTGCTTTACAATCATCAAGCTGAACTAACCCCAGAAGCCAAGGGTGTCACAACCATATATCTTCCTCCCTGACAGAATCTGAGTAACATCATCCTAAAAGTAAACAGAAAATCTAGGTTTCAATTTGTCTCTTCCAGCACAGCACACAGGGGAGGAAGGAAAGGAGAAATGAGTCCAGTCAGCATTTCACAATTATCTATGCCAGCTACAACCTAGAGTGTGAACCTGTAATAAAGAATCACATTTAAGCATATGAGCATAAATGCATATGTGGAGAATGTGTGTCCATCACAACATGTATTAACTTTGCAGAGATTCAAAGAGATCAGTGGATGAATTTATACCATTTTTTTCATAAATGTGTGCATATTAATTTGTACTGGGACAACCACCATTACTCATATGCCATTTATCTAATGCCTTAGATAACTGGTTCTGGCTTGTGAAATTTGTTTGGAGTGTTGTGTTAGAGAAAATGCACACGTATCTTGGTCAGACCTAGAAACCAAACCTGGATGTTGAAATACTTTGATAGGACAAGAGAATGACCAAGATCTTTGAATGTACCGAAGCCTAAGTACTTAAGAGTTACAAAAGAGTGTTAACTGTTGTCTGTGAAAACTTTGGCTGTCAGGTGTGGTGAAGGTGTAGAGGAATAAAAGCTTATGCACTAACATGCCCTTTCCTCTGTATGAAAATTGTTATACTGATGGTGGATTAAATGTTTTAAATTAGCATGAATAATTATTTGAATAAGAAATTATTTTAAAGCTTAGTATTGTCAACAACTGATTATAAGCCAATGCTAATTACATTCCTTCAGTCTAAATGTAATATTTGGATTAGTAAAAGAGAAGGATGCATTATTTACCTTGAAGATCTAGGAATGGCAGCAATGTCATTTAAGAAAAATTAATTTTCAAAAATCTTTCAAATTTCAGCCTCTGTGACAGAGTAGCATAACCTCTTTCTCATCCTTTCAGCTTCCCTCAGAAAAAAACTTGACTTGCTGCTATGCTGCAATGCACTGATGATGTGCACAGTAATCTGCCGCACAGAAAAAAAAAGCTGAAGACTGTATGCCTTGAGTCTGGACTTCAGGCTGTAAAAAGCCTAAGATTCTGCTGTCACTTGTAGTTAAGATCCTCAGATGTGTACCTCTTATTCCTTCTTCTTCACCCTCTTTTCTTTTACAAATGGGAAATTGACTTATAAACAAATATAGGAATATTTGAATAGGAAATAGAGGAAGCAAAGCTATCTGCAAAATCGGGTTGAAGTTCATCTAAAAAGAAGGCTAAGTTTTGAGGTTTTTTATTTTGTCAAAAAAGTTTTTTTTTCCAACTACTAGGCCTTTGTTTTCCCTTTCCAAAGCTTTTGTTTGTATCATTGAACTAAAAAAAATCCCAAAACACCAAACCAAAAACCCCACCTCATTGTTTTTTCCAGTTTCGATGCTAGGAATATATGTATAAATAGCAGCTGAAATAAATAAATTACAGCATTTTATGGTCTGATTATACTCCAGAATACCTCAACCAAACAATTAGTATTTTTTCATTCAAGCAATAGTTTTTTGGCACAAGTTCACAGTGAAGCTATGGCTTTCTGGTGATCTTTATGGACATACTAAACACTAACAAATAGGACAAAAGGCAAGAGGCAGAAACAGATGCAAGGAAGTTCCACCTGAGTATGAGGAAGAATTTCTTTACTGTTCATGTACCAGTGCATTGAAACAGGCTGATCAAGGAAGTTGTGAAGTCTCATTCCCAAGAGATATTTCAGAAAAAATCTGGGTGCAATCCTGGGCCATGTGCTGTAATTTGACACTGCTTGAGACGAGTCACATATTTATGAGGAAATATATTAAAACCTCAGAATACAACAAGCTCCGTCTTCTGGAGTAGCTGTACAGGAAAACTCAAACCATTGTGATTTCTCAACCTATTTGAGTCAAGCAAATGATTTAAAGTAGAAGTTTAGTAGCAAGAGCAAAAACAAGGCATGAGGCTGGAACAGTTTTTAATATTGCAATGGCTCAATGAAGAAGAGAAATATACTGTGAAGAAATTCCATAGAAATTGTCCTCACAGTGTAGAAATTAAAGGAAAACATCCAAAATGGCCTTAAGAAATAGTGCAGGAATCTGAATCTGTTAATGCTGTCATGTTAGGAGCATAGAAATCTGGTAGCAGATGAACCCCTTATTTTCTCAGTTCTCAGAGATCAAAGGGGCTGGGTGCAGCTGAGCTTCATTTCTGTACTATTAATTTGGCACTATAAATTTGCATTCAATAAGATCCCAGATGTGCAAATAGTGTGGGTTACACTGTAAATCTGGTCTCATTTATGATAAATATATTATTTACTGAGTGAACACTGTAGATCTGGCAGAGTTTAACAGGGACTTTCACAGACTCACAAATAGTGTAGTTTATTAAAGGAACAGATTATGGATTCCTGTTAGATTAATTCACTAGACCAGAAAAATATCAGTGTATAGCACAATGTATATGTGTTCCTGGGTACACTCCAACAGAGTTGGAGGCACAAATCTGACCTGCTTTGGGAAGAGGTGGGCAGGCCTGCTCATTAGTCTTCAAGATGGTTGTATCCTCCTCCTCTGACAAGGAGGACTTCAAATCCTAATTTATATTTTTGGGATAAGTAGGGGTTATACTGTAGTTAAAATATCCTGTTGCTGTCATGTAAGGTGCAGGATGTAGCCACCGATTTTATATGTAAAAGATGCATATCAAGAGTGACAAAGAGAGAGGTTGCAAAGTCTGTGGGTGTTCTGTGAGGGCAGAACAGGGCTGTGATGTGACAGTATCAGTCCCTCTTCCACATGGCCAATTGCAACAGCAAGGGTCACCTGGCCTCTGCCTGATACCTTATCACCACCCTCAACAGGCCATCCTGCCCACTGCAATGCTGTCATTTTATATTTCATGGCATATCTCATGGAAAACCCTTCACCACCTCTCTCATGGCACATCTCACACAGCACCTCAGAGGAGCCGAGTACCTTTTTCCCAATATGGGAACTCTGAAATCCTGAAAGAGATCCTAGTGTAGATGAGTTATTATTATAAACATCACACTGTCAAGAGATTATCAAGAAATGTGTAACTAAATGTCCTTAGCAGAGCAGCAAAAAGACACACTTTTAGGAAATAGATGTTATTTCCTAACTTTCACCCCAAGTCAGATGTTTACAGTGCAAAAGTGTCTGGTATAATGAGATGTTATAGGGTTATCATGGAGCTCTCCATAAACAATCTTGAAAGAGAGAGAAGTGAGCTTCAAAAATGGATTAGAGAAATGAAGGACAAGAATCGTGTTTTGATGTGGAAAGAAAAAAAAGAAGAACCTCCAGTCAGCTATTAGAATCAACGGTTTCAGTTCAGAAATGGGTCCACAGAAAAATTTTTAAAAATCAAAAAAAAAAAAATTAGCAATAGAATTCTTATAAATTTTTTCATACCACATAAGAAACACAAGAAATGTGTAATTTGAGAATGCAAAAAAATGTATTCACTTGTGCTGAGGAGAGCGATTTGACATGACTGTCATCTTAAATGATATTGTATTGCTTCCTGTTAAAGGTGTTTATTATTTCATATTCCACAAAATGTGGTTTTAATCCTTAAAATGCCATTAAACCCTGATTTTGGCCTATTTTTGAAACTCTAAAATATGACAATCCACCAAAAGACTTCAAAAAATTCTTTGCTAATACATTTGAGGTACACAACTTCAAATGACAAAAAATGTGATTCATTCCAATACCAACCTTTATATTTACAGGTTTACAGCTTTCAATTTTTTTGAAATCTGTACTAAAAGATCATGTATTTATTAATTGTAGTTGAAAATAAAATATAAAAATTAATCAGAAATAGTCTGCATTACAAAGTGTTATATCATGACTTCATATCTAATTATATAAAAATTAAAAAGCAATGACATAAATCATTGGATGGAGAAATCCTTTTTTTTTTTCTAGTCAGTGATGTGGGATTTTTATTTTCTAAATAATCTGCATTTCATTAACATCTAGAATTTTAGGATAATTTTTTTAAACATCTTCAATGTGTAAATTATCTGCTGCAATTCTTACCTGATAACAAGATGCAGCTACATCTGTTCTTTTTTATTGTCACTGTTCTTAAGGCATGAATATCTTTACTCAGGTCACATTTCTGCTTAAAATTCATGCCTTAAATCAGAATCTTTAGCTTTGTTAAAGTCAACCCCCACAAGAATCAGTTCCTGTTTAGAGTAAGGTATTTCAAAATAGTCTACAGAGTAGAGTTTATTGTTGGAGAAGGCATTCTTAAGCAAAGGGAATGGAGTGGTTCATAGTGACCTCTACAATGTGAGGATTTTGAACAGAGAACATGACTAGTGTTATTTAAATTTAAGGCAGTGTAGAAAATCCCTGTAATGCCTTGAGTAGAAAAGACAAAGCAGTTTGACTGCATGAATATTTTTTTCTGGGTATTTTTTGTCACACTAGGCGTTGGACTGGAAATGGACAAGTGAGAGTTTGCAGCATGGAAGAATAGAAATTGTAAATCCATAGAGATGTGCCCAGGAATGTGGGCACACAGAAAATTCTGCACCACCTCTGTGGTGAAGAGGGAAAAATCTTTGATTGCCTACAGGAAGCAAGGAGTGTAATCCCCTGTTACAAAAGTTAGAGGATTGCTGCTCTGAAGAGCTAGACCCAGAGCAGACATTTTTCACAAATCACTGCTAATTACTGTATTATTTTCTCCAGAGTGACATTTAAGCAATATGACAAGAATGACAAATATAATTACAATGTGGTCTTAGAAAAGTAAGATTTTCCTTGGAGCAAAAAGTTCAAGGCAAGATTTGCATGAGAAGTGGGTGTTAGCTGTCAGAAACAAGGAACGGGGATGGCAAGACATAAACAAGCCCAGAAGGGAATCTCCTACAATCCCACTTCCTCTTTCCTAACAGAAAACCATACTATTACTCTGAAAAACTTTTATTTCATTAGATTAATGTGTGATTAATCAGAGTGTAGTTAAATGCATCAATAATTTCCTTTTTGATGAAAAAATTGCTGCTCTCTGATTCTCTCAGAATTTAATTTTCTAAGGTTCTGTTCTCTGGAAAATACGTGAAAATACATTTCTGAATATGTCTGTGTGGTCTGAACTCAGCAATATTTTTATCCAGATGTTTAGCCTGCACTGTCCTTTTGGTTCTAGATGTGAATGGTGGCCCCCTGATCAATACTGAATATAGATGAAGATTAAACAATAAATGCAGACAAATATTTGTTTCTTCAACACACCATACAATATTTTGAAACCTGAAAATGGGGAGCTGTTAATACACCATGCTGTGACAGGGCTTATTACAAAGAACAATACTTCAAAGTGGTTCCTAAAGATTGTCATATGATGCATGCCATCTGTTAGTTCTTGTTTGGCCGGGTTTTTGTCTGATTTAATTACAGCAGAATGAGGCGTTGCTCTGTGAGATTGATCAGGTAGAATTTATATACAAATGCAGACATCTCCTGAAGGTTCAAAGCACAAAGAACAGACTAAGCCTTACCATTGTTTTTCACAATGGAATAAAGTGAAAACAAAAATCAGTCCCACATATGGACAAATATATCCAGACAGTTGCTTTCTTTTTTTCCCTTCTTCTTTTTCCTATTGTTACTGCTGCTGAGAAATGATGAAAGGAAGTAGAAACCCAACAGAGTAAGAAATATCCATCCTGAAATATCCTCATGACACCTGAATCTCTCTCAGTAGCCTGAGCACTTATTATTCTCTGTATCCAGCTCACAACAGGAATTCACCCTGTGAAGGTCCTCCCTGTTTCTTTAGGGGTAGTCCAGGCATAGTGTGCCTTATTCATCTGCAAGGTCAGGGAAACATCTTTGCACATGCTTTTACATTTGTGCAGACACATCACCACACTTGTGTGTCAGGCTGGTAAAAGCAAATATTCTTCATAACGTGTAAGGAAAATATGACTGATGCAAAGAATTCCAGAGTCTGGGAAAGGTGGAGCAGAGCAGACACAAAAGAATTTTGAATGGCTAAATAGTTTGGTCAAACACATGCTATGTGTTGGTGAAATACAGAGCCTTCTTTCCTGACAACTTTTAATTTCATGCCTTTAAACCCTCTAACACCTCATCTTCCTTCATCCTGTCCATAGCAGAATTTTTACCAGCCACTTTAATTTGTCCCCACTGGCACCACACTGAAATTTTTCTTATTGTGGCATCCTGACTCAGTCCTGGTCTTCAGTGTTACTTTCCCAATCCTAATCCCATCTCAGTGCTCAATCCCCTGGTTTCAGTCAGGTGACCAGAGAAGTCCATGTATTGGTCAGAAGTGACAAGGTGTAAGTATTAGGTGGGAGAAGGTCATGAGCTGACATAAGTTGGTGATACAGGCTGAAGTAGGGACATGGGCAAGAGACTGTGGCTGTGGCTCACCTGTGCCAGCTGCGAGGAACTGCGCAGCCAGTGGGTGATTCACACCAGGTCAGGGATGCCCTTGTGGTACAGTGACCTGTGGTTTAACCATTTCTTTAATATTTTTTTATTCTGTTTCTTACTGTCTGAATCAGGGATCAGAAATTTTTGTTCGCTGGCAGGCAGTAAAGTTAAATAAAATTACCCGACTTGAGAATATTTTGCTGGCAATACTGTACAAGCCTTTTGGTTTATTTTGTTTCACTTGTTTACAATGTATGAGCATGCCATCCACACCTCACAACATATTCCTAGTCGTTTTGCCATGCCAGCTCTGTCAAGTGAAACTATTTTCCCAGATAACTTCAACCTTCCAAGCTGCTGTTAGCCCATGTTCCTGTTCCCTATTTTAACCTGTCTTCCTGCACTCAGACTCCATTGCAACATCTGTATTTGGTAGACAATATTTTTATTGTCTCTTGGTTCTTGCTTTAATGAAGTGTGGAAAAAAACAGAGCAGGGAACAGAGCAGACCACTGGCCAGCTTTGGACTTCAGGCTAACACTGCTTTCACAAAAAAAGATCAGTAATTGCAAGGAGAATGTTCTTAGAGAATGGCCAATGAAAAGAAAATCTTTGAAAGATTAAGCAACAGAGCTCTAAAGAATTGCTACTGAACATCTGCAAGGAATTTAAAATCAAAATTTTAAAGCTTTATTTACAAGAACACCAGGCTGATTGACATTATTTCAAGATTTGTGGTGGTGGGTTGGAGGGTCAGGACAAACTTTTTAAAAATAGTTTATACTAAAACATATGACAAAAAAGTCAATCCCACATGGTCAAAGTTTGTGAAAGAAAGAACCAGCTGTAAAACCAGTATGCAACAGTAATATAATGCTCAAGTATTACAATCTCTGTTACAAGTTCCAATCTCAAATACCTGTTGCAATAAAATATAGCAAAACTTTTTTTTTAGCACAGGAGAAAGATGTCAAACTTCTTTGCAGGAAGAAAAGTAAGTTCTTTGCCAGCTGTTGATTTATATAAATATCCTGTGTTATTTATTAGTGCAGAGTAGTGCCAGTATTGGCAGGTTTCTTACTGCCTTTAATCTTGCAGGAAACCTTGCCAAGACAGCCTGACAGTTTCTTCAAGCATTTAATATTACATGTCTTGGCTATTCCAAACTTTAATGATTTTTTTGAGGTAATTACATTATATTTGAACAATTCTAATAATATATGCATATGTTCTGATACTTTCACTGTAAGTCTGTCAACTATAATACTTTTTAATACTTATTGTCATCTTTGTCTTCTTCATTATTGTACAGCATGAGATCCAGAGGTTAGGAATTCAACTCTGCTAAATATTATTTACAATTTTTTTTTTCTGCATCTACATTAAAATTAATAAAAACAATGTGCAACTAAACTTGTTACCCAGCTCTGAATTCTAACATATTATGGGATTACTAGGCTGTTGCATTTCTGGTAGGTGTAGTAGCATTTCAAACATTATCATAATTTAGTGAATAAAATATTTGCAAGGAAAATCAGCAACCTATTTAAGGGATATATTTTATTTACAGAATCATAGAATATTTTGAGCTGGAAGAGATCCACACAAGGATTAGCGAGTTCAGCTCTGAAGAGAATGGTCCAGTACAGAGATCAAACCTGTAACCACAGCATTGTTAGCACCGTGCTCTGACCAGCTGAGCAAATCTCAATTACCACTTTGATTTTTGTGCATTATCATCCATTTCTGCATGACCTATATTTTTTTTAAATTGCTAATATTTTTTTTGTTAAAATAGTCCACATCAGTACATGCAATATAATGACCAGAATTTTCCTCCACAGTCTTCTGAACAGTGTGCTTTTTCTCTCTTTGTTCATTAGAGAACGTCTGGTTGAACTCAGGAGGAATTTCCAACTTGAATGCTCTCACTTGAAACACATTTTACATGTTTTAGGAACTACAGAGTGTTTCCTTCTATGATGCTGGGAAAAGCAGCTGGCTTTCCATGTACAAGATTATCAAGTACATTTTGCAGGAGTTTATCAGGTATTATGCTTCTTTTTTCCTAGCTCTAAGCTCAGAAAATATTATGTTCTTTTTTAAGTAACACTCTCATCAAATAAAAAAATAGAATTTCTCTGCCAGAGTGCTGTTAGGAGGCTGTTGAGGTCTGAACCATTAGTGAAAAGACCTCGGTGGCTGGAAGAGTTGTTGAATACCAGAATTCAGACAGGCAGAAAGATGTTGCAGCAACACCAGTCTACCATTCAGTTCGTACTTAGGTAGTAAATCCTCTTAAATGGATTGAAAAGGAGGAAATCAATTCTAGCTCTCAGGATATCAAACATTTGTCTGTGAACATTCGTAAAGAATTGAAAGGATAGTGCCCAATTTTCATGTCAAGTCCACTTTGGTGAATGGCTCAGCATATTTGCCAAACTAGAGTTTTACCCACTACAGCTGATCAATATTTCCCCAGCAGTAATACAAATTATTTAATTATTGCATGCACCCACTTGCAATATTGCCTATGGATTGAGAGGAACACACATTCCAAAATCCCAATGCAGCTCACAAAATTTGTCACAGGAAGACCTTTAGCCATCAAAGGACCTGGGGAGAAAACAAAATTTGCTGAACCCAAAATTTGATCAAAATATGTATAATTTGCCCCTTCATCATTGGAAGACAAATGTGCATTTGAAATGTGATGAGTCTAAGTACAATGAAAGTCATTTTTTAACCACTGCTCTAGCAAAATTGTATGTGCAAAGACAATGCATATTACGCATCTGCTGCAGCTGACAGAGAAACAAAAAGATACTTCATGAATATGTACTACTGGGAAATTTGATTTTTATTCTATTTTAAAATCACAGGCTTGCTGATTCCTTGCCTTCAAGAGATTATTTTATGATGTGAGTTTCCAGCAGCTTCTTAAATCTAGCTTAACCTTACCATTTTTAAGAAGCTTATCAGAACTGAACTGCATTTTATGGTCCATCTTCACGTATTTTGAAAAATAGCAAAGTCACCTTAAAATAATGTACTGATATGCTTAACCTGAAACATAGTTCCTAGCTTGGTATCAAAGAGATACACAGACTTGGCTTACATCGAATTTTTAAGATAATAGAGTCAACCACTGGCAAAGCCTTGGTTTTCCTGAGCTTTGCAGACACCCTGAAGTTACAAACTGAAAAAAAAAATATAAAAAGGACTTGTAAGTATGAAGGCAGATTAAATTTTATTTCATACTCACAGAAGGGCAATTCTGTCTTTTCTAGCTAGCTCACATGGGTTAGACACCTGAATTTTGGTGATAACTAGAACACAGGGATATAGACTGTATTTCTTGTGCAACATAAAGTAGCCAGAAGCCAGAAGCTCACCCACAGAAAACAAAAGTTATTCTTAGTCATGTACATAGTCTCTGTTCAGTTAAGGCATGCCAAAGGGAAGGTGACTAAAATAATTCCAGAGAAAAACAGTTATTTCACAGGGTTCAGGATGTTTAAAATACTTTAACAAGGGTATGTTAGTATGTAAAATTAGTCAAAATAATTCTGATGCAATATATTTTCACTTTAAAATGCCAGCTTGGCAGATTCAAAATATATTATAATTTTTTTTAAATGTATTTTTTTTAAAATAGAATTTTTTTATTTTATTTTATTGTTTTAGCAACACCAAGAGTACTATTTTAACAAAAATATTGGAGCAGTTAAATGAAGTAAGAAATGCAAGATCTTTAAGATCTTATGAACAATTAAGAATGATATCAAAATATTTTATCTCATGAGAAAATAATTTCTCATGAGCTTTAATTTATGTTTGGAAAAAAACCCAAACTTTTTTCTTTGCTTATACAGGGATTCTTATGTGTGAATATTAACATAAAATAATATATATATGGTTTTGTACCACATATATATATATATATATATATACATATAATATAAATGTATATAGTTTATCTTCAAAATATATTTTATAGTTTGTTTTGAGAAAGATTGAGTGTATTTAACTGGAAAAAATTATGTCTCTATGTTGTTAGTAAAAATCAAACAGCCAACAAACATTAGAATCAAAGCATAACCTTGTTGGTGTACTAAAGCATATCATATACCTGCTGTAATCTCTTTTAGAAATACAAGAGAAGAGCCATTGAAAACACAGGTATGCACATGGTAAAATTACTCACATGAATATACCTTCAAAGGAAAAACAAGGTTTTCCCAAGCAAAGTGGAGTCTTCAGTAACAGGAATCCCCACGAGCACAACATGAAAGAGAGGTAAGTTTGTTTGGAATTATTTTCTGAAGATCATGGGGTTGCATGGTGTTGCATGGTTTTACTAATGTGGAGTGCAGTGGTTGCTTTAAAGTTCTTGTAGTCCAGCCTCCCTGCCATGCCAGAGGCATTTTTCATTAAATCAGGTTTTTCAAAGTCTCACCCAATTTTACCTTGAGTATTTCAAATGACAGGGGATCCACAGCTTTTCTAGACAACCTGTCTTGCCATCCTCAAAACAAAAAATATTTCATATATCTGGTTGAAATCTACTCTCAGCTTAAAACCATTGTCCCTTGTCCTGTCACTACATGCCTTGGCAAAATGTTTCTTTCCATCCTTCTTATAAATTCTTCTCCTATATTGAAAGGACACAATAAGATGTGTCTCGGGCCTTCTCCAGGCTAAGCAATCGCCTCTCTCAGCTTGGCCTCAGCTGGAGAGGTGAGGTGTAGGAGAGGTGTGTCAGCCACTTGATAATATTTTCCGTCCCTCTTTGCACCCATTCTGACATGTCTGTGTCCCCCAGAGCTGGGTGCAGCCCTCCAGGTTATGGATTTGCTGGCCCCAAGTCGGGCCTCTCCTAATGGGGGAAGCCCTCCTGGAGCAGTTCTGTGTCAGGAATGAGAGACGAATTGGACTTTGATTTCAGTCTTCGGCTTCTTGTTTATTGTTATCTTATCAAAACTTCAGCATGCCATCTGCACCAGACTTTGTGTGCTTGAGAAAACAGCACAAAATGTACAGTTTCAAGGTCTTTTAAGGCTGAACTATCCAATTAAGAAATGACACCTAGATTATTTTCCCTTTTAACTCAATAACTGATTCCTCGATTCTGCAATGCAGAATTTTCTGTCAAATAATGCTGAGATCATTGAGGGGCAACATCCTTTACTAGTTTTTACTTGGACACTTTGTCAACGACTGTAACTTGTGGTCATCCAACCAATTCCTTGTATGCCTAACAGCCCATCTATCAACCCCAAATTTCTCAAGTTTAAAGGTAAGAATGGTGTGGGGTATTCTATCAAAGGCCAGGTAGATGATGCCCATAGTTTTCTCTGGTCCACTAACACAGTTCATCCCTTATAGAAGGTTTCTAGTTTAGTCACACATGATTTTCCAGTGTTGGCTGTCTCTGTCTCTGTCTCTTGTGTTCTTTAGCCTCAACACACCTTGCAGAAGGATCTGCTCCAAAATCTTCCCAGGAACAGATGTTAGGCTGACAGTTTGGTAGTTCCCAGGGTCTTCCTTTCCACTCTTTTTAAAAATTACTCTATAGTTTCACTTTCTACAGTCACTGAGGGCTTCACTTCACTTGCCATGACTTTTCCAATGTCAGAGACAGTGGCAAATTGGCAACTGCATCAACAAATTCCTTCTGAGTACTGGGATGTATCCTATTTTGTCCCATGGACTTTTGTATGTTCCTCATGTGGCCTTGAACCTGATCCTCTCTTATGATGGGAAGGACTTTGTTCACGAATCCTTGAAGTTCAGGGACTTGAGAGAGGTGGGAAGAGAAATTGCCATTGGAAAATGAGGCAAAAATTTGTTGAGTACCTCAGGCCTTCTCCATGTTGCTGGACACTTCTGTAAGACTGAGTCCATTTTCTTTCACCTTTCTTTTCCAGACAACATTTAAAAGTCCTATTTATGTTTTGCATCTCTTGCCAAATTCAGCTACAGCTGTGTCTTAGCTTTCCCAGGTTGATCCCTACACATTTAGATGGCATCCCTATATTCTCAGGAGATATGTTCCTGGTTCCAGTGCCTGTGCATTTCATTCTTCCACTTCAATTGGGTCAGAAGGTCCTTAGTGAGCCATGATGGTCTCATGCCATCCTTGTCTGTTTTTTTGTTACATGTAGGAATCAAGACGTCTTTCACACTAAATGTGCTTAAAAAGCTGTCATTTCTGTTCATCTCTTTTGTTCCTAGGGGCAGTTTCCTGGGGAGTCCCATCCACCAATTGGTTAAATAATGGAAGATTTGTTCTCCTAAAATCAGTGTTCCGACTCTCCTCATCATTATGAATTCCATCAAGGTGTGATCACTGTAGTCCATACTTATATCTCTAATTAATTCAGCCTTGTTAGCAAGCAACCAGTCTGGTAACATTTGTCCTCTAGCTGCATTGTCTATCACCTGAAATAAGAAATAATCCTCTATGCAAGAAGGATATCCTTGGAGCAAGAGTCTCCTGTTGCCAAGAAGCATTCTAGGTGAAGGATTCATCCCACCATGTTTCAGAAATAGCAATTAGATCACAGATTTGATAGTTGCCCTGTGGCTTTCTTCCTGCTCGGTCCCTATGCCGTGTGTATTTTTATAGGGGCACATCAAATGGGCTGTTCATCATACTATTAAACATATACTGAGAACATTTGGTCATGAAAAAGAAGATGAGGGCAAGATAGGGGTAAAATAATTGTTTAAGAGCCCCATAAATAATAATAAACATTAAAATTTTGATAACATAATGTTTTGACACTATATTGTATAAATTCTTGAATTTCTTCACCAGATGAATATTTTTCATTAACAAGCTATGAGATCTTGGTAATTCTTTTAGTGGTTTTGCCTTTATTTTACTTTAATGTAAGGAGAAAATGAAAAAAGAAACAATAACCAACACACTTCAGATGAATTTTTGGGTACTTTTTAGCAGCCATTCCTGCACTGCCCTCTTGTGATAACTGAGCTATGGACTCTTGAAATATTTTTGACAGTAATATAAATTAATAGAAATTGCCAGACTTGTTCAGAGCTGCCAAAAATTTGTCAGGTGTTCAGACTCCCAAAATGACAAGTACCAGCTGCTTCAGAAGAACACGAAAAGAACTCAGGTGGCTTCCATATCAGAAGGTTCCTCTGAAACTTTGTCAAGGTTAATTCCTGTCAAGAAAATGTAGAAAAAAATTACTTGAAGTTAAGTTACCATCTTTAGATGCAAATTCAGTTTCTGGCCAAAGAGATTTTGAATTCTTTTTTTTTTTTAATCTGATATTCTTTAGCCTCATGGACATATTCCATTCCTGAATTTACCTGCTCATTTCTAAATAGTTAATTTATTATTTTTTAAATTTCATTAATGTTTCCAGTGTTTTCCTTCTCATAGAAGAAATGAGATTTATAGAGAGGAAAGAAAATATGGACAGTTTAAATTCTTGTGCAGTGAATTATTTTATTAAAGAGATTTCCAAACCATTTTGGATCTTTATTAACTTTTATTCTCATTTGGTGTGCTAAGATTTCCTAAATAAGGTGAATAAGATGATCTGACAGTATTCCATGTGAAGACGCTGTAGGCAGTGTCTTCACTAAAAGATACTACTAATTTTTGGAAATTTAGGGGGTTTTATACATAATAATATTGCTGACTTTTCTGGTTATTGTCTGATCACAGGTGATATGGGTATTTCTGTCAAGATAAGGAAATAGCCTTGGTAGCACTGTGTTCAATTATAACTTCAAAATTGATAATATTAGTTCAAAGTCATTGGAAAACAAATGCTGGAGCGAAGTAAAATTCTGAACAGAAAGTTTGTTATCTGTTCTATGCATCTCTAGGAAACAGACTAGAACATTTTCACTAATCTTTTTCTTTATTTACTCACAGTTATCTATTTTTTTTTCCTCTTCGTTTAAAATATCTTTCAACAACCTCAGTATTCAAATTCTGGACTGTAGATGACTTGGCATTGCAACAGCAACCCCAAGTTTGTTACATTTCTTTTATATTCTTATATTCTTTAGCTTACATTTTTATTTATCCAAGACAAGCAACTTTTATAGAGATTCTTCATGAAATTAAAACAAAATGTTCTTCTGAATGTGTACTGTACCCTTCCAACTCCACCTATTGATCCCTCCATTCCTTTTTAGACCCTAAATTAACTAAACATAATTAGACTCGAAGACTTCATTTTGGTTTATGGTTTTGAGCTAGAAAATCAGTTAATGACCATTCTATTTTATCTATCTTGTGAAACATTCAGTGAATCAATTGCGATCTATTTTTTCCCAGTCTTCTTTATTTACAGAATATTGTTCTTAATTTAAGAGTTGTGTATGTATTCTTTGTATCTTATCTTTTTAAAAATTACATTTCATTTTCTCCTTTATCCGGTTAAGCTAATGTTATCAAATGAATACAAAAAACCCCACAGAAATGTGTTTGATATTGGCTATTTGGGTTCAAGTCAATCTTAAGAAAGAAAGATAAATTTTAAAAAAGTCACTGATAGTAACTATGAAAAACAGATTGAAATATGAAATCTGATAGATTTCTTCAAAGTCACAACAAAATTTTTACAACACCGTTACATAAAATATGTGTACTTTTCTTTTTATAAATATTTTATTTAGTCACTTTTTAAAAATTTTCCTGTTAACAATAGGTGTTTGAAATTTCAGTCAGCCAGCCCACTGATGCTGGTATAAAAGATGACATTTCAGGCTAAATGCACATTCTCATTGAAAGAAAAATTGGATGGAACTTCAGAAAAGTAGGAGAAACCCACTCAAATTCACCTAATAAGTGAGGATTGAAATTACAGTGAAAAATTAAACAATGATTTCTTCTCTTACATCAGACCTATTTTATTTTTACAAGTCATAATAACTCCTCACTCATACATACTCCTATTTGACTGTCATACAAAGGCTACTCATACATTTCATATAAACGCACATTGTATGTATTGAAGTATAACAACATGAGCCCTTAACGAGATCAATGCATGATAGAAAGATTTAATACATTCGTCTGCATAAAAATTAATTAAATAAAAGAAATAACTACTCTTTTAGTAACACTCATCGCATATAATTCTTCCTGTTTTGTTAACCAAACTGAATAGGACTTTTTTAATGACAGAAATTAGGAAAATATGTCTGAAGTCTTGACCAGGCCATGGTAACTTTCCCTGCAGGGACCTACAAAACCAGGGCTGAAATGCAATAGCATTTGTCATATTGCTGCCATCAGCAACCTTTCAGGCTGGGCTTGGGGCATCGTGGTGACCCCTGGTGAGAGTAAGATGAGGCAATCTCTGTGACCAAGTATTCTTCAGTTCATTTGCTGCTTATATTTCCTTTCAATCACAAATGCAAACCTCATTGCCTGTACATTAATCTCTCATGTGAAATATAAATTTATGACATGATCTAATTTCTAAAAAAAAAAATAGAAATATAGCTCTGATTGTGGATGTTACGACATGTAGCACCAATGAACAGTGGTCATTCTTCATCAATGCTGTCATTTTGCCAAAATAAATTCTTAATTTCCTTTATGGCTGTGTTTTATTACTACTACATTACATGTGATTCTTTGTGTGTCTTGTAAAATAGCTGTGAGAAAAAAAATTGAAAAGATCCCCAAATGTTCTTCATAATGAGGCAACTTCTACCTGGCACGTGGACATACAATTACCACTGGGGATTCAGAATTTTTTAACATCCCAACAATACAAAAAACCTCTTTCCTTGCTCTTTTGGACAGGCATGTAATTCACATCAAATCTGCTACTTACTACGTCACGTAATGTGACCGGCAATAAAAGTGACCCATGTTTTACATTAAAAGTGATTAATAAAGATTATGTGATATTTTAATCTTTTCTTTTCTTTTCTTTTCTTTTCTTTTCTTTTCTTTTCTTT
>QUSF01000016.1:3881110-4068258 GCA_003676055.1 Chloebia gouldiae
TTTTTCTTTTTCTTTTCTTTTTCTTTTTCTTTTTCTTTTTCTTTTTCTTTTTCTTTTTCTTTTTCTTTTTCTTTTTCTTTTTCTTTTTCTTTTTCTTTTCTTTTTCTTTCCACTTCTCTCTTCTCTCTCTTCAATTTATTATTCTTTGGATTTTTTACTTTTTTTCCTTTTCTCTTATTTTTTAAAATATTCTGCCATCTGATCTCTTCCTCAAAAGGAAATAACAAGGAATATTCTGCAAAATGTTTCCCCTTTAATTCTTGGACTGAAAACCTTCCATTGTCATTTAGATACAGTAAGGAGTAGGAGGCTGAATGCCTTGGGGACTTTCTTTTGCAAGGAAAGAATTTGGAGAAGGAAAGCACTTTAACTCTGAAATGATAAGCAGTGGAGTTGGCTGGAAGCAATAATAAGATTGTATTGCTGCAATAAGGTCTTAATAGGCAGGGCAGGACATCTTTACAGCATGTCATTTTAAAATGATCTTCATTTTAAGGGAAAGAGGTTTAGTGCTTGGCTAAATGCAGATATACATGGAAGGTGTAGAAATGGGACCTGAATCATATATATTACAGCTTTCTGTACTATGTCACAGGAGCAGTAAAATATCTTTGCATGTAAATGCTTTGAGGATTACTTATATTATGTAAAAATCCAACCACCTTTGCTGCAATAGATTTGCTACAGAGAAATCAAAATAGCTGGGTAAAGTAGGAATTGGATTAACTTATCAGGTTTTCCAGTTCAAAGTACCAGTGCAGTTCAGATAAAGACAGCCACAAAATTAGAAAAGGTACTGAGGTTATAAAAGTAGAATAATCTCATAGATGAAATAGAGACTCTGGCTGACATAACAGAAAATTAAATACTGTTGTCTACATGATGGACGTGACACTAAAGTGCATTTAAGGAACTGGCTTAGATTTATAAATAATTTGGCCAGGAGGTGAAAACACTTAGTAGCTGGTATGCACAGTGTGATTTGGATTTGGGTTTTTTAAGCAGAATTACTTTCTAGCTAAGCATTATGTCACATTTGCCAATGGAATAATGAGCATGTAGGCCATTCAGAGAAAACCATTCCAGACAATCAACTTTGTTTATCATTAGTTTCCATGAACTTCAATGAAATTCTTGTAGGCTGTAAAAAGGATAAAATTTAGCATCTGAAATACTGTGTCCTTGTAGGGATAGATAGGTCCCTGGCCCTGTAAAGTTTCTAATCTAGAATTTCTAGTTTAGAGAATTATTTTGCAATAATAAGCAAATGACTGTGGAGACAACAGTAGTAACTAAACCCAGTTTAGTTGTCTTCTTTTTTTTTAAATTGAAAGTCTCAGGGATTTTCTGAAAGGGAATTGCACCCAATGTTCTATCATGGCACTATCATTATTCCTCACACATAATGCTTCTTCAATGATTGAAAATAAAGGTTGATAATATTTCATTCCAGTCTTCCTCATTGTTTGTCACATTCATTTTACCAAAGTTAGGTTATTGATTATATCTGTGATGTAAGGAGCTGTTTCCAATATATTGATATATCACCTGAATATTAATGTTTTATTCTGATACTTAAAGTCTTTTGCAGTACTCTGGGAACTTCTGACAGGTATCGTAAATAAACTATGTTGCCAATGCAATTCATTAAGGCCCAGTCAAGCTACTGACAATTTAGATGAGGTAGTAATTAATATTTCTCTTTTCTCTATTTTCTCCATTAATCATATAGCTATCTGGCTGGTAATTCGAGGGAAAATATTTCTTTTTTTAAATGCCAATCTGTGGGCTGAAAATTTATGGGATTTTAAAAGTTGGAGTCAAAATTAATTTAACAAATCTGCATTAGAAATCATCGTGAAGTAGAAGATTTCACCCAGAGAGAGTCAGTCTGCTGGTGAGGGAATGTTTCCACCTTCCCAAAATATGATGTCCTCTTTACAAAACAGTAAGAAAAATGCTTCAACATGTGGATAATAAGAGATTTTTTTTTTATGGTCTGATTAGGGAAACTGTTTAGTTAGAGCCCAGACAAGAAGAACTGTTGTGACTGGCATGTGTAGAAATGGATAAGGCACACAAAGTATTGAATGGATATTTTCAATAGCACCATAATGTACATGATGGCCTATGCATTGAGGACCCATGATAACAGGGGTCACAGCTGATTCCTCTTGGAAAGTCAGATGTGGAAGGAGAGAAGAAAGCCTCAGACCTATCAATGACAAAGTGCTCAGGAAAATGTGCTTATCAACTAAAATAATTAACACATTTTAATTTGACATATCGACTCACGCAATGGTTTGGATTGGAAAGAACCTTAAAGATCATACAACCAACGCCCTGCTGTAGGCAGGGACACCTTCCATGAGACCAGGTTGGTCACAGCCCATCCAGCCTGTCCTTGAGCCCTTGCACACGTGGGGTATGCACAACTTTTCTGGGTAACCTGTTCCTATGCCTCACTACTCTCACAGTAGAGAGTTTCTTACTAATATCTAATTTAAGCCTATCCCTTTCAGTTTGAAGTCATTCCCCCTTGCATTATCACCATATGACCTTGTTAAAATTCCCCCTCCATCTTTCTTGTGACATCCTTTAGGAAGTGGAAGACTGTCCCAGAGCCTTCTCTTCTCTGGGCTAAGGAGTCCCAGCTTTGTCTCACCTGTCTCTATAGCAGTGATGCTTCAGCCCTCTGATCATCTTCATTACCCTTCTCTGGACTTACTTCAAGTCCAGGTCCTTATGCCAGGGTCTGAGAGCTGAAACACCACTGCAGGTGGAGTCCCACAGTTCTTGGACACTTTTTCATAATAATGGATACAAAAAAACTCAGCCTGACAATCACTGTACTGACTGTTGAGCTTTTTAGCAGTTGTATCATTTATCTTTATTAGCTTTTTTACAGTCTTTATGTGTAAAATTCATTTAAGACACAATAAGGAGAGAGGTCACAGTGAGAATACAGAAGTAGGAAATATAATGTCCCTAACGTTGGAGCATAAAATTTTAGAATTAGAAAATAAAATTGTGTTTTCCCTGCACTATGAAAACATTTCAAAGAACTTTCTGAATACAAAATATTCAGAAGAATATAAAATTCAAAATATTTATAAGAAAACACACAGAGTAAGCAGAATAATTTAGAGAGTTCTTAACATTATGGCTGTTGGAAATCTGAACAAAAACTTCTCCAGTTTTTATACCACTTTTCCCAAGCTCCAAGCCACACTGCAGTGGCTGGAAGTTTTTATGTCAGTATGGTCTATGTTGCTGGAGAGGAAGTTGATCAGTTGCCATGGGACAAGTCTCATCCTTTTCATCCACACTTCTATTCAGGCTAATCCACTGAACCAGATGAATTCCAAATAACAGGGCGTTGAGTGAAAGAAAATTTATTCCCATTTTATCCAAATCTGTTAGAGGCTTTCTTTAGTCATTGATAGATCTCAGTGTTTGAACACAGTGAAAAAGAAATATGCTAGAAACAATAATTCATACATTCAAAGCGATTTCAGGTCTCCTAGTCCTTACTTCAGCACATCAAATTTTTAGGAAGTCCTTGGCAAAGAGATCAGAAACTTCTCAATACTTTAAGACATTCATTCTTAAACTTTATTAAAAAATGGAACACATGTAGAAAACGTAGATTTTACCCTGTTTGCTTGGCATTGTTTTATCATTGTGCATAACTTTCTGATGTTTCAGTGTGAAAGATGTTCTTTGCAGTATCATCATATTTGATAGAGTAAATTCCACCCTTTATCAAAACAGGGATCATTGGAAGGACATTCTAATAATCATGTTGTGCAGCCACCACTTTCCTGTCCATTCTCACTCTCCCCTCCCTAATTATGAAGTAGAATAGCAGCCATGTCCTCTACTAAGTCTTTAAATTCTCTGCTCTTTAGTTCTATGACATGGATATAGATGCATTGGGTACAAACCTTAATTCTCTCTCCCCAGATGATCTTTAAATAATATAAGCCATAAGAAAGGGATAAAGATCAGTTCTTTATCTGTCATGGCTTTTTTTTTTTTTTACAAATACTTAGAATTCCAGTATCTTGTTATATCATTAGAAATGAAACACCACACCAGCGGCTTGTAGAAACTTTTGGTAAAGCACTTCTTTGACATTAATAGAGTTATTTAATTCCACTGCCATAGCCTCACTTTTCATGATCTGCCTTCTGTTCCCACAGCATTCTCTGGTTATAATGGACAAAATGTTCTCTTTGAGATCAGAGAAAATGTGAAAAGGTTATCAAAACCTTCACTTGGCCACTTTTAGCAAATCACATTCTTGTCAAAATGACTATGCACAGGAAAAGAGATCCATACAGACATCCTGGGATCTGAGCAGCAAGAGCTGTGGAGGTGTTCATAGGTAAATCAATACCCTGAAGATCATAATCAAGTTTCCTTCTCTAGCACAATAAACTTCTATTACGGGATACTAAAAGAGGCTCTCTATGTAAGCATAAAAATAAATGATCATGAAGAGTTTTTGTTATCCTACTTGATGTGGACTACACAGAACCATTTGAAAATGAATCAATGCTGGATAATTTTTTTTTTCACTTTTTTCAATGGGAGTGAATAGATAAAGGATGAGCATTTACACACTGGGTGCTCTCAATTATATCCTAATTTTCCGTTGAGAAAGTTTTGGTGGTGAAACATTTTATTCATGAAATTTACTTCATGAGAAGTTGTAGAGCTAAAATAACAAGTAATTTTTAAGAAAAAGGAAAGCTTAAATATAAATGTAATTTTATTTAAGTCTAAGAAGGTAAGAATGAAGAAATAATGTATCAGCCCAACATTCTACTTTAAGAATCTTATATACTGTATTGCTGATGGGACTTGATTGTTTTTCTTACTCCTTTGAAATCTTGACATTCATTGTCAAGATTTAATCAATTGAAACATAATATCTTCAAAATTAAAGAAAAATACCTGATATCATATTGTTTTCTGCAACATACAAAGATTCTGAAATATTTCTACAGCAAAACCAAATTAACCTGCTCTTCACTGAATGGATGAACAATGAGTCACTGTAAATTAGGAAAGTAATCTAATTATTGTGGAATTGATTTGGAAATAAAGCCCCAAAGGTTCATTTTGTAATAGATTTTATTAGGTTTTGTGTGTGTGTATGTGTGATAGAGAGATTGCTTTTGTGATGATTTCTAACTTCAATGAATGGGGCTTTCTAAAACTAGATAAATATTTTCATACTTTCAGTTCTTTGCAAAGTCATCTACAGGCTTTTATCCATTTCCCTTGCTTTACTCACAAATTGAAAATAAATCTGTGGCATCAGCTGGCAGTGAAAATTAAGTATCAAACACTGGAAATTAAGTATGATATTCAAATACCCCCAAAAATATATTTTCATTGCTTGTATTGTATTCACAGCATTCCAATAAATCTCTCTTTTTGCCTTCAATTTATTTTTCATCTACAGTATAATATCAGGTCTGTTCTTAAAAACATCCTGTTAAAAATCATAGAACTTTATTAAAAAATAAAGTTTTTAATGAAGACACCTTAAAACTCAAAGAAAACAAGGTAGGGTGGAGAGCTGATAATGTGTGATGCAAAAAGAAAAAAGAAAGGAAAACTTAATACTGTCAACACTAGGCTAAAAATAATTATAAGAGCATGCAAATAATTTATGAGATTTCATCTTGTAAACAGCTTTTGACAATCTTTGGCTTGTCTTTTTTTATTTGCTGCTATTTTTTTCTTTAAAGTTTTTTCACATGTGCTTAGATCCTATTTTCAAGCTTTTTGCTTGAAATTCAATTGAATTCAGCCTAACATTAGTTACATGTTACACTCAAACTAACATTAATTAAATAACACTCAAAAAAGTCACTGAGGATGACTCTTTCTCAATTTGTTCATATAATGAAAATGGTAATTAGAACTGCTAGAAAGTGAGGAATAAAGGACAACATTAAAAGCATAATCATCCTAGAAATTGTATTGTCTTGAAAACTAAACAATGCATCTCCCATCTCAAAAAGATATCGTTGAAAAAAAAAGGCAAATAAGAGTATGAAAAAATTAATAATTAATTATTATTTAGATTCCTCATGGTGATATGTTAGAGACCAAGGCTTTTCAGGTTAAAATCATGGTAATTCCACTGTTTCATGACAAATGTTGAGTTGCAGGACAATATTAATAAGAAAATATTCTTTATTATTATTTCTAATAGGAAAAGTATATTATGTTACACACAATTAGGTGACAGCCAAAGAGAGTTTGATTTTGGCCACACAGTGTATAATAAATTTAAACTTGTAAGAAGGCACTTTGAATATATGGAACCTACATATTGCTTAAAAAAATTAATAAAAATTCATAGAAGAAATCTGTGAATAAAATTCCATCAGAAGTAAGGATATGCTGAAAATCATCAGAATAAGAAAACTCTCAGGGAGGGGATCACTCTGTAGCTTCTTAATTATTTTAATTGTTCCCTAAGTAGCTATTGAAGACATCCATCAGAAAAAAAACAAAATAAAACCAAAAATCCAAACAAACATAAAACAGCAAACCAAACAAACAACCAAAACAAGCCAGAACTAGATGTCTGATTTTTTTCAATTTTGGGTTAATGAGGATAACTATATTCATTTGTGTACGTAAATCCCTTTCTTGATTATTTTTCTTCTTTTGCTTTCAAGTACCCCTGAATATATTCCTGACTGGGTTGTGTGTGAATGTTTTGACACAGAAGTAAATCAAGTCTGCTAACTCTGGTATTACAACAGTGCTACTGCTTTTCTGCTTTTTGGCAAAATTCAACTTGACCCACTTAAACCTATGTGCAATGCCTGAGAGCCTAGAAGAGCATATTAAATTGTGCAGTATTAACTATTAATGACATATGTGGAAGTCTGACTCCATGTGGAAGTAAGCAACAGCTGCTGTTCATTCAGCTTCTCAAGAGAAAAGGTCAGGAAAGTAAATGAATAAGCAAATAGTGAAACAAAAAAACAGGAAAGTATGTCTTTAAACACATTTCTACTAGTGTCTGCCTGGATGTAATTTACTCCTATCCAAAATCTACGGACTCGGTCAAAAAGACAAATAGAAACTGGTTTTCTATTTATTTTTGAACCAGTTTCAGAACAATAACCTGAAAATAACAAAAATCAGGGAAATAAACAGGTGACATTTAAGGCATTCTCAATGCACATTTGCCTTTTATAAAGGAGATAAGGTCTCTTCCTACACTGGGATGGATTTGGGGAGAAGTACATCAAATAATCCCAAGCAGCAGTGAGAGGGAGCCCACTTGCTAGATAGCATCAGGTGTTCTTGGCAGTATCTATAAAATGGGTTTGCATTTGTTGTGGCTGTGAAAATATTGAATATATCTTCAATTCAGTGCATGGAATTTATGCATTCCTTTCTTTTCTTGCAAGTGACAAACACGTTAGTGTATCACACAAAACTTCACTTAGAGAATAAAAAAAAATGTTTCTAAAAATTATTCTTTAAAATACTAAGGAAAATATTCATGTTCTAAAATTGAGACTTTTGTGGTTTGTATTTATTTTCATTTTTTTATCCTATAATATTTTAAAAATAAAATAGCTGCAGACTGCCCTGAAAATGTCCCATATTTCTGTCTGCAGGTACTGCTATTGAATGCTTAGATGGATATTTACCTTGCACCATTTGTTAATTGAAAATAATGCTTTGTGCAATTAAACTATCTTTCCATGGGAAAGAACACTGAATGGATATTTAACATTAGCAAGCACTCATGATCAGATATGAGAGCAAAGATATCTGATCTGCCCTCAATCCTCATCCTACTACTGTGTCATCCTTCAAGGCAATGATTTGTCAAAATGCATTGTTGCACAGGGAAGATGTGGTGTGGGATTTATGGTTATTCATGCACTTTGTATGTTTACAGGACTTGATGTATTTACCTTTTGCTAAACTGGTGATGGTGTGAAAACAGAAAGACATATTAGTCTATACTGTCAGCTTACAAGAAACATGAAAACTCAGCAGAAGGAGGACAAAACTGACATTTTGTTATCTTTTTCCTTGCCTTTCTTTTGTCTGTTTTTTTTTTTCTTTCTGTCTCTGTGATTTTTTTCTTTGATTTTTAAAATTGATATCATACAATAGCAAATATTAATGCTGATAGAGCAGTTTTGAAGAAAACTTCAGGGACTAATTTTTGTACCTTTCCTGGGAATCTTTTGACTTATACTACCTCCTCATAATGGGTTTGAAATTTAATACCAGTGGACATTAAAGTGGAGAGAATGTTTTTATCCATTTTTCCTCCAACATTTTTTTAAATGCAAAGAGGAATTTAACCACAAAGTTCACAATCTTCAACCTAACTCTCTAACCAGGCAGATTCAGTGACAACAATTTTTGTAGGCATGGTCCCCTTCTGGTGCTCGTTTAGTAAACAATGTATCTCTGAATAATGTTGAAATAAAGAGTCAATTTATTTACTCCCTATCAGAACTTTAGTAATTAGTACAGTGTGCACATTATAATTATTTATGTTGTTTGCAATTTAATTTAAAATATTTTTAAACACATAATGAATTTTTAATGGTCTTGGAATGTAGGCTATAAAAACAGACAGGGAAACAAAGTTGGCTATTCCAACAGCTGTCTTTTAAGCACTGTTACATCTCTTGGGAGAAAGAAGAAAAAAATCTGTTTCACATGATGATATAATGATTTTTCTCCATTTCAACCTTTTGAGATTTTTATCTGTGTAGAATACCTGATCAAATATTTAGAGTGCTTTTTATTTGTTATTCCTGAAGGACAGGGGAAACTGCAATAGTAAAAGGTGTAGAGTAAGTAATGACTCTGCATCTCAGTATCACTACCTCAGAGTATTGGTTGAAAAAATGCTGCATTTCATTTAATTTAGTGGTGAAGTGTATTGAATCTTGTTTGCAGTGGCAGCAAAATTTACCAACTTAAACTGCAGAAGATATTGGGCAGAGAAGAACTATCATTTTGCTTCACACTGATCTTCTCCTGTACTTGCTCCTGCTCTCCCACAGAAGAATTGGTGGTAAAATGCAATCTGCTCTATAAAAAAAAATAAAAACAAACAAAAAAACACCAACAAAACAAACAAAAATAAAACAACAAGAAAAACTCAAATAACACAAAACCCAACAAACAAAAACCAAAAACAAAAAAACCAAACCCTCCCTATTTACTCTTGGCAGGCCTTTTTTTCTTGGAAGAAAAATCCATCTCTTCCTGATGAGATGTGTAAAAAAACCTGGAACATTTCCCACATTTTATCCTTTGAAAATACGGAAATCAGAAATAGAAATCATGAATGACAGCTCTCCATCTATGTAGTCTAGAAAACCATTTAAAATAATCATGGACAAACTGATCCTTCCAAAGTAATTTATATATTTGGATCAACCCAACTACTATTACTGCTGTTGGTGTTAGATGGTCATAATGACACAGACATTCGTGGAGAAAATATGTGAACTAAAGGAATGATTTCAAAAAGTATTATCAATAATATAAATTCAAAGGGTATAAAAAATAGCGTTTGAGCATTGATTCAGAAGCAAGCATTTTCAAAAAGAGGTCAGGAAGCATAAAATCCACAGTTCATTTAGAAATAATTTTTAAAAGAAACTCTGGACTTGTGTTCTTGCCTTGTGAGTCCCCAACTGACAGAACTGAAAATAATTTTAGCTATTGCTGAGGATGACAGATGAACTGAATCTCTGTTGAGAGAGGCAGTAAACAAATGTTGAAGAGGAGGAAGCAAGGAGGCTGCTGCTCTCTGGTACGTCTGAAAGATGCTGAAAACAGCAACTTTTAAAAGCTTTTTTAAAATCAGGCATTAAAAAACAATAGCCACACAATCCAAGAAAGTACACATTTGCATATGTGTGTCTATATTGTGTATATGTGTGTATATATATATATATATATATATATATATATATGAAATAATGTATTTCAATTATTGTTTTGCAAGGAACATTTCATATAAGAACAAAATACAAACCCAGACCAAAGAACAGATTCGAATGCATTGTCCTTTTTGAGATTTCTCTTATTATGTGATTAAGTTACATTACCAGTAGCTGTCACAAAGTTTAGTTTTATATGCAAAATTTAGATCTGTTGAGGAATGAGAGTGGTTTTTTTACACTCTTGGAAAAGTCAAATTTTCATTAGAAAGAAACCAATCCAAACCCATAAAATAGAGAGATTTGTTATGCTGAGCAATGCTCTATCCTGTAGCAAAACATTTAAATGATGATTTTTTCAGAGCCAAAATTTCAACATTTTCCAAAAAAAGTTTTTAACACTACTTTAATTTTATTTCAACTAACTTTATATTTACTTGTTAGTATCAGATGACTTAAATATTCTGCATTGCATAATTTGTCTTTTGCTCTTTTTCATCATCAGTGATGTGAAATGTACTTTAGGACTCCAAATCTTAAAAATAATTTTCACAACAAACTTGTTAAATCTGTTTCTAATTACTTTGACACTTTTAAAATCCTATAGGCTGACATCTGTGAGCATATTCAGAAAAGACAGAATGAGAATCTCAGTTGAAAACACCTGGATCATTTTTCTCTCCTGTTTTCTTCCACTTAATCTCTATGTTTTCCCAAGTGTGCATATGTCTGAAAAGATGGTTGTTAAAGACTTGAGCAGTTCTTTACTATGTCAAGGCACAAAACAAATTGGTTTTTTTTACTGCAAGCACATTAATTAATAACATTTAAAGAACAGATGAAACACACTCCATGGGTAGTTCTTCCAGGCAATCACAGCAAAAGAGATCTGTAAGTTTTCCTTAGTGTTTCCATCAATACATTCTAGCAATAATAAAAACATTAATCTTGATCTGATTACGGCAGTTATAAACAGAAAATTATTTCATACTCTTACTAAAAGATAGGAGAGTGGTTATATACCATGTTGTTGATTTGCTTTCTGCAGGATTCTATTAAACAATATTTGATTATCCTAATTGAAGCAAGAGAAACTTCATTTAATTAAAAAATAAAAAAGTAAGAAGAAACAAGTAAGAGATTTTAAAATGAGAAATCCTCATTGCTTTTATCACGGTATATCAAGCTATCCACAGATCTTGTACCACATATATTAAAATTTCTGCATGATATTGCATTTACAGCCTGTGCTGTTTCTCTTTAGAAAGATACATTCTAAAAAGAAACCCAGTTTTCCCAAGCATATAATATAACAAAAGTAATCAGGTAATACTCTAAATTTAAACTCAGACATAACTAATCAGAACAGTTTGTTATCACCAAAAATTTTTGGCCTCTCCTCTTTGTGAAGGTAAAAGAATTTTGAAAGATATTAATGACTAATTGCATAAAACTTGATTAATAAAAGGCACACAAATACTACTGAAGAGTTAAAAGTTTGTAATAATTCTAAAATGGGGAAGTTCCTATTGATTTACCTTGTAAACAGCTTTTAATTTTTTTTTCAGTCAATGCAGCAGCACCACTTAAGATTTATTTTCTTTTTTTTTTTTTTTTTTTTTTCACTTACCCTTTTTAAAAAAAATTTCAAATCACACATGTTGAATATATTATTGGTTGGACAGGATGATTTTGGAGTTCCTTTCCAACCTTAATGATCTGATCACGCTGCTGCAAAAGGAAGAAGAAAACATTTCATTTAGCAGAAAATGAAGAATTATCTATGCTCCACCTGAAAATCCCAGGTACTGTTTGTTCTGACCTTAAGTGAATTTACATGATGTGTGGAACTTTAGAAAGGTTAATAAAGACATTCTTTAAGGAATCATGTATGTCTATATAAACAAATCCATGATTATATGATAGCAACCTTCAGATCATCCTCTATCCATTGATTTTTTTCAGTGCAGGAGAACAGTTTTATTTCCCCAAAGTACACCATGCTTATTTCCCCTCCCTCCCAATACACTTATTTATCAAGGCTAAGTATGTTAATTGTCAAGGCTAAATATGTAAAAGAAAAATATTCTTTAATAAATCTCAATATGATGTCAGGTTATGATTGTATTTCTTTAATGGAGGAGGAAATTGTTCTTTCAATAGATAATAATAATTGAAGACAAATAATCTAAATATGAAAACACATTGCAAGCTAATAGAAAAGTAGTTGATTTAAGGTCATCTGTGCTTAGCAATTATAAAGTAATTGTAAACTTGAAGAAAAAACTTCTCAGCATTCTCAGGTTTTCTGTCCTGTTGCTAATCTCTCCAGCTGCTATTAAAGTCTTTTCATGTATAGCAAGCTTAAAATCGTTAAATAAAATTATTAAGTGTGATTCTAACAGTATTAGTTGACACACATAAACAAAATGAAGCTCAAACAGCTCAAGTAATTCAATGATCCAAACAACAAGAATCATCTGTCTGGCTGAGGCTGCTCCTCAAGTTAAGAGAACGGGTGCTGTCAAAATTTCTGTCCTGCTTTCCAAAGGGTGAAGGCAGCAGAGGCAGGTGGGCTCTCAAAGTTGCTCATATGAACTCAGAAGCTTTCAAATAACTATCCACATGTATTCTCCTACCTACTGTTAGTAGGGCATAATGTAAATTTCTTTCCTGCAGCTCTTGCAAGAAACAGAGTGTTTAAAAAGCCAACATGACAGAGAATGCAAGACTGAATGTCGAGTCGTGTAAAAGAAAGGAAGAGAAAGCAAGAAAGGAACGTAGACACATTCACGTATAATGGCCAATTTAATCATTTATGTATATGTAAAGTTTCCACTTTAAAACCCCCTTGATGGTGTCTAAGAGCTGTGTATCTTGAAATTAATGAATAAGAATACTGAACACATTAAATAGCTCTTTTATTTTGATTACAGCATTGCTGAATGATTTTTTTTAGAGACTGGGACTCTTTCCTGCTAAAGAAAAATACATGAACCAAGTGACAGCTCCTTGTCTAGAATAAAGAGGATATATTTCAAGTGAGAGATGAAATAAAACACAGAAATTCATTTAGGGAGGACAAGAAGGGCAGGGCCACACAGGGCCACACAGCACCACCCACAGAAAAGCACTACGGCTCTCTCTGACACAAATTTCACCTTCTGTTCACCTCAAGGTATGGGCAGGTAAATCAAATGACTGAGACAAAACTGTGCTACATCAGCTGACTCAGGAATTCAAACAACATGCCAAAATGGGAAACTTCACCAGTACATCACTTGACCCTTCTCTGAGCCTTTTCCTGTTGTGGGGGGGTGCATTGGTCAGTCACACTGATCAGAGGTAACATGCTGTCTATACACACACTTCCACACAAATAATAACACTATAAAAGACTCTTTGCAATCTCTGTAAAAATGCAAATATAAATCCTTTATACTTCTCCTATGGATTTAAATTCAAAGCAATCTCAAAGTTTTTCACTGCATCATCTTGAGCCTATTGATGTGACACTCAGTTACACAGCATGAGTTATAATAATAGACACACTAACAAGTAAAAGATAAAAAAGATACTATTTTCATTACTGAACCAAAGCCTGTTGTTTAATAAGTGAATTTTAGCTAATAATGATAAAAAAATTGCAGTTCTATCCAGTGAAACAGTATGTGTCAAAAATACAGAATTTTTTTTCATATCCTAAGACTTCACTGCTTTGATCACAAAGTTAATAAGTGCTCAGATCCTTAAAAGAAGGATTAATAAATAAGAGCCATAAGAATTAAAGGTGAACTTGGAAAAGGGTTTATGCCAGAAAGCATTGTACTTACTGTAGTTTTTGAAATCTTCATTGAATAGTTCTTTGAAAGCAGTACCTGAAGTTTTGCTATATTTGGATACTCTTTTCTTACACTTCAAAATATCCGATACTTGAAATACTGGAGGGAAACCAAACCAAATCAATATCCCTCCTTAGCCCCTAAAAAAACCCCAAACAAACAAACAAACAAAACAAACAAACAAAAACCACCAAGCACAAAAACTCACAAAAAACCCCAAACCTCCAAAACATTGACTCATAGAAGTAGCTTGGAAAAGACCTTTGAGATCAAATAATCCAGCTCAGAATTCTGCTCTAGACCCTTTGCATCATTGAACTAAAAGCAAAACAAGAACTTGTATGTCTGTAGCTATTAACATGAGGGAAGGGGCACATCTGTTTTCTTTAGTTAAATGGTGATTGAATAGTTTGCAGTGAAACCCACCCACTGCATTTACAGGACACATTTTATAGTAATTTTAATACATATTGAATTCAAAGATGCTAAAAAGCAAATATATTCTAATTGTGGGACCTGCAGAACTCAGAATTGAAAACCAAATGTTTTGGGTGAAGTTCTGAATTTAAAATTTTATGTTAGGGTAAAAATTAATATCTTGTCAATGCACTATTTTATATTAAGAAAATATGAGCAGCAGAGGAGTAATAACCACCTACATTGAAGTGGGGTCTGAATGCAGTATCAGTATTTGAAGGAAGTGCATATTTTGACATGTGATGTAGGTTTACATTCCTTTTTGGTTTTTTTTTGTGAACTGAGCACCAACACAGGAAAACCCTGCTGTTGCATTTATGCTCTATAAAGTTATGTCTTGAATTTGTGGCACTAAGATGCTTAATTTAGATTTTACTAAAAATATGTTTGTTTTCTGCCAGACTGGAGTGGTGAATAAAAGCAGAAAGAGATGTAATGAGTGCAAGAAATGTTTCAATACATATACTTAGTACTGAACTTGTAATTAAATGTTGTTTTGCTTGATGTCTTATTATGGAAAAAAAAATGAGAGTATGTCACTGTCTTGGCTTTGGCCAGGACAGAATTAATTTTATTGGTAGTAGCTGGTAGAGTGCTGTGTTTTGGATTCAGCATGAGAAAGAGATTGATACCACATGGATTATTTGGCTGTTGCTAAATTGTTACCCTAGGAACTTTTTGGTTTCCTATCTGTGCCAGTAAGGGAGCACACAAAAAGCTGGGAAGAAGCAGGATGGATGATCTGAACTGGCCAAAGGAATGCTCCACACATCATGCCCCATAGATAAATTGGGGAGGGTTACCTGGAAGGGGGCTGATCTCTACTCAGGGACTGGCTGCAAATCAGTCAGTGGGTGCTGTGCAATTATATTAGGTTCAGTTACCCTCCCTCTCTGTTCTTATCATTAAAATTATCATTAGCATTATTGTTATGATTATCAGAATATTTAGCATTATTAAGACTACAAATATATTGATGCTGTTTATTATTGCTTTTATTATTTATTATTATTATTACTAATATTTTCAATTATTAGATGCTCTTATCTCAAACCATGAGTTTTACTTTTTCTTTCCAATTCTCCTCCTCATGTGAGAGGTGGAAAGTGGTGGGGAGCGAGTGAGTGCCTCCACAGTACTTAGTTACCACCTGAGGTTAAACCACAAAAGCCACAGACCCATGAATTTACTGGCAACTCAACCAATGTTTTAATAGTTTTACAGTTCAAATCAGATTAAATCAGATTCTAATTACATCAGAAAAAAGCCCTCATTGACAGTAGAGTTATAGATCATTATACAATTTTTACATGAAGAAACCCATGCTATTATATACCTATTTTTACTAGTTTTACACTCAGTCTTCCAGAGCACATCTTGGGCACTTTCAGCTGGCTGTTGCAGCTTTTTCTTGAGAAAAGGGAGACTGGCATTCAGCATCCTGAATTTGCCAGGAGGAGTGTGCTATTCATGGAGGAGGGAGAGTATTCCTTCTCACTCATGGGTCTGTTTGGGGATGTTTTTACTCAGCTCTCCTGTCCCTCTGCTCTCAGGAAAGAGGTGACAGCTGCTCCCACCCCCCCGGGTACTTCCAGAGGCTGTTGGCCTGGCTGGAGCTGCCAGGGTCTGCCATCCCTTTCCCTGGTGTCAGTCCCAGGGCTGGAGCTCAGACAGGGAAACCCAGCTCAGGGCAAGGGCAGCCCAGACACCCAACACAGCCTGCCAAGAGCTACTGGCAGCTGTTACACATCTGGCAGTTGCTTAAGGCTTGTACCTTCTTGATTTCCTCTTTTTGTCCACTTTCACCTGCTGAAATTTAGAGTTGAGCATTAATACTTGGGATTTCTATAATCTGTATCTCATTCCACTGTTTCATGAGATCAAGCACCCTCTGGTTCTCCATCCTCCTGTGCTAAAAGGGTGAGGGCAACACCTTTCACTGCTGCAGCTGGTTTAACTAAGCTTCAGACCAAACATTCAACTCTATAGAGCAATTAGGGAATCTCAAAATGGCTAAAAAAAAGAGACAGAGATCCTTGACACAATTTGAGTGATATTTTCCCCATTGAATAAATGAAGAAATGAAGGAAATATAGAAATTACCTCCTGGAGGTATGTTTTCAGGCTTTCATTAAGGAACTTTCAGATGTAAGTATCCCATACCCAGGGAAATTAAAAGCTGAGCATATTTTCTACTACATTGTAAACTCAAGATATTTTGCAAGGCACACATTTTACATATTTGCATGTTCAACTAAGGATGAAAAGAGACTACTTGCCAAAATCAAGTGGAGCTCAAAATATCAACTTTTAATAACCTAAAAAGTTTTGTAATAAAAATCAGAGCAATTTATTTCTGTTATACTTTAAATTTTCCCATCATGTTTAACTAGTCTGAAGAGAGTGAATAAAAATTAATTCAAAGCAAATAAACAAAAAATCAGCACAAAGACCCAGAATACAAACGGAGAGTTGCAATGGCAATATAGCAGTAGGACTTGCAGATAAATAATACTGGCATAATTTCAATGAGTGTAAAAAGTAATGAGATTCAATGATAAAAAGAAAGATCCATTTCTGATAGTAAGCAGTGTATATAGTGCATTTCTAATTGTGCTTTTCTTCATTTTCTAATGTGCACTCTGGGGAGTCTTGTGATCCTTTTCTTCCAGAGTTTTTATTTGCATAATTAAATCCTTAACATATAATTTGTCAAGTGCCAAATTATGTTATATAAGGCTCCAAAATCCCTATTCTTCCTCCTCTCCTGACACAGTTGTTAGTTCTTTTGTGCCCATACTGAACATGTAAAATATTTGCATTAAAACTCACGTTTAGAGTGAGCTTTCAGAGTGTATCGCTACACCCTTAAGGAAAAACATCTGTGATGAATTTCTCCTGCAATGGCAAAGCTGAAGGCAAATGCAGCAGGTGTGCAAGATGAAAATGAGTTCATAGATATTGCATGAATTCACATTTATGCTTAAATATGTACGTGGGCTCATCATTTCCATAAGTACATATTACATGCAAAACCATCTGTCCCCAGAGGTGGCTTTGTGCTCTTGCAGTGACCGATCACTTGCCCAGTTCCAGAACGTTGTAGGTCTCACATCCTTGAAGGTCAAGAATACAGTTTTCTTTCAGGACAGCCGTGTCACCCTTTCAAATGCATTGAGAGTTTTCCTCAGGTTGTTGCTGATGCAGTTAAAGTACCATTTAGCCACAGAAGTCATCAGCTCCTTTTGGACAGAGTTATAAGAGCAAAGCATTTAGTTGAAGCTAATTATATAGTTTGTCTCTGAGGCAGAAAAAGAGAAGTGGGATGATATCTGCACTAGAGGGACATATCCTCCTCTTTCATTGCTCGCAAAGAGACCTGGTGCAAATACTTAGGTTAAATACTTCCATTTTTGACAGTTACATTATAGTGAGATGAATTCCACATTGACTACGAAATACTGTTGAAAATCTAACCCAAGTAATTTATCTAAGGTCAATACTAATGGCAATGTATTAAATTGAATCCTATTTTCATAAAGTCACGACTAGTGCTCTAATTATTATCCCATTCTCTCTGTGACAAGAGACTGAGTAAATAAGTTTTATGGTTTTTAATGCGTGTTTGGATTGAGTTGAGGATGTCAGGCATTAGATCAGCTCACAAACCATCATCTACCATATGTCAACAGTCAAATACTCTATTTATCACCTCCTCATTAGGCTTTTAATAGTGTCAATGGAGGCAGTAAGAGACAGCCATAGAGTACATAGAAATAATGTGAAAAAACTTGGTCTCAACAAACATTCGGCTGTTTTGCAGAGGCAAGAAGTCCAGTAAATATTCCATAATTTACCATGAGTTGTAATTTGTGCCTTCCAATTTCAGTTTAGGATTTTTTCTTTTAAAACTCAGAAAGATTTCTGGACAGATCCATTAAACGATGATAAGATCTTAAAGGAAATATACCTATTTCTTATAAGCTCTCTACAATTTCTGTGCAACACCTGGCTGATAATTAATTGGAAATTTAGATTTTTTTAGAAGTATGATAAAAACCAAAGTTTCTTAAGCAATAAAATCCCATTGAAATTTATCTTTAGCAAAAAAAAAAAAATCAAAACATCAACATTTTTAAACTTGAAATTTACCATGTACCAGATCAGAAATAACTTGATATATACTGAGGTATTCTCTCTGTAAAGAAAACTTGTAAAAGTGGAAATACTGGGGTTTTTTTTGGTATTGGGTATTTTTATAAACATCCCTCCTCCAAAATAATACTTAAAATTTTCTAGTAGTAACAGAAAAGATCATTGGTATTTCTAAGGCAGCTCTGGAAAAGTTCTTATTTATAGGTCACATTTTCTCAATTATCTTAGTCATATATGTAATTTATATTAATAAGATAAAAAACAGGAGATTTAGGAGTCTAGCAGAATAAGAGTATCATAATGATATTAATGAAAAAAAAGCTTTTCCCCCCTCAGGTTACATTAGGTTCTAAATTATTGTATTATTATGACTTCATGACATACTTTACTTGCAAGAGTCATAAAGTAAAACAAATCATACAAAATGATTACTATTTTCATTATAATATTACATTTCCATTATATGGTAGAAATAAAAAATCTCTTAAAATAATACAAATATAGCTTCAAAGAAATATTATGTTTCCTGCAAGCCCAGCAGCTTCAGTAATTGACATTACAAGAAAACAAACAAATTAATAACATGGTTGTTCTAATTCCACAGTTTAAATGCCTGGATTCAGGTATGAAATTGTACAAATAGCAAAATTAAAATGACACAAACCCAAAAGCAATTTCAAAAGACAGACAACCCCCACGCACACTCTTTTAATGAGAAAATCTAACAATATTTATTATTGAGGCCTGCTTGGGGGAGGTCACATAATAAATAACCATCCTGAAGACAGTGTGTTCTCTAAAGCTTATTGCTTTGTTTGAATTTTTCATTATTGCTATAAATTTAGCGAATGAACTGTAAAAGGTTTTGTTATGTGCACATTTTAGTAAACCTCAGGAGCCTCTTGACCTGCAGGATGTATACTTCGTATATTCATGAGTCATTTTCTTCTGATGCCTTGAGTACTCCTTTCTTCTGACACCTCGAGTATTTCCTCCGTAGATATCCCCCTCTGAAAGATGTTAATCTTTGTTTTTACTGAAAAAAAATAGGATAATTGCAAGTTTCTCAATTGCCTTAAAACAAAACAAAACAAATCACTGCTTTTATACAACAGAATACACTGTTTAAAAATGTACATTTCCTGGAATTTTGTTTGATCCTATGTCAAAATCCAGTTCAATCATTTGTTTGCTGGTGTTTTCTGCACTCATCTGGATCATTGAACAAATTGCTAGTCCAGTCAGAGCACAGAGGAAAAGAATGTGGTATGGTACAAACTGGGATAAAAATATCAATGCTCAAAAGCAATCCTAAAAAAAAAAAGGTGAAGCACTGCTAAAGATTCTGTGAAATGTGTTTGAGAAAGATATGGAAAGATAGCTAATTAAATACTCCATATATACTTCAGAACACATATGTTTATATAGAACAGAACCTCACTTCTGAAAACTAATTGAAAATAGCTGTAAGTAGATATATTTTATCACTGAAATGCCAATCACAGCATTTACCTTATTTCCCCATTCTGACATTAAATCCAAGCCAATGGAACAACAAGCACAGTAATCCAGACAGTGACTCATCAGCTCTTAGCACACATTTTTATTTCTTTATAAAAATCAGTAAGGTATGAGATAGCATTGGTATGGTTTGCTACCTCAAACAAAGGTTTTATCCTTATTTAAAATGGAATACCATTTACAGGCTAATAAAATATGACCTGAGTCTACAAACATATTTATCCAAAGATATTTATGTTATGGTATGTTTATCTATGGTATGTTTCTGGTTGGAGATTTTTCTTTTTACTATTTTTGTAGAGTTGAATACTAACAGTATTTACTGCCTCAATAAAAGAAAATGTTAAGGAAATTTAAACTCAACTCAGCCTGCATCCAGCCGTGGTCTTTCCTCCTCCTTTGTCACCACTAGCAACCCACTGAAGGTGGATGACTAAATCTAATCCCCATAACTTGCAGGATTTTATAACAGGGTATTTTGAATTTAATGGAAAGATTACACAGTAAATTCAAACCATTCTGATAAATAAAATTCATTTTTAAAAATATATTTTTAATGCAAACTGACATCAAAATTCAACTTGAAGAAAACTTCTAACACCCCATTAAAAACAAACAAACAAACAAAAAAAAAAAACAAAGAAAAACCAAACAAAAAAAGGTTTGTTCCTTCTATCCTTCAACAGGAGAAAATATTTCATCAAGCAAATGAACAAACCTCCAAAACAAAAAAATATTTAATTAAGTTACTGCATTAGAAATCTGGGAGGCATCAAATACTTATTAGCACAGAAACTCCCAGGGCAGGATTTTTGCTGTCTAGACTCACCCCATCCTCTGGGAATATCTTTAATTTACATAAGTCCTTTGTGTATCATGCACCAAGGGAAAAAAAATGGGTAGGCAACAGGAATGATTCAGTTTTCCTGTCTTTTTTGTGCACATCTGGAATAAAAAGATACTTTTCTGCCTTTTCTCTAAGCTTTACAAAGCAGTGGTTTAGGAATCCCTGGGTTGTTTAAATTAATACTGTTTGTTTCCTTGAGAAAATATCTACAGAGAAGTAGATATATATACATTTTTAAGAAAACTAAATCATTCTTTTTTTTCTAATTTTACCTCAGAAAGCCCTGTTTATTTTGGCTAAAGGCAATGTATGAAATTATTTTAATAACAATAAAAAAGACTAAAAGATTCTACTCTGTCTTATGAGGATTGCTGTATGATTAGCTTTGTTTTCACATTCCTCTTCAGGCCATTCTCTCAAATTTTATTCTATTTCCCAAAGGGTGCTCTCAGATTTTCTCCTGGAAAGAAGGTTGTGGTGAATTATCAGAATGATACACTATAGGAAGTGTTGTCCAGGTTGGCAAATGAGCCTGAGTCAAAAAAAGGTACGTAAAGGAAACAATTACAAATCCTATGGAAGGCTATACAATTTAAAATAATTTATTTGAAAATCTATTTTTGTTTAAAGTCTTTTCTTCTTTGTAATGTAAACAAGAAGATATTTTCTGAAGAGAACAAATATTACTCATTTAAATTTTCATTATAACATACCCAATTTTTTTTACAGAATTCGTATTCCCGCTTTTTAAGAGAATTCCTTACTGGCCTAATATGGTATGCACTGAAGTTGACTTAAAAGACAAAGGAAATAAACTTATCTAGAACTAAATCTTAGTTAAATGTGTAACAAGGAGATCATAGTACAAGAAAAGAAAAACATAGAAACAAAGAAAAAACTGAAATAAAAAAACCAGCATTGTGGGATGTTATATAGCCTAATAATAGCAATATAGAATCAGAGATGATTTTTTAAATTTTATTTTTATTATTTTAGGAAACAGAAATTCCTACATCTGCTTTTAATTTTCCAAAGTTTAAAAATTAATGTAGGATGCATTCTAAAATCTTTCTTACTACAGTGTCAGAAGTTCAAGTCCTCTTGTATAGATCTGTTGTGGAGCTTTTCATTTTCCAGTAAACCATAAATATCTGCTTTGATTTATTTTTGTGTTGTAACCTATTGGTTTGTAAATACACATAAGAAACATTAGATAAAGGCAAAGGAAAAAGCTACTTAATAAGTTATGCTCTGAATTTAGCAGTTGCCAAATGAAATTGTCAGCTTCATATCAAAGTGCCATTTTCTGGGATTTTTAAGAGTGAAACATGCATGACTGGTATAAAATTCACTCTTGTTGAAGGACAGAGGCTCACAGATCAAAAAATTTTAATAACTGGAATAACTGTCAAGTTTCTGCTTTCTTTGCAGTCCTGTCTCTTATTCTTAACAGCTATTTTAAAGCAATATTTGAAATTTTCTTTTCCCAGTAATTTTACTGAAAATCTGTAGAAGAATATAAATTCTGAGATATATAAATTAGATTTTATTGTTTAATCGAATAATTTTGCTGCCACAAGAGTAGCTTTTTTTATGAAGTTCTCCACGTGAAATTGCATTATTTTTATTTCTAAACCTTTTAAATGTTTTATTCCTCCTCATTCTTATCTCTTTCTTATAAGTTTCTAATACTTATTTTAAATTGCAGTTGGCAATTTAAAATACACTTTTAAAAAGTGTACTTTTTATAAGCACATAAGGAAATACAACTTAAAAGTACAGTGATTAAAGGTGATCATTTCTTAAGAGTGATTGATAATATATAAAGTAATGACAAAGGATGAGGTATTTCTCTGCATTTCTGGCCTCATAACACAGCTAAATTCTGAAGTTCCTTAGTGTTTTGCATATTTACATATGTAGACCTTGGCCAAATGCCCACTCCTTGAAATCGCTGAAAATGTCTAAAATTATTGGAAATGAAAATGTCTACAAATGAAAATGTCTAAAAATTGGAAATTTAAACCACTTGGTTTAAATGAAAGATTGCTTAGACTGAATTAATTCTGACAAATAAAAGGAGAGCTGGAAAGTCAAATTTGGTGTGAAGCAAAAAGTACAAAATTTTGAAATTTCTCACCAACACCCTTGAACAAGGAATTTATGGCGCTGCAGGAGGTCACACTCCAAGAGTGCCTCTTGAGGAGGGGTGACTGACACACTGCTAAATCCAATTTTCAATGAGGTCCTGAAGGGCCCAGCAGAAGGGAGCGTGATGCTCCTGATTTTAATCAGAGTTTCAACGGGGAAAGCAGCACTTTCACAAGGGAGGGGCACAGGGACCCCCATGGTCAGGAACAGGGTGATCTTCTGGGCTTCTCAGGAAGGACAGACAACGCCTACAGCCACACTGCTGGTGTGCTGGCTCCATGGTGTTTCATGGAAAACAATGGGAGCTGCTGCTGCTGCTCTCACAGAGGACTCTGAAAGGTTTCAAATTGCAGCAAATGCTCCAACACACTTTCAGAGACTGCAGTAAACAAAGACAGCTAGAGGCTAATAAATATTTCTGACCCTCACTGTGGATCAGTAATCCTGCTGTCACTTCTCTGGCTGCCACCCCTGTCCTTCTACCATGGACTTGAGGACTCAAACCAGTTGCCCATTGACTACAGAAAGTCAGAGACATCACAGCTCAAGAGAACAATGGAGATTCCCTTCTCTATGAGAAGGGGTCAGGGAAGGGGTGCTCAGGAAGAAGAACATTTGTGTATCTGATGTTCAGCACCAGCACCTGTGGGAAGCCACATTTATCATGGGCTGTCTCCATCAAGCTCCGAGCTGCAATTTGGGAAAATGGAGAGTGTATCACATTGCCTGAGAAATGGCCCAGCATGACATGAGCAGAAACTCCAGGAAACCCAGAAGCTTGAGTCCCTCATTGTAATTACTGAGAAGTTAATGCTCTTATCAGAGGTTTTATTACAGAAATCAAATACCTCTTCAGATTAAGTTCATGAAAATTCCAACTAGGCATAAACAAGAATCTTTCAGGCATAATGCTAAATTTTTCCCTGCTTTTAAATACCAACAAATATGGACAATCTTATAACAAAAATGCAAATTTTGCAACCATAACTGTCTGAATAGTTCTTTTAATGTCCAATTCCTATTTATCACTTGCATTCCAAATGACATTACACACTCAAATCAGTACTTGACCTAGTCTAGCCAAATTTGAATATGTTTTCCCCTTAATATTTTGCAATGCATGAATACAGGTTGACATGAATTTTATTTCATAATTTTGGAACCTGCTCATGCTGCTAAGAAATATGCAAACAAATGCCAGTTTCTTGCAGAAACACTTTATCAGCAGCAATAAATAAAGTAATGCTTCAAGCTTTATTTGAAGTCATTGTTTGAATGCATGTGATATACATTCCCTTTTTGTTTTTCAGATTTATAGGGGTATAAATCCTATATCAAATGCAAAGCTTTGTTCAGGGTCCAAAGTCCAACACCGATTTGTGTTAATTGAAAAACCTCTCTTGACATAATTAATATCTAGTTTAGAAAAACATTAATTTTTGAGGTCATGTTCATCATTGTATATCTATGTAAAATAAATGATTTACCACCTTCACAGCAGAATTAAGAACAATCATGTCCATGGAAGGACAACCAAGCTCACTTGTCCTTGATTTTACTACACATGCAGAAATCCATCTCTGCATAAGAGTAACATGCAGATGTAAAATCTTGTGTGTCAGCTGTGCACATCCCCACACTAAAACCTATCCAAGACATTTCTTTAGTGCAGAGTTTTTTGTGAATCAATTTGAAAATGTAACCTTAGTCAGTTTTCAGCTCTATTTATTTGAGAGAAAGGCCCCAAATTCAGTTTCATTATGGAAAGAATATAGAGTTTAATTTTTCCAATTATTACCAAAGTAAAAAAAAAAAAATCTTTCTTAGACTTTTTAAATTTGCTTTAAAAATATCATTTGTTTTTAGGTTATTCCTCCATAGTCCATGAACTGATGTTCCTGAAGTTATAAATATATTTTTCATTTGCTAAAGCCTACCAACTGAGAAAATGTTCCTACAAGAAATTCTTATGGGGCTAAGGATTGAAAAGTGTTCAAGCATAGGTTGTATAAGCACAGATCATGAATTTAAATGAAAACATTTTTTGATGCTTCTAAACTAACCCTCTGAGACCTGCTGGACAGTTGTGACTCTCTTTTTTTCCAACAAAAATAGAATATTTGAGTCCAGAGAAATAAAATCTGAGGTCCCTTAAATTTAGTAGCACATGCCTTTGTGACAGTGAAGTGTATATACTCTCCTATGATTAAATGAGGTATAAGATACTTTATTTCCTTTTAAAATCTCTCCAGAATCAAGTTTAATTTGTATTAATTACACTTTAAATGAACAAAAGACCATTAGATGAATCCTGTTAATTGTAATAGATTTTTGACCACTGATCCAGATATTTGCTAGAATATAGGGATTTTTAAACAGTACAAGATAACTTTGTTTCTCTTACAGTGTTTTTTTCTTCAAAGTAGGAACAAATTTTTCTTTAAAAAATTTAATTTAGACTGCTACACAGTCTAAATTTACATTTACATATTGGTAAACAAAACACCGGTTTTTATATGTAGATGTTACAGAGGTTTAGGCTTTATAGATTCTGATTTTGAATTATCATTGAATAACTAATAGAAGCACATGGAACAAACTGTTCTTGACAAACTGCTAAGTGTTTATTACTGTGGCCTCCAAAATTCTTAACTTTGCCAGCAAAAATTCCTGATTTGATATAACAAATGAATAAAGAATATAGGTTTCAGAATTATTGTGGTTAAGTGATGCCAGATATAAATATCAATGAACAACATCTACTGGAACTTGAGAAAGATTTTGATAAATATGCTATAAAAATTTAAAAATTGTAAACCATATGCAATCTATTATCTGTAAAGTTTAGTTTCTTGTCATTCAGTGTTGTGGCTGCAATAGACTAAATGAGCCAGCCCTCTTAGCTGCCTACCAAGCAAGCAAGACTTTTTGAGGTCAGCAGTGTGATGAACACAGGCATTAAGTTTGACATTAAGAATTTTTGGTGTCTCATCTATTTCACATCACTAATGAGGCTTAGAGGAAAAGAGTTTTCACACATTTCTGGATTCTGCCTTCTAGAATGGTGCAAGCACAGGACAAGGGGAATAAGGGAGCCTAAATAATGGCCTAAAGAAGCCTGAAGATCTCAGAATGTGCTCTGAAAACTGTGAAAAACTAAAATGGCTTCCTGAGGTGCAATCACAAGTCATAGTTTTAAAATCTCAAAGTACAGAGATCTCATAATCTCATAATCTCTCTGGATAATACAATACAAACAGCCAAGGTGACCAAGATTTACTTGTATTTAATTGAAATTTCTAGTAAAATTCTGAATAAATTTTCTCTTTCCATTAGATAGAATGAATACAGCAGTTGACTTGTCCTTTGTCTTTACTTGAGAATGGAAAAACTCAGCTATTTTAGTCTCTCCACATCTGCCATGTGCTCCAGCCCTACAACAATCTTAGTAGTCCTCCAAAAGGTTTGTTTCTGTATGTCCACTTTTTTCTTGTAATGAGAAGCCCAACACTGGACACAGTGCTGTGGCAGCACCCTGATCCTGTTGTTATATGACCTTACTCCATTCCAGCTGCAAGAGTTCCCCTTTGCTTTGCTCACCTTCACAGGGTTTTCTCCAGCTCCTTTCTCCAGTCTCCTGGGTGCTTTCTGAGCAGAAAATTCTCCACCTCTATTTGGCACTGCTCACAGACTGGCTAAGTGGACATTCTGCCTTTTGTATTAGTACCTGAGGGACACTACTTGTCACAAACAGCCAGCTGAATGTTGTGCCAGTGACCAACCCTTTAAACCTGATGGTCCAGTCCCTTTTCCACACAACTTACTGTCCACTTATGCAGCAATTCCAATTTGGCTATAAGAATGCTGTAGGAGACCTTGCTGATGGTCTGGACAAAGTCAAAACTTATGTGTTGGGTTTGTGTGGCCAGGTTTTGGTAGCTGTGGGGCTACAGGGGTGGTTTCTCAGAGAAGCTGCCAGAGTCTTTCCCTGTGTCCAGCAAAACCAATGCCACATGTTTCCAGGATGAATCCACCACTGAGCAAATCAGAAAAGGTAGTATCTATTCTGTGATAACATATATAAGGGAATAAAAAAAGTAATTGTGGCCAGAGAAGAGAGGAGTAAAAATATGTGAGAGGAACAGTCCTGGAGACACTCAGAGCAGAAGGAGGGGCAGGAACTGCTCTGGATGCTGGAGCTGAGATTCCCCTGCAGCCTGTGGTGAGACAGTGGTGTCCTGTAGCACATGGCAGTCCATGGAGGAGCAGAGGCACCTGCAGCCTGTGGAGAAGGTGCACACAGATGGATGCCTGAGAGGAGTCTTGTGACCCCCTGGGAAGCCCATGCTGGAGCAGGCTCCTGGCAGGGACCTGCAGACCATGGAGAGGGGAGCCCATGCTAGAGCAGCTTTCTTGGCAGGTCTTGTGACTCCATGAGGGGCTCACTCTGAAGCAGCCTGTGCCTGAAGGACTGACTGTCCAAGTGACCCACACTGCAGAGGTCCATGAAGAACTGCAGCCTGTGGGGTGGACTCACACTGGAGAAGTTCATACAGAGCTGTGTCCCATGGGAGGGACCCCAGGGTGGAGCAGGGGAAGGGCTGCTCTCCATGCAGCATCAGAAACCATGGGTGATGAACAGACCATGACCCCCGTTCCTATCTCCCTGCACCTCTGGAGGGAGGCAGCAGAGCCCAGAAAGGAGGTAGAGGTGGGGAGAAGGTGGTTTTAAGATTTATTTCTTATTATTCTGCTCTGATTTTTTAGTAATAAAGTTAATCAATACCCTCGAGTCTGTTTTGCCTGTGATCTTTCTCTATCCTTGTCTCAACTCATGAACCTTTTATCTTATTTTCTCTCCCCTGTCCACCTGCAGATGTGAGTGTTAGAGCAGCTTTGGTGGGTTCCTAGCATCCAGCCAAGGTCAACCCACTGCAACATGTAATATCCTGCTCTGTGTCCTTGTCCACAAAACCAATCATCTCACTAAAACAGGAAACTGGACTGTCCAGACACAATTAACTTTTGAAAAATACCCACTGGCAGGACTCAGGCACCTTCTTGTACTTCCTCTGTCTGGAGATTTGCTGAAAAAATGTGGCCAGCTATGAGATGTTAAGTACCAGCAGCTATGAGCAAAGATACACATCTATTTCACACTGTTGGTGACATGCAATTTAAAAACAATCATTTTCACCTTTTTTTTTTTTAATGGTAGAGAGAATAAAATGATTTATCCAATATTTAACAATCAGCATGAAGAATTGATGATGGGTACTGAGGCTCAGAAAGTCAAATAATCCAATTAGCAACTTCATTCTAAATGTACAATTAAATACTACTAAATTAATCATTCTTGATCAGAATTGCTCAGAACTTCTCATCTCCTTTTGACAATACAAAATTGACAAATTGTAGTAAAGTCAGTCTTTTTAATATATTTCTAGAAAGTGCTATACCAGGTTTTTTTTGTACCTTAAAGCAGGATAAATTGTTTTAGTGGGTCAGTTTGTGTTTTTTTTTAGAAGTCATGCCTTGCTAGTCTTTGGTGATTTATCTCTTCAATGTTTACTTTTAATGGAAGAATGCCACATATTTATAGATATCTGAATGTGTCCACTTACTTAATTCTATGATAGGATATATAGGTATTGGCAATGGAGCATGGAAAGCCTTTGGATAATATCCAAGAGGCACAGATGGATTGCAACAGCACAAGCTTATTCATAAAAATAGGAAAGGAAAGAAAAGCATATGATAATATTTTGGCTACAAGGGTTTTGCAGGCATAATGGAAACAACTGTGCATCTTATACATATCATTAAGCCTAGGCTATTACATTAATCAGACAATTTTTCAAACAATTAAAACATATTTTAAGTGTATTACTCAACCTTATTGTATCAAATAAAGCTTCCTAAAACATGTAAACAATCATGCTCTTTATTATTAGCAGATTCCACCTAGAATAGTTTTCTTGTGTGATGCATTGTACACAACTATAGTGTTTTACCCAGAATCCTTAAATGATGAACTAAATACAGCCTGACATGATCACCACATAAAATGCTTTGAAAGAAAACAATGCAGTATGCAGGTGCTGCTTATCCCCCTGAGCTTCATTATCTATATTTGAAGATTTTAAAATCAACAGCCTAAAGCAACTGGAAAAAAAATATTTAAATGATGTGTCCACATGGATCCAGGAAACTGTCACTCCCTGCTACATATTGCAAAGCAGACTGAGGTCTCTGCTTCCAGCATGCTGAATATCTCTGTTCTGAGGGCAGCCCAGGCCTCCTCCAGCCCTTCCTCCCATCTTTGTGGAGTCTTCAGTCTTGGTATGGTAACATTGTCAAATTTACCTGACAATTTTCAAGACAGCATTTCTGGGTTTTTTTGGTGTTTTTTTTTTTTTTTTTTTTTTTGTTAAAGGAATTTCAGTTCCCTTATTTGCATTAGGTAAGTGTTAAACATGGGAGTTACAATGTTAGAATGATAATGTTTCACATTTTTTACCTGTTTTGGCCGTTCTTATACACAGATATTTGGTAGGAAACTTGGTCTTCAAGAAAAGTGTTTTGTTCATGACTTCTTGAGAGCCAGACTTTTCTGCCCTAGGGCTTTTGTCTTAATGGATTTATTTTGCATCATTATGTCCTGAATTATTTATAATATCTCCTAATAATTGTCAAAATAATTGCTTTTGAAGAAGCTATGAGACATAGTGACTACACTGTTAAATCTGAGATACTGATACAAATGGATAGTGTAAATGTAACCTCCAGTGTACATTTACCTAATTAGTAGAGAGCTGACACCAGGACTTTGCCCTGTGCCAATCTGTTCCTGAGTCAGGTTTTTCCTCAGAATCCTCTGGGGAAGTGTAGGAGCAGCTGTAAATGCCAAATCTTTGTGAGCAAAATGAGAAAAATAAAATATTGGAAATGTGTAGTGTCCTTACATCAACATTAACTAATAACTGTCAAAACAGGTGCATTTTTCTGAACGTGAGACCAAGAAATAAACAGAAGAAACAATGGTTAAATAATGAAGACACATAAAAAAGAAATTTTTGGGTGCCTGAATCTTTCTTTTCAATCTTCTTTATTTTCTTTATTTCAAAATTTTTAACCACATTGATGAAGAGACTTAGTGCTGCCAACTGAAAAAGACAGTTAGGCATTTAGGGTTTATTTTGACAAGAAATGGAGATGCTTTAAGAATTTGCTATCTATTGAAGAGAACTAAACCCGTTAATCTCTCCTGTGCCCTGCTTTATCATCTCATCTATCACTTGCATTCTCATCTTCTACCTACAAGTTTTTTTTTTTTCCATTCTTGCAACTAAATCTTCCCTTTCCAAAGAAAAGTTCTTCATGACCGATGGTTTCTGCTGTGGTTTAACCCCAGACAGCCACTAAGCCTCACACAGCCACTTGCTGCTCAGGAGATGGGGAAAAGGGAATTGGAGGGGTAAAAGTGACAAAACTTTGAAATAAAAACAATTTAAATTTAATAATTTAAACATGTAAATAGATAAATAAATCTGCATATTATCACAGAACATTTGGGGTTGAAAAGGACCTCTGGAGACGACCTAAGTCCAATCCCCCCACTGAAGCAAGTGGATCTAGAGCAGGCTGCGCAGGACTGTGAATAGTCAGGTTTGGAATACCCCCAGAGAAGGTTCTGTGCAACCTGTTTTAGTGCTATGTCATCCTGTAAGTAAAGAAGTTTTCCTTATATTTGGATGGAATTTCCCCTGGATAAGTTTGTGCCTGCTGGCCCTCGTCCAGTCACCGGGCATCATTGAAAAAATTGTGGCCTGATTCTCTTGGCACCTGCCCTTAGGATATTTGTAGGCATTGATAAGATCCCCTCCCAGAAATTTATAATATCCCAGCTGAAACCATGACAAAGGAGCAGTTAAGGGTGCCACTGGCTAAGAAAAGGCTCATTTCAGGAAAACAACTTCTACTGAAGAGTTAAAAAATAATCCTTGTATCCTTTATTACCAAGAGACTTTATTTTTCTGAGAATAAGAATATCAGAGTGGGGAAGGAAGGGGAGGGGGACTGCAAAAAATAGGATCATAAAATGAAAGAATGAATGATTTATGTCACTTCATTAAAAGGAAAGTCATATGTGAATTATCCTAAACCATTAAAGAAGTAGGATGTTAAAGGTATCTATCAATACTGTCAAAGGCAAAGATAGGTAGGACAAGGAAGAAAAAGTCATTCCATTATTAGATGTGTGGTTTCTTCCACACTCATCTCCAAATGGAGATATTTCCATTATGCTAATTTGCACTTGACTTACTGCAATACAATGGATGTTACGGAAGCATCTGTTTTTTTGGGATATCACTACTAATATTTTTACTTGCCCACTTCAAAAAACAAAACAAAACACCTTCTGCAAACTCTTCTACAACTGAGCTTTAAACACACCATGTAAAGGTCAAAGAAAGAGTCATTCCTGCCTTCATGAGACAGAAAATGAGAAAATATCTTCAAAAATGAATCAGATCCCTGTGCTACAGTCCTTAACTGCAACATGAAGCAAAATTCACTGAGCACTTTAAGTGATAAAAGAGAATCTCCTAAAGCAATTCAGCACATGGATAACTTCCCCAGGTTATATATTGTTTCTTTTTGAAACTGTTAGAAAAAAATCGAGGCAAAATGCCAGATATATTTTTAGGTTGGTCTCTCTTGCTCCAGAGTGTTAGAAGATTTAGTTTATCTAAAGTAAATCTAAGAAGAAACTAATAGAAGTATTAAGAAGAAACCAGAATTAATTCTGAAGTTATATGAATTAAAATAAACGCTTTTTCGAGACTATCTACTGTTGAAGATAGAGCTGGAAAGCAACTGGGATACAAATATGTTTCTTTATTAAGGATAATAGAAAAAAAGGAAATATAAATAATTGGCTCAGATTACAGTAAGTTTTCTATGCAAAAATAAAAAAAAAATAAAAGAAGAGATTTAACATTATCCTCTGGCTGTCTTATGTTAAGACATAAGACTTAAGGCTGTCACCTTACTTCCTATATGGAAAGTATTATTTTTGTATTCAGGATCTATTCTTGAATTGAGGTGAAACCCAATATCTGCAAAAAGAAAACAAAAAAATTACAACAAAAACGTATCAAACATGCAATTCTGTGCTTAAATACATATGGAATGCTTTTTTAGCACCTCTTTGTCACCTGAGTTAGCCTCGCTGAAGGACCTCTTGTTTTTCTTCAGAGCTTTATCCAAAATATAACAAAATTATAACAAAAAATCTTGTGTTTTAACATATTGAGGGAGAAATTACTAGACTGCTCCACAGGGAATAGAACATAAAGGGAGAAAAATGAAGCATATAGGATAAAAGAATCCTCATCAATGTATCACATACTCAAATGTAATATTTTTCAAGTTAAGTGAATACTCTAATGCATGCCATTAGTGAGATTTTCTGGGCAATAATGGAGACAGGCACATCTCAGCCTAAAAGGAAAAATAACAAAATTCAAACCAGTTGGAAAAAACACAGACACTTGGAATTCTCGGAAAAAAAATTCACATTTCCTGTTCTTCCTAAAAATAGTTTAGGGAAAATTCTTATAACAGTGGGACTTGAATAGGGCATCCAAAAAAAAAAAATCCCCAAATCTTACAGAAAGAAATCCAGTACATGTCCAAAATAGTTCCTCAGCAGAGAAAGTCACACCTGCTATGAAGAACTGGAATTGTTTCCAATGGACTGGCTCCCAAGGCAAGGAGCGAGGAACACCCAGTTAAACAATCAGGCAGTAATTCTAAACTACCAGCTGGAGGAACATTTTTCCCCAGGCACCACATAGGTGAACATTGGACCTATTATCATAAGATGTAAAAATTAGAAGAATAAATATGTTCAAAAAAGAACAAGACAGATTTATTGAGTCCAGACAGAAAAGTTTCCCTAAACATTTCTGACCATCTTTTCACTTTTCTGTTCTCTTTCCATTAAAACCAGAAAATACTAATTTCTATTATTTTTATTTTGATTTTTCTGAGATATTTGTTAATATAATCTTTACCCGGAATATAGTCAGAACCTGGAATAATTTGCAAAGCAAAAGGTAATTTAAACCTCACAGTATAAATTGATTTAATTTCCTAAGCCAATGCATACCCAGAAACAGGATAATGAGTTAGCTTGATCCTTACATTCATGAGGTACAGCTTTCCATATGATGTTTTAAGCAGTTATCTAAGGTATTTCAGTTTTTGATCTGAGGAAGGTAACTCTTTGTTACTATGACTTTTGATAAAAACTAGTTGCTTGAATGAGGCCTGCAATAGCAGGCCAACCCTTGGTTGGGTTAAGTAAATTTTCCTGCTTTCCACAGAAATATGCCAATATAAACCAGAGATATATGACTTTTTGGAGAAGTGATACAGTTTTGGACATCCTAAATTCATTATTCCAGAGGAGACATCTGCCACTTTTCCAAATGTTCCTCATCACTGGGGACTAGATATCGTAGTGCAGAATGTGGCCTTCTGGGTTTGAACCCCACAGTGCTTCATTTCTTTTTGTGAAAAGTTCTTGAAATTATTTGGATTCCCTTGCCTCAGAAGAAGCAATCATCATTTTGGCAAATTTCTCCAGCGACACAACATCTGATGTATGGCTTCCTGCAGCTAAATGAATTAGCAGAGCTGCCCTACATTGCTGCTGCTTCCCTGGAAAGAGCCGTGTGCACCCTGCCAGGCTTCTCTCTGTAGTAAAATTCAAAGTAGTTCCGAAAACCATTCAACTGCTCACTTTATTTTATTATATTTTAATTAATACTTTTGAAAACTCCTGTGAGAAAAGAATCTGAACACTTCCAGCATTGAGTTTAAAGCTGAAATTAAGGCAATGAATCAGACTGTGGGAAGTTGGGAGCTAATATTCTAAAAGTGTTTGCCATACAGCACTACAGATTTTGAAGCTCTACACATTTATTTTGAATCTTGACATGTAGTACATGGTTTTCCTCCCAGAATTATGGTTTGTTTTTTTTTAGGATAAGAATCATCTTCCATTTTCTAATATAACCAGAAAAGTATCTTATCCTACAATTTCACTGTAATAATATTTACCAAAATTGGTAATCTGTTTTAAAAAAAGATTAAAAGAAGTCCCTATGTTTAAGGTTGAAAAAAATCTTCTTTTGTCTATAATAAAGGTATTTGGTTAAACATAAGAACATAAATTGCTCTGTCCTTTTCCCATACAATACACAATACTATCATGTGAATAAAGTGACAATATGACCAGATATTTTAAAAGTTGGATTACTTCCTAGTAGTATCCAATAGATATATTATTGTAAATTCCTCCATTATCAAGGATGCCATTTTAGCATTTCAGTGATTCGAATCTCAATAGATTTCAGTCACACTAGGCACACGTAACAAACTACATGATTTGTTCCAGTTTTTAGTAGACAGCACATTTTGAGAAATGTTTTCTTACTCTCACCCCAGATATTCCAGAATACAATCATGGCAGAGGGCACAGCAGCAGAATAAGTAGGTCCAATAGCCCTGCTATCAAAGAACAGTCTTTTATTAGAGAGGAGACTTAAAACATACTAGTTGATTAGAAAGAAGAGCAAAGGCACTAAGTTTGAATAGAAAAGAAGTTCACTCTTGGTGGAAGTCTGATAAAAGTAAAATGTGAACTCTTTTGTTTGGTATGGTTTCATCAGTTTTCCTCTGCATTTATACTCTGACAGGTAAGTATTTTGTTTTGGAAAGGATCTCCCAACACACCACAATTTTAATGTCTCTGATACTGCAAATGGGAAATCTATAAAGGCAGGCAAAAATCTTTGGATTGTGAATATGTGATGTAGTTTTCTAAAGAGTACTATTGCCACTTGCAGACATAGAGGAAAAAGAGAAATGCTTGTGGAGTATCATTCAGAGACAGACACAGGAGCTGACATTAGCAAAGTAATTAATGCAGGCAGAGGACCTATGACTGCTAAAAATCCCAACCTGCTTAAAATTATCTCAAGTCCTTTTTATACTTTTTTCTTTTAAAGGTCTACTCTGTGTTGTCTATTTTTCAAACATAAACTGAGAGGTTTATTATACTTTTTAATTTCTTTTTTCATACCCCTAAAATGATTTTTCACTGTTTACTAATGTTCATTCTTATTCAATTTAATATTTAAAGACGAGTATAATTAAGTTGTTTCAGGATTAAATTAATAAAATTTATGATAACACCACCAAATGAAAAATAAAATATTAATTTAAATTCTTTAGAGCACTCAATTATTTAGAAATATATAAATTATTGGCATAAACATTAGAATTTTATACATTGTTAGATACATAAACTAGTTCCAAGTTTAAATATTAGAGGCAGTAATTGAGTAAACACCAGCAAATTTGGATATCTTATTTACTCACCCTTTTAAGGGTCATTTGGGTTTTTTTGCTTTATTTTGATTCAAGTAATGATTTGTGAGAAGTTAAAGCATATGACAAATCTTATTGCTTATATAGACTTACAATTCAGACTCCTCAAAACTGGGAAAAATACTAATCAAATAGAAAATGAACCTCATGCACAAGATTTAAATAAATACTGGGTTTGGCTTCTTACTTCCATGGCTGATTTGAGAAAGAACAGAGTAGATAGAATATTCACCTCAGAAAATTGTGAGACTTCAGAAATGTGCACTTCATTTGGAAAGAGTCAGCTGGAGAGACAGTGCCCCACATCTTTCCCCTGGGAGGGACCAAAGGAGGGCAGAAGAGGACACCCAAAAAAAACCAAAACACTGAAGCTCAGTCGATGCTTGTGTTCCAAACCTTCCCAAGACAACTCTCTGCTGGCAGCTGCTGCCTTGCCAGTCCTTATCAGTCACATGGATGTCAGTGACCACTGGGGGCATATCCTGGCCTCCCTGCCAATCACCCTTGCAAAAATTAAACGAGATCAGAGGATGCCTTTCAAAAACAATGTAGAAGCAGCACGAACAGAAACTGGGAAATGCTTTATATGGAAAGATGGCATTTAAAAGAGTAATTGCATGAAATGTCAAATTTGATAGACAAGGCTTCACTTTTTCACCTGTCAGAGCTCTGTGAGCAAAATAATTTCTGCAAATCTCTTCAGAGGGCCAGCAGTGGTGCCAAAAACGTCTGGATCCTTAAATAAATTACTAATCTAAATAAATTGTAAATTACTTTTCACTTTATAGCCTTACTATATTTTTTTATGATTTTATGCATTTGCAGTTTCCAAAGCTATGTCACTGGGGAAGATTACAGAATTTCCAATTTCCTTACATGGAAAGATGAATTTCATATTGTATCTTTTTGTCCTAATTTCTAATGAAATCATTGAAAGAGACTAATGAAATTATTTGCTCATTGTGAAGGAAAAAAAAAAAAGGCAAAATATGAGGTGAGAGAAAGAAGAGGAGGAGAAGTGCTCCAGGTACCAGAGCAGAGCTGGAGAGACCAAGGAAGAGCAGGTATTGCAGTGTGACCCACGGAGAGGTCGGTGATGGAGCCCGTGCAGGGTACCATGCTGGTGCAGGTGAAATGTCCTGGGGGAAACCATTCCTCATGGGAAGGACTTGTGCAGGAGCAGGAGAAAGGTCTGAAGAGGAAGGAAGGGCAGAGAAAACCTCTTATAACCTGACCACAACCTCCTCATTCCCCATTCCCCTGCACCACTCAAGGGAAGGGGGTAGAAGAGTTGGGAATGAGGGACTGAAGTTGGTCTTGGGAAGAGGAGGGAGTAATTGAAAGCTGGTTTAGGTTTTGTCTTTGTTCCTCACCATCTAAATCTAATTTAATTGGAAACAAATTAATTTTCCCCAAGATGAGTCTGTTTTACTCATGATGAGAACTGGTCAGTGAGCTCCTCTTTATCTCTGCCCACAAGATTTTTCATCTTATTCTCTCCTCCTGCTCTGCTGAACATAAGAGATAAGCAAGCAGCTGGGTGGGCAGCTGTGGAGCCTCCATGTTCTGAGGAGGCTGTAATCTAATCTGCCTCCAGCTACTTTCCTTTTCTTCTGTTTTTTACCACCCTGAAGGGATCATAAGGACGCTATCCCCATCCCTTTCAGCTTGTTTTACAAAATATCTTCAATAAATTAAATAATGGGGGCTACTAGTTTATAGGTAGCAAATAACACCTGTAATAGGAGATAAAAGCAAATTTATAAAATGCTTTCATTATTTGCAGGCTTCTGTTCATTCATAAACTGTAGAAGAATCCAACCTCTTATAGGCATTAAAGCTGAGGCAGATCGTTTGAAAGGTTGACCTTTGGGAAAATAGATCAATCTTCTTACCTAGTTCAGAAGCTGAATCACTTACTCATCTAAATGGATCTCTTAGAAATCCAGTGATTTTTCAATTTGTTGCACAGTGTAGAAATATTCAAAATAAATCGTAGAGATCACAGTTAATACCTTTTATTTTTATTGGAAATTGGCAGAGAAAACAAAGCAATCACAGCTAATCTAATCACAATGTGGTAGAAAAATACATTTCTATTTTAAGACAGGATTAAGTAATTTGATGTCATCTGCATGCAGTAATCTGAAATCGTTAAACTGGAGGATCAAAACACCTCCTTCAGCTTTCTTTTCATGCTCTGAAATCATTAATGTTTGATTGAAATAACAGATGGTTTCTAAAATGCAAAATATTAAGTTCTTATGTAATCCTAATATTTCTTTGATAATTTCTATTTTTTTTCTCACTGAGATAATTTTTGCCAGTCTTAAAAGTAAAAAACCAAAACCCAGTTCTTTGAGTATATCTGTATTTATTGAAAAAGCAAAATTGTCAGCTTCATTTCAAAGGTTCAAAGGAGTCTTAAACCTACAGGAGCTAAGGGACTTGGCAGTTTTATTCTAAACATGTGCCCAATTTCTTTTTTGGTATCACCACTGATTCTTGGGCCAAAAAAGTGCAACAACTAAAGCCAAATTTCAAATTCTCAAAGCTAAGTGCCATCCAAATCAGTCTGTCATTAGTAAGGTCATTAGTTCAACAAAAGAAGATTGAAATTTATACAGATTTTCCATGTAAAACTGCCTCCTTTTCCACTGCCCCTCCCCAAAATTTATGGTCTTTTTGATTTGGTTTCTCCATTTTATCATAGTTTTTTGAAAAGCCCATACTATAAACTGGGCTAGGAAATACAGAATCTGTTGACAAACAACATTTTGAGGTCAGATTTTATCTTTTAAATATTAATAGGAAATTATTAATATTTTACCAAAGATAGTTGTAAAATATGTATAACATATAAACATATCTTACCTAAATTTATAGAAAATTATTGCAATAATTTCTACCTAATTCATGCAAGTTTTTTCTTCCATCCATTGTCTCCTCTCCTTGATGTTCAGACAAACATTTTGCCAAAGAACAGTTGACAAAAAGATAAACCCTCCATTGACACCTACACAGTGCAATCACCAACATGGATTTAAGGTCATTAGCAAACAAACAAAAATTCACAAGATCGAGAAAACACCATTCCATTAAAACACTGAGCCACTTCTCAGTAAGAGAAAGAAATACCTCTGAGGTTACAAATAACTCTTACTACAGGTAGAGTTAATCTCAAATTATTTGAAACTCCATTGAAATGTTATTGAAGGAAGTACTGCCAGTACCTTTGTTCAAAACAAGGATTAATTGGAGAAAAACAGAAGGGAATGAAGCTGAACAGCCTTATGCTGCCACATCAGAGTTTTCTTGGGAAGTCTCTTATTTAAATACTAACAAGACCATATGGCTTCCAGATCTTAGTAGAAAGGTTTCAGGCTAAATTTAACACAACACAGGAGACAAACTCACTAGTATTTTAATCAGATCACATTAAAAATGCAAGAATATCATCTAAAAAACATACTGGAAGCCTAAAGCAATTCTTGTGTATCTTCACCTACTTGTTGCCTCTATTCCACTCATTGAGTAGCTTTCCTCAAAAAAGGGTTGTGAGCTTTCAGAGTTACCATGCAATTGTCTATTTCCTTAACCTAACATAAAAATCATGATGGGGTTCTATGCCTAAGTGTTAAATATAAGTTAACATTAGGGCAAAGGACAAAAAGATGGAAAAAAATAAAGAAACATTGTAAGAAATTATGTATTTTGCCGCTTCAAATCCTATACAACTTTTAATTAAGTGACATTTTGCAAATCTTTGAGTTTGAAAATGTAAGCAGGTTGGAAATTTAAAAAGACAAGTCCAGTGGCGTGATGTACAAATAGATTCTTTAAGATAGAGACAGAGATATTATTTTGGTAATGAAATTTAAAAAGCAAAAAGGACCAAACACACATGCTTTACATTCACAGTTTAGTTACTAGTGAAGTTTGAAATGTTCATAAGGAGAATAGTTTTCTACTTTAGAGTCTGGATTTATTCTTTCTAATTCAGTGTAGTATAGAAAAAATTCATCCAAAGTGATTTCAAAATGGAGTTATTGCAATTGTTGCAGTATGCACATAGATTCTATTAATTCTTTTTTCCCCACACTAGAAGAGAACAAGCTAATATTCCACATATTAGAATGGTAAGTAGTTTGAAATTGAATACGGCAGATATTTTACTGCCCCTGGTTTTTTTTTTTTCCAAAGGCTCTCAGAGCAACTTCAAAGGAACAACTAGCCAATGCAATTGTTGATGTCAGAGAGCTGAAGAAATTTAATATTCTGATGTACTTGACTTTAAATAGGATAAATTATTCTACAAGACAATAAAATCATTGTCAGCCTCAGAAATTCAGAGATTAGAGGCTCTAAGCTGTACAGAATCAACGAATATTTTAGTGCCAGTTACAATGGCAAGTCCTGCTTTAAATTTCAGCTGTGGTTGAAACACTGAAACAAGTTATATAAGAATGATAAGTGGTCAAATATATCATGAGACTTCCTTTGTTCCAAGATATTTCCTTCCTAATCAAGCAAATTGCAGTTTACAATTTACAATTACAAATTGCAAATTACAACTTACAAATTTGCAAATTACAATTAAAATTATAACTTACCTTCCACTACAGTGGTCATATATTAAACTGAAGACTAATTGGCATTAATGAGATGTAAGGTCTGTATCTTGCTATGGATATACTGCAAGAGTTAAGGCATTATTCTTTATTTTCCAATTATTTCACCTTTGCTCCCATAAACATGCAACTTAAATTGTTACACTTACCAACAAAACACAAAATTCTCTAATGTTTAAAATTTTTTTATTAGTTAGGCGACAGAATCCTGAGTTCAACTCATAAAAAGATTCTTGGGCCTTTATGACCAGACTGTGACACTCCTTGGCTTTGTTTATACATTAAGAGTTGCATATTATATCATTGTTCTTGAATTTTCTAAAAGGACTTCCAAGGAGGAGTAGCAAAGATGGTAATTTTCCTCAAGCAATGAAACATCAGCTTTCCATACATTGCATTGGCTTTTCTGTCATCAAAATGAAGATTGAAATGGAGTTAAATCTGCTATAGAAGTATTAAAAATAAACCACACAACCCAGCTCAACCCAAACAAAACCAAGTTTAAAATACCTGGATGGGTGTTGGTTGTTACTTGATTCTGTGACACATTCATATTTGAGTAAGAAATCAAAAAAGGTAAACTGAGGGAGCTATGAAACATTGCATCTCTTGAGGTAAATTCCAGAAAAGTGCAACTCAGTGTTAATAGAATCACAAAATAGAGGTTTTTTAAAATATTTGTTTAAAAAAAAATCAAAAAAGTCAAAAATCCAAATACAACATAGATCATGTAACAGCTTTTAGGGTAGAATATAAGATTTAGTTTTCTGGCAATAAGATTTTCCTCGTAGGAATCTCAAGAGACAATGTAGTTTATAAACTCCATTATCAAAGTCATACCAAATAAACAAAAGGAAACATTAAATCATATAAAGATAATCACTTTTAGTTTTTGCTATTACAAACTTGATGTGCCACAGTATGTGGTAAAAAAGTTATTAAGACTTATATGTTTATTCTGTGAAGAAATAAAGGCCCATTATAAGAAAACCAGAACAACGTAGTAAGGCTTTTATGGCAATTTTAGAAGTTACTTCTAATATCCTCATTCTGATGTTGAACAGAAGCCCCATCCAACCTCTGCTACACAGAGAAGTTCTTATATTGCTGCCCACCTGCTATTGATTTCTGAAGAACTGAGTGAGTATGGACAATACTTCCACTTATTTATTTGGTCCTGTGTTAGTTTAATTTAATATTTATTGCTTTGTCAGGCCTTTCATCTCATTATTATCTACTGATTCCTGTGTTTCTTGAAGGCATCTTGATTTTGTGCCATTAAAAATCTCCATGCATTGGTCATCCTAAAGTCTTAATATGGGACAAATGTGCATCTAAATCTGTAAATGCCACAGGGAGCTAAATTCAACAGATCATGAAAAAAAAATTGGTGATTTACACATTAAACATTATTTATCTGTTGAATATTTTCTGGCCCTAGTAGACAGAGAAAATTAAAAGATACAGATATAAAAGAACAGGGGAATTACATGTGTTTTTTATTCAAGAAATCAACAACTGTGACTTTTAGTTTTATTTATAAATCAAAAAGCTTGCAGTATTTAAAAAACACATTTCTTATTGTAGCTGAGATGTTCTAAAACATTGTTTCTAATGTTTCTTTCAGCAAAAGAAATTAATTAACATTTGATGTAAAAATAGAACATGGAAACAGGGGTGACCTTCTAATTATAAGATATCCATAAAATCCAGGGCAGGAAAATAACTGGGACAGAAAATATGAAAAATGTTCTATTGCTACATTACTTTCATAGAAGTACATAAAAATTATCAACCTCTAATATGTTAATTTTCCTTTTATTATAAATGATAGTCTGTTTTCATACAAAAGACTAAAATCCTCGGAAGAGTTTATTTTTATTCATTCCAGGATTTTTGTCTGTCATATAAGTCATTTATAACCAGCTCCTCCTAAATTATTGTGAAGTAGTTAAATTAATTAGCAGATTGGCACATTAAATAAGAGATCCATTGGCATCAATGCCTTCAGCCATTATTGTCTTCAGAATATCTGCTAAAAATTTAAAAATTTAAAATGTGGTTATCTTGAACAGAAGCAGCTTTTCCTATTCCCTAAGAAATGCTGTAATGACAGAAAAAAATAAAATATAACTAGAAGAAATGGCATTAGAACCTGGAAATAAGACATCATCCTGAGCAATGTCTTTCAAAAATCTAGTTTATGGCATTAAAGTTAGTAGCTAATTTTATCTTTAGTGTCTTACAGCCATTTTTGTATAAAATATGATTTTACATATTTGCATTAAGCAGTTGTAACTTCCTGAGATCTCAAAATCTCTTAATGGAGCTGGAAGTCATGGACACCATCAAACACTGTACAGAACCTATAGGACTGAATACTTGCCATCAAATCTTTCAGCTTAGAAGCTAAAGACAAATCCATAGATGCAAACTATCCTTACCAAAAATGCCTTCTGTGTTTATTGCTCACATACTTAGTTAGGCACATTGAAGAAAGGGTTTATTAGACATGAAAATGGGCCTAAAATTTATTATATACCAACAGAAAATGAAGTTTTATACCTTTAAAGTAGTTAAGACCTAACAGGTAGTTCCTAATATTTTTGTGCTCAGATAACTTTGCCTACTGTTTATCTTACAGATGAAATTTCAAAAGAAAGATTTCAGGTTGTGCTCCCAATTTCTTCGTGAAGACTTTTTTGATATTGATATGAGCAATATCAGTCAAGAAGAAATATACCCAAATACAGTTTTGTCTAGAATGTTCCCTGCAAACTGCCTATACTTCTTAAATTTTAAGATATTAGACTCCAATAGGTCCTCAAAGGTTACTATGAAGATTTTTATTGTGCATTGCTCAAAATGGATCCCTAACAGCTCTTTCTAGCAAGGATTCTTTATTTGTCATATATATCCAATTATCCTGATTTAAACAAATTTATCATGTCAAAGACAAGGCAGTCTAACAGATAATTCTAAATATTATACTTAGTATAAAAGTAGTTTTTCTCAAGTTCTGTGATTTCAGTGATTTTTTTTCTTATAGCTCCACACGTTCAAGCCATTTTTATAGATAAGATTCATCTGTATATGCTCTACTTCCTTGACTGACACATAAAGACATGACATGAGATAAATCACTGCATCAATCTTTTCAGGATATGACTTAATGCAGTATGACATGACTATTAAGAACCAGATACAGTGTTTCATAATACCACAAGTCAGTCTGAAGTACAAAAAAGACAGATCACCTTCAACCATGATGAGAGAACTATTCCTTAAGAATTAATTAGCCCCCAGTCTGTTGAAAAGGTTATGAAGCAAGAACCTTTGAAGATATAATTGCATGTGCAAATGTGCATCTAAGCTGCTGCTGTGAAGTAATAAATGGTTCCACAAGGTTTCTTTTTCTCTACAATGAATTTGAATTATGGATACAAAAATTTTGCACATAAATAAAAATTTATTTCTAAGATACACACTGCCATTCCCCTAAAGAAAATCTGTTAATCACAGAATCACAGAATCATTAGGGTTGGAATTTACCTCCAAGATAATTGAGCCCAGCCCTTGACTGATCACCACCTGAGGCACCAAGTGCCAAATTCAGCTCTTGAACACCTCCAGGGATGGTGACTCCACTTCCCACTTTTGCTTAACAAAATTTTCCATGAAAATATTCTTCTTGATAAGGTGTATCTGAAGAATAATGAAGTTTTCAATTTTAAAATAAATAAATTTCCCAGTTCCATTCTCACTATCCCTGTTGTTTGTGCTTAAAGCATTAATACCTTGGGTGACCAATGAATCACTCAAAAAACAGCCTGAAGATATCTGGGGGAAAAAAAATAAAAATTGGCCACTTTAAAGACAAAATAAATGCCCTGAAAGCAACAACAAAAAAGAAAGGAAAAGGAGGAAAAGTCATGATTACTCCAGTTTAATTTGGGGAGGGCTGCTCAGCTGGTAGGAAGATCTACACAAATGACAGTAAAGACACAAAAGTGTTTGTTTCAGTAATCATGGAAATGTTGGAAGATTTGCAGAGGTAACCAAGCTGTAATTCACAGATAGTTCACATGACTCACCAGCTCTGTAGATTGAGGCCCATACCAATCCTATCCCAAATTCAACAGCAAGGAACATGCACATAAAAGCAAATCTGTACAAAAATGTTTGCCTTGCACAGGAGGAAACTTTCCAGCTGACACATGTCTATGTCTGTTCTACATTTAGTGATTTCTGCAGAAAATCAAGCATTTCCAGGACCACACTCTGTACAGGGCTTGTTTCTGTCATCAGTGATTTATAGCATAAGACACAGGTTAGGAGGATGGGCAAAATAGGAAATTAAAGAGCTGGGACAAACGTGTTAAGGTAACAAAATGGTAAATAAGGGGTCAGAAAAGGAAACTACAGAAAGAGGTTGGGATGCAAAAAATGTTTGGGATTTTAGCTCCCCATAATTGCTATGTTGGAAAAGGGAAGTAGGTGCTGCATAGAGTCTTACAAATTTGCAGACTAACTAAGCTCCTGTTTTAATATCTTTATCATCTGGATATCCCCAGAAAATAAATAAATTAATAAATGTTGGGCTCCACTGGAAATTAAAATCCCTAGGAAATCAAAAGTAAAATCAAACACTTTTTGATGCTAATCCAGTTAGAGAACAGCGTCAAGCAGCCTCCCTATGCCCTGCCGAGGCACACAACCCTCCTGTCCTACTCAAAGTTGAGTCTGCACCTACTCCTGCCTTCTGGCCTTTCAAAATTACAGCCTCCATCCCCTGAGCTATTTTCTTACCTTCTCCAAATCCACTGAATATGAAACTGAATTTTACCTGCTCTGTTGGGAAGATTTGAGTGAGTTCTGTCTGACATCAAGCAGCAATGGAACTGAGTGACTGCAGTAAGTGTGTGATTTGTCTGATAATGATAATTGTCTCAGATCACCAACCTGCAAATTTTGAAGGCATAGGGAAAGAATACTTCCATCAAAATGTGTCATGCCAAATTCACAAATAATTGACATTGAGTGCTATCCAAGTTTATTTAAAAGAGTACAAGAGACATAAATTTAAGCAACTCTGATCAATTACTATTGACAAAGAAGAAGAAAATAGCTTTTAACAACTCTTTTCCTCTGTTCCTGTTTTGTGTAGTGTCAGACAAACCATTCATTTCTCCTCAGTGATTCTAGAAACTGCATATGCATAAAATATTTAAACAGAACATTGTTACCTATTCTCTTTTAATACCAATTTAAAAATTGAATAAGTTAATAACTGGATTTTTTTTTAATTTCACTGCAATTGTAAAATCCATAAAGGAATGAAACTGTGGGATTCAATAACTGAGAGGTAATACTAGTAGGCTTTCTGATCTATGCATCCTTGTCAGCCTGCTTGCAAGAATGCAAGAGAGAAATAATGAAAACATGACATTAGAAAATACCCAGAGAAGATTTCTCTCAGTAGCTCAGTTAAGACTGAGAACAGCAGAAGAATAAATTTGAGAAAAACTTAACTGGCAAAATATGAAGCTCAGTGTTCAGACAAAAGCCCAGAGATAATAAGATTGCTCCTGACAGGTAGATGCCTGATAGCTGGAACATGGCAAATAAAATACTGAAATTGAGTGCTTTCTTTGCCTGGCATGTGCAGATCACATTTTCAAAAAATCCCAGCAAAACCAAACCAAACCAAAACCACCAAATCCACAACATCAAAACCAAACTAACAAAAACCCCAAAAATGTGTAAGCTTGCAGCTTATTTCTAACAATAATATGAAAAATGATACCAAGATAATTGAATCTAAAACCCAACTGTAGAACAATATTCAAAATACTTTTATGAGAGCATACAAAAAGGATGTTTAAAATTTGCCACTTTACCAAGGGTTTTGACCTGTATTAATTCTATATATTAATTATATCTTAAACGAAGCTTAAACGAGCTTTTACTTTCTCCTCTGCTTTGAAAATAGAAAACAGTGGTGTCATTTTAAAGCTATAATATCAGGCTAAAATGAGGATTCTTTGCATATCATCTTGGTTTTGGCAAGTTCCTACATTTAAATTTGGCTGTCAAAATGCAATCTTGGTAAAAGCTGGAAAGAATTGGTACAATACTTTCATTGTATAAGAGTTTCCCCAGCTACTGATGGCAATAAATGGGAATTTCAATGAACCAGTGCTAGAAGACTTATGAGGCAATGACTACACTAAATGAGTCAATTCAAGCTCACTGCTGCTGAATTCCTTTTTCATCTCACTCAACATCACACTTCCAGAATGTGCTTTTAGTATCAGAAGTCTCATATACCAGACCACTACTGCTGATGACAGTGAAGAGAAGACCACTGTAATCACATTTTATATGTGGTTAAAGTGGTGTTCATTTTCCATCAGCAGTGGTTAAAATAAGATTCTAGATAAAAATGTGTGTGAAAGGTATCTAACAAATTACAGAAGATATAGTACTTAACAGACTCAGTTCACAATTGAGGCTGCCATTGGAAGCTTGTTAACATCAGGCACACATTAAGAAATATTTACATTTGAAATGACACACTTTCTGTCTGCAGTGGAATAAGAATCTGTGTAGGAAATAGATTCAACAACTGTTTCCAGTTCTGGATGTTTCATTTCAAGAAAGACATTGAGGTGCTGGAATCACTGCAGAGAATGACAACAGGTCTGGTGAAGTGCTGTGAGGAGCAGCTGAGGTGTCTGAGGGTGTTCAGCCTGGAGAAAAGGAGGCTCAGAGGAGATCTTGTCACTCTAACAATCTGAGAGTGGATCCAGGTGGGGGAAAGGCTTTGCTCCCAGGCAAAGGATGACAGGACAAGGGGTCACAGCCTCAGTTTGCTCCAGTAGAGATTCATGTTGCACATCAGGAGGAATTTCTTCATGGAAAGGGTTGTAAGTCATTGGAACAGTTTGTCCAGGGAGGTGGTGAAGCCAGCATCCTTGGAGGTGTTCAGTAAATGACTGGATCTGCTACTTAGTGCTGTGGTTTAGTTGAAATGATGGCGATCAGTCAAATGCTGGACTTGATCTCAGAGATCTTAGGTCCCAATCTAAATGATTCAATGGATGATTCCCACAGGTTTTGCAAAAAAATGGATTTTGTGATCTGAATGCAGATGAAATTGCTCATCCTGATGCTGGCACACAGACATGAACACAGCGTGTCAGCTGCAGCGGTGACAACAGAAGAGCAACCTACATGACAAAGTTTTCACATTTATTTACTAACACAGGAACTGCAGCTATTCATCAGAGAGAAACAATAGGGAAGCAATAACAAAATCAGATATTTCTAATGGAATCTAGTATGATTAGAACTACACAGTAATTTTGTGTGGCCACACTAAAACTATCAGCATTTGAATAATACACAGACAATGCATTTCATAGTGGTAAAACATTTGTACAAAAGAAACAAATAATCAAAAGACCCCTGTATTTCTCACTAAGTAATTTTTACATAGATTCAAAGAATAATTAGTTTTGTAGTTTTGAAAAAGATTTCAGTAAGTCACCTCATGCATCCTCCTGCTCAAAGTTTAACTTAAACTAACCAAAACTTAGATTGTCTTGATCAGGACTAATAAATTTGGAAAACTCCAAGAATGGATACACCTCAACACTCTCTAAACAAAGAGTTTAGAGAGTTTCTGTTGCAGCCACTTTTGATAGTTGCATTATATTCTCTCACTGTTCACCTCTAAGAGTCTGATACTGTCTCCACTATCCAAATATTAGATACTGAAAGGATAAGTTCCCCCCAAGCCTTCTCTTCTTCAGGCCAGCAAAAAAGCCCAGTCTAGATTTAGTAACATTGAGGAATCAAATATAGACTCTGAGCATCTCTGACAGCTCCTAGGATGTCCAACTTTGAAAGGTTTCTAAAACATCTCCACAAATGTTTATTCCATTCACACATAAAGTAAAAAGTGTTTTTAAATACCCTATGGAAAAACCAAAATTATATAGGGAAGGTCAAAACACTCTCAATAAATACAACCTCTGAAAATTGTAGAAAATAAGAGGAATGAATTTTCACAGTTTCTGCAAAATACTTTTTCCTGTGCTTTGATATGTATGTTGCAAGCAAAACAGACATCTCTACATTACAGCAAAAGAAAAATAAATCAACACAAGTTACTTTTTAGAGAGAATCAATTTACACGTGTCTCAAGTCTCATCTTCAAACACTATCAGAAGTAGAACAAAAGTCACTAACTTTATTTTTCTCTTTTTTAAATAGCAATAAAAAAGCAGTGCAATCTTTTCTACCTCTTCTCTCCAGACATGGCTAATTTCTATTCAGAAGCACATCAGCTGAGTTATTTTGCTCTTAAATTTAATTATTCTTTTCTGGCCCCTGCAAATGAACAGTAGTCTACCCAAAATATGAGATTAATAAATATAAATTTGTTTCAAAAACCTCAGTCATAGAAAAGAAGACTTTCAGAATTTCTTCTGTGGTTTTCACTGGCACAAGGTTCACTAATGAAGCTTTACTAGAGAATTCTTTATTTTGCAATAGAGTTACTCCATACAATCTTAACAGTTTTCAGAACTGGGCATCCTTTTGCTGTAGGTATAAGCGCCACAAGGAAAAATCCATATTTAAAAAGAAAAAGTTTTATTCTTTTATAAGATTCCTTTCTAAATATACTCTGTAGCAGAGTTGTGGGATGTCTGCAAACAGCTGTTAAAGAAAAAGAAAAATATAGTCCTGTGTCTAAAATACTGGAATATACAGTGCTGCCTTAAAACCAATGCTATGATCTTAAAAATATTTCCAGTGGTGACTGACTAGAGTAAGGTCAAGCATATTAATGTCAGAACTAAATAATGAAAACCTCTAATTTATTATGCCTTTATGGAGTAGACTCTCATAATTTAATAGGACCAATGCTATCCAAATTTTTCATGTAATGCATAAAAATGTAATTGTTTTTGATTAATGTTCTCAAGGTATCCATAAGTGTTATTGATTTTGCAGGAGGCATGATGCAAAAATGATTTTTCTGACTCTTGCAAAGCAGCTTAATTTATGCAAGAACATTTCAGTTTCATTTGTATAACAATATTAGAATAAAGACAACTGCAAAAACGCAATAAATTCTCCTTCTTTATAAATTCAAATAAAAGTCTAAAACTGGAAAAACTTTTCCATCTGCAATTTTCAGACAACTAAAAAGTCAACCGCTCAGCTGAAATCAATTAATGGAATGAAGATATTCAGCTGAAGTCAAAGACAGATATAAAAATTCTCTCAAAAGTGATATGAGGGGCAATAATATGTTCAAATTCTCTTTTGCACATATTTTGTGAATTGTCTAAGAAAGTCACAGAGTCCCTTACAGCAATAACAGTTGTTTGTTAACTAAAGCTCTAAGCCATTTTGCAGAATTGTTACTAAACACTACCCTGTGGGGACTTGACAAGTGCGGATTGTAAACCCAAATGGGAGATTATATTTATGAATCATCTTATTCGAAAAAAGCAGCTTCATATTTATTTATTGATTTTAATTTTTTTTTTGTAGATTAATTTCCTTTATTTATTTCCTAAGTAACAAGTTACACAAGGGGTCATTTGAAATAGATATTTGTTTATGTCCTTATTCCATTAAACAAATGGTAAATATTTACCATTCTTGCTTTGCACCAGGTAATGCTTTGGATACACAAGAATTATTGTATTCTAGTCTTGGGACTTAAACATTATCTCCCTGCTGTCACTGACTATATTTAACTAACTCAGATTGTTTCAGAAAAATAATTGCTATTTCCAGATATTAACTTCAGCTTCCAAATCCATTAATATAAAATCACATTGCTAGTCCCAAAGTCAAACCTTCCTGGTGTCCTTACAGAAGAGATTGTACTTTACCCTGATACTGAGTTATATTGTATTATTTAAGAGGATTACAAAACTCGTTCACATGAGCTTTCTTATGTATAAAGCTCTCACCTAGATTTTTTGGACCTTTTTTTTGTATTCAGCATCTACCTCATCGAGTTACACATATCTGCCAATTTCTAATCCTTCTCCAGAAGCCTTTGCTTCTGTTTTTTTGTTTATTTGTTTGTTTCCTTCAGTTTACATTAAGTTCCATCGTAGTAATGGCAGCTTTGTAAGGGGAAATTTTTCTATTTTGCTATTTATGGGTCAGTTTAGGTAACGGCCTAAAATAATGGGGAAATTAAATTTTAAATAATCCAAACCAAGCAAAAGTATAAAGGCGGCCACATTTAAGAACTAGGAAGCAAGCAAGCAAGCAATGTCACTAACCTTATAAACTAGAAAAAGAGCAAATTTGCACATAAATGTAAATGACAGGAAGTACCAACCACCTTCAGGATGCAGATCATGGCTCATTCAATTTATGACCACATAATGCCGTGATTAGGAATATACTTTTAATATGCCATTAGTATTTTTTCCTTATAGCTGAACTCCAAGAATTCCATTTTGAGCTAAGTCTTTAAATATTTTTTTCATGCAATTACCTCCTTAGCTTTCTTTAAAAGTAGTCCCAAATATGTATTTCCATTCTTCAAAATATGAATGTGAAAATGGTTTAGCACTTCTTTTCCAATTCTCACATCTTCCTCATATATATACAGGTATATAAGTTTGTATCTTTAATTTAGGGCATTATCTCCTCTCCTCCAAAAACACAGCTTTACCATGCATACATGCCTTTTATTTTTAATTTTTTTTTGAAGGCAATAGTAACTATACGAATATTAAATATAAATTCAATAACTGTTCTCCTGGAAAACACTGTTCTGTTTGAGAAGGAGTAAAGGTCATTTTTTCATCTTCCACTAGGAAATTAAACACATACTTTTAGAAATAATTCATAAAAAGAGTTGTGAAGTTGCCCTTATCTTTTGAGTTGAAATCATAACAATTATTATTAGACATCCAGAGTTGCTCTTCAGTCCTGAAGTGAACTTCCCTTAGTTTTTTTCTATTTTTCATATAGAAGATGTTGTCTAGATAATATTACTTGGATGTACATGTAGCTTCTTCCTCAAGGTTTATTATTAAAAATATAAGATGTAAATCATGACAGCTTATTAAACTTATTAGAACTTCATTATTGCAAAGTGGAATTATTTATGAGCACTTTACATAGACATATTCAAAAATAATTAAAATTCCTTAGGAAATGGTGTAAAACAGCCTTAATGGGACCACTTCAATTTGTAAACATTCCACCATTTAGTCTTCTTGGTCAAAAGACCAAACATAATTGATATCCCAAATAGCACTAGACTGTATATTAAACTCATCAAAGTTAGAAGCTTTATCTTCATTCAAAATAGAAATGTGTGCCAAGTGAGATATTTTTATTTACCATGGCATATTTTTTTATACCATATAATTTTTATTTCCTTTTATCAAGATCTGTGTGTGTGTTCATGTGAGTTCCTGATGGATCTAAAGTAAAAAAAACCTTGAAAAATTAACAAGAACAATTCTCCATGACTACACACATTGATGAAAAGCCATAATCATAGAGTACAGTCTTGCCCAACATTAGATTTCTGTGTTAGGAACAGAAAATTTATAGAATAGAGATAAAATCTCTGATGCTCTTTCTTATCCCTACAACACTAGATATTGCTTACAGGAATGCATATGCTGCTGCCAACATAATGGTCATTAGATGTTGCTATAAACTGCATTTTATTAACCAAAATTACTTTGTCTCTAACTTTTAAATGAAGAGCTGTAAAATAATACATAGCTGAGAAACAGAAAATAGAAAAGTAATAATTTCATTTTCATATTAATGAAGCTATTATAAATCTTAAAATGTTTAAGCTAAAGAGGACATTTTATCTCTTTAATAGATAATAATAATATAAGCCATAAGGAATACTATTTTAGCAAAATATGAGGTGATAAAAAACATTTGATGATGTCTGTTGCATGAAATGTTAATCTTCAATGCATAACCATTTAGACATTTGCAGTGTTTTGCTAAACATAGCAAAAATTTTAAGTGCTCTGAACTTTTTCATTATCTAAAAAAGCCCAAATATTAGAAACTAGGCCCCATTCTTTACAATAAAAGCAGTTTTAATAAGCATATGGAGGATGCAAAAAGCATTTAACAGTTTCAAAATCTGGTAAGATACTGGAAACATTAAAGGAAATGCAAATTTTTCTCCCTTTCTAAGTTTAAATAACTTTAATCCTAAACTTGAAGCTTCTGTGATATGTTGGATACATCTAGGCCCATATCTTTTTCAGAAGGTAATTTATGTGCCTCTTTAAGCATTTGTCTCCAGATACTTACAGCTGAGTTTCTTGCAAAGGTCATTTAAAAATCCAAGGGTGCTTTTGCCAGGCATAATCTTATTAGAAAGAATCAGCACTTAAAAATTCATTATTCTAAATTATCAGATAATGCTATCATTTTTTCATTAAGAGAGAGAAATAGCTGAAATATTTTATGAAGGATTACTTCTTCCTTCTAATTTTATTAGTGTTTTTATCATCCTTCAAATGTTGATTTCCTGGAAATAGAATTTATGTCCTCATTTTGCATTTTTCTGAGAAGTTTTAGATATTGACTTCTGTCAGAGAGAGATCAGGCAAGATGATTCTCTAGTCTGAGCTAATGTAGGAACAACAGATTATGTTCTTGGCATTACTGATAGACATTAAAATTTGTTAAAAGGTGGAGAAAACATTAAGAAGGGAAAAAATAGAGGATTGCAGCTGGCTTACATGTCTGAAGCCAATAAACTAACAAAAGAACTAAATATAAGATATTCAAGGGCAAGATAATGATGAAGCACATCTTGCAGTTACAGAAATTTATAAGCAGGAAGATCAGACCTGAAGGAGGTCACTCAAGTATTCCGAAACTGAAGGCTAAATTATTAGCTGTGAAACTAAACTAGAAGGGAGCAAAGCACAGTTTAGGTTCAAAACAAGCAATTAAAAAACCTTTCACAAAGGTTATCTTTGTTCAAGACTTATTTAGCTGATGAATGTGAGCAGCGAAGGAACTACAGAAACCCAGCCTCAGAGCGTGGAGTAACTTTAGAGCCTTTAGTGCTGGGAAGCTGCAGGCTTAAAATATAAAAATGTGATGTTAGCACCTAATATCATTCACATAATTGTATTTGTTAACGATGTATAATGTTAATGGCTGCTGCTTGGAGAAGAGTGAAGTAATTTGCAACCTAGAATCATAATGTATCCATAGAAACCCAACGTCCCAAGCCATCTCAATCACTCTTCTGGTGTTTATACAGTGGCAGAATTATAAGAAAAGACATGCAGAAGATTTGCCTGGATTCTCAGGATATATTGAATGCTGTGTCACAGTATATCCTATGGGGAAATTAAGTCAAATTGGTTTGAAGAGGAATACAATTAAATGAATCAAAAGCTGTCTGTCTAACTCAGGAGAGGGTAATTATAAATAGTACTTCCATCTAGATGGGACAATAAAGTCCAGCACTGTTCCATGCAGATGCCCTGGGGTCTTATTATATCCAATATCTTTATTCCAAAAATTTATCAATGTAGGGATTAATGGCTGTGTTCACAACTACTGAGCACTGACTCTCTCACTGGAGAAGTCCCATATTATTATTAAAACCTTGACAATGCCATCTGTACCCACACTGCAGGTCCTGGGGCAATAATCCTGGAATGCCTCTCTAAGGATACAGTGCATATGACAGGAATGTCCTGCCTCATATTCCCTACTAGAGGCCAAGCAAGTTCTTGCCCAACTTGCACCACATTAACTCTGTGACAAAAATTACTTTACCCATGTCATGACAACCTTGAAAAAGCACAAAGAACTTCCCGCCTTGAACTGGAAAAATTAGACAATTCATGGCATGATCCACCCAGTAACTACACATTAGCCCTGCACACCACTGTGCATCCCTTGCTGTCCTGCAGGCTGGCAGCTGTGGGTGTTTTTACATCCCTGGGCAGAGCTGTGGGGCTGTGGTGGGTCCCAGGGCTGGGATGGGGTCCACAGATATCCCTTGGATGCATCCAGCTTGTTTGGCCCCCTGCCCTGCCACATCAGGGCACATCAGGGGGGTGAAGCAGCTTTCACCCCTTCCTGGGGAGAGGAAAACAATCAGAAAAATATGTACAAAAGAATGTTAAATGGACCCCGTGTATACAACACCAATATCCTGCTCCATGTGGCAAAGAATTGAAATTCCCACCATGAGCCTCTGGGTCCTGCTGGCAAAGACTTGAGGATGCTGCCAACACATCTTGTTTTCCACTCCCTCTTTCTTCTTGAGGAAAATTAAATCCACCCTGCAGCTGATGCCTGTACATAAAAACTTTCACAGATGTTAAGCAAGGGGAAACATTTAAATCTTCAGTAATAAGACAAATGTTTCTCTTTGCAGATAATGTATCATCATGACTATCACAAGCCAGGCAATGACAATTAAATATGCATAGGAGGGACAGCAAATTCTACTGGTCTGTCCTAATGATAAGATTTTAAAACTTAGTGTGGAATTTTCAAACAAATTACATACAATGTCATGCAAAATTCAATGACTTTGCAAGTTTATTTAAAGAGTAATTCTATATTTTCTACATTTTCTCATTTAATTTTTCCCCCAAAAAATTAGTCTATCCATGAAAATTTCACCTTAAATGCAAAACATGATTAAAACAGAATGTTCCTTCATGGTGAATTTTCAGATTTATAAGCACTTGAATCATCTAGCTGTGAATTTGTTTGGAATAAAAATAACACACCTTCCTAGCAAAATAGCCCATATCTGTTTTCCAATCTGAATCTAAGCTTTGTTTCATGTTCTGCATTATTTCTCCATTTCAACTAACTTCTAACATCTAATTTTACAGTCATTCTAAGTTTCTGGAAACTGTATAAAATAGGAGATGAATCTATTGTCTATGGATATTTATCATACAGAAACTATCCAAGTTCCTCTTAAAAAGTACAGTTTATTTTATCTAATAGAGAGTTTTGGCTATACTGGGAAAAACTTTGTGCACAATGAGGATCCAAAGGATTCTTGCTGAGGGTCTCACAATAAGGTACAAGAGAAGGACTGTTTTTTATTTTTTAAATTTTATGAAGTGTTACCCATATTTACTTTCTATATTAGCAATGTTCACGGACTCTTTTATACATAGGTATGAAATTATGTACATTTACATGCTTTGAGCATTAGACAAAATATTATTCTACCATTAAAATATAAATCTAATGCCTTAAATGTCTCACAGAGCTATCTTCCCATTATAGATCTGTATAATATTGTATTTACATTCTACCATTACTTCTCATTTTAATTATATATATTCAGCTTTAGAAAAGCACAATTTCTTTTTTCTTCTTTCCTTTAGGATATATTTAATTAGTTTAATTCAAACCCATGCCCTTCTGGCATCATCATTAACACAGAGTTAGTATAATTAGCATTTTAATCTACAATAAATAATTCTGTACAAAATGAGGTTTTTTATATTACCCTTTCCTTTTTAACAATAAACCTATAAATCTATTTTCCATTTATATGCCACATTTTTTATCCTCTTTTTTTCCTTACAAAAATAACTGAGCAGAGACAAAAACATGGAAATTATAATTGAATATTCTTTCACTTATCAACTTATTTTGACCTTGCTGCCCTTAGTAATTCTGTTTTATACTGTGTCCAGTATCAAAGGGATTGACTGGAGTATCTATTTGTGGTTGAGGCATTCCAGATCTCTTAAAGAACCTTAAGGGATTTGAGTTCTTAGATTAGAAATTATCATGTTATTTTTAGACCTACTTAGTTTCAAAATCAGTGATTTCAAAAAGCTGGATGAACAAATATAAGCAGAGATAATGAAATTGCCATGAAATTCAGGAAAAAATATATATTAATAACATTTTATTTAAATTCTTTTTTGTGAAATCATTATTTGTAGTCCATAGAAGGGTTGAATAGTCAGAAAACTTAGATTTTTTTCAAGAAATTTAGTATACTATTCCACCTGTCTTTCCATCTCCAAATCTACACATTGCAAATATTCAAACTGAATGTATTACTGATTTTTTTTTACCTTATGCTCTAATCCACACCACAAAAAATCTATGAAAAAATTAATAAAAACCCTTTGAAGTAAACAGAAGCATGTAAAATTTTACAGTTAATATCAGATTTTACACTGAAGCTCAAATCCTTGAAATTTACATCAAATTTCACAGAGAAATTACCACTAAAATTATGTCATTTAAATAGGACAAACTAATTTTCAGGATGAGCTGTGACCTGTCATAAATGAGTTAAGTGGGAAGTCCAGCTCCCAGCAGATAAACAATCAAGGAAAGAAAGAAAAAAAAAACCACCAGAGTTACAAATACACTAATCATATCTTCTGTTGAGTGAATATATTAGAAAATTGAAAGTATTTTGGAGAATTTGTGGCAATCTATATTTCAGAAACTTAAAGCACCATTTTATCTGTCTAAATGATACTATATTGGGTTTTCTGGGGTATTTTGGGGGTTTTTTTTTGGTTTGTTTTGTTTTGTTTTGATGCTTTATTTGTTGTAGGGTTTTTTTTAAGCTTTTCTTATATATGTGTTTTCTTTCATGAAGGGGTGAGCTGAAGGAATCCCTTCCAGGAGAGGCTAATTTTTCTACTTCTGCTATGCTTTTTCTCCCCTTTTTTTTTGGTGTTTTCTGCAAATTTGTCTTTGACCTGCATAGTTCTGTGGATGCACACCATTGTGTGCTAATTCAATAACAATTAAGTTTCTTGAACTTTAGATTAGAAAGCTACACCATTATGTCCAGGTAATTCAGTTTGTGGAACAGCTGGCGTGTAATTCCGTCATTTAATCCATTTCTATTAATTCTATCTGATGAAAGTTTCAGTTATGGTATATTGCCAGTAAGTCATGGATGTTTATACCAGAGGCTGTGCCATGCTTATTAGCTATGAAAAAAAAAATCAACTTTCATTACAGCATTCATTTGAAAGTTAAAAACCATCCCAATATATGAAAATCTTTCTTTAAGCAGGAAATAAATTGACATAGTTCCATCATCTGTTAGGTGGAGACACAGCTGCTGTTTTCAAAATAATAATTCTTTTTCTTATATACATTTACTTATTCCTGTATGCTTTATTCTTTAGCAATTAAATACATTTTTTAAATGCAAGTTTTAACTTTTCTCTATTATACTAATAATTTGTGAAATTAACTGTAAGTGTTTTCAAAATATATATTTAGAGGTTTTTGTGACTTACAAGGTTTCAGATACTGACTTACAGAACTGTCTGCAGGTAAGTGCCTATTTTCTGGGTCAATTTTAATTAAATTCCATTTAAGTATAGAATCATAGAAATTATTTGTTTGGAAGGGACATTAAAGATCATTTAGTTCCTACTCTTGTGTGATGGGCAAAGATCCAGTTTCCTAGTTACCTGAAATACCCTACTGAAATGATTCTGAAGGATGAAAGAAGAAAAAGATTTATCCAAAGAAAAACCAGAAAGATTGTACTGCTTTCCTTTAGTCATCAGGATGAATTATGTGAAAATGAAGCTGGGAAGAAAGGATATGAATTTAAAAAATAAAAAAGAGAATACTGTTGTTCCATCTTTTTTATAAAAATAATATCTTCAATTTGTAAAGAAATATATTTATATTCTGAATGTGCTTTGATCAATCTGACTGAAAAATAACACCCAGGGAAGATGCAGTAGAAGGAAAAGCGTAATAAAAAGTTTGCCATACGTGCATATGGATTTGAGGCACAATAAAAACCCAAAGGTGCTGAGACTATTTCAGTATGTAAGATAATAAAAAAAAAGGGGTTACCCATCAATATTTCAATAGTATTTTAAATTTATTTGTTGGACAAAGAGGATGATAATCCTAAAGAAAAAACAACCAAAACAATACATAAAAATAGAATAAAATATATGATGATAACATTGACTCTAGGGAAAACAAGTCATTACAGTTTTATTAATTTTATCTAATATACAGGGGAAATTCTCTGGTAAATTAGAATTGTACATTCACATAAAAAATACATGTTAAGAAATTTAGGTTTTGGTCTTTTATTTAAAAATATGTTCACTACTTTCCAGAGATTATATTTTCAAATAATTTCTGCGGATTGTGTCAAGAAGAGAGGTTTTTTTACCCCTGGCCTTATGCATAAAAATAAAAGGTTGCTGTTATTTTGACCTAAAGATATTATATGTCTGTTCCTTATGAAAAAAATATATTTTGATAGGAAATAGGCAGAGAGATAATGAAATTCAGAGAATATAAAATAAGAGTTCCATTCATCCTCATTAATTCACAATTTCAGAATTTAACTATGAGCTGACTTGGTGTTGAAACAATTAATTTTTCATTTCATTGTCATTTTGTACCAAACTTCATGAATTAAAAACAAACAAAACCAAAAACAAACACCCAGCCCCCCCAAAAAAAAAACCCAAAACAAAACAGCTAAGAAAAAGTGGCATAAGGTTAAGAAATATGGTTAAGGTCTTTATTGCAAAGAAATTTTGAAGATTGTTTTAAAGATCACATGAATAACTGAACAAAAATAGCTCTGTAATAATGATAGATAATTAATTCTTTATTTTGGAAGTAGACCAGAAAAGAGGGTTTGTATGTTAGACAATAAATAAGTTATCTGAAAAGTCTAAAGTACAGGTCTGAATAAAAACATTGAACAATTGTTTTAAAATATGTTCCTGCCTTGGCTAAAAAAAACAATTCTCCTTTCTTTAAAAAAATATATATATTAGAGAGGAAAAATATACCTTCAGAATTTCATAAAATGCAATGGTGCTAATTTCCTTGCTACTATATTCAGCAATTCCTGAAAACAAATGAACAAACAAACAAAAACCACCCAAAAACAAAAACAAAAACCCAAACCAAAACGAAAACACCTCCATCAAAACAACAACAGCAACAGCAACAAATCAATTTTACCCTGAAGAAGGAATCAGAAGCTGGTGTGGCTTGACATTATACCTCAGCTGTTAGAGTCAGGTTTCCTCTGCCTATTTCCTTATTAAAGCATATTAAAGCAAATTAAATGCTTACTTATATTGTGTCTGATTTGCTTTTTTTTTCCCCAGAGTTTGGCATCTTGACCCATACGGAAGGAAGGAAGGAAGGAAGGAAGGAAGGAAGGAAGGAAGGAAGGAAGGAAGGAAGGAAGGAAGGAAGGAAGGAAGGAAGGAAGAAAGAAAGAAAGAAAGAGAGAAAGAAAGAGAAAAAAGCAAAAGTCCTCTTCAGCCCAGGCCAGCTCAGGAGTAGGACAAACATGGATTCTTTCTGTATCAATGCAGATTTAAAATGATGAGGTTTATCTGTGAACTTCAGCTCAAATGCTGGGGCTATCAAAGGGAGGGAAAAGAAGGGAAATGTGGGACCAGAAGCAAACTTTCATTACTTCTGCATATTTTAAACCTTCACTACACAATGAAGAGAACTGTGTACTTTTATTTCAAAGGACAGGAAAAGATTTGTTTTTCTATGAGTCATGTTTACCTGGGCATTTTTCTTTTGTTAATATAAAAATCTAAGATTCCTCTTCTGTTATAAACATTTCCAATTTTGCAAGGGTCTTGTAAAAACTGCAGCACCCCTGAACTCTCTGGGATACACTAATTTTTAAAGGAACTGTGCCATGAGCAATCTGAGTGAGGCAGATTATAGAACATTCCCCTTCCTTACAGTCTTTTTCCTTTTTTTCTCCCCTCGTATCAAATTTCCCTTTATATTTGAAATGCAGTGTTGAAAACACAAAAGTTGAAAAGTAAAAAAAATTTTCAACTTTGTTGTTAGCAATCAATAATACATGCAATTTAAATATACATATATAATATACATATTTGTATCTTTAACCCCAACAAAAAAAAAAAAAAGACATCAGAGAATAACACAAGCAACACCTTGCCCTAAATTACAGCACTAAGAAAAGAAGTTCTTCACTTTTCACACTTTATAACCTCCTCAATCCCACCTTGTTTGAGAAATCAATTGCTGAATATACACTGAGGAGTTTTATTCCTCCCTCTTTACCTTTCCTATCACCTGAAATTATTATTGAAAAGTGCCCCTGTGTGGATGCCCTGGCCAGCAGATTACAGAATTTTATAGCAGGGTATCACTACCCCTTCCCTAATTCCCTCTGCATAAAGGAGTTAATGGCTCACTGAACCAGAAAGGACAAACAGATTACAAATGAAATCAATCTAATCAGCTAGAAAGGAGACCTTGGTTCCAGTTTCAATTTTGAAGGCCTCCATAAAGCTTCAGTGAACAATCTCAGTACAGAAAGAGTCATTAAGGGAGACCGTGGTGGTGGGAACTATAACAAAATTATAAAAGAGAAGTCTTAATAACATTAATTATCAATATTTCTAGTTAAAATACTATTTTCTATATTTTAAATTTTGTTCCTACTTTGTCACAAGGGTTACAGAGAAACTTGATTTATTTATTCTTCATTCTAGCCATGAACATGGTGGTTTTTTGCAGAAGATTTGTGAGAAATTCAAAACAGTGTCTGTTGAGACTATAAGAGGCATTTTAAAAACCCAAAGTCTTGAAATTGTAATTTATTAATGATATAGAGGTTGAAATAGTCCCTAGTAATAAGGAATATAAAAATTATTATGATTTGTTTATTGGGTAAGATGAGCAAAACTGACAGATGGAGAACTGTAACTTTAATGTTGCTGACTTAAGATATCTATTTCTTAAAGTTTAGATTTGTAGAAATCTGAATGAAAAAGAAAACTTATTTAAGAACAACTATGTGTGTAAAACCTACATGAGAGAAATTCAGACAACACTTGATGTATGAAAAGTTACCTGTATATTTTGAAGTAGCTTCATTTACTTATTTAAACTTTTTACATGTCTTTTACAGTCATGATAGTTTATTTACAGCTTATCAGTGTCTGACACCACTGGTATCTGCACCAGTTCTTCACACCCCAGAACAGCAATACCAATCACTGGTGTGGGCTTCAAACTTTAAAAATTCTATGAGCACTTTAGCATAATTGTTAGTGATATCCAAATTTAGATAAAGATTTAATATAACTACATAAAAATAAAGTCTGTGTAGAATAATTAAATTTATATAATTTTTTTACATTATACAAAATAGAGTGAGCTGGCATGTTATGATGCCCATGATTTTTATGTTGTTGGATTATAAAGTGGCTAAAGCTGAATTTTTATAACTTTTACATTATTGTATCTTAACCATATATATGTATTTATCTTTAAAAAGGGAAAAATACTCTTACAGCTGATGTTTACACCCCATTTTAAATGCCTTTTCATTTATGTTCAGTCTCCAGACTCCCTTAGCATTCTGTCAGAATATTAACTATTTTCTTTTCTTGAAGTCAGCTGATATAAAAATAAGAAGAAAATTAAGTTCTCAGGTTGGTCTTCTCAGTGTAGAAAACAGAACAATTATTTCAGTATGAAATCCTCTTGGCATTATTTAACCCACATATAAAGGCACTGCAGAATACTTTTGATAGCATGTGAAGAGCAGATCCCAGCTAATTTTTGCAAGTGAACAATACTGAAGAACAACTATTTCCATTGTTTAAAAAAAAAAAAAATCTTGGAAATAAGACCAGCTAACCTTACAGGAAAATAAAGGTGTTATTGCATCAAGAGGGGTTTAAATTAGATATTAAAAAATAAATATCACTGAAAGAGTGGTCAGGCATTGGAACAGTCTACCCAGGGAAGCAGGGGAGTCACCATCCCTGGAGGTGTTCAGGACACGAGGATGTAGCAGTGCTGGGTGTAGGGCTGCTCTCACTGTCAGAGGTCTTTCCCAACCTTAACAATTCTCTGATTGAATAATTCTTCAGATTTCTAAAATAGCTTACACTGAATTTCGAAAACTTCTGTAAATACCCTTTACTTTCAAAGTCTCTTGAAGGCAGTAAAAATCAACCTAACACTGTAGCCTACAAAAACTGTTTGTTTTGCAGTGTGAATTCATCCACAAAGAACTGTTTTCAGTTTAATGTCACCCGGCTGAATAAAAGTAAAAGCAGTGAATATTTCACTTTTTAAAGCATCTTTTCTGTATTCTGCAAATTCTAGTCTTCATTTACAAATGATATTCTAATTAGTTTTTGCATCAGACACTCGCTAAGACCTGAAGTCATACAGTCTATTGCTCTTTTAACCCTTTTCCACTCAAATTGGATGCTTTAAAAAGAGAAAACATTTTTAATGGATTTTATTGAACTAAAGTAACACCCAAAACATAACTAAAAAATCAGTAATCTACATGATATTAACTAAGCCACCCTATGCATTTGCAGGTAATCTGGTTATTAGTGTGATTCCCTTCTAGGGACTTCTAACTGCTAATACTGAATTTTCATGATAAATACATCAATTAATGAAGAGGCTAAATTAAGAGCTGTGAAAAATTAATTGGAAAAAGAACAATAAAGTTTCTAATATTTACTATAACCTTGAATTATCACAGAACACTTTCACTGTTTGTACTGGGCTTATTTACTGTGTCTTATTCACATGTCTAAAAGTAAACCAAGAAAACTGGTTTGTTGTATTTGGACAGGCTATCAGATATTATTAATACAGAGCTCATTTCATGGCATTGATAAGAAGTCAAATATCCCTTCTGAAATGATGATAAAGTATATTATATTCTTTTTAATTTTGCTTATTATTACAAAGCTGGCACTTACACCTTATCTTTACTTCAGTGTAAAAGCTGAGCACAGACTTTTTAGCAACATCTATTTTTTTTGTTGTGGCATCCTGCATTGCAGTCACATAAACTTTCAATGTCATTTATTCTAATTAATCTTAGCAAATAGCTGTCATTTCAAATAGCCATAAAAGCATCTGTTTATATCATAATCCAAATAAAAATGCTAGAAGATAACAAAAAGGAGCAACATGTAACCAGCATGAAAATAACTTCATGAATAATGAAATCTGACTTGGTTAGGAACTGTATCCATTATATGCCTGATGTCAGCCTCAGACTAGCACTGGGAACGTAAATTGTTCCCAGCAAAGCCATAGCCATGTGATTTTTTGTTCTTTCACCTAATGTATTCTCACCTAATGTATTCTCAATAAATCACAGAATGGCTCAGGCTGGGAGGGATCACAGGGGATCACCTGGTCCTCTCTCCTTCAAGCATCCACCTGCTCCATGGTGGGTCACCTCCAGAGGCTGCAGGTGGATCCTTGGACTTCCATGGGCTGCAGAGACAAAGCTGCCTCTCCATGGGCTGTGCCACAGCCTGCCAGGGAATCTCTGCCCCAGCACCTCCTCTTCCCCCTCTTCACTGACCTTGCTGCCTGCAGGGCTCTTGCTCTCACAGATTCTCACTCTGCCCCTCTCTAGGCTCAATTAGTTCTGCATAAGAATGTATTTTTTTCCCACCTCATAAATGCAGGAAGCTTTCAAGATACAGTTTTCTACAATCGAGCAATGTCATACTGAGGTGTGCTTTTTCAGTATCTCTGTATTAAACTTTTAAAAATATTCGCATGAAACCAATGAATGCTTATAATGTGAAATTCCAAAACAATCCAGGTTCAAGAAAAATTTGAATCCTCCAGTCTGTCAAGTGGCATAAAAATTTACTATCTTCTCAGGAAGTTTCAAAAGATTATTTAATAAATACCTAAAGATCCTCAAAAAGACAAAACACTGAGTGAATACTAACAGTTTCACTGAACAACATTTATGCTGGATAACATTTAGATTCCTCTATGCAAAGCTTCTCTTTCAGTTACAGGTTTACCAGAAGTGGAAGAAATTTTTCTGGTTAAGAATGTAGAATCCAAACTTCCAGCTGAGTTAAAAATCATTGAGAAGTGTCAGGAAGTAAAGTTTGCAGAGGAGGAACATTGAGATATAAAGATACCCTTCTCAGGCAAAAAACATTTTCTGTTAAAGATAGAGCTGCTATTATCTTTATTTAATCAATAGTTCAAAACTCAGTTTACATTATCCCTCAGATTAAGACTATAAAATGTCATTTCTTACCTATGTAAATGAGCATAGGATATTCTAGGAAAGTTTCTCAGGGTTCAGACTACTATGGTCCAAACATTCTAAAACTAAACATTGCTCAGCGAAGATGTGAATAGATTTGATCCAAATCAGAGAAAAATAAAACTTTTTTTTAAAGATAAAGTAAACTTTAGCAATTCTTATCATCTTGCACAAGAAAAAAAAAATCAGCTCTGACATTGCAAGAGAAATGTTACTCAAATGTAGAATGATATAGACTCTCAAATTATTATAAAGGGCGTATTTGATCCCACATCAGGTTCTCACCCAGACTCTGTCACCTTTGCAACTGATTAAACATTCAGAATAGCTGACAATGTCTTAAACACAAGGCTGGATTGTCAATCCTTCTTTGGTTTAGGAAATATTTAAATATTTCAGATGTGTTCAGCAAATGGCTAGAGTGAAACCCCTTTAGAGTATTCTAATTCTTGAGCTCTTTTTTTTCAGTGGGAAGGTTATCAGAATCAACTCTGATCACATAATTGGTCCCTCTTCCTAAAATCTGGCTAAAAGTCTATTTTCTACCTAAAGACACTTTGGTAGGAAAAAAAAAATGGAGATCTTAGCTCTGATAATGTTATATAAAATAGAGAACTCATGTTTGCAGAGCAAGAGGCAGCACCCCTCAGCCATCTTGCTCCCAAGGGAAGGGTCGAGGATGGATAGACCGAACAAAACATCTTTTTAAACATGTTGCAATGAAGAGAAACCTCTGCTCTTTCTTACTTTTGTTTTTGTAGTACAGACAATCCTACTAAACACAAGATTCCCACACAATATTTAATAACACATAATTTCTAGCTGAGTGACAGAAAAAAAGAGCTTAAATGAGGAGGGATAAATAGTGCCAAGTTCTCCCCATAGTTATAACCTTTGTCATTTTCATGCTTTTGAAGTCATTGCTGAATACCAGTTAAATGATGAATTAGAGGGTTTCATTTTTATTACAACATCACATGATGTGCTTATACTTGGAAATGTACATGGATTCTTAAATTTGTGGAGAATGAATCCTTATTCTTCCATCCAAATAGTATCTTAGCAAATGGGGTAGCTAAGAAAATTACTGTACTCAAAGATCAGAGAACTGTATTTTTACCTCCTCCACACTGCCTTTATGACCTTAATAAGAGAAGCTATGACAGTAAAGAAACCATCTCCCGTGGGGACAGTCTCTCCTATGAAAAAAGTCTGAGAAAACAGGGATTGTTCAGTCTGGAGAAGACAGGACTCCAGGGGGACTTTATTACAGCCTTTCAACACTTAAAGGGGACTTATATGAAAGATGGGGGTAAATATTTGTAGTTGTAGAACAAGGGGTAATGGTTTTAAACTAAAAGGCAGTAGATCCACTCTAGCTATAAGTAAGAATTTTTTGCAGCAAAGGATGTCAAACATTTGAATAGGTTGTCCCAGCTGTCATTTAAACGCCCCCTTCCAACTCCAATTATTCTATAGAAATAAGGTGATCATAAAAATGTTTGGAAAGATGGGGTTTCACATGGAATTTAAAATAAATTCACCATTCATAAAATGCAAATGATTCAGGACATGTAACAGTGAGCTGGGGGTGATTTTTGGGAAACTAAAGGCACTTAACCTTCAATGCTAGATTTCTTTTGAGGGGTGCACCAACAGCCAACATTCCTGTGCCTCTTCCATCAGGGCTTATTGATGATTTAGTGTCACTCACCCATCTGTGCCCTCCACACAGCTCTGCAGAAGGAACTCATTGCCTCCTAGATCACTGCTTCTCTTTCTGTAGGCCATTAACTCCAAGCAGCATGCTCCACTGAGCACAGTATTCCTTCCTAATTACTTCAGTCAGCTCGTGAATGAAAACACACTCCTTCTTGTTGAGACAAGGGCTGAAGGATGTTTATCCCTTTAGAATACCTTCTAAAATATGCTCCTTACTTTGACCACTTTCATCATCAGTGATTTGAAGGCCCAAAGAACTAAAATATTTATTTGTTTAAATCTTGAGGACAGATGAGCATTTCTTTCATGGACAGTTCAAAAGATCTTCAAAAAACACTCATCAGTTCTACTTAATTTTAGCCTGAATCAAGTTTATCTTCTATAGCTATTTAATGACTGAGTATGGGAGCAGAACCATAATTCATAATGTCAGGAAATAAAATAAGTATAGTTACTTTAGAAGTGCAAATTTAATGCTATTCCATAAAGCAGCAGACTATAGCAGAAGTTAGTTGTGTTTTATAAAAGTTAGAGATACTTTAGCCAAGCATTTGGTACTGTTTCCCAGGCATCTCTTATTCAAACTCACAAGACAAATCCTGGATTGATAATCTGGGAGCTGAGTAGGAATCTGGGTAATGTTGTACTCAGAGAGTGATGATCTGTGGGTTTGCTCAGGCTGGCATCCTGCCACAAATGTGATCCTTCAGGGATCAGTACTGGGCTCCATGACATTAAACACCTTGATAAGTCATTGGCATGATGGGGCTGAAAATATTCTCACCAAGCTGGCTGGTGACATTGAACTGAGAGATGAGGTGGGCAATTCAGAAGGGAGAGATATCTTACTGGGAGAACCAGAAATATTGGAAGAGTTAGCTATCAAGAACAAAATGAAGTTTAACAAGTGAGAAAAGGGCTACCTGGGGGTCCTGGTGGACAAAAAGCTAGAGAGGAGTCAGCAGAGCACCACTGCAGAACAGAGGTGAAACTCATCCTGGGCTGCATCTGCAGGGGCACTGCCAGCAGAGACAGAGGTGGGATCATCCCACCCCACTCTGCCCTTGCCAGGTCACATCTGGAGCTCTGTGTCCACTTCCCATCCCCACAACTCAAAGCAGGAAAAAACAGGCTGAAGCTGATCCAAAGGAGAGCCATGAAAATGGTCAAAGAGCTGAAGAACTTGCCTGTGTGTAAAGACTTAAGACATTAGGCCTTTTCTCAGGAGGGACTTCATCACAGCATTCCAGTACTTCAAGAGTAGTTTCCAAGAGGGTAAAGGCTCTATCTTCACAAGGAATCACATGAGAGAAAATAAGGGACAAACAGTCCAGATTGCACCACAAGAGCTTTCACCTTGATAGAAGGTTTTTGGGTTTTTGTTTTTGTTTATGTTTTTTTCAGTAAGAAGGGTTAATCACTGGAACAACCTCCCTAAATATGTGGTAAAATCCCCATCTCTGGAGATTTTCAAGATGTGACTGGACAGGATGCAAGACAATTTCACCTAAGCTCCACTTTTCATGTAAAGTTAGCCTTAGATATCTTGTTTCCATATGTATTTAGCTTAATCAACTTACCTGAGGCTCCTGATGATTGAAAATGTGATTTTAGACCACCAGCTCGGCAATCATTGCAATTGTACAGTTTAAGAAAGAAATTTCTCTATTTATTAGTGAGAGGACTTCTCTTCTGTTGTCTATGATGTCTTATTCTGTGAAAGACATTCTCAATATTGCATTAGTCACTCATCACTTCTGAGAACACCAGTGACTGATTAGTTTTCCTTGATTTGCATCTGCCAATGCAGCATGTCCAACCAGATGCATCCAAAGGGAGAGTCATCCTTTTCCTCTTTTCTGGTCCTTCCAATACTTCAAAACATTGTTACAAGACTGAACAGTAGAATATAACATGCTAGTCCTGGAAACAGCATTAGGATTTTTAATTTTCAATAAGCAGGTTTCTAAAAAGCTACTGCATGCATGCTTTTTATTTTTTTGCATGATTTGGGAGATTTTTGTTTCAATATCAGTTCACAGTTATCTACAATTGTTTTTAATTGGTTTCAATTTTGCTTAGGAACAACATCCCAAAACATACAAACAAACAAACTGCAACTGAAAGGGGGAATTAGGACCTAAAGGCTTAACTACTAGATAGGTTTATTCACTGAGGAATCCAGGATACAAGCTGTGAATGCAGACATGAATGCTATGTGACTAACAAGACAGCCAAAACACAGAATCAGATATATAACTTCAGCAGGAAACATCAATGTTACCATAAAAATCAAGATATAGAGGCTCCATTAAACTTCTTATTAAATTATTCTTAACTTTTTTTACAAGAGTTTCATAATGAATGTGTATTGAAGTGATACATATAAGCACTAATATATAAAATAATAAAATAAAATATTACTTCAAACATATTTGCCACATAATCACAAGAAGGATCATAAAATGAATGCAATTTCAATTGTACAAGTGCTCAGTTGCTGACATACAAACCAGCCTGTGATTTTGTGATTCTCTGACCCTATGATCCTTTTACACCCATTAGAATTGTGGCCAATGGAATGAAAGTCATGACACAGCTCATCCACAGTGTTTTATTTTATTTTTAAATAAACAATTTTTAAGTATTAAGTATCCATATTTATGGATTTTGATACTGGAGTATCAAAACTGGAGTATAGATGTGGATATATAAAATAGAGAAAAAAATAGTTGCTTTTTGAAGGGATTTAGGATTTCTTCTCATTTACACCACTCAGTATTCATTTAAAGTTGTACAAGAGTGACATAACAATTTCAGAAGTGTATAGAAGTGTGAGGTGATTTAAAAAAAATCAGTGATGGCTTTAAAGAAAAAAAAAAGATAACATTTTTATGTCTACAGAACATATCTAACAAGTTCAGACAACCATAGCAAATTCTGCCGATGCTCAAAACATTTCAGTTGAAAATTCCATATGCCTGATAGTTCAAAAAGAGAAAGTAGAGAAAATAGTTGAAAATCCCATTGTCATTAGTAGAATTGTGTCATATTTGCTGCTTTGACATTATAAACAAACTGCACAACTCTTTTTGCGATAAACCCATTTTGTTTCCAAGGCATATGCCTTGAAATCCTCATTCCTGTTCCTTATCTATGTACGTTTCCAAACAGAAGGAATTTTTATGCTCTACCCTGAAATAACTTTGCAGTTCACTCACAGCAGTCTTCTAAACTTCTCCAGACACTCCCAAAAAATTTCAGGTTGTTTTTCTCTTAATCAAGTTGATTTTACCATCTGGAACACTTCCCCCCATATACCAATCATGAAAGTTTTGAGAATTTTATCACCAACATAGGCAAAGGAAAGTTTAAACAAGAATTGAAAAGGAAAACACAAGCACTGCCCCAGAGTACTTATTTTAACCCAGAAGAGAATTCAAAAACAGTTTCTGCTTTCACAGGTCTCTTTCAAGATAATATTTGAGAATTCAATTATCTTTAAGCACACAAAATGTTAAGATAGAACTCAGGCAAGCCAGGATTCTGCCTATCATTGAAATCACAAATTTTAACAAGCAAAACATGTCATTAAATATTTAGTTTTGCATGTGTAGAATCACAGAATCACATAATGGGTTGGGTAGGAAGGGACCTTAAAGATCACATAGTTACAAGTGCCTTACCATGAACAGGAACCTCTTTCAGTAAACCAGGTTGCTCAGAGCTCCATCCAACCTATCCTTGGACATTTCCAGGGATGGGGCATTCCAGTGATGGCCCATCCTCTGGGCAACCTTGCCAGTGCAGGTACATAGATTTTTTGCAATAACAACAGGTACCATGTCAGAGACAGAAATTCCCTCTGTATTCTATTTTTTATAACTCAAGGAAAATTAATTCTCAACTCCTTTTTTTTTTTTTTTCTGGCAAATCAAAAAAGTTCTGAACAAGCTAAAACATGATATTGCAAAAGGCTGAGGTTCAAACTGCAGCCATCTTATACTCACCTGGTGTGGATTGGATTGGTTTTGGTTTCAGTTTTGAACTGCATGAGCCTTTCTGGCTTTTGAGATATGTCAAGAGGCCCAAGGAAAAGGAGTCGGAAACGGTTATGTATCACTCTTGATATTTCAAATGTCAAGAGAAAGAAGAAAAGTTTGAATGAATTATCATCTCTTACTAGTGCACTTCAAATCTCTTCCAGACACTACAGCTTAACAAAGTGAACAGCTCAGCGCACTCTGCCAGTGCTTCTCAAGCCTTGCAGGTAAAGATAAAGGTCAGAGACAGTAAGATCTCAATTATCAAGGTCTCAATCAAGCTCAAAAACCTCACAGTAATTGAAATGGAGTTGTTATAAATTAACAAAATTACAGTGAAACTATAAATTATTTTATACCTTCTACTTAAGGCTTAGAAAGATTGAGTTCTAACTTATATTGAGTGAAATCATTGCTTCCTTTATTCATGTTTATATGTCTTAGGGGGCTAGGAAACCTAAAACCATACAAAGGGTATGTTACCTCTGGAAATATATTATCTGGGCACTCTGCCTGAGATTTTTCAATGCGAGCTTGTAGTTTTTGGTAAGATTGCAAACACTATATTAACCCTTGTGAAATCATATTCAGATTAAGGACTTTCTTTTTTTTTATCTTATTTAATATACCATGAGATTATTCCATGAGAAAGCTTAAGAAGTAAACCCTACTTTTATTGAAATTTTTTTTTCTCAGAAAAAATGCTGCTATTTCTGAAATCTCTTTAAAAATTGGGACTTGGTTCTATTCAATTGCTTCTTTCTGGAAATCAATACAGAATACACACTACCTGCTAAATAATTTAGGATATAGGAAATAAACACAAAGAAGAAAAAAAGAAACAAAACACAAAAAATCAGAGAAGAAAATTACCTGAATGTGTTGCCTGGGGCCATGATTAAAGTAGTCAAAGTTCCTTCTTTAAAGTAGAGACTATTTTTAGTTTTTGGTTGTGTTTATATATATAGAAGGACTACTCAAAGCATTGCATATTTTAATTGAAAATGTCCTTGAGTTGTCATTTAACATTGAGATGCAATTCTCAAAAATGTTCACTACGTGCTTCCATTAAATTCACTGGGTGAAAAAAAAAATCAAAGTCTCACATATTATCAATGAAAACAAAATGAAGACAGAGGAGTTATTTCAAAAATTTTACATAATTATTTTGAATGATATGAATGAATTATTCAGCTTTTATTTATAGTATAGTGACTACTATAGGCAAATAGGCTCTGAAAAAAAAATCCAAACAGACCACTTTAACAAAAGTTATATTCTTGGGCTTAGTCTGTAATCAAACAGAGGTCTAAATTAATCACTGGCACTTACATGCCTTAATTACTCCTCACCATAATTAAAATTATTTTCTCCCACAGACCTTAAAACCACAGAAGTTATATATGGGTGAACTGTGTTGTTGCTCCCACCCTACTGATTTTAGTTTTGTGTCAAGCATCTCTGAATTGGGTACTGCTTCTATTTCCGTTATTGAGTCACAGCCTGAAAATAATTTTCTACATTTTTTTTCCCTTAAAAATTATGAGAGTCATAGTTATACTCTCATTAATAGTAATTTAAAGCTGAAACTCATGCTTTTTTATGGGTTTTTTTGAGTTATTTTATGTTCTTACCACATTCTGAAAATTTAGAAATGGCACTACTGAATAATTGTTATCATTATCATAATCATCACTATTATAATAATAATTATTAATAATAATAATACTAATAATACAGATAACTGCCATCAGACCGGTAATTAGCAGCTCTAATTTCAACAATCTGTAAGGAAATGGGAGGGCCCCATTTCATGGCTGTAGTTCTGTCCTAAACAAAGTGAGAAAAGAGGTTGGTTATCCTGGTTATCCATATATGACTCACTGACTGTCTCTCATTAGAATTCCAAAGAATTTTAGAAGTAACAGACAAAATAGGTTTTTTGTAGCAAAATGTCTCTGAAGTAATTGTAGCCCACCATTTTTTGTCACAGGCATTTCTCAAGGGACAATTCATCTCTAAGTCAAATACCTTGAGGGGTCTGATTCTTTGAGTGGATAAAGGGGTGGATCATTTCAGCCTATGCTCATTAAACAATAATGTAGCTACAATTATTTTGGATCCTTAGGCCCTTAAATTTTTAAAAGTAATGTGCAGGTACCTGAGCAGCAAAGCTCTAAGAAGCAGCTTGAAAGCTTTGATTGTTGGCTTTGAGACAAGCTTTTGAACCCTTTGAAAGACTCAGCTGGATTACAATATTCTTTTTATCAAACTTTCTGGATATGGCTTTCTTCCTTAGTAGGGAAAAACACTTTAGCAACTGCTCAACACTTCAGCAACTTTGCCAATATTTAAATTCCAAGGGCTTCACTCTGCTCCCTCAATAGGGATGTATTCCTGAAATGCAGTTGTCAAGCTCAGTCATTTGGTGGCTACCTTTTTCTTCTTTCTTTGTCTTGTCAATTTTAGCTAAGATTAAATTCTATTTGGGGAGTACTTTCAATAAAAGAAAAAGCACTCTTAATAATGCATACTTGTAATAAATAAGACCCTTACTAATTTTTCCACGGTATGATAATAGCTATTTTAAAGAATGAAGAGGCTACCAGTTTTATGAGCAATGAGGTTGGAAAAAACTAATTAAAAATTATTTTATACACCTGATAATTTTTCAAAGTGTGAGTTATTATTTGGGAGGAGAAGGGTACTGAATTTCATAAGATTAAAATCTTGTCTGATAAGAGGATTACCCATTGCTGACAAGGCCAGGAATCCAACAATTAAACGAGAACAAATAAAACAACATAATTTCACAATTAACTAATTTACTTGTAAATTTCCAATAACTACATAATATATGCTTGAACTGCAATATGTTACATATGTTAAATATGTTTCTGAGATAAAACACTATTATATTTTCAGTTGCTTCCTAAATTGTGGCTGTACAGAATATTGGATTCTCCTAATCCAGTTATATTTTATATTTTCCAATCTGCATATTTTACTTTCAATCAAATCTTTGGAAGGATTAGTCACAATAATTATTATTAATAATCATTTGCCTAAATAAAGTGAACATAATAAAATTCTATTTATTTTCCTTAATGAATCTAATTCCATTATTTGGATATAAATAAAAAATATCACATATTAATGGGAAAATGGATTGTGCATAACCTAATGAATTTATTATTCTTAAGTGGATAAGCATGGGATTGTTTCAAAACTCAAACAAACAGAACCAAAAATCAAGCAAACAAACAATACCAAACTCAAAACCACAGTTCTTTCATAAACGAACATTAAAAAAAACCCAAGGTTACTTTTTTTTCCTAAAAGTAACCATTGGATAAAACCCAAGAAAATTCCTGAATATTAAAGTCTCAAAAATTTTTTGGATTGGTGAAAACTAGTTAAAAATTGTTTAAAATAGGACTTTTAAAATTCCTTTCCATTTAAGTAAACATTAATGGAGGGAAGAGTGTTTCATGTATGCTGGTTCTGACAAATCATGTGATTCCTACTTGATTATGATATCAAATGAGTCATTAAAAAATATTTTATACAAATGAGGAAGGAGACCCTGTCACAGTTTTAGTCCTGTAAATCTATTCTTCTGCTTCTTAAAATGTCAAGGACATAAAGTTTCCTTGTGTTTATGATTCTCCCATATATTCCTTCATACACACATTAACATATTCATAAATATATTTTTTTATTTTGATCAATATTTTCTTTTGTTCCATGAGAAACAAAATACAGTTATACATCATTTTAAAAGAAACAAACGTCCAATAACTTTTTCTGTTGCTGTTTTGTGTAAATCAGACATAGGAAGCCCTTCCTTCTCTTTCAGGAAATATTTGTTTTCCTTATACACTGTATTTTATCACCTCCCCTGCCTACTCCTAATATTTCATCCCAAAATCAATAAAGAAACTCTCAATAAAACTGTGAATTATAGGGACTGTATTTCCAGGATAAGAATGAAATAGAGACTTTGTAGCTGAGTTAATTAGAAAGAAGCTATTTTCTCAGTTTTGGAAAGATTTTAGGATAGTGACTCAAAGTATTAATTTCTCATCTTGAAATCAAATTTTAATTTCCCAGTAAAAAAAAAAAAACAAACTTCTAGTGGCTGTCCTAACCTAAAAAAAAAAAAAAAAGTTAATTTTAGCATTTTTTTGCTATTTCATATTTTCTCATTTCAATTTTTTTTATCATCATACATAATTATTGTATTATAACCAAAGTTTTGCACCCTTCGACTTATGCTTTCAAAGCAAATTGCCTATAGGAAAATAAGTAACCATAAATCTCCCCTATATGAATGTGACCCCTTTCATTCATAAAACATGAATATCTCTGAATCAATTTTATTATTACTATCTCAAGCCAAGACTTGCACCATCAACCATCAGAGAGTGACAGGGAGTGACCTAAAGGAACCAAGGGATGTGCAGCATGTGATAATTGACAGAGAAAACACAGAAGGATACTAATATTTTTAATTACCTGATAGTCATACAGTTCTCTTTTGGGCTGCAAGGCTTTTTCCCAACATTGAGCCTACTTGTGATTCCTTAGGAGTCAAAGTGACTTAAGAAAAAGAAGAAAATACAGCATGTGACAGGGAATAAAAAATATTGACTCACTTAAAAGGAAAAGGGATCTTAAAAATTAAACAATACAATTTCTACTATGAACTGTGATTAAAATTTCAGCTATGAAACCAAATTTTTAAAAATAAAAATTATAGTAAATTCAGTGGAAACAGAAAGTATTAGACCAATGAGTCTACAATTTGAAGTACCTTCACAGATCCATAGCAGAGCCACTAGTGATGGAAATGTCTCAATTATGTAATGATCCATCCTCCTTGATCTTGAAAGACTGAATTTTCTTCACCAAAAATTGGTAAATTTAAATATTAAGCTTTAAAAAAACCAATGAAATTTAATTGTCTGCACCTGACATCTAAGTTTTTTAGATTTTAGTTTCTTTTGTTTTACCTCTCACAGAATTTCTTCTTCTTCATTCTGTACAAAGGCCTTTTATTTATCTGATTTCCAATTTTAATTTTAAACTTGTCTTTATTGCTATTGACTAGCATTGGACACTTTGTTCCTTAGACTAATTAGTGTCTGAGATTTAAGCAAAGAAAACTGGCTCTTATAAGTTGTGTTTTTTTCCCCTCAATAGCAGTAATAGAAGGTAGCATATGTCATATATTGGTAATTTTATAACAAGAAAAAATAGCTAAAGCTGGAAGAAACCTATAACAAATACCAATGAAAAACAAGTCAATTTACAACAGGACACTGAGAATAGTCTTGCATGATTTTAAGATGGTCAGGAAGTCATATATATAAATAGTAAAGACAATACATTGTGTAATGGGGATGCTGTGACTCTTCTCTCCATTTCTGCCTCAGAAATGAGAAGTCAGGATTTCAAGATCACAGTGGTCCCCTAAAAGAAAGGCAATGACAGAAATTCCAGGCTTCATCCTGCCACAGAAAGCAGGGCATGGTACTGTGCTCTGCAGGTGGCATTTTTCTGTAAGAAATCCTTATTTGTGCTGGACAGGTAAGAAGTGCTCCAAAACGACAGGTTTTTTTTCCAGAAGAAATATACTTTTTCCTAGGCTGATATAGATATCAAGAAGTAGTCATTTATATCTACAGAGGTTGTGTATATATTTTCTGGAATAATTTTATGGAAAAAAATCAAAAAAATGCAGCTAGTCCCACCTTAACACTTATATTAGTCCTGAAGCAATTTTTATTACTTTATTCCAATATAAATCTGTTCTGAGCTTCCAGTTCTCTGGCCAGATATAAATTGATATTTTCCATCACTGTGGTACTACAATGTACTCTTTAATTTGAGGTAAATTTCCTTTGATAGTTATTTGTACTCAGAAATCTTTGCTTCATGAAAGATTTCTTGGACATCCAATACATGCTCTTTGGCAAACTTATTGCCAATAACATATCATCTGAAATCTGATAGAAGTCCACAGATGAAAAAATTTATTTCATTATGGTTTTGATCTGTTTATGGTTGAAAATGAAATTACTTTAGGAATAACAAATTTGAAAGGAAGTTGTAGAATATGTCATAAGGAAGTAGGAATCATGAATATTAATCAGGACTTTTCTTCCTTAAAAATACTGGATTTTTTACAAAAACACAGGAAAAGAAAACAAAATTTTATCACAATTGTCAGTTTGGTTCTTTTTTCTCACTGTATTTCATACCATCTTGTACAGAACAATGTACAGATAATAAAAACTCAAAAACTCTCCAAAATAACTTCTCTAAACAATCAAAAGGAATAAAATATTTCAAGGCCTAATTGTCTAAGTATTGCAAGGTACAAATCACTGACAATGAGCAGCCAAATCCTTGTGTTGTCAGCAGAAAGGAAGATATCTTAGCAGAGATGATAAAAACTTGAGTGCAAATGTTGAAAATGAGCTCTGACCCGTGGAGAGAGATTTTTGTGCTACGAAAGGTTTTCAGTTACGAAGCACCAAAGGCAGCAAGGGGAGATTTGGACAGCCAGGACCTCTACTGTACCTCTCCTGAGAGATAATGAGAGACCTCACCCTCAAGGTTCCTCTGTTTCACAGCTTCTATAACCACTAGAAATCAAAGTTTCAAAAGGAATGTAGAGAATATGGCACCCAGCTGCAATTGGCTGTCAACAGCATTAAGCTCTTTCAAAACCTCCATGGGCTCACTACTCAGGATAGCAGTAGAACAATAAACAGCAGTAAATCTGCATGCAGAGATTTCTTTTTTTTTTCTCCATTTCAAGAGATTGCTCAAGACTATTCTGAACTGCATATACTCCTTTAGACTGCTCAGTTACTGTTTCATTGAAGTTGAAGGGATATGCCACTGTTTAATGTAAAAAAAAATGTACAAGCTAGGCAGACAGTGAGGAGAAGTTATTTCAATTTATGCTTTCACTGCTTGTTAAGCACACCACAAATCCTCCTATTTCCCACTGAAAAGCCACAGTCTGTTTTATGGCACTTTGTTCTTTTGTTTTCAAAATTGTCTTGAGGACACGTTGCACTGTGACAACTCAAATCAAGCTGTATTCCTTCTACTCTGCCAAGAAATATTAGAGAGGATAGTGAAATGTGAGTCTAACGACCTGAGAAAATGTCACGATGAGATAGAGCTCAGGAGATCACGCAAATATGGTCTCCAACATTTAAAAAGGATTGTACATTATATGTAGCTTTAATAAGTTTAGGACTTATTTTCCATTAACTGTCAATTATATTAATACTGTAAAGAACCACATGAGTCTGTCCTGCCAGGAAATGAAATGCATGGAATCAAAATCTTCTTCCTGTTGCTCTGGATCAGCACTGACACGTTCCAGATCAAAATCTCTGAAGGTGTTCTCATATGTTAATATCCTACTTCCTAGGAGTTTCATAGTAGAGTGCTAAAAATTACATATAAGTAATGAATGCCTTCCTTGAATGTTTTAACCTTTCCTAAAGTTAATTTAAGGGATTTTAACAATGGCAGACATCACAATAAAACATGGGCACAGTTGCTTGCATGAATTATATTTTTATGGATCTATACTTATACATTTATATTTTTTGCCCCACTAGTTTTTCAGTGAAAAAGTCATTATTGAGATGGTATAAAATTAGCTTGAAATTAAACCTACACTGAATTTGTTAGTTCTTGGTGGATTTAATATGATTTGAGAGTAATCTGTTCTATTCCAAAAGTGAAGAATAATTTGAGTCAGAGGAAAACTGCCTCCTAAGAGCTGTCACGCCAACATATCCATCCTGCCAGCCTTGAGCACATTCCATTGCTTCTATACATGACCAGTGTTAGAAAAACTTTTATTTTTTTTTAACAAGGAGATTCATACCTATTTCAGTGGACAACCACATGGTATTGTGGATACACATTAAGGAATATCAAAAAATATCCAACTGAATGTAATTTATACATCAAAGCTAAAACCCAAAAACCACAACTTGGACCTCTCAAGTTAAAACAACCTGGAAGACAATAGATATATGTGGGTGTCAGAGTAGAGAGTTCTCTAGGAAACATTTTAGACTTCATTGTGGTACCCAGATTGAAAATTTCCTGGAAAAATAGAAGGGTGTACACATCCTTGGGTTCAAAATTGTGTGAATCATGACAGAAGTGCCCCTGGGGAAATGAGTGGCTTTTGTTGCCCAAAATGACAATGTCAGGCAAACAGCCTTGCTGCACAAGAAAGGAAAGACACTCCTTGTGTGCTGAGGGACACCCACGAGCAGGCACATCTCAAACTAGAATGGATTTATATGGAAATGTTTCACCCATGTGCTTTGGGTACAATGATAATCATTAATGCCTCTATTATGCAGGAAATCTGATATTTTTCTATGGCCATATTTTTCACAGAAAGTTTCTTCTTTTTTAATTTTATGATTATCAAAAACTAGCCAGACCTATCACATCAGTAAAGATAAGCACAGAGTTGATTTTGCAGTAATCTCTATAATTTGACTTCACTGGAATATGAAAGTGTCCTTTGCACAACAAGAAATCAACAAAAAAAGATTAAAAATATTTTTTAAAGAAACTAGTCAGTATTTGAAATTTAAAATTTAAAAAATTGAAATTTAAAAAATTCTTCTCTTAATTTTGAAATATATTTTAATAAATTGAATAGATGTGTCATAATAAAAGCCCTTTTCCACAGATGAGCATTGTGAATATTATTGCTCCAAACTACACTCACTTTTTGTATATATGTGTTGGCTTTTGTTGTAAATGTTCAGAAAGTTTTTCCCCAAAAATTATTCAGCTATCTTGTATCCATGTAACCGCAGTTTGGCTTTTCTAATAGGGTTTTATTTTTAAAGTCATTTTTTTATATAGGTCATATATGTAGTTTAAAAATGTAATACTTTTATTGGTGCTTGTTTTGATGGGGAAAATAAAAATTAATTGTTTCAACAATCTCTCATAAGGCATAAATGACTAGCTAACTATTTTTCATCAAAAATTCCCCAAAGATTCCAAAATTATTTGAAGATTGTCTTTGTGCCCCTATTTATTTTGAATCTTGAAACAGTCATTATAGATTACAGCATAAATACCTTCTGCTTAACCATGCACTCACTTTGCACACACAATTCCTTATTCCCTCTTTGAATGTGGAATTTCTCATTTTCCCCTTAGATTTTGAAAATTAAATGTTTTTGTGTTGTGTGGGGCAAAAATAAAATATGAACAAGGGTAAATATCAGAGAGAATTAATACTGATAGACTTCTCTTTTGGCTGGCATTTCATTCAGTGACTTCAGAGCAATCTGAACTACCAAAAAAGGCCATCAAAAGAGATGAGTTGGAAAAATATTAATGCTTTTCCCAAAAGGCTACAATTATTGTGGCTATTTCCTTTTGATATACATGTAATATTTGAAGTACCTTTTGTGGGAAAAAATAGAGTATTTATGTATATTATATTTATGCATATATATTATGTATATATGTATATTAATGTGATTTTCCATCAGATTATAAGGGGCAAGGGTTGAAATCTTGAACTGAGTCTTTATTTATTACAATTACTTAGAGCAAAAAACCTGTCATTTTAAATACATCAAGTCCATTAATTTTTGACCTTCTATGTTTTTATAAATAAAACTTTCTGTGTTATATTTTATTCTGTAAGAAAACCTCTGGCATTGTAATGATAAAAACTCTCAGAAAACTAACTGCATTTGAACACAAGTTGCTGGTCTTTTTCATTGCATAATATCTAAGATGACCTCTAATTTATTTATATATTTCAATAATGCAAACTGAGTTAAAATTTTACATTTTGTTCTAAGATGTATTGAAAATTATAATAGCCTACTTAGCTATTTTCCTTTTTTTTTCAGGCTTTTATCTCTTTGTAACTAAGTAATTTTTTTTGTGATGGCAACAAATAATAGAATGATGTTCAAAGTCTAGTCAATATGAAGATATTCCCTTGTTATTTTAGTAAATATGATTTCCATTTATTAGCCTATTAATTAACCTACAGATTCTAACTAGGCAAAAAATCCTGTTTATTCCTCTTGATAGTGAGATAATTGCATCCACAATTTTCCAATGAGACCTTGAGAAATTTAGGGTAAAGATGAGTGACAGCTACAAGGTATGTAAGATAATGTAAAATTTCACATATCATTAACTGATATATTAGCATATATAATTCATTTAATATATCATTAGATTAATATACTTCACAGTTTTCCATTTTACAAAATTATTACATTATTCAAAATGAATTTGCATCTCTGTGTTTCTCCGAGCATATTCACAAAAATTTTAAAGGTCAATACTTCAGGAATTACGGTTAAAATTCTTAGGAGCTGTAAAAAGTGAAACCTGAATTCCACAGATCTAGGAAAAGAAGAATTTTAACAGCGACAACTGGTCTCTTTTCTCCATTATGTTTGCATGAAACACAGAAATAAAAGTTAAACACATTCAGTCATGAATTGATTAGAATATGATGTTAGATCAAGCCTGGGACAGTTTTATATGATAAACACAATGTGTGTATAACCACAGATTGCTTTAAAAATTGTTGTGATCTCAGTGGCTTCATTGGCTTCAGATGAAAAATCAAACCTCATTGCTCGCCAGACTGCAACATTTGGATGCACACATTATTAATTCATAAAATAAAAAATTTTAAAAAGTGAACTTTGTCTAAGAGGACATTTAAAGGTACAAAGGAATGTAAGCACAGGACATAGTTTTCAACACAGCAGTTGGCATTTCAGACACCAAGAAACTGGTGGAGCTTGGTTGGCCTTCTGTGTTAGAATGCACAGATCCACAGAATGAGCAAGTTTTTCATTCAGTCCAATGGAAAACAAATTTGATTGTTACTTCAGGACCATAATTCCATATAACTGCTCATTAAATTTTGTTTGGTTTTGAGGATAATTTTCTCTTGATACAATCAAAGCAAATTGCTCTTACATTGAACAACGAAGTGAGGTTCAGTGGACATTTATTCAGTGTTGAGATATTTTTACTTTCAGAAGTGATGACATGCTCAGCAGCCAGGAACCTGCAGCACAATTCCCACTTCTTTTGGGGCACCTCAGGCTCTGTGTACTCAACACCACCACTTGTGATTCTGTGCACAGGCAGGTGCCTTTCTCAGAAGGTGACTCCAGGTTTTGCATATTCCTAGAAGAAGAGGAAGACTTGTATAATATTCTCAGGGACAATGCAAGAAACACGCTCATGACAAAAACACAACGGCTGCAAAGCGTTGAATAATGCCACAGTATGTAGTTCATTGTGCCAGCATATTTTCTCCTGACAATACTTCATTACAGTGTTTTTCCCAAGCCATCTCAAGACCTGTTTTGAATTCTGAACTGTTTCAGTGTATCCTCAACCTTTCTTTCCTTGGTGCCATCTGTAAATTGAAGAAACATTGTTTCATCACCCTAACTGTTAAGAGTTTTCAAGTGAAGCAAAGACAATTCAGCCATTAGATAAGGGAAATTTTGAGTCTATTTGTAGAACAGATAATACCTCTGCCTCTGGAGGTCTTTTGAGAACAGGTTAAAGAAACATTGGTTAAGAATAAGCAATACTTCCATCAGTTGGATCTCTAGATGCATATTCCAGTAGGCCCATTCAAACTTGCCCATTCAGACTTAAAAACATCCTCCAAAAGTCTTAAATATACTATTCCAGCTCTAAAAGAAATCAGGATGTACCGTTGCAAAGATGCTTGCAAAATTAGTAAAGTGTGAAAAAATGTTAAGACATTTTATGCTCACTTGGAAATGATTGTAAATTGAATCCCCAGGGAGGCCTGGCATAGTCTGAAGATAACATATTTCAATTCAAAAAGAAAAATTCAATAATGTTTTAATCCAGTTTATCCGTTTTATATCAGACTTCACTCTTACAGTGTTTATTGACATATGTCGCTCACAGCACTGTAGTTCTTTTACAAATCTACTTTATAAATAGATTTCATGTTACTGTTAGGAAATTTCACAAATTCTTTATTGATTGAAGTAACAGAACTTTTCATTTAAGCTACTCAAAATAATTTTGCTATCTATTTGTAATGCTACAGGACTAAGCAAACTCCTGGCAAGCTGTTTGATTAAATACCAAATCTCCATCTATCAAAAATAAGACCATGTATTTTTTTCCTCCACTAATTGTCAATACCATCTGGGAAAAAAAATGTGCATGGTTAATTAGTTACAAAAAATGACCAAAAGCAACAATAATTGAGCTGTCATCTGGTGTCAGTGTGTAAGGGAATAGTAAACAACATGTTCACCTTTTCTGTATGCAGCCTTAGTAATATTGGTCCAGCATTTCTGTATGTTCAGAGAGGACAGATGCAAAGAAAAAAGAGAAAAAGAAAGATTTTTCATCCCATCTAAAATAACTGCTGTGTGCAGACTCTGACTCAAATACACAAAGAGTACAAGACTTTATTTCTTTTATATGATCCTTAGTCTATGCATATCCAAGCTTTCATTACTGAGAATTCCTGCTAAAGCAGGATCAACATCAAACAAAAACACATATGTTGCAAATCAAAGCACAAGTCTATCCATTAAAAAACTAATAGGTTTTAGTTGTCTGTCAGACCAAATACATTAATCCCAAATTACAGACCCTACTCATGCATCTAGTCTGTATTTAGAAAAGTAAGTAGTAGTACATAGACGTGGTAGGGATTTTAATTTCCAGACTACATATGGCAAAGAATTTTGAATGAATCTGGAATTGCATTAATGTCTGTTCATTTAACTGCTTTCATGTGGACATTTTTATTAAGATCATATTTCCTGAATGTGTTATGTTTCAGAAACAAAGTCTCTGGTATTAAATAAACAATCAAATAAGTAAGAATTATCTCTTTTTTATTTCAATGGACTGATTTTTCTAAACCTTGGGGTGCATTATTTCATTCTTTGCTGGAGCTTAAACTCTATCATTTCTGACTGAGTAGATAAAAACACAGAGGCGTTATCACATGTTGAAATAAAGGGATAACTTCAATGGTGGCTGAATGCTTTTAATATTATTTGACTTTCACTGCATAAAACACAGGATTACAAACAGGATTACTTTTCTTCTAATGTGCTTTTTGAATAATCACTTCCCTGGTACTTCAAAATAATGTATCTCAACTTTCAGTGTACAAATGATATTCGTTTACTTTTCAAATGAGAGGCAGCTTTGTGGATTAATTTAATTTTCAGTGCCTTCCTATTCACTGGGAGTTGACTATATATGAGTCTAGCAAGCTTGCTAGCTGTCATGCAGGCACTGCAGTCATTAGATTCTTATCCCACAAATGCTGGATAAAGCCTTGTTATATGGCACACCATAACAACCAGAGTGCTCCCCCTACAGAAAAGGAGATGGAGCAAAAAAAACAGTTGACTGAAGGTCAGGGAAAAAGAATGAGTTACACCAAGGATTTTCCAGAAAATCTGCATTTTTCTCTCCCTCAACCTCCAGTTTCTCTTGCTGTTCAGTTGCCATCTTTTTTAATCACAGTTAAATGAACACATGAACAGAAGAAGACCAAAAAAAAAATCTTTCAGCTGGCTGTATATAGTACTTGGTTGGAAAGATAGAACAATTAAAAATTTCAGAAACATTCTCTGTTTATTTATTTATACATCCACTCATAGGCATGTACAAAAGCACAGTAGAGAGGACGAGGTTTATTTAATTTACATGTAACACACATTTGGGAAAATGGTGGAACTCAACTTTCAGAACATCTTTATAATGTTTGTGATGTGCACCCTTCTGATGTCTGTTAAATGTATTTTCTGTGTCTTTGGCAAGGGTGATTCATCAGACTGCCTTCTTTTTTTTTTTTTTTTTTTTTGTTTTCTGCAACATGGTTCTGAATCTACTGATGGTAGTATTTTTGGAAAAAGTGCTAGAGCACATCCTGACTCACTTTTGGACTTAGTGTAATACCTCCTACACCTTCTGCAGCACAGCAAACATTGAAAATTATAGCATATAAGAGAAACAACGTTTCATTTTTTTTAAAGAATATTTTTACCATCTTATTTCTAGTTCAGATATCACTTCTTCTGATTTTTTAAGTAATTGTTCTTCTTTTATCCTTGAGGGCTTTTAGGGCATATTTTATCTTTTAGGATATTTTGTTTTCTTAAAAAAAATAACGTATGACTGATTTTGAGTGTTTTATTAAAAAAAGAAAAAAAAACTGAAATTAGCACTGAAATTACTTAATAAGAACATTTTATTTCTCTCTCCTTAATGCATTAACTAAAATGTTTATTTGCATAGGGTGAAAAAAGTTAGGTTCCTATAATCCATATTTCTTTGAAGATATATGGGAGCATTCAACTGTCTTTTAAATTTTCATAAATTTTAACCCTGATGACTAGGATGTTTTTATCTAACATATATTAATATTTAATCTAACTTGTGTCATTATCAGTTATCTTTGAGTCTACAAAAGCATTAGTACATTTTATATTGCAAACTTTTTCTGTTTGCTACTTCCAGATAACCTGTTCATCATGCAAGAGTGCTTCCTTAGAGAATAACCTGTCTGTTGGTTTAGTTAGTTCCTTCTTAGATTTTCTGAAAATCTTCAAAAGGAACTTTTTCAGTTCCCATTTATTGACACTGATCAACATTCCTCATGGTTTGCTTTCACAGATTTCCTGAATAGCATTGAACTTAAAGAAATAAAAAATGTCCTGCTGCATCTCTTGTGGGGTTTTGGGTAGGATTTTTGTTGTTTCTCATTATGTTTTCTTCCTTTATTTACATTCTTTTTATTGTTTATCTTTTCACTTGCATGCATTTACTCCCCTCAAGAGAAATAAATGTTTTGCCATTAATATTTGTTTCTCCTGGTAGTCCTTGCTCAGTGTTAAAGGATTCTCTTGCAGTATTTCATACAACAATGTTTTTACATCAGCAAGGCTAGTTCTGGTACTCCTTTAGACTCCTTTAGACATTTCCAAATTGTGTCCAATATCATGAATGCTTTTGATTATCAAAGGAAGCAAACTTGGTTTGTCCAATTTTTTTATAGCATCGTGTAAGATTAATTATGACATACTTTTCCACTTTCTACCTTATTGAATGATTTCAACTCTCACTTCAAGTTCACCCTGTAAGATTCAGTTTATCATATGCTTATTAAATTTTCTAATTGAATTTCACTATGTCCAGCTACAACTTACATGAATGTAAAATAAATTTCTGTCTCTCAAATATCTCTGTTTTTCTATAACCTGTTTATAAAGTATCTTCAGATTGCAATTTGAGCAATCAAAATAAAAAAAAAAAAAGAAATAAAGAGAAAAGAAAAAAAACAACCTCCATTTTGTTCAAGGTGTCTTAAAATTTAGGTGGAATATCCTTATACTTTTTAATTAATAAAGCTAATTTTGTCTAAATTGTGAGAGCTTTAGCAGAGGAATAAATATTTTAACAGAAAATCCTAAAAAATTCTACAGTCTGCTTTAGCAGGAAGGCTCAAGTCCTCATATCTACATAGATAATCAGTAGAAGAATTTTTAGATATTAAAAAAAAATATTAACTGTTTTAGGCTGATGTTTCTGCTATTCATGAAGAAAGCAACAAGAAGATCAATCGAGATGTCTCCTGCACATTCTTTATCATACACAGTGCCCACCACTGATACTTACTCATGCAAAGTATAAGACAGTACATGGTTTCCAGTCTCATTAATTCTTGTTTATATGAGGATATCTAGATATCTGAGCAGGTTAAAAGCAATTTTTAAGCATATCTACACTTTTAAAAGTATCCATATTTTCTACAAAAGTAATTCCCTTTGTATTTCCTAGTGGATTTTATCAATACAATGAAGTGTTCAGTCAAGATTAAAATAGTATCTTGGACGTCCTCATTTTTTATCCATAAGGACAGCCTAGTTATAGAGATTGATGGATGAATGACTAGGCCTGGTACAATCAAGCAGAAGTAAGCACAGGAACATGAATTTTCTCAGGATATGAACTCTGAAATTTTATTACCAAGCAGTCCTCATCAGTAGTGATAAAATACAAGTAACTCTAGTAAGGCAAGCAGACCTTAAATTCCATTTTGCCATAAAAGGGGACATCAGTATGGTGGCAGTTGAAAGAAAGGATGAATGAGTTGCAGCCTCACTGGTCTTTCAGATTTTCATTCAGACTTTTCCTTTTTTTCCATTCTGATTCTTGTTCTACTTCCTCTGTACAAAGCATAAAGTCAAAATAAATTATTGTATACATATTTATATAACTTGAACATCATAGAAGGTAATACACTGACTGCTTTTCAGACTGGAAACTCTTCATGTTCTGTGATAAAAGAAGATGCTGAACTGGTCAGAAGTCAGTAATTTCTCCTCCTCTTTGTCTCAGCATTGAGAAGGAATGCTATGGTGGTGAGGGTGATAACCTAATTGCCTCATGTACTAACTGCCCTGTCTGTTGACAACATCACAAAGGAGAGGAGAGAAAAATTATGTAGTGACATGCCTTGTTTCTCTGGGATCAAGACAATTCTGTATTACATTTACTATTAAAGTAGACAAGTGATCTGTGACTTCAAGTGATTTAAATTCAACTGGGTACTGGACTAGAAGCAAATAAACCGAAAAAAAACAAGTGATATTGGCCATTGATCACTTTGGCAGACACTGGTGACTTGATCCTTGAGAACTCTTTTGTTTCCTGTGACTGTGCTAGACAGTCACAGAATCCCAGAATTCTTGGCCTTGAACACTTCCAGGAAGGGACACCCATAGCTCCTCTGGGCCTCATTCAATTGCCTCATTACCCTTATAGTAAATAATTTATTTAATAATTTATTAAATCCAAACTTTATTTCAGTTTGAAGACATACCCTCTTGTCCTGTCATTCCATGCACTTGTAAACTCCAGCTCTCTCGTGGTCAACATTAAAGTTTTTTCTATCCAAGAGAGAGGGGGAAATGTGGGAAATGGATTAGTAGAGAGTTCTCAGTGGCTGACAGAAGGCTCACCCAGTATGCATCTGTATGCAAACTTTGAGATAAGAAATGGTGACTTAGAAATGCCCTGGAATAGGACAGATATGGTTGAGAGAGAAATGGAGCTAGAAACAAGTTTCAAAGGATGGCCTTGCAAATAAGACTGGATACTTTGGAGAAATAGAACTATGAAGGATGCATTGTAGATGCATTGTAAAACTACCCACAAGGGGTAGTTTCAGATGGTTGGCTTTAAGGCATCTACAGCATGGTGTGGCAGAAAGCTGACAGGCCAAAAAATGCTTACAGTGTATTGTAATTAGGAAATAGCTGGCTTCTGATTATGATGGTGTGAATTATAACATCTATATTATCTCACCCTTCTCATGAGACTGAAAATAAAATAGAAGTTTTTAAAACACCTCTCAGTTACCCTATCTCTGAATCAAGAAAAATGTTTTGTCTGACAGAAGGCTACTGTAAGGACTTCTTGGAGCCTTTTCTTCTCCAGGCTGAACAGTTCCAGGTGTCTCAGCCTCACCTCACAGAGGTTCTCCAGTCATCTGAGTATCTTCATGGCCTCCTCTGGGCTCGTTCCAGCAGGTTCTTGTCCTTCATGTATTGGGAAACCCCAGAGCTGGTGCAGCCCTGCAGGTGGGGTCTCAGCAGAGCGGGGCAGAGGGGCAGAATCCCCTCCCTGCCCTGCTGCCCGCGGGGCTCTGGGTGAGCCCAGCCCAGAGGGGGCTCTGGGCTCCTAGCTCACATTTACAGGTCGTACTGAACTTTTCATCAACCATTCTATGATTCTTTAATTCCAATAAATTCATTCTTCAAAGATTATCAGGATAAATTATTCTAGAAAAAGAATAAAGTTTATCACTTACCTTTTATCTTTGTCCTCAATAACTTTACCTTTCCAGTTTTATCAGGCTCTAACCTTAGCACAGAGCTTGTCCTCTGAACAAATAAATACTGACAACACTGAACACAAGGTAGGTTTCAATAGCTTAAATAGACGGTTATAATCAATATTTAGCCTACAATTTTGCTTAGAACATCATACTAATTGTTTTTTGGCTGGCTTTCTGTTTCTTTGGTTATTTCTTAGAGATAGTATTCAGATGATAGACATCTAGGCTTGATTATTATTTTAATGAAATGATGGTTTAAGGGGTTTTGAGAATTTCAAAGATTTGTTCCTTATCTCCTTTTCATTGATTGTTCTTTCATTTGTTGCCTTATTCCATCCCTGCCTTTGTGTTTAATGATAAGCAGAAATACAAGTCTACAGACAACTAAGGGGCCTAACCTGCTCTAAGAGATGATAGGTGTTGGAAGTGGAACCAAACACTTGTACAGATATATTCCATAAATCAATTTTTTGAGATAAATACGTCATTAAAAAGGCATAATATCTTCAGGCCTTTATAAAATACATTGTGGGACATAAAATCAATTAAAAGTTTAAAGGCATCCACAAATATTTTATCTAAGTAAGGGAAATTTCTTCATTAGTCCAAAAGTTTTCCCATTTAGATACAGAAAATGAGTGACTTATCCAACAGAAAAGTACTATTAGAAGAAAATGTTATTTTACTTTCTACTCATCTATTTTTGGTAAAAGCTATATATATATATGTGTGTGTGTGTGTATACGTGTGTGAGTGTGAATATACATATGCATAACAAATTATAAATGCTGTAGCAAAACTATGATTTAGTTGGGATGTGACTAAACCCCTTTCATATTTTGGTAATGGTATAAGCACTTTCTAAAATCAGATACACAATTTGGACCCTTGATTACATTTTGTTAGTAAGCTGATTTCATTAGAATTTAAAGAAAAAGAAAAATAAAGAAAAAAGGTTTTCCATATAAGCAACATAATTGATAGCTACAAAAGTATGATTGCAATAAAAAAATATTCTTGCATAATAATGACATGGCTCAATAAGATGGGCTTTAATATCCTCAGTTACAATAAATTATCATGACTGCTTGTTTCATCTCCGTTGTTTTTTTGCGCTAAATGAAAACATATCATCAAATAGTGTAAGAAATGATAAAGTTTTGAGAGTCAGTAGTACATTGGTATATGTAACAATAGTAAAATAAAGAGTATATACAGATACTGATGGATTTTGAAATGTCACCAAGAACATATTTAAGAGTATGACACCCTTGAAATCACTGAATCACAGAGTGGTTTGGGAGGAAAGGGACCTTAAAAACCACCTAATTCCAACCCCTCTGCCATGGGCAGGGAACCTTCCACTAGACCAGGTTGCTCAGAGCTCCATCCAACCTGGCCTTGAACACTTCCAGGGAGGGGGCATCCACAGCTTCTCTGGGCAACCTGTGCCAGGGCCTCACCACCCTCACAGTAAAGAATTTATTTCTCAAATCTAATCTAAATCTGCTTTCTTTCAATCAGGAAAACACTTCAAAAATACAAGACTACTAGTCAGAGCTATCACAAAGTTCTGCGAAGGCTTAATCACGTGGTTGTATTACAGCAGTTTGCATCCTTAGCATACTTCAAAAAACTTTTAAGATGTAGTTTTCTACTTCTGGCTCTGTCCACATCACCACGCTCAATATAAGCAAATAAAAGCAAAAAGCCTTATTACAGAGAGAGTTTCAATAGGCTGTATGGTCTGAAATCCAGAAACAACTAATTGTCTTCATTGGCTGAACTAGGATAAGACATGCAGGGGCAGAGCATTAAAGTTAAGGAGATTAATTACCAAATTAATGAAACCAGTTCAGATTTTCTTTGAACTTAGAAGAGAGAACTGAATTCTGATGAGCCTCAGACACAGAGGTGGGCCTGCCTGAATCCAGGTTCTCATAGACATGCCCTTCAGAAGCCAGGAGTTTACACACTGCAGGAAACTTGGATGGCAACTGATTTAACGTCACTGAAAGATGATGGTTAAGCTTACATAATGAAGTTCTAAATATAACACTTTTGTGTTTAAATTGAGAATTTGATCCCAAGGACCATCCCAATAGTTGTTGGATTCCTAGACAAAGAAGCCTCAACACAGAGAACTTAAAATTATTTCCTTAATGACCAATTAAAAGAATTTTTAAATTATTGATGCAGCTTTTGTGTAGGAAGGGGAAAAAAAAGACAAATAATTAAACCAACACTTAGGGAAACATCTTTCCATTTTGAACACTCAGCTTCTGCTCAATACCTGCCTTTTCTCCTTTCTGGACTCAGATTCTCTTGTTTGTGGTGAGGATTATACAGATTTTCTCCCAGTTCCTTTGGTTAGTCTTCTGGTGGTACAGGAGGCTGAGGTAAGAATGTGGTTGTATACACTGGTTTGTGTCCTTAGCATGCTTAGGAAGTGGACTTTTAAGATGTAGGTTTCTGCTTCTGACCCTGCCTATGTCAATATTTTACTGTGACTCCCTGCTTCATGCTTTTTCCTTCACTGTTTTATTCTTGGTGCACCAGCACAAGCCCCTCCATACAACATGGTCCCTCAAAAGTAACCCTGGGACAGTGTGGGCTCCTCAGTAGGTCTCTGTTTAAAAGCATCACCAACTTGGCGTGGAACTTGTGCTGCACAGTAAATTGGACTAGTATAATTTTCTAGAAATTCCTTTATATAAGATAGCATCATTATTACCGAACTTAGATTGCCTGTAATTTCAATTTACAGATTTAACTATTAACAATTAAATCAGTATTTAATTATTTGTAGTTTTGAACCAGTTTCTTACGAAACCTTCCAGGGTTAGATCTGAAACAAATGTGTGTTTCTGTATGCTCTGCAGCTTACACTAAAACTTTATTTTCCAGTAAGTGTGCCTTCCGATAAATTTTTTTGAAAGACAATTAGTGCAGAGACAGCAAAGCCTATCTTACATGAATGGACTGAAAGAGCTTGGCTTGTTTAGCCGAGCAAAACATAAGATAAGAGGGTAGATGATTGTTCTCTGTAAGTACCTCTGGGAACAAACACAAGGGAGAGGGACAAGCTATTAAAGCTAAAAGACAATATCAGTGCTAGAACAAAGGTATGTAATTTGGTCTGAAAATTGCACTGTAAATTAGAAGATTATTTCTAACCATGAGAAAATGAAGGTGTGAAGCAGCACCTAAAAGCAGGACTAAAAACCCCTGCAGACACACAGTAGCTCTAATGAAGGGAAATATGAGTAAATGAACAAGATTAGATCATGAGTAACCTAGAGTAGCAGATAATTAAACGTGGCAGTCAAAGAAAATCCTTCCTGGGTTTTTCTTTTTCCCCTTTTTTTTGCCATTGGTTAGGGTTTTTGTTAGTTGGTTTGTTGGTTTGTAATGAGATTGGGTTTGTATTTTTGATTGGTTGAGGCTTATTAGTTGGTTTGTTTGTTTGTAGGATTTTTCTACATATCTTAAGACTGGATACATTTATTGGACACACATTGACCAGTCATAATCAGATCTCTCTGGGATTTGTTTCAATGTAAATGTACTTCTCCTTCAGCTCACTGTATAAAGAAGGGTCTCTCCAAAATGGAACATTTGCAGCAAAAGAGAATGAAACTTCACCTCACCTGGGGACAGTAGAGTTCACCAGGGACACAGAATATATCAGCCATTATTACCCAGCAGCCATTCTTCATTTTCACATCTCACTCTAAATAAGAAGAGAAGAAAATTTATTCCAGAGTTGTTCTTGATCTCACCGTACATTATAGCTCTTGAATTAATCTTTTTGATGTTGAAAAGTGTTCTGATCTCCTGTAAGCACACTAACCTAATTACGTATGCCATTATAAGGTACATTATTCATTCTTTGGCAGTACATTTTTTGTCTGTAATAATGCACAAACACGTCGGACACTGGCAGATCTGACAATACAACGTGATGTGCAATTAGTCTTTAAACTGAGCCATTTATGTACCTTTCTTGTATTAGATTACATTGTAACTATTAATTCAGTTTCAGTGATCTTCTGTAAGACAATAATATTCTGATTTGTGAGCATCTTAAAATTATATTATATACAGTCACTGAGATTCTGCTAAGGATGTTTATCTCATCTGTTCAAGTTTTCAATTTTCAGAAGTTGTTTGGGAAAAGAGATATTATAGGCTAAATTGTCAATAAACTTCCATTCTTAAAGAATTTTAACACAAAATCTATCAATAAATTAAATATATGCACTGCTTCACATGGCCCTTCCTCCTCTTATTTTACACCCTGTATAGAAAAGCACATTTGATGGGACTTGCTTTCTGACTGCAGCTCCTGTTGCGGAATCCCAGAATCCCAGAACTGAACAGGTTAGAAGTGGATCATCTGGTCCCACCTGTCTGCTCTAGCAGGGTCATCCTAGAGCACCTGGCACAGGATTGCATCCAGATGGTTGTGGAATATCTCCAGTGGAGGAGACTCCACAGCCTCTCTGGGTGATCTGTTCCAGTGCTCAGTCACTGCACAGGAAAGTCGCTCTTCCTCATGTTCAGGCAGAACTTCCTACACCTCATTTTCTTCCCATTGACCCTTGTTGTATTGCTGGGCACCGTGGGAAAGAGCCTGGTCCATCCTCTGGACACTCACCCTTCAGATGTTTATAGACATTGATGAGGTCCTGTTTCTTGACTGTTGCTGTGAAAGTTACAGCGCTGTAAAACTTTCCCAGTTGTATCTAAGGCCTATATTCAAAGATTCCAAAGCCTATGCTAATAATATCTAGACAAGAAAAAGGCTAGAGGAAAAGCTGGTCCCAAGTCAGAGTAGATAAATGTCCTTTCTGCATTACTAATGGCAATCTGTCAAGCTTCAGTTTGCATCCTCTCTTCAATTGTATTTTTATCTCTTTCCCAGAAAAAAATGTGGGTTTTGCTGGCAGGCAAGAGGTCACTGCACCATTAGAATTTGCACTGTGAAAAAGAATTATTAAAATCTGCCTCAGCTATAGAACAGGACTCAATTCTCATATAGGAAAGTTTTTAAATATAGGAAAACAATAAAGCTGCTAGAGAGGAAGCACAATTTTTGGAACTCCAAATTTAAAGTAACTGCAAATTGCTTTGTTTTGATAAACAGAGGTGTTTCTGTCCACATAATTTTCTTCTGCGTGTCTGCTAGAAGTTATCAATTCATATTGTTAAGTAATGCCAATACAAAACAGAGCCCAGTGCATTTTAGGGCCATCACATCATACCTATTGAGATTTACTGCTGGGACCTGGAAGTGTTTTATTCCAGCCTGCAAACCTCTCCTCACCTTTGTGAGCCTGCACAAGACTCAGATAAAGTACTGACAGGAGCACTTGCTTATCCTGATTTAAAGTTCATGTAATTCTGTGGATGTTGTTCTACTGACATTAATGGGGTTTGTATTTGGCCCTTTTAGCACATTGACATCCTAAGTCTCCAGGCAACATTCCAAGATCCCTAAATGGGCACAACTAAGTGAACAATGCTTCCACTATTACTCTCTGATGCTCAACTACCTTTTTTAAAATATGTTTGTATGGAAGGCTGTTCTGTTTATGATTGATATGGAAACTACCAAGATATATGATCAGCCACACCTATACAGCTTCTCCCATTTCCCAAAACAATAAAACTACATTAAATTTCAGTAGTTATATAGTAAATAAAGCTCATTATTTCTTCAAATTGTAGACTCTCTTGGAAAAGAAAATAGATTAAATTAAGTAATTAAAATACATTGCATTTAAAAAACCACAACTGAATGAAGAAAACAAGCAAAGGGACTTTAGTGATAGGACAAAGTAAAAAAAAAAAAAAGTATGAAAAGAAATTAGATAAAAAAAAGAAATGTTTTTCTAATGAGGTTAGCAAAGCACTAGAATGGGTTGCCCCAAGAGTTGGTAGATGTCCTTAGAAATATTTATTGTCACGTTAGATGGGGGTTCCACCAACCTGATCTTGTTATTCCTACTCAGTTCAGGGGAGGTTGGACTGGACCATGTTGAAAGCTCCCTTCCAAACCAAACTATTCTGTGATTCTTGTAAAACCTACAGATTCAGCAGTCAAGTAAAGTCAAAAGATAAGATTAGCTGCATTTTATGAGTATGATAAGTAACACAGTAAACTGACCTTTTAGAAATTCACATAATCACTGAAAATCTTAGTCATTGTGTCTGAGAGACACAAAACAAAGCAAGAAGGCTGACTGTTGCCTGTACTTTATACTGTTCAACTGCACTGTGAGAGATGATAACAAATTGGTAATGTTTCACTGCAAGTCAAAAAAAGAAAAACTGCAATTCCATGGACCACAGGCAAGGTACATAAAGCCACATTCTGTTATTAAGAGAAATGTTTCATTTCTGTCATCACTAACAGTGAAACACAATTCCTAGAGATGGAAAGCGTTGACTATTTCACTAATAAAATTGTAATAAAAACACTTACATAAGCCCACAAAAACCTTTGACCTCCTGCTATTATTGATAACAGTTTTTGGTATTTTCCAGACCTGACAAACATGCTACACTGGGGACCAAAAGAAAGATCAAGAAAAAATACAGTAGAGCAAAATAGTACTTTGAAGAGAAATTAACGAATTATAGAAAAAACTGCTAAAAAAAAAACCTAAAGACATGTTGAAGGTTTGCTTTCAACCTGGTCACCCTACTTAATTGCAAAACAAATCAATAAACTGAGAACTTCACACAGCTTTCTGCAATGCAAGAAACCCTGGTAAAGGCAGCAGGTTACACAGCTGCCATTATGCACCTTTGTCTAATGATAAATTCTCTGGATTTCACAGCCTTCCACACCAAGTTCTTTTAGAACTGTTAAACTCTTCGCTCACTTATGGTGACACTTGGGGAATGTGGCTCCTGGGATGCAGAAAATGGAGGATATCTACCAAGGTTTTTATTAAAACAAGACATCTGAATCTTTACCTATGGTATTTAATAGCAAGGTCATTAAATTCAGCTATAACCTCTGACTCAAATCTCAACTAAATCACAAAGAGTCAGATGATAACTGTTAAAAAGAAAGAGGTGACAGTGGATGAAAAAAACCCTGGATATTTAAAGCTAACATCCTTCTTTTAAAAGTAAAGTATAAGGTATGAAAGAAATAGTGGATATTTTAATGAGAGAATTCTTAACCTACTTAAGAGTCATATCTTAGGAAATGCTGAATGTCTCTGAATTAGCTAAAGAAACTAATGATTAGATATTTTCCCCAGTGTAAAGAACTACAAAATGGTTGCTCTGGGCAGCGAATATGATTGCACATTAGTGAAATTCCAAGTATTGCCTTGATCTAATGTTTTTATTAGAATCACCAGATAAATTGTGTGAAGCTTTTCAGAGAGAATTTGTAAGAAATTTAAATGACTATAGTTACTGTTTGAAGGACAGAAAATTCAAAAGAGAAAATCAGAAGTAATTCTTTTGATAGAGTTTTTTAAATATTTTGAAAGCACCATTAAAAATCCTATTAATTTAAAGTTGGGTTAGATTTCTTTTTTGGAAATCCAGAAATATATGTATTATTGACCAGAAAATACAGCTGCTAAGTATTAAATGAAAAATATGATAATAAAGCTAAAGTAAATTTCACATGTAAGGGACTCCCTCATTCTACAGAACAAAGAAAGCTAGATGGTGGTAAATTAGTGAAGACATGATGTTACAATTATGCCAATTTACTGCTGAAAAAATTAAAAAGAGGGATAAGTCACAAAAATTTCTCCCACAAATTTTCTAAGGGAAGTGAGAGGAGTATACCCAGCATACATTTTGTTGTATGAAAAAGTGCCTATTTCCCCCCCACTTTACTCTATAACTCCAGAATTACTCCACTTATAACATGAGGTTAAGAGAAGCTTGAAAGGTATCTGATGGACATTATCTGTCTTTTCTTCTTGCTTCTGCCTTTAAAAGCTAACATCTATCTCAGAAATTCCACATCTGGGCAAAACTCTGCAAAAGTTCCTATAGGAAAATGAGTACAGCATCAATAGGCCCTGAAACACAAATAATCTTTTTTCAGGCTTAAAAGAAATCCATCTTTCCCAGAGACATAATCATCAATCATAAGAAGCCAGGCCTCTGCAGAGGACAGAGGAATCAATGGGTTAATGTCACTTTTCAAATGAAGAAGATTAGGATGGCTGATCTTTATTCTTGGAAACTTTATCAGTCATTTCCCTGGTTTACTGTTTCAATTTACAAAAAAAAAAAAAATTAACTTCTTGCATGTAAAATTTGTTGTTTCCATTGAAAAGAAACATACTGCAGTCCATTTACTTTCTGCTGAAAATTCTCTTCATTTTTTTTTTGTTTCTGGAAGGAAAGGAAACAAACCTGTTTGGAACATACCGTGAAAAGAACTGCTTGAGATTTTCTTATCTACCCTGTGCCTGATGTACACTCTGTCTTGGAAGCCTACTGCTGTTACAAACACCCACCAGGTTTGGCATCTTTTATGGAAGAACACAATTTGAGCTTCAGCTTAAATGTTTCAATCAGCGAAATATAAATCTTTAAGAATTAGGGTTTGGGAATCTTTTCTACTTTCTAGTCAATAAACCACCTACACTTAGAAACCCTTATTTTAGGCTTTAGAAACTCTATAGTAACTGATAATTGATATTAGTTACTCTTTTATTTCCAGTCATATTTTATCTTCTGCCTTTTCTAGATTGCTATTAAAAACTCTTTATGATTATTGTCAAATACTCCAGGAAAAAAAAAAAGTAAAAAGTGGTTTTCAACACATGTAAATATCTATGTCCTTATTGATTTCAGGCTTAGAAAACGGCACTTCAAACAATAAAGTCAAATTCAAGCTTTCAGAAAAAGAATAATTTTGAGTAGATTTCCAATATTTGACCTCATTCTTGACCTATAAAACTCATTTTAAAAAAGACACTACCATAATTTAGAGTTCTGTCTTTTGTCTAAAAAATATTGTTTATAATTGTCACTTCATTTGCTGTGGAAATGAAGTGGAAATTCTTTTTTTTATTCATTTTTAAACTGCTTTATACCTTAAACTTTTATGCTCTTTTAGACTTACAATATTACTAGCAAATATAACAGTCAATATCAAAACTTCTCATTTATTCTGTTAAAATTATTTCTAAGTAAAAAGATTAGAAAAAAAATTGCTTACTCAATAATGCTTTACAGTCATTTCTATCATGATGTGATTTAAAAATACATATCTGTTGACAAAGGTGCACTTTCAGCTGAGAAAAATTAACACAGATGGATCTTTCTACAGGAAGGAGATTAAAAAAGAGAGAAAACCATTAGAACAAGTTTATTACACAGTTTCACCTCATTCCTCCAAAAGAAAACTAAATCTTCCACACATATAAACTTCAACCTTCTTTTGTTGTACACAAGGAATCCACAACACTCACTAATTCAATTGATAAATGGTTATTTTGGGTAGCATTCAACCATAATTTCATAGTGTAACATAAAACCCTGAATGGTAGAATTTCTTTGCAACTGAAAAGGAAGAAACAGAAAGTGGGTAAGCATGGGGATGGAAAAATATGAGAAAAAATCCCAGACTATTCTGGGTTGGAAGGGACTCACAAGGATCACCTAGTCTACCTTTTAAGTGAATGGATCATACAGGGATCAAACCCACAACTTCACCATGTTAGCACCATTTTAAGAACAAAGGGATGCTTGAATAGAGCTTTCTACTACAGCTGCATTCTTCCATCTGTGATAAAAATTTGTAAAAGGAGGGCAATGCTAACAAAAAACAATACTCAGGGCTTAGACCATCTTTTATTTTTCCCATTTGACAGCATGATTGCACAGAAGAGTGCTGAGCTTGTACTCTGTGAAATGTGAGTGAATAATCCAATCAAAAGAGAAGTGAAATCTTTTCTAAAGGGAAATTTAAAACCTTCCACTTGTCATCAAATGCTGTTTTGTCCAGGCAAAAAAAGGAATGCTCATTGCATGTTTTTTGTTAAGCTGCTAGACTTACCATCATTTCCATCCCAAGTGACTAAATCTATGTTTACTGCAATGCTGGACTCATTTTTCTTTGTAAGTTCAGAAGGATGTTTCAGACATGTACCTCAGCAGCAGCTCCAAACATTCATGTCATAGTCTGTGATGCATGGTGACCATGATTATAAACTTGTTTCAATGCTTTTGTGCTCACTTGAGATATTTTGCCCTAAGTAGAAAGTCTGAGCTTGGAGGAGGAGTTTCTATCACTTCAGTAACCTGAGATAAGCTCCCACGTGTGTTTTGCAAAGCAAACCCTCTTTCTCAAAGGGAAACATTTCAAGGAGGATCCTCTAATGAGAAGTCTCATTACGTGTTTGGGATTTTTTCTGTAGTTACTCATTACAGTTATACCAATTAGGTAAAGTAATTTTCAAGTTCTTGAACTAACAGAAAACAAAGCATCTAATTTAAGAAACAAAGCAGGCTTTACTAGTCTAGTGATTTTCTAGGAGATTAATTATTTGGCAAGGGAAGACAGAGAACAGTGAACCATTTTAATCCAAGTGGACTGATACGAACATGGTGTGTAGATAATATATGAATTAATCTGGCCTGCCACCCTCCAGTCTTGAATCAGGAGGAAAAAGCCCCACCAAGCACAATCAGTTTCTAGAGATACCCAGAGCACATTCTCCAGGGGACAGCACAAATCAGGGCGTAGAAGGGCAGGGTTGTTAAATTTTGAGACCTTGGCAGACTGAAGCAAAGGTTTGACCAGAACCCCAGGAAGTTCAGTGAAATAAGGCAATGGCAAATCCTGCATCTGTAATGGAATAACACTGGCACCGTGTAGGCTCAGCTGGATGGGAACACGCCCAAGAAGAAATGCAGAACTCTCATGGACTAGCAACAGTTAGAAATAGCACATCTTTTATTGACTAACACTCCACATAATTAACTTTCAGTTTTTCAGGAAACAAAATGTAAATTTGCTGTTAAGAAGTAGAAAAATGCATAGGCTTTTTGGGATGGAACTCAGGAGTGTTATTACCCATTAGAGAAAGCCACCTCCACAAAAACAAATGTTTAGGGATATCTATGGAGGGATATGAAAATCAAATCTGAGCAAAATGCAAGAATTTTATTCATAGACTAACTTTTTTCTAATAATTCTAAGAAGCCATATGCAATTAACTATAAACATAAAGTATGTTTTCATGTTTTTCTATGTGGTAGTCAGGAGAAACATATACAGATGCAAGAATTTATATTTACTTATAAAATTATTATCTCTGCTCAGACACACTCATAACATGAGCCAATCAAACAGCACTTTAGGAACATCTTTTTGGCAGCACAGGTTTATGGAGACATTCTGGGTAGGCCCATTTGTCACAAGACATGTAGTTTTAAAACAGAATATTGATTATTTTTGTCCAGAATTATTTTGGTTTTAATTTAGCATAGCACTCACAATTCTCCAAGAAGAGCCTACCTGCTGAAGCACTTGGAGCTTAACACTTCACTGCTTCAATTCCGACCAAAAAAAAAAAATTGGAATATTTTAGCATTCATATTTGTGTCTTGACATCTTCTCTTCCAGAGAGGATGTGCAGCTGTCATACAAGATTTGAAGAATCTTGCAGGTGGAAATATTTTTCTATAAAGTCCAATGAAATAAGCAGGTCAGAGGCTGGATAATGTCCAAAAAACTCTTTTGCGAAAGTAGTCTTCACCTGTACATAGAAATTGGGTATTTTCCTGCCTTTTAAAAGATGGCTTTGTGGTAGAATTGTTTTTGTTTCAGGGCTTTTTTTGAGAGGGGTGCTGTTTTTTATGGGGAGGCTTGCAGTTACTAGCTTGTTTGGGTTTTTGTTGTCATTGTTTTTTCTTGGACTGTTTTTGGTTTTTTTTTTTTTGGAATGAACAATGACAGCACCATTTCTCCTTGCCAAAGAGTACAAGATATACAACAATATACAACATGAAGATGTGAACCAAACTGAACCCAGAAAAAAGTGTGATATTCAGGATAATTCAGACTGTTAAATAATTCCCTGCCAAGGAAATCTACCAAGAAAAACATTTTGGGTAGGGAGTGAACACTTTCAGCTCCCAGTCCCTTATTATTTTTGGCAGTTTAAATATTAAAAAGGAAATGCTTAAATTAATAAAAGTTGTTAATTTTGAAAAGTAACATCCATTTTTTGTAATCTTGCTTTGAAATACTAGACATAAACTGACATATAAATGAATAAAATAAACTGAATAATCTATTTTTTTGATGTAGCAAAACTTGACCAAAGTAATTTTTAAGGCTAAAAAGGCTATGAGTAAGATGCCAGCTCTCATTTGGAAAAAAGATATCTTGAATCAGAAAGGTGGTGATGAAACATCAGGAAGAGTCTTTTGTGCTTTCTTCTTCAGTTTATATCCCTTCAAACCTTGCTATACCGCAACTTTAACTGGGTTAATATTTCATGATTTTAGAAAAAAAATAAATTGCAGAAATCAAATTAAATAATCACCCCCAGTCTTGACTGTCCACTTGCTTTAATTACAGAACCATGATATTTTCCCCTGATTTTTGAAAGAGCCATTTGTCTGCTATTCTCTAAAAGGAACAAGTACTTCTCCAAGTGATGACACTAATTAAACTGAAACTGAGATGAGAAAAATCACTGAGACCTCATTTTCCTTAAAGCCCAAATCTATCAGTTCTCACAAACCAGGTTTCTCAACCTACAGAGCAAAGATCTGTAACCTTGATGTCCCACATTGGCACTGAAATGGCTAATAGCTACTTTTTAATGCAAATTCATTTTCTTACAAACCCAATTTAAGTGTCATTCAATTTTCTTATCTGTGGCCATATGCTTAAAAAGTAATTACTCTGCTAGCATTTTTAATTAAAATGATATTATCTATGGTTCTAGATGCATTAAATATGCCATTGATCTCAGATATCAAATGAAATTTCCACAGATGAGTCATGTCATATACTTTGGGGTTTCAGGAGCTGCACTGTAACTGGTGGTAACTATGAAATAGAGGTGGAATAGGCACCCACCGAATTCTCTCACATCTAAGTGCCAGAAACAGAAAAATATGTTTCCTTCTTGTATTTTTTTTTTTTTGGTAACATAACAGCTGTATTACTCTTAACAAGATCAGTAGACTTAAAGCTGATGCCTGAGGTTAAACTCTTCCCTGGGCTATAAATTCCAAACTGTTGTCTGCTCTATGTCCCTGCAAGCCATGAGAGTCCAGTATAGAAAGCCTCTGATAACAAGTCAAGATTCTAGGACAATATAAATCTTTACAGTGTTCAATTACCTTTTAATGAGCATTCCAGCACAAGTTCATTGAGTGTGTCCCTTAATTACATCAAATGTTAAGATGTGTTGGATCCATGGTTAATAATTAATCAATTAATTATTTGCAAACAGCAATAATAGAATTTGTCCTGGAAGGTATTGATCACCATCACTCTCTTAGCCAAACTATGTCTATTAAAATTAACTTTTATATATTTTATGTTATCTTGACATTCTTAATTCTTTATTTTTCATGATTTTTTTATATTCAGCACTATAAGGAGATCAATACCTGATATTACATTTTTCAAGAAATGGGTGTATAATTGGGATCAGAGACAGGTAGCATCATTTTGCAACTGGTAAAAAAACCTGCAAAGAGATGCATTCACACAGTGCATTCAGTGTCACAAGAACTAGAAAAAAGGATCATAGCATCAATTTAGGAATTTTTCCTAAAAAACAATGAAAACAAGCAGTGATTACACACTGATTGCACATGTTGGTGATTTAAATCAGTTTGCAGCTCAACGCACTATCAAAAATTATCTTCAAAATATTTAAAATATTTTCCTGTGACTAGGAGGAAATAAAAGGAAAATCAACATAACTTCATTAATTAAAGTATTAGTGATGGAATCTATGATCTAAAACCTGACCAAGGTGTAGACCTCACATTCTGTTTTTTTTTTCTGTATTGAAGAAGTATGATTAATAAGATAATAATAATAATAATAATAATAATAATAATAATAATAATAATAATAATAATAATAATAATGTTGCTTATTGTTGTTCTTCTGAGTTATGCCTCTAGTTGTCTTCAAACATGTACTGCAGTTAAAATTAAATTGAAGCTTACTTCACTTAGAACAGCTGCCAGCACCTCTCACACACACAGACAGCACACGTGTTCTGATCTTCCTCCTCTCACATATTTATTTTTCTTATTAATAATGTGTGGGCTATCAAAGTTTATGTTTAATGACTCTTTAAACAAATTATATTTGGCAATATCTTAATTAGAATGTCCAGTGAGTAAAGTAGATTCATTTTATGTCTAGGTCAGCAGATTGCAGCAGTCTGCTATGACAACCATTTTCTATCCTTCAAATGATCCAAGACAACATCCCCACAGCAGAAATGCACATCTAAAATCCTCATTCCAGAATTGTTTAGGAATTTTCTATTTTCATGTTTTCAGTTTATTTCCCTCATCTGAGAATTAAATAAATAAATTCCTAAATAAAGTGTGACCAGAGATTCTGTGCATAAGTATCACACCTGGTTTGCATGGAGCCACAGGACAACAAACGTGAATGGAGAGTGACCACAAATAAAAATAATTAAATCAGTCTAATCTAATGTACTGGCATTTATGCTCACAGCCTAAAGCTGGGATTGGCTGGTCTTGGTTTGTTTTTCCTTAACATGCAACTCTAGGCAAAACTTATACTTCTACTATGTCATACAAAGTCAAAAGAGAAAATTTACTGTAATATTTATGGTAATGTTTGAAGCAGCAAAATGTCTTTGAAAAACTCTTAAATAAAGACCAGCTTTGCATAACCTTCCTGAATTTTTCCATCTACAGCGCTTAAAGTACATTGCAACGTTCAATTTACAATGCTTAAAGTACATTAATTCCATTTCTAAATTCCAATAGCTGCATTTAAAAATTATCTTTATTAAAAGTATCTTCAATTATATAGATTACTATATTTATCCAGTTGCTTCACTCAGCTGCATTATTTAATTTGGATTAATGCCATATGTGGAATTGGAATTCTGTATCTTAATACAACATCTCATAAGTGGAATTCTTGAGACACACCAAGACAAAAAACTGTCTCAGAGTGAACATTTTTATAAAAATAGCATAGGTATGTAGAAAGACAAGATTCTCCAAAAATGAACATTTAAGCAAAAGGAAGTTTTTAGCACCATTAAGTAGCAAGTAGTTAATTGCATTAATATGCATATGTTAGCATAACAATAGCTTCTGTACATTATTTTGATTTTAAGTGTCATTTAAACAAAGATATGAAAGGAAAACTTGAACAATTAGTGATCAGGATTTATTAAAAATAATATACATAATCTGGCATCTGTTCTCATAAAAGGAATGATTTTTTTTGTTGAGACAAAATAGAATGCCATGTTTTATTCTGTGCAATAATTGTTTTTCCTGCTTATAATTTATATAAGGTCTTATATAAAGCTGTGTCAAGGACAAACTGCCACTGTTCCCTAATTCAATACATTTAATGTTTCTCTGTTAGAGGATAAGTACTTGCTTTGCTAAGTTTTTAGAGCACAACTTTAATATGTTAGGAGAAGAGGGAACAACAAAACAAAAACAAAATAGCCATTTAGTACAGAGGTTATATTTCCCTTACAATATCCCTGGAAGATTTTTTACTTCCTATTCTCCAGTGAGCAGCTTCAAAGAAGTAAAAGTGATGAATACAGCTCTCATCAACGATCCAGTTTTAAAGTAGCTGCAGACAATGTAAATAAGAGCAAAAGAAAGCAGCCACATCGAAACAGGAGCATGGATGCTACTGCTGAACTGTTAATTTAGGTTTTACTTAGACTATAACAGTTCCTGGCTCCTAAACCTGAAATGGCCATAGGAATTGATTTTATTTGTTTCAAAATAAATACTCTAAAAACAAAGACAGATGTTGCATGTTTTTGTTCTATCTGCTCCTCAGGGGACTGGATCAGAGCTATATCTGCATAATGCAGTTTTGAGGTACCACACTGGAATATAAACACTTTTTTTCTCCCATAGCTACATGGGACCAGAATACTGGCAAAACTAGCTTAAACCCTTTCTTCCTCCATCTCTTTTTCCATGATTAGAAAGATCTGAAAGCTAAGAAATCCCTGAGAACTGGTGTCTTGATTGAAAGTGTTCTGATCCCTGACTGTCCTGATTTAAGTATCTGGTTCCACAGTCTACTTGGAAATTTGGGGGGCACCCAGTGAATACTTCAGGCAGGTGGATAAGTACTCCTAGAGCTGTAGGACCGTACATAATGTGACTCAAGTCACGATGTGTAGGTATGAAGAGCATGCCAGAAAGAACAGCATTCACTTTAGAAACTTTCAAAGCACCATATTTTCCTATGGTACTGCAAGAAAAAACTTGTGTGCATCATGTACCACTACAAAAGAAAATGAGTGTGCACACAAGAGGAATGATTGTGATCTCAGCTTCCTTGTTTCAAGACAGAGAGGATGATATAAAACCAGGGTGCTTGGCTTACATAGAGAAAAGACTGGGCTATGCAGCAGGGTAGAACTTTGCACTTCTTTTGCTTTTAAGAAAGTGAGAGGTGGGACATTCCACCTGGAAAATAAAATAAGTTTAATGTCCCTCTTCTGTCCCAGATGAAGAGATGTAGACAGGACATTCAATCTCCCCAAGGACAGAGTAGTGAGGAGTGAGATTTTCCTTTAAAATTAAAAAATCATAGAAAAATTTTGGTTGTAAAAGACCTATAAGATCATTGAGTCAACCTGTTAACCCATCACTGCCAAGCTCACCTCTAAACGTCCCTCAGTGCCAAGTCTACACTCCTTTGAAATACCTCCAGGAACATTGACACAACCTCATCCCTGGGCAGCTTGTTCCAATACTCAAAAACCATTTGATTGAATAAAATTATTCCAAATTTCCAATCTAAACTTCTCCTGGTGAATCCTAAAGCTGCTCCCTCTTGTCCTACCCGTTTGTTCCTTCGGAGAAGAAACTGCTCCCCATCCAGCTCCACCCTCCTCTCAGGGAGCTGTGCAGGGATAAGGGTTCCTGAGAGCCTCCTTTTCTCCAGGCTGAGCCCCCCCAGCTCCCTCAGCTGCCCCTCACCAGACTTGTGTTCCAGACCCTTCCCCAGCTCTGTCGCCCTTCTCTGGACACTCTCCAGCCCCTCCATGTCCTTCCTGTGCTGAGGGACCCCAAACTGAATGCAGGATTTGAGCTGTGGCCTCAGCAGTGCCCGGCACAGGGGGACAATCAATGTCCTGGTCCTGCTGCCTCACAAGAAATTTCTTCTTGTACACCAAGAGGAGGGTTAAGTGTTTTCCCATTATTTTTCAGTGCAATTTCTAAAGTTTCCTAAAATCATGCATTCAAGTATTTTTTTTTCCATTCCTTGTACCTTTATGTTAGAACTACAAACTAAATTTAAAATGTTGAGAGTTATTTCTATACCCATATAATTTCTAATACAATGCCTTTAAAAAAATAAAAGATCTCAAGAGGAAGAGGAGTTGAGGGAAGGGTTTATTTGCTTGAAAATTATACACTTTTCACTCTGGTTAATATTTTAACAATCATTTACCTCAGAGACAATTTTATTCTCTCTTCTGTAGTGTACCACATACGTTCCAAAATACACTCTTGTTTTTCCATGATTCTGAACATTTGAATTTCAAAGAGAATGCATGTAAATAGAACCCTTTTACCACAATTCACTAAAATCACTTAAATTCTTTATTGCTGTTGCACTATTCAGGAAGTTACTGTTTTTCATTTTTTTCATTATATTATTTCCCTTTAAAAACATTAGATAATTTTAACATGCTATTCTAAGAATTAGATGGGAATTATGACTATATTTTCAATAGTAACCTGATGCTTTGAAGAACTGCAACTGATTTTTTTTTTAATCAACCTTCCTTTCTTAAATGTTTTGAGGTCATATATATGAAAATTGACAGATTGGCAACATATGGAAAAGCTCAAACTCCATCTTCACTAAAGAGAAAAGCACACAAAGAGCAAGTGACATGGGGTTTCTAATTTTCCTCACCTCTCAGCTCTAGCCTTTATCCACTGCAATAGCCATGACCATCAGCCATCCCAGTTTATGACAGCCAAGTAACAGCTTTTAGACTTCAGAGAAGACAGACAGCCAAATTCAAGTCTCTAATGGAGGTTAAGCAGTGCTGACAGGGTTAAAAGGGTTTTTTTAGAACTCAGAGTTTCTTGTTTGGATAAAAAAGACCACGCAGTGAAGACTGCTATTCTGCCAATTGTTTGACAGAGGACTTGCACTTAGGTTGCCTCTATAGGGAAATAAATACATGTAAGGTTTTTTTTTTGAGTCTGCTATTATAAAAGATGTACAGAAATTAGGCTTAGATGGCCACAGGTATCCTGGAGCTCTCCACTCAAGTCTCGCTTTGCCAGAAAAATTTATGCCATTTATTTTTTCTGTTCTGCTCAATTCCAAGGCCTGCACATTTAACTTTCTAATACTTAAAGTACTACTTAACAGCATGATAGATATTATTCTTACATTACCAGATACGATGTTTTTTCTGCATTAAGACTAGATGGTGAAATTGTTTTATATTTGTCACTGTGTAAAATAATCACACATAAATCTGTCATTTTCACCTCCTGTTCATACCTCTTTGGCAGAATGATACAAAGCACTCAAAATCTCTATTCATATGAAGAGGATCTGATTTTTTCCTTATCTATAAGATAATAGTGGAGATTAATAGAAAACACCAAATGGAAAAGGAATCAAAAATTATAATTTTTCCAGGGCTTGTCCTCTATTTTTAATAAAAAGCAGCTAATGAGGGATGCTTAGTTAATTTTCTCTTCTGTCTTATCCATGTCAAGGATGTACTCTACTATGACTTGGCATTACTGGAAATCAGGGATATGACTGGCATTTTTTAAAACAACTTGTCTATTCTCCAAAGGGAACCCAGGTATGTATTTAGTTATGCATAGTTTTGATTTCTCCATACTTGCTATAACTATTAGAAGTATTGTAAAACTTGCAATGTGTGCTGGGAGCCCAGAACCACAGGAGGCACCGAGGGGAGCAGAGGGATGGAGCAGCTCTGCTGTGGGGAAAGGCTGGGAGAGTTGGGGTTGTTCAGGCTGGAGAACAGAATTCTCTGGGGTGACCTAATTGGGTCCTTCCAGTGCCTGAAGGGAGCCCACAGGAAAGGTGGAGAGGAACTACTTACAAGGATCAGGAGTGACAGCGATGCCTGGGACATTCCTGGACAAGGAGGAGGGACTTCAAACTAGAGAGAATGGATTTAGATTAGATATTAGGAAGAACCTTACTGTGAGACTGGCGATACCCTGGAACTTGTTTCTGAGAGAAGTTGTGCATGTTCCATCCCTGGAAGTGTTTAAGGCCGGGTTGGATGGAGCTCTGTGGAATCTGGTCTAGTGGAAGGTGTCCCTGGCCATGGCAGGGGGGCTGGGACAAGATAATCTGTAAGGTCCCTTCCCACTCAAGCCATTATGTAATTCTATAAAATAATGAGATCTTACTTCTGCAAGTAAGATGCAGAAATATTCCTCCATTTAAACTTCCATCCAACTGCACTTTTTATAATGAAGGAACATACAATATATCTCTGAATAAAATCATAAGAGGAGCTGACCTCTTGCTATGTTTCCATAATGGTAGGGAAGAGTAGATTGGACTTTTGGAAAAGTTGTACATAATCAAGATTTCATTTCTTTAAAATACCTAACCTCTATTTATTGATGATTTGAACACTTCTTGCCTTATCAATGAAAGAGAAATAATCTGTCCATTGTGCATGTACTACAGAAATAAAAAAAAAAAATCTACAATTTCTCCTGCTTAGAAAGTATGGAAAATCAGTGATACTATAGAATATCACAAAGATATAAAGATTTGACTATTCCTCTTTAAAAATTGTATGATCTCTTATTTGAAGTAATTTATTTTGCACAAAGAAATATTGCTTTTTTTTGTACTTAAAACCCTAACAGTGGCCTTGAATAGCTATGCAGTTAATTTACAATTCATATATTTACTTCCCTGATCTCTGAATCTCAGTCTTAGAACACTTTCTCTCTGCTGAATCTGAAACCATTAGACCAGGCCCTGTGGCATTATCCTGAGTAGTCTATCCATATGCAAATCTTCCTTTCAAGGGCTGCACAAAGATTGCTGCTATGGTTATATGTGAAGCTAAAGAATAAATAGCATTTATAAGAGCAAGAACTATATTGCACCATTCCTCTTATGGGTGAGCATAATACATTTATAATGCAAGAGGCATAGATTAAATTAACTACTGCTTCATTATATTCCTAAACATCTGAAATGTCAGTATTGGAAAATCTTGATCTTAGATTTATGCTACTCATAGCTTGGGATAGCCAAATAATGAAACAGAGGTGGAGCAATTATACCCTGAGATCCGCAGTAAATTTTAGTGTAAAATAAAGCAAAAACACAACTACCAAAAACCCTGAAACTCCAGATCATATGCCTTTTCATAGCATGTTATAAGAAAGGAGGAGGTTTGGGAAGATGAAGAAAAAAATACCTCTTTGTGTCATTTTTTTGTAATGTCAAAAGCATTTCTCTTACATGAGATAATATTCACTGGTGATGGAAAGTACAATCCAGATATGGCCCCACAGTGCTATGCTCACATTCAACCTACTCACAGAGGCACATATATTCCAGGATTCATGATTTAATTTTTCTTTTCACATTCTATATTCTTGCTACATCCAGATTTAAAGTAAATCATTTAACTGTTTCTAATTTTATCCTAGAAATATAGTCCTACATTTAGAGAAATATATCTTTATAAAATCAGATCATTTTTAAACTGCCAGTGCTTCTGTTTCTTTAATAGCTAATGCCATATGGAATAGTTAAATGCTGAACTTCACAGTATAACTAATATTTTTAGATTTATTGAAAGGTTCTATTTTACAAACCTGCCAAGCTTGCAAATTTCATTCTCAGATCTACAGCGTAAATCAATATAACTGAAACTATTTTCAATCACACATTAGTCTAACATAATTATTTCATTCTGAAATTTGGGACCACTTAGTAATAATGCAACTGATGAAAGTTGGCGGTCTCTCTCTTATAGTGAAAATACAATTTAAGAACAAAGTATTGATTCATTTAAGTCTGAGCAGTGAGAAATAATATGTGTCTATAATCTTAGCATTTCTTTCATCTCACAGTATTAGTGCTGCAAGCTGGAGCTGTTGTAGTTTTGCTTTGCTCACAAATGGTTTAAATCAAAAAGCTTGGATATGGAGCTCAAGGACACCTAGATCTCCAAACCTCCAGTGTCCTAAAATTCCTAGCCCTCATTGATTTAGAATGTCTAGCTTTGACACTTATCAGGATTCCAGTAGTATTTTGGGATCATCTTAAAGTCTAGTTTTAGCCTACACAATGGGAATGCAAAAAACCCTCCCCAACAGCAGAATTTCCCTGCTTAAGAAATGAGGTTTCACCATAACTACTGAAATACTATAATATTCAAATTCAAGCCTTTTTCAGACCCTACATCAGAGGACAGACTGGATTTGATAATATTTACCATTCTAATACTCATAATTCATCTCTAATTAAACCAAAATTAACTCAAAGATAAATAAGTATTTTTTCCTAATTCTCACCTAACTGAATTAAGTCATACAAGTTATAAATAGTTCAAAAAATGTTCTAGAGAAAACATTCATGATTCCTAATTAAAAGTCAGTCATCAAACTGATGGGCTGATTTTCCAGGAGCTATTCTTATTCAGCCACTCTCTGACTATTCCTCAATCATCCTGTCACAAGTAATCCATCCTTGAGACTCGTAGCATTCATTTAGGAGAACCTGACACTTCTCATTTTAAGCCTTTTGTCATGGTTCAACCCAGCCAACAGCTAAGCACCACACATCTCACTCCCCCATCAGTGTGACTGGGGATAAAATCAGGAGGTTAAAAAATCTCAAAAGCTCATGGATCAAGAGAAAAGCAGTTTAATAGGAAAAGCTAAAGCCATGGGTGAAAGCAAACTAAAAAATAATTAATTAACTGTTGTTATAGGACAATTAACTGCTTCCTATAGGCAGGAAGGTGTTCAGCATCCCCAGGAGAGCACATGGTGTGGAATGGTGACTTGGGAAGACAAAGATAATCTCTCTGAACAGCCCCCACTTCTCCTTTCTTTGCCCACTCTCCTATGCTGAGCTTCATGCCATATAGTCTAGAATATCCCTTTGGCCAGTTGCAGTCACCTGCCTGGGCTGTGTCTTCTCTCAGCCTCCCAAGCACTCCCAATTTCCTTGCCAGCCTGACAGTATGAAAAGCAGAAAAGGCCTTGGCTCTGTAAGCTTTGCCCAGCAACAACAAAAACATCTCTGTCAACCCTGTGCTCAGCACAAATCCGAAGCACAGCCCCACAGAAGCCACTGGGAAGAAAATAAAATTAACTTTACTCCAGCCAAAACCAACACGCCTTGTCATATGAGTAATGAAGAAATCATAAGCTCATTCCAGAAAAGCAATTATGCCATAGAATCACGTGTTATACACACACACACATGGGGAGTGGCTGACTAAACATAATCTGCATCAAAATTCATGGAAAAATAATTGAAATACAAACAAGTTAGCCTTCTTTTGCATAGTATTAATTAGACTATGTATCTTCATATAAAGTCAGATTTCTAGAAGCATTTCAATGCTGAAAGGTAAGTCTGGCATAAAAGATCGTCACTATAATGAAAGATTAATCTCTATTTCCAGTCATGGCATTTCAAGTGTAAAAAACTGTATCAACAAAGAACTGGATGAAGATGTGGAGTTGGGAGCATCTTTGGCTGCAGTGTTGATGTCTGAAGAGGAGTCAGTGAAGCAAATAAGAGTATTTCAGTTCTGGACTTCAGGAAAGAGGATCTGTTTAGGAAGCTGCTTGGAAGAAAGGCATGGGATAAGGCCCTGGGGAAAAAAAAAAGTAATTAATATATCTTTGATATTAATAGATGCCTTCTCTAAGCTCCAGAATGGTTGATCCCAGGAAATAAAAACAAAAGGTAGCAGGAGCACTGCCTAAGGGGAAAAGGGGTGTTTAGTAGATCAAATGGTTGTGCTGACATTCAGTCATTGTCAGACTTGAGAAACCAATGCAAAATGCCTTCAGAAATTCATAATGCAAAGACTTGCATTTGGGGAAGAACAACCCCAGATATCCCCATACAAGCTGGGATTTGACTGACTGGAAGGCAGGTTTGCAGAAAAATACTTGGGGCAACTCCCAGAAAGTTCACCACGAGCCAGCAATGTGCCCTTGGGGCAAAGAGCTGACAGCATCTTGGGCTGTATTAGGCAGAACTCTGCCAGCAGGCAAAGTGAGCTGATCCTTCTCCTCTCCTTAGCCCTGGAGAAACACATCTGGATGCTTGGTCCAGTGCTGGGCTCTCCAGTAAAAGCAGGGATGTGCGCTGCAACAAATCAGGGAAGGGACACCAAGCAGATTGCAGGCTTGGACTATCCATCTCATGAAAAGGGGTTGGAAGAGCTGGAACTCTTCATCATGGACCAGAAAAGATTGTCTGAAATCATATCCATGTGTATAAATACCTGATGGTGCAAGTAAAGAAAAGGGAGCCAGACTCTTCTCTCTGGTGGCAGGACAAGAAGCAATGAGCACAAAATTGAAAAACTGGAAATATCATTTTAAAATAAGGCAGAATTTTTTTCCCCCCTGAGAAAGTGGTTGAACATGGGAACAGCCCACAGAAGTTGTGGAGTCTCCATTCTTAGGAATGTCCAACACCTGACTTCATACAGTCCTAAGCAACATGATCCATCTTACCATTTTAACAAAAACTTGACCATTTTCTCCTCTACAGGTTTCAATTGAAAAGGAATTAATAGAACTTTCTGTAGTACATTGGTGTTTTGGTATATTGGCAACTAGACATGAAAGGGTACCAAACAGCAAAGGCCACCACAACAAATAGGTGAAAAAAAAAAAAACCCATCACTATTCTGAAACCCTGATGTTTCTTAGAGGTAGTAAAAGCGTATTAAGTGATCCCTGGGATGAGCTTCCATAATTTGGTGTGCCTGTATGAATCTGATACCATACTACAGATAATCCCTCTGAACAAGTTAAATGTCAAGTCTATGCCTTGATCTTAAATCTTACTTAAAAATGAGTATAATTGCATAGAATATTGGAGAACTATTTAAAAAGCATTCTAATATGTTTTCTGAAAAAAGGACAAAAGCTAAGTATTAGATTCTTACTTAGTATTTTTCTTACTGAATTCATATAGAATGATTTTTTTTTTCTTCCTTAAGATGGTCAGCAAAAGATAGGGGTTAAAAATATCTATTGATCAGGATCCCTGTTCTTTGTGAGATTCCTATAGAATAAAATGCCTGCAGTTTCCTAACAAATTATCCATGACTTGATCATTTGTCAGAATGCTAGAAATATGGGATTCATATTTCATGGCAAACATAGTCTTTTAAAGGTAATCTGTTTGTCTGAAATGCCTTATTTTTCACTCTTTTCTTCAATATTCTAAGAATTTATGAAGAAATGTGACAAACCAGAAAAATATACAATTTCTCTAACTTGCTGGGAGAGATGAAGATCCTTACTCTGATTTTGTTTGCATATATGTAATTTACCAGTTTAGCACTTGATTGGTGCATCAGTAGTTCAAGCTATAGACTGAATGTTAGCAGGACCAAAATTAAATTATTTTCTCTAGCCCTTGTTCAGAAAGTAGAGGGAACAAAGGCTATTAACTAAAAGCAATGCCACCCTAAACAATTACTACTAAAGGCTGATGCTACCACCTTGTGTCTGCAGGTCTAAAAGATTTTAAGCATATCTTGACACCACACTCAGGTACACATTGCTCAAGTACTTTAAGAACTTAAAATAATTTTACATACTTCAGTACGTTTACTGAGGTGGTCATTTGTAACCAGTAACAGTTCCATATACAGTAGTTTTGAAAGGTAGAATTATGTGAACATCTAAACCCCAAAAAAAATCTGTATCATTGAGACTGAGGATCCCATGGAGGAAACCAAATATTAGTAAGTCAGAAAAAAGCCAGATAATTTTTTAAATAGAGAGGTTGAGGGAAAACCTTAATTTATAAGCACCCACTGCCACGTAAAAAAAGCCCATAAATACTGACCTGCAGAATGAGCAGGTTTGTTTAGTAAAGTACTAGTGATGTTCCTCAGCTCTCAGAAATATTTTAGGGTAAGTTGTCCTTCTGCTAGAATGCTGTGGATAAATATCTTTTGAAAAATAGCTTTTATTGAGTGATTGCTTCTAAATATTTCTCCTTTGCTTCTGTTACTTTAACATCTGAAGTCTGTGGATATAAAATAGTCAAATATATAAAAATATTCATATCCTATTATTTAGTACAAACTAACAGTGGTTGTTGAAGTCAGATACTCTAGTAAATGAAATTATGTTCTGCATTTAAGTCTTAAATTCACAGGCTGAGGATTCATTTACTAAGGGTTTTTTTCCCGAAGAAAAATTCTAAGCCTAAAGAAAAAAACAATGATGGGACTGAAATAAATTTGGTTGCTGAATATGGCTACATATGAATCACAGACACAAGAATAAAGCCTGATAAATCTGATTAAACTATATCTATGCACTGAAATACAAATGTCTTTTAGATACTAGTTCCATACAAACGCTCATGAAGAGACATATTGACAGAAGAGTCCTTCCCAGGCAACAAATTGTTAGCTAGTATGGTACTTTAAAAAACCATTGACTAAATTAATGTGAGGTTCAACTACTTTATTTATTGGGCTACTTTATTTGTAGGAAAGTAAATTATTTTGAATTGATACAGTTCAGCATTTGCTTGAGTATCAACTTTTGAAATACAAATCAAGAAATATACCAAATTACTCTGTAGCAATATTGAGAACTGCAACACAAATCTTGTCCTTGATCCTGTAGCAAATAGCACTTCTTTTACAGTAACAGAATGGAGTGGAAGACCTATACTTGCAGAAAACTGGAAACAATTTGCAAGTAGTTCCTCAGAAGGAACTATTCCTCTGCTGTATTCTGTCAGAAATCTCTTGTCCTTTTCTGAGCAAGAAAATAATTTGTTTTTAGAAAGATTTATGTATGTTTTATGTATTATGTCCTGCTATGGCAGCCTGGGCAAGGCTTCAGTACTTCCCCAAGTAAATTCTCACAACAGCTCCTTTCCAGAGTTGGCTGTGTAGGTCAGGTGAAAGGAATGCAAGAATAGAACTGAGTATGAGTTATGGGACACTGTAAAACTCAGTGTCAGACCTGTTGTTTCTGTGCTAGACTAGGGCTAAAGGGAATGTTGACTGCAAGGACTGCATTTGTCTTCACTTGAACAAAGAATAAGGTCAGTATAGTAATACTTATACATCCTTTTGCTACATTAATCTCTACCTAGTCATGCTACTTGTCTTCCTGAATCACCAAATATTAATTCATATAATATCAAAATCTCTCTCCAGTACCACTAACAATTTTCACCTTCTTTACAACCTCGCAAAATGGCTAAAATTTAGTTGAGTAAAGACAGAGATTCCCAATCTAATTTCAACAGCCTGCCTGTGTCAGAAAATCACATAATCCCAGAAAGGTTCACGCTGGAAGGGACCACCATGAGTCATCTGCTCCCACCTCCCTGCTCAAGCAGGGTCATCCCAGAGCCCATGGCACAGGATTGTGTCCAGACACTTCTGGAGTATCTCCAGTGAAGGAGACTCCACAGCCCCTCTGGGTGGTATGTTCCACTGTTTGGTCACTGCACAGTGAAGAAATTCTTCCCCATGCTCAGGTGAATCTTCCTTTGCATCAATTCCTGCCCAGTGCCCCTTGTCCCATTGTTGGCACCACTGAGCAGAGCCTGGTCCCTGCCCTGACCCCTCCCTGCAGGCACTGACAGACACTGATGAGGTCCCACTCGAGGCAGAACATCCCCAGCTCCCTCAGCCTTTCCTCCTAAGAGAGATGCTCCAGCCCTTCTTCATCTCCATAACCTCCCCTGGAGCTGCTCCAGGAGCTCCCTGTCTCTCCTGTCCTGAGGAGCCCAGGACGGGACACAGAACTCCAGATGTGCTTCATATGGTAGTGAGTAGAGGGGCAGGATAACCCTCTTGACTTGCTGGAAATCTTGCTACTTTACCCCAGGATATGTGTTGGCTAGTAAGGGATTTGTCCAAAGGCCAAATAAAGCATAGCATAATCTTACATTCTGTGAGGTTCTTAATAGAATTTGAATAATTTTTTATATCTTTTCTAGCCTGTAAATTGAAATACTGATCCTTGTGAGATTCCTATAGAATTCCTATTGGCCATTCTGCAAACAAGTAGTCTCAACTAATTGCACTTTAAAATCTATTTTAATTATCACTAGTGTTGCCTATGCCTGTTTACTGACAGTTTTATGCATCCAAAAGAGATTTTTCCATATGTGCATAAAATCTTTTTGAAAGCATTTTAGTAATTTAGATTAAAAATCATACCATGTTTATATTAAAAGCTACTTTTATTTTAGCATTCAGAAAATATGATTTTTTAAAAAAATCCTTGCCCTTTATTAATATTTAGGTATTAGGAGAAGCCATTGCATTCCATTAACAATTTCCTGCTTGGAGCACGGACTGGGTAGTTTCTCAGAAAGTGGAAGGCCCTTCATGAAGTCTCCAAAGGTTATGACAATATTTTAAAATATATTTTTATATGATAACTAACTTTAAAAAGAGTTCTTCTCTATTTTATTTGTGTTATTTGCTTTTCCATTTTCTAATTGGAGGACTTTGAAAAATAAGGAACTGTAGTAGCAGGTCCTTTAAAATTTTCACGTAAGGAATTTTGTGTGGAAGGTTGTGAAAGGTTATAAAATCCTTCCCTTGAGAAATTTTCTTCAAGAGAAGCTGCTGAGTAGGGAAATGGAAGACTAATCAGCAAGAAGGTTTAGAAAATCAATGATGGAAGACTGAGTTTAGCAAAGCATTCTGAACTTCCTCTTGGAAATGCCTTAGAGTTTATGCACAGAGTGAAAAAAATACTGGAATTCATAAGAAATGTAAGACAGTGTCCTAACAAAAGATCAAAGAGGCAAATGAATTATGTCGTCAAGGCAGAAGGAAACCGCTGTTCTTAAGAGAAATATTTACCCAAACAAAAAATACCAAGAACTAACACATCAATCAGGGAAGAAAGAAAGACAAGCAGCTGCCAACGTCAACAGTTAATTCGAATTCATATTTCATCGTGGATATTGATGTAGGAGGCCTCCATAAAATTTTCCAAACTGAACAGTCTCCTGGCCAAGAAGTTAGTTTGCTTTGATACTCTAAATGCAAACAATGGGTTTAATCTATAAATATTGGCAGACCTTGTCATTGTAGCCGATGCAAAGGTCAATGATGCATATCAATTATAAATGTACTATTCGGGTTAAAATTAATATATTGACTTGTCTTGAACTTGAAAGTAAGCACGCTAAAGTGGTGCAGCCAACAGCAATAAGTGAGCATTTAACAGTGTTGGGATGGCATAGCCACACAAAGCTATACATTAGTGTATGAGCCATGTGAGAAGTACAGGAGGGAGGGGGATAGCTACACCGCTAAGGCAACTGAGCAACAAAGTCACCACATAGGAAAAAAGGGTGAAATTGGGTGAAAAAAATTGCTACAAGGATGTTTGGCAAAATGGAGGAAAACAGAAGCGCAGAATGGGTCAGGCTGAAACCTGCTCAAGCGGGTTCATCGTAGAGCACATGGTCTGGGGTGGCATCCACATGGTTCTGGAATATCTCCAACGAGAGAGACTGCACTGCCTCTCTGGGGGATCTGTCCCAGTGCTTGGTCACTGCACAGTGAAGAAGTTCTTCCTCATGTTCTTCCTGAACTTGGAGGGCATCCATTTGTGCCTCTTGTCCCATTGCTGGCCACCACCGAGCACAGCCTGGCCCATCCTCTGACCCTTCCCTGCAGACACTGAGAGACAGGAATGAGGTCCCCTCTCAGCCATGTCTTTTTGAGGCTGAAACCAACCCAGCTCCCTTATGAGATGCTCCAGTCCCCTCATCATCTTTGTGGCCCAAGAACAAAATAAGCAGTGTGGGGAGCAGAAGAAATCCCTCTTTGTGGGTGGAAACAGGGCAACAAGGTAGAATCATCAGACATCAATGCAGAAAATTGGAAGACAAACCCATTTTGCTTGACTTGTCTTTGAAGAGATCTCAAGGCAGATCAGCCTGACCTTGGTGAGTAGGATCAAGGACAGGAGCCATAAGTGCTGGCTGTGCAGCATCGTTGCCAGCAGACTCACAGTTAATGTAGAAAAATGGTTATTAAATACTAGTAGCTTTGTGTAGGTAATGATGATGACATGTAAGAATTAATTCTTAGCAGGAAAAATGCATTTAATAAATAAATGCAGTAGAGTTTTATAGTTTAAACTGTCCTATTGGACTTTAAAACATCCCCCTATAGCAATCTCTGAGAGATATATTAGCAGACAGACAAATAGATTCAAATACATCATTACTTGTCCAAAACTTTTTTCATATAATATGTTCCTAGAAGAATATCCAATGAAATGCTAAAAAAGGAATGAAATGCCAGGTCAGATCAAGACATGATTTTTACTTAGTATAATATTTAAAAAGAAATCAAACACATATAAAAACTTGGTGATACAATAACAAAGTCCTGAGACATTTTCAATTTCAAATAAAATACCCAGGGAATCTAGCAGTGTGATCAGCAAATCATAAACAATGGTTGCACAGATACTTCCTTTGTTTTTTTGGCAATTTCGTGCAGCAGGCTTGAAAAAGAATTCAACCTTAATAGAATTTGCTCATCATAAAGAAATTCCCTCTAATATTTTGTCAACACTTTGGGATTTCTATGGTCAATGGTGAAAAAAAGAGAAGGCATTTCAGAAGCTCAGTTCTTACTGCTAAACCATATTTGTGTCCTCCTTCTCTTTTCCTGTTAAAGTCAGTCAAGGATTTGTCAAACAAACTTGGAATTTTTCCATAATGGAAGAGCAGAAGTCTTAAAACTATTTTTTAAAATAATTTCCTCTAACTGTTTAAATGGGAAGTATTTTAAGGGGTGATTTCCTTCCCTTTTACCTGGGCTAATTATATAAACAGCTCATTAACTGTAAAAGTGCACAATAATATTAGTGTGCTTTTGTTACGTAGAAGAGCTCCATATTCACAGATTCACAGAATGGTTGGGGTTGGAAAAGACCTTACAGATCATTTGGTTCCAACACCCCTGGCACAGGCATAGACACCTTCCACTAGACCAGGTTGCTCAAAGTTCCACAAATGTGGCCTTGAGATGGGGCAGTTGCACGGTTCTGGTATAAAATCACAGGGACATCTCATCTGTACTCCTCAGTGGGAAGGAGAGGAATTTACATCAGCAGGTGGAATATAACCTCAGGGATAATTCACAACGGGTCTCTCTAATTGCAGATTCAACTTGTGAGCATGTATCCTCACTAAATAATACATGTAAGAAATCACTAGGTTAGAGAATCAAACACAAAGTCCGACAGCACAAGCACGCCATTGCTACATTACTGAATTCTAGCTTTGCTGAAAATTCTTTCTTCAAAGGAAATTGTGTTTACTTGTGTATGCATATAACAACTTAGTGATCATTCAAAATCTGTTCTTATAGACATTGAAACAGAATATAAAAATGAAAAGTAAAAATAAAAAGAAAGTGAGCCTCAAAATGCAATCTAGTCTTTCTTTTTAGCTGGCTGTATGTTGTATAAAATGGCACATGGAGTCTGAAGTGATACAAAGGAAAGTTATACATCTTGAAATGTCTGACCAGTTTCTAAACCTTCTCTGTGACTCCAGAAATTCAAGGAATTTTGACTTTGAATACCTAAAAGACACTTGAGAAGATTTATTCAGCAAACTGTACTTTTCTTTAAAATGTGAGAAGCAAAACAGTATATATGGTCTGAAAAGACAATAAATGCAGCCAATAAAACTCAAGATTCAAACTATAATGAGAGTAGATATTTTAATGCAGCAGATTCACACCTACAGAAATTGGATGTCTAGCTTTACTGAAGTTTGGTGCAAATCAAATATAATCTGAAAAACTTTAATATAAAGAAAACAATATTTAGATGCAGGCAGAATTTTTCAAATTTTTTTTTTAATAAAATATAGGAATATTAAAGTTTGATGGTAGTTCTCAGACAAAGTATGGGAAGAAAAACACATTTCAAGACGCTTGTTTTCTCAGATTCTTACTATTTATATTATATTTTTAAAAAAAGCATTGGAAAAAAAGCTAGGGATGCATAACACCTAAAAAATGCCATTATTAACAGAAAACATCTCCAAACATCAGTCTCCAACTACAGCCACAAAATATGTTTGAACCAGTATGGTTAAGCAGCCTAATCAAGACAGATTTTTTTTAAGTATTATTTTTAAAAAATTGCTATGAATTTTACCTCAGGATTTTTTTTTTTTGCTAATTTCCTCATTTAAAATACCTTCACAGCTCTTTCTAACCTTTTGCTACCCTTGCTTATATCAGTGCTTTGGTTACCCAACTCTGAATCTGAAATGTTGCCTTTCAATTAATAGGGGTTGAAACAGGAAAAAAAAATCACACAACTTTGGAGTCACTTTCTAAAGCAATTTAAATTCAGTTCCATAGGAAGTCACAAAGGCCATTTAATGTTAGTTTAACACATATCATTGCACTGAAGTTCTTCTGTTTTCACATGTAATGATACAAGAACATTCTAACTATTCTCAGAGCCTGTTTTCATCAAAACTTCTAAAGGACTGCTTCTAAAACAGAGCTTGCTTTTCAATCAGTTGCTTTGTCCTTTCCTCTCTGTTTTACAAGCTCTTTTAACCTACTATTAATTATTTGTGTCACAGAAAATAAGTCATGAGGTTTGAAGTGTAGACGATACAACGATTACGCAGACATGTCCATCAGAAGGTCAACTAGAAGTGGACTGCCACTGATGTACTATTTATTAGCTTTTGCAATTTCCACACCTCTTTGATTTTCCTCTGTCATATTTCATCTGCACCCTTCATAGTCTTCAAGGTAGAACTGTTAAACAAAAACCACACTTCCATAACAATTATTTTTGCAACATTACTACGAATAGCTGCTTGAAAGATTTTTTTTTTTTTATATTGTATACATTAACTAGTGTAGGCCATGGAGAATACTTACCAAAAGCTTACCACAGGGATAGAAAATACCCTGGAAACAGAGAGATAAACTGCATTGCCACCCCTCATGTGAAGATCCTTGTGCAAATGTGTAGTACTTGAGCTCACAACTCACTCCTAACCATGCATATGAACTTCTGCATAGAAAATGCTTAAATTTACACCTATATCTTAAACCTTATTTTACTGAAGCTGTCTGTAGGTTAGATTTTTTTTTTCAGTTCTAGTAGCAATTCTGTATTGCATTGGCATTTCCTGTGTTATGCTACACATAACCAATCACTGCTATCTCTTCTGGGTAGAAAGACAAGATCTCTATGATTACTGTATGCTGCTGGATTTCACATCCATTTAATTAATTATGTGTGCTTTCTGATTAAATTTTCATAAAATATCTTGGTGCTATGTGTATTCGATTTCTTTTGTGGGGGCAGTAATCACTACTGATACACAGATAGCAGAGAGTACATTAAACAAACAAGTACTCTGAGGGTTTTGTAAATACAGTTTTTATGGGCATCATAAGTAGATTTACCCAGCATCTCAGTGACAGAAGACAATAACAATCTATTTACCATCTCAAATCTTGCATATTTAGCTAGAGGGAAAAAAAACTGTTTGTGTACATGACATGACTGCTGCATTTTAATTTCTGCTTTCCATGAGCTGCTAAAGAAGAAATAATTGCAAGGGAAAAGGGGTCAAAAACAGTCATGAACTCATGAAGATGAAAAGGCAAGAAGAAATTTAAGTCATTAATTAGACTGGACTAGTTTATCTTCCTAGATGGTTTTTATGTGAATGGCATTATTAGGAGGCAGTGCTCCTCCATATTGGAGTTCTGGCAGTATAATTCTCTCCAGATTGTCTTGGCAGCATAATATAACATTTCAAGAAAATCAAGATTCTTCTTCATTCGAGCTCTGAGTATTATTGATAGTCAGAATTATTAAAAAGGAGGGGATTTAAGTGTGATCCTTAATCATGCCTACTCTTATAAGAAGTTGTTTGTTATATTTATTGTTGTTTTTCCCTAGGCTGATGTGATCCATGTACATCACTATGGCAATGCAGCTGTTCAGTCTTTTGTGTATGATATAATGAGCCTTCTAGAAACAATGTCAGAGGTCTCTATTATCACTATCTCCATGCAGACAATTGCAGATATATCAGAGCTTGCTTTCCCAGACTCACTTGGGAATCACTCAGCCACTTCAGCACAGTATTCAGCTCTGGCTCTAAGTTGCCTTGGAAATCCCTTCAGATGAAAAGAAAGAAAGCAATTATTCGTGCTTCCTATTTACATCACTTCTGTGGATTTTCATCTCTATAATAAGTAAACATTTTTAATTGTCTCTTTCAGGGTATATGTTCAGTTTATTAAAACTTCCTGTGAAAGGAAGAAGTTCCAAACAATGTAGCAAAACAGACCATGACTGACTTTGAAGTTTAAGCTTGAAATCACTGTCAATAAAAGCTCAATAACTTGACAACATTGAGGTGTCCTACCTAAAAATTGCAACAATGAGGGGTCATGGTACCATTTCAGGAGGATTTATTAAAATTCCCAATTAGAACATTGAGTGTACGTCTTGCTATTTGTGATTCTTCTGTCTCATTGTAGGGCTAATTTGCTTCCAAATAAACAGTTATTTTAGCATTTCTGTCTGTCTGACTCTCATCTGATGACTGGCTATTTTATTATTTTTTTCTCTCTTCAAACTTATGCACTTATGCACTGGGATTTTTTAATAGTTTATGTTTTGTGGGGGTTTTTATGTATGCACGTGGTTTCTATTTATATTAAACTTTCTATGATTTGGGTATATTTTTTGAAAAATAAGAACTATTTAACCATCTCTTCTGGTCTAGGATCTTTTGAATGTCCAAGTGGAGACCAGTGACAAGTGGCATTGCTCAGGGTTTGGTAAAGAGACCAGCAAATTTAAATATTTTTGTTGGTGACGTGAACAGTGGGAATGAGACACTCTCATAAAATTTGGTGATAACTCCAAACTGTGTGATGCAGTCACACAGCAGAGGGAAAGGGTGGATCCAGAGGGACCTGGACAGCCTGGAGACGTGGGTCTGTGTGCACCTCATGAGGCTCAACAAGGCCAACTGCAAAGTACATTGGGGCAAACCCAAGCACAAATGGGTAGAGAACGGATTGAGGGCAACTATGGAGAAAAGTTGTTTGGGGTGTTTTTGGAGAAAAAGCTCAATATGAGTCAGCAGTGTCCTCCTTGCAACCCAGAAGACCAACTGTGTCCTGAGCTGCACCAAAATGAGCATGACCAGGAGGCCAAGGGAGGTGACCCTGCTATTGTGACACCTTCCCTGCAGTGATTCATCTGGGTCTCCCAGCACAAAAAACAAGCTGGAATGTGTTCCTGTTGGAATGAGCCCAAAGGAAGGCTGCAAAGATGATTAGAGGGCAGGAGCACCTCTCCTATGAGGAAAGGTTGAGAGAGTTGAGGCTGTTCAGCCTTGAGAAGAGGAGGCTCTGCAGAGACCTTACAGAGACATTCAGTGTCTGAAGAGCCCTCAAGAGCTGGAGAGCAACTTTTGACAGAGACATGCAGTGACATTCCTGGACAAGTGAGAATAGCTTCAAACTGATAGAGAGTAGGTTTAGATTAGATATTAGGAAGAAATTTTTCCCTGTGAGGGTGGTGAGGCCCTGGCACAGAGAAGTTGTGGATGCCCCATCCATGGAAATGTTCAAGGCCAGGTTGGATGAGGCTCTGAGCAACCTGGTCTAGTAGAAGGTATCCCTGCCCGTGGAAGGGGGTTGCAATGAGAGGATTTTCATGGTCCCTTCCAACCTAAACCATTCTATGATTCTCTGATACTAGGAATTAATGAACCTATTCAGTACTCTCTGGGTTCTGCTGGACAAGTTTAGAGACTGATGTTTAAAATGCTCCTTACAAATTTATGCTGGGATTTCTTTGTACTTCCTAAACTGCCCATTTAAGTCTAAGAGAGCAATCACTAAATGCTTGCAAAATTTTTATATCTTCCAAAAGCAGCTCAAAGTCATTCAACAGTAGCATGATACAGGCCACATTTCTTTCTTTAAGCATTTCTTCCTTTATGTTTCACAGACCTTTGAGAATACACCATTAAACATATACCTTGAGACAGAATAGAAGTAATATTACTTATTTCCTGGGTTTTTTTGATTCTGAGCCTGATGCAAGAGTGCTGGTGGCATTTATAAAGGAAATATGTCATTCAAGAAGCTTTCAGAGATAGTGGAATTAAAAATAAATTAACATAAGAGAAATACCTTGTAAATCTAATAACTTACAGGATTATGGAATGAGTTGGAACATACCCTTGAAACATAATCTTAATTTTTTAGTTGTTTGTAAAGTTCACTGATAGCTCTGCTGTTGATATGTTTAGATCATTTGACAGTAGTAGCCACCTTAGGGTTATTATGAAAGTGTAAGTTTTTTTGATGTCACTAAAACTTTGCTGTTTTTATCTTTGGCTAATATGAAAGGAAATGTCTATCACCAGGACAATTACTGTTAGTTTATTTTGACACAGACAGCTTTCATCATAATTTTAGTAAATATCTTTATCCTGTCCTTCACAGGAAAAAAAAAACAAAACAAGGTAAGAAAGAAAGTATTACTTATAAAACCCCCAATGATTTCTAAAATTGCTGGTTGTGAAAAGAATAAATATACAGCTGTCTTTTAATTTCCCTATCATTTTCTGGTAATAAAATAATTGGAGACCTTGTTGTATGAGGTATTTATCTTCTCATTTACTCCTGTCTTTAATGGCTGTTTCATTGAACATCCCTCCTACTTATTTAGGAAATACACTTTTTCTCTGCAGTGTATGGACCAGTACTTTCATTTTACTCTCATATCCTGTAATACAAGCATGTTTTATAATGCAGTCCATTTTCTTTATAAGCCAGCTCATTTTCTCTTATTTAACAGCTGTTATTTCTGACTTTCACACCTATCTAACCCTTATGTAAATCAGTCCTACTGCCAAAAGTCTTTTTAATTAAGTTGCATTTCTATAGCTTAACTCGAGGGCAACAGGCAAATAGTATCATCTTTTCTTTCATTAATCACAGAGGAAGAAAATAATGGAGATGAAAACTCCTATGCATATTTATTAGATATCAGCTCTCTTCAATAGCTGTATTTTGAGCCAATCATTGGGACTGCCACAGATCTGACAGTAAGAGTTTTGGGTTTTTTTTCCATTAAAAATCTCCTATCGGAGTAGGCTGTGCTTATCAATGATAATGAAACTTTCTTATCAGTAGCGAAACACTGAGACATCATTTTGTCTTCAGGTTATACAGACCATTTTTTCCTTAGTTAGTTCAACTTCAGGAAATGAACAAACCTTTAGGGATATGTTTACCGGTATACGTGGCCGTGCTAGGTAAATATTTGGATTTGATGATCTTAAAGGGCTTTTCCAACCTAAATGATCACAATATTCAAAATTAGTTTTTCATTTCATTGTATAATAACTCCTCAGATGCTTATCTACTCAATTTACTATACCATTATTACTCATTTTACTATAAAGTCCCTGGTTTTCAGTGACAGAAAATTGAATCCTAAAACCAAAATGAAGGAAGCAATTAAGAATTTGCTAAAGTGGAGTTGAACATTTTTAATGAACCCTTAGCCAAAGCACCTAAATAAATATGTTCAGAACAAAAATAAATTGTAAAAAGGCTATTTTTATCCACAGGAAGTATTCCTACAGAAGTCACCACAAAAGGGCTTCTTTTGGCACAAAAATCTTATGTGCTTTCATGGGCTACTTTGATGAATTGTTGGCAGATAGATTCAAGAAAACATACAAACATCAAGAGGACCAGAAAAGAGCTGAAAATAACTGGAGAATGCAAGAAAGTAAGAAGGAATATTATGTATGCTTGTCATATTCTAATATAAGTATCTATCAATGTGCATCCATCTTCATGGGAGACAGGATAATAGAGTAAGTTTGGAATTTAAAATTATTAAATACATATATTGATTAAATACCTATAGCCCTTTAATTGTAAATATCTAGCTTTCCCTCTTCTCTAGGTATGTCCATGAAATAATGATGCACATGTGAAATAACACTTTATATTCAGAATTTCATTCACAAAATTTAATACATGAATGTGCTCTCCTGAAAGAATTTTATTTTTTCATGCTTAAAAGTAGGAATGAAAGATATGTGCTAAACTATTTACATGAAACCCTAGAAGATATATTTTTAAATATTTACATGTATGCACTGTATAAAATATTTCTGCAGAATTTAGAATCAGCTATAAATACATTTCCTCTGTATATAATTCAAAAATGTGTGGAGATATGATGGTTCCTTTAAAGCTATTTTACGAACACTTTGCAAATACTCCTTACTGAGCTTGAATCCTGTACTTTTCTTGGGTTTAAAAAATTGATTCCTTCAATTTTTTTTGATGGATAAGATGCATCTCCAAGTCACGTACCTAGTGGAATTATGTTTGGAATTATATTTACATGAACATCAATCAAACTACTCAGTAACTTCAACCTGTGTTTTCCCCAATGCCCAGCAGTGCAGGAGATCTTTGGTTTGCCAGATTCTTATAAATTGGATACTACACTTCTCAACTTAAGTTGGAAAGTTGGTTTAATGCCAAGAGACATTGAACAGGGGAAAGTTTTTAGTCTCTGCAAAACACTGTGGGTAGAACAATTGAATGCTCTATTAAGCTGTGGGAATTGAAGTGTAACCCAGGGATTGCTTCTTTTAAATCTCAAAAAGTAGAGGTAGATACAGATACAATGATCCTCATATTCCGATACAATGATCCTCATATTCCAAACAGACTAATAATCAGAGTTGTTAGTTAGATTACAGACATTGATTGTGTCCACAGAAGTATGGATAGACCTTTCAAAGCAGATAGACATGCAAGGGTATTGAAAAAAAAAAAGTCTTTGAAGAACAACATTTACTATTAATTTATCTCCTTTGCCATGAAGATAAATGACAAAAGAATGGCTGCATTTTAATGAGAGCCCAGGATGCCAGGTCTACCAGGTTGGGAATGGGTGTGGCTGGTCCTGAGGCTGAGCATGAGCTTAAATAGGGCTGCCCAAGCATTGGCTGAAGGTGCAGGATGGGCACACAGCAAACTCTTACAAATTAACTGTTTATACAGAGGTTTGATAGAGGGTTTTATGGCTGCACAGTGTCAGATCTGGCCTTGAACACAGGCAGCCAAAACTGGGGTGAATATGTTAACATTGCATCTTACTGCAAGTAACTATATGGGTAAAAACAAATATCATATCTTAATATTTACAAAACACGTTATTTGAAAACAGTATCTCTTTAGCATTTGCCAATTCAAATGATGCAAGTTTCAAATTTAAAAGAAAAAGGACATTGTGGGTTCTTTAATAGGTAATTTTCCTGGTAATATACAGCTGTAGAGATGAACTGGCCTGATTTGTGTTAGTTCTGTGCCTGTTATTTTCCATACAGTGGTTCACAGCTTTTATTTTTCCTTAATTCTTCATGGTGACATGGCTTATTTATAATTTTATCTTTATTTTGTGAAATTTTTCCCATTTCTTCTCTTTCCTAATACAAGGTAACTTTCCACATTCTACAGGGAATGAAAATAATGCTTTATGCTTTTGCAATATTTTTCTGACTGTTACTTGTCTTGGGTAAAAATCACTTTGTTCCCTTGAGGGTTAATTATTTGTAAAAGACTGTAAATAGTAAGACAGGCGTGTTCCAAATTGATCTAACTAAATGTACAAGAAATTTCCCAAGAGAGCAGATATTTGAGCTGTAGTGTTGGCTTGGGTTTGGGATCCTTCTGCCCACGGCAATTAGCCCGAGGGTTTGATTTCTCCTTCTAGACCACGAACACAAAGGTTAAATAAAGGCTGCACTGTTTGCAGCCTCTGTCAGAAGTCGCCGTTGTCTTTGGAGAGCTCTGAGGCTGTTTACAAACTGCACTGGCTGCAAACTGCTGCTAATGCTGACAAATAATCCCAGCGGCTCTCTGAAAAGTTTCGAGACCTGGCGTTTGCTGTCCTTCTACACCGCTCCTTAGCTTGTTAGATAAATAAATACTTGTGAGTGTTGAACCCAGAAGATTTTGAGAAATTGGCACAGGTGGCTTTCTTTTTCCAAATCTGCACTCACTTGTTTTTTTAAGCTTATTAACTAAGAAGAATTGGGGTAAGTGGTTACTTCTTACAGCTGTGACTATTTAGAAAAGTGCTGAAAGGGCTGAATAGCTTTTTCAAATTTACACTGAATCTCATAATAGAATATTGCTGGCAAAAAGTCAAAATATTAGCTTATTTCATTGTGAAAAGAACAAGTTAAATGCCTTCTAATGTTTTCAATTTTTATGATAAAATAAAAATAATAAGTTTTCTAATTATATTATTTTAGAAAACACCCTTTTAAAGGTAATCTGTCTTTTTGCCTCTGTCCCAAATTGCATCTTTTCTTTATTACAACATAAATTATGATTAAAATTTTAATTTATTATAAATGTAATTTTTATCAAGGGAGATGTAAAGACATTTTCTAAGAATTTCATCAGTTTGAAGGCAGAATGAAACACAATCAAAACAAACAGCTTCACAGGATATTACAAACTATACCAGCTAAGAACATAGTAAAAAATACTTTTTATAATTTCATACAATTTCTACATTGATATAATTTCATCAGTTTTAATAAATTTACTATTGGATCACTTGGTAATGGTATGTTATAGATTTTACTACCATAATATTTTTGTTTATGTGTAACATCATCCACAAATTATTAAGAATGAGAATTATTAGTAACTACACTCTAATCAGAATACTAACATAGCAATGTAAACTAACTTGGAATAACTTTTAGAAAGGCATTACACCATGAAAACCACTTTTTAAGACAAAGAAATTGAGAATTGTTAAAATCTTTCAAATCCCATTGAGAATCAAATAAGTTATTTATTTTGAATATTTGCAATATTTAAAGACTTTGCTTCTTCCAACTTTTTCTTCTCTATGGAATTAAATAATTTACAGAAAATTGGTGGGCACATAATTTTATATGAAATGTAAATTTTCAGATACCTCATTTAAATAACTCTGGGTTTAGACAGCATTCATTTTCCCCTTATGCAGAAAAGTATATTTGGACACTCTTACATAATTTATCAAAAATTGAAATTCTGATAATTGGGCACAAATATCCCCCAGAAAGAAAAAGCATAAAAGCACTAAAGAGAGTTAAAAGAACATGACACTCATGTAAGCCATGGTACAGGAGAGATAAAATAGTAATATATATCATATTATTTGCTGATGTTTCAAAAAGTCTTTTAGCAAAATATTAATTACATTTTCATAACTTCATTTCCAATATTCTACATTCTATGTAAACCAAAGTAGTCATCAGGATAATTCTATCAACAATTGTTCAAATAAATCCATATGCTTGGGTAAAATATAAATCTTGGAGATCATTCATCTATGAAGTTACTAATAGTTTCCACAATTAGCTCTATCCAAATTCAATTACATTTTATTTCAGGGTTATAAAATTTCAGTAGTAGTGCACTAAAGGAAAGTGAATCATCATATTTTGACTAACAATATAGTAATTGGCCTTCTGAAATGCTGATAGTGGGTGGTCAGGTCACATCCATATAAAATACTTCCAGAGAAATACCAGCTGTTGCAGTAAATTGCATGGTTATAAAAAAGTTGTAATTCTTTCTACTGGGCTGGAGCTCAGGAAAATCTACATGACCTTAATGACATCATACTCCTGCAGATAAACTCTTTCAGATGACATCTAAAATATAAATCTCGCTGCTTATGATAATTTAATTATTTTAAGTGATTAAAAAATTTCTTCTTTCAATTCAAATCATTCTGCTTTCATATTATTCATTATAAATCTCCGGATTATAAAAGAAGATAACCTTCCTGGCCAAAAGACCTTTATTGTGTTCTGTGTGCTGTTAACACTGGTGTTTGTCATCTTAATAGTGCTGTGTTATGGTAGTGGAGAATTCTGAATTTTTGCTCACACATAATTCCTCTTACTCCTTTTATCTTACTTTAAAAAAGTCTCGGGTATGTCAAAAACTTTGCCATAGCTGAAGAAGCTACAATCATTTCATAGTACAGTGGCACACAGAGCATTTTACAGTGATATAGTACAATCATTGCCCTACGCCTGTGCCTCTGCATGGATAAATCCATCATTTCTACAGTCAGCCAACTTTGAGGAAGTTAGAAATAAAGCAACACCTCAGATTCCTTCTTGACTTTTATTAACCCAGATAGATGAACAGATAACAAAAGTTTAGAACTCGCTTGTGGGATGTATAATACGTTTTTAGTTGTTTTACCTGATTGGAAAAGCTCACATGCAATCTGTTTGTGCTCATGAATAAAAACTAATATGTGCTTACACATTGAAAACAGTTATTATTTTGTGCTAAACATTGCAGGTATCCTCAAAGTAAATTTATTTCAGATATTCTGATAAAATTTTTTGCTCAGAACTTACTAACATTGTCAAAATTATAATTAAGGTATTACAATTATTCAGGCATAGATATGTGAATTAGTATCACTTTGATTAGAAAGAGAGATTTCGGAGTCATATATAAACTTACATTTTGGTGTCCATGAAGTATCTGTGAATACAATAATGTCTCAAATTTAGAATGAGAGCCCTCAAAGGTGCTTATTTAAAATGTCAGGCTTACATCATTAACTAATCATATTAAAATACTAAAGAAAAGAGAAGCATAAACTATAGTCTTTGTATCTGCAACCTAAATGGACATAAGCTTTAATTCCTTAAAGGCAATAATCAGCTTTGTTTTACCTGTCTAGCACCAAAACTTCTCCCCCTCTCTGCCTTTGACCCAGGAGATGTTTCAGACCAGGAACAGCAGTTTTCCTGTAGACTGCCTTGCTTTCTGGGTGGAACCGTAGTCCTGGTCTGGAGCAAGGCATTTCCCTCCATTTTCAGAGTAAATTTATATAGAGTAATCATAAAAACTATGGACCGAACAAAAATCAAAATTTTAATGATTTTTTCCCCCATTGACTTTGAAAGATATTTGTGGATTCCATTAGAATTTCATGGATTCTTTCAAACGTGTGTGGGGCATTTCCCTGTAAGTCAAAACAATGATCATAAAGTCATAAACAAAAAAAAGATGTTGAAAGCTGTACGAGGACAAAGCAAGCATTTGCTGGACCTGTTTTTGAGGTGTTGTTGGTGGTGTACAAGTACCACTTTTTCCCTTTAAAATGCACATCGTGTATGTAAATAAGAAAGTTCAACATTTTAGGTCATTGTAGGATCTAGAATTGTAAAAATATTATTTATCACTTACAATTTAACATTGAAATAATGCCAGTATCATTTCACTTGTGCTTCTGCTCAGAGATACGTTAGCCTGCATCCCACAAAAGTATTTTTATCACTACCTAGAGGTGATTTGACCTACAACTATTTGACCAATATAGATGCAAGGGTTGGACAAAAGGACAAAAGAACAAAACTCTTCATTTAGACTGCTGGAAAGGAAACTTTTCAGGATAAAGCTGTAATTTAAGGCATTTGAGAGAATTTGTGTTTGTGCTAGAGTACTTTCCTAAATTAAGATGCAAGCAAATCAAAAGGCAAAATCCTGCGAAAAAAGGCAGTAGAGAGATTTGAATACATGTCGTGATTCAGACACAAGAAGAAAATGAAAATTCCTGAAATTTTCAGGATTACAAATATTCCCTTGCCCTACATTTCAGGAAAGATCATAATTGCCAAGCTTAATTAATTTTTAATCTATCCTTTATATTAATTAATATTTGGATATATTACCAATATGCAAAAACAAAAGGCACTTAACTTCTCCACAGATTTCCCTGCACCTAAATTATTGGAGCATTTTCCTATAATATAGATGCCTGCCTTCTCTCTAGTGGGAATTCTAATGGCTATATACAAAGCACTGATGAAATAGCATTGGCATAAAAATCTAATGAGAAAACTGCTGCAAAATGCTGTATTACATTGAAGCTGTCCACTCCACTGGGGCCACAACTTTCAGTTGTTCCACAGTGTTAAATGAAATCTAGCAGATGTTAAATGTTTCAAGCTCCAGAACAAAACAATCAACTAAGCCTTAATTTTATGCATTTGTCTTATTTTGTCCCCAAAATTCACTGATTCTAGCAAGCAATGAACAAAATACATAAAATTATCTCAGGAAAAATTAAATTGCACTGAGGCATCTCCTATGCTTTGAACAAAGTTCATTGTATCTCTATTGACATCGGTTAGTGTTTAAAGATTTTTAGGAGGATGTAAAATAACCTCATAAAATCCCAGTCATTACAGTCTGGGGGGAAGTTGTGTGTTTTTCAAGCAGAGCACTAAGTTTTTTCCTCTGAATGTTGGGCTTGGGGTTTTATTTCATACCGTTTGTAGGAGGCCCATTACTTTACTGAGAAAGAGATGGAAAATAGAGTGTACAGGCAAGGGACCTACAAGTGCCACTTTACTGGGCATACACCATTCAACCAGCAGCACTAAAGGGATTAAGAAGGCAGCTTTGTATGGTCTCAGAGGTACAGTAACATAAGCACCACACTGGATTGTGTGACAGTTTCTATGGTAACCATTCCATCTTTTCCTACCACTAAACCACACATTTGCTGGCAGAACAAGCCAAGTAATTCACAAGGATGTGAGATGAACTGAGTCCTTTCAGTCTGACATTATTTTCAATATTCTAAATCCAAAGATTGTCTGTTTTGAATACTTAAGCCTCTATACTCTGTTATTTTAAGCCCTTGTATGTAAAAGTATTGTATCAGATTCTTTGGGAGATCTTGTGCAAAAAAGGGTAGAGGCATTTTATAAGAAGATTGCCACAGACAAGTTTAAAAAAGTATCATGACAGTATGATATAAAGGAGTGGCAGACAAATAGCTTTAAAGAATTATCCCTTTTTAATAAGGATATTCATTAATCCTTAAGTAAAACAGAAATATGCGAACACTGTTAAGTGACAGACACAGAGATTAAGGGAATACTGGCTCAAAAAATTACTTGTAATTGATAGAGTACTTGTACGTCTGAGGTGAAAATGAGGAATTTGACAGAAGTTCCACCCAAATGGAGCAATCATCTGATTGGCTTAAAGACATCAAACCACGCAGGCATAATACCAGCAAGATCCAAGATAAATGAGCACATTGTTCTTTTAGTGAATGCACAATAATGCAGGGCGAAATGACTCCAAGAAGAGACAGACGGTGAGAAGCACATTTTTCAGTAATATTTTAAAAGCTTTAAATTGTTAAGTATCCTGTTTACATCCCTTGACAAACCACTTCCCTACCAAGCATTCAGTTTTATCACTGAAAGTTGGCAGGTTCCCGACCTATAAGTCTCTTGAGGGAAAACAAAGTATGACTTAGAATGTAAAAAATACTAAAAAAGTCTTAATTTTTCTGATGTTCTGTTTGTTTCTTTTCCTCAGAAAGACCTTTTTTTTAAAGAAAAAATAAAGAAAGTCCATCTTAACCAATTTTTTTGGTTTTAATCACTTGATTTATGACAGATTTTATATGTCCTCATGGAGAAGCAAGTGTACTCTTCATTCATATTATGTCAACAAATCTTCTTTACTCTAATTCTGCAAATTTCATATTCTTGCACTAGAACACTGCAGTAATGTAAGTTTGATGTATGCAGAACCCCTGTCTATGTGATTAAAACAGATTTAAGATGAAGATAGAAGGATTAATCTTTTTAAATATTTCCATTTCATTTCTGGGGGAAGTACGAGCAGGGGATTGGAACCAGGTGATTTGTAGGGTCCCTCCCAACCCAAACCATTCTATGAAACCAAAAGCACTCAAGTTAACTCAGCACAAGTCACTTATCTCTTTTGAAATGCCTGTGTCTTTTTCTGAAGAGAGAGCCTGAAAGCCGCATGAGAAGCCATGCATCTTTTTGCTAATTCAGAGCTCTAAATGCAAAGTTGAGCTTTAAGAATGCCTTGAGAATTGGAAGTTAGTGACACAAAAACTTCCTAAAATGAAGGGAGGGTAACACGTAGTCATCAGAAGTAGCATTTCTATTTTATTTTGCCACTGTTTATATTACCAGCTGTAAGAACAACAATTGCATATGGATAGAACATGAATGAACATGATAAGTTTGATTGACAGAAATTTTAAAAATAAATATGTTTAATGTATTTGAAAATTAGAAAAACTTTTTAATTTTATACTTGAAGGCTATATCTGATCAATGCCTTTAAAATTAATTTTGTTTTTTTAAGTATTGTGCAGACACACAGAGAGCATGGAGAAGGAAAAAGAAGAAAAGTTATAAACACACACACACATCTACCAATGTTTTTTTCTTTACCCTGAGGATTTTTTTCTTCTTAAAGAATATTGATGATCAAACCCATTCTGTTTTCAAAAGTGAGCCTATAACTTCAAATTAGTATATGATATCCAAACCTAATATTTTTTTTTCCAGGAAAAGTCTGAAGATTATCTGAATGGTTATTCAAAATATTAATTGGAATGAGCCTTAACAAAAGGGTATTTGTTAACAGAAATTTAGAAATTTGAGTCTAATGATAGTGGGTGGAAGTCAGTTTAGACTTTTATTTCTTGTTCTTGCCTTCAGAGCTGCAGATTTGCTTTCCTTTCCTTTTTTTTTTTTTTTTTTTGAGAGATAAATGTTTCAATTAAACTTCTAATAAGGAAAATTTTCGGAAAACACATTGAAACATTTGGTAAGAAATAATTTTTGACACAATTTGATGCCAAACCTGCTTAGTTTGGAACATGAGTTTCTTTTCAGCCAGGAAGGGGGATCTAACTAGGGAAATCTCATAGTCTTGCATAAAGGGGAAACTGAGGCATTCAGTAGCAGAATTCAAACCCCTTTCTCTGCCTTACTGCCTGCCTGACTGGCTCCTCCAAGGAGGAATTGTCTTGTCTTTTGAGTCTTTCTCAATCGTCATTCAGACACAGTTTTTGGGGGGAGTAATTTCTTCATTTCACCCTGAAGAACAAGACGATTTGAGATCCTAAAAAATTCCAAGGGAATGCAAAATGGTTTTCTAAGCCTCTTTTAGTTTTACCCTTCCCTAGAGATCTCTTTTCAACTGCAAAATTACTTGCCCAACGCAGGTCTAGTAACCTTAGAGATAACATCTAAATTACAAATGAGATCTTTATAAGCTATTTACTGTGCAGAACACGTTTTTAACTCTTGGAAAATTGTAATTTCAATTACAACAAAACATACTTATACATGTGAGATAGCTGTTTAAAGAATACTTGGGATTCCAAAAGAGACCAATTAAAATTTTATTAGGAATGAGTAAACCAATCATTCTAAACAGAATCTCATCTTAAATATAAAGAAGACCCAGTGTTAGAACCAAACTGTTTTTTGGTAAATGGAAGCATTTAATTGAAAAATATCCATGAAACGCTGTGAAAACCCAGCTACCATTCCTACTTCAAACAAAGAGCCAATCCATCAGGCACGTTCAGCTATTTTCATGGCTTTGTTTTTGTTGATGTCACATGTCTTTTTGGGGTTTGTCTAATTTTTAATCATTACTCTGGAAAAAAGAAAGAAGCCTATTTTCTTCTTTCAGAATAAAGTTGCAAACATGGACACCACTACCCTTAGATTTACGAGCTATTTAAAGTGAGTCAACATATATCGATTAATCTTTTTGTCACATCATGCACTTTAAATGTAAGTTTCAAATTTAGCATCTTTATATTGGATATAAGTAGTGGCAGGGACCATACACAAAAATAAAAAATAAAAAGTAGGACAAAAATAAGCATTTATATCATGTAGATGTCAAGAATATAGCCTAAACTCCCTCAGAAAGTACAAATAAAATAATATCAAAAGAATTTTTGTATTTCTTCTGGGGCTGTCACTGTTATTCAGAATGTTATTCAGAGTGTTAACTCAGAACTGCAAAGTTCTGAGAGAAAAGTATTCAAACTTATGAACTACTGGAATTATAAAGAAACAGTTTTCAATACAGATAAAATAAATCTTTTAAAAATTATCCTTTTTGCTGTCGCTTGTCTCAAAAATCCTCAAATCCTAATATCCTTCCTCCATTTTTTATGTTTAATAAAATACCTAGTTTTCAGCCAAGCTCTTGCGCTGAAGTTCACAAATGGATATTTTGCAAATCACAATCTCCAGCCAATTGGTCACAAAGCATGTATTGTTTATAGAACTCTAGAAAATATCAAAATCCTCTTGCTTCTTATCAGATTTTGTCAGATTCTTATAATTTTGCCTTTTTTTATCACATTGGAACCACCTTTCAATATTATTTAAACAGATTTTCTTGAGGCACTAGAGCTGTACTTAATCATTTTAATTTTGGTTTCTGCCATAAGGCTTGAGATAAAAGTGTGTACTTATCTAGATATTTTCATAGCAATCACAATTTGTCACATATTGGAACCACACCCCCTTGCACAATTGCTTATATGTTTGTATGATTTTTATCATTAAATTGTTTACATGCTCAAATTATTTATCTGGTTAAAACAGTCTTCCTATGTATTATAGTTTTCAAGTCCAATGAAAACTTCCAAAAATTTCAGATTATCTTTTTCCAACTAAGAAATATTTTGGAATGCAATAAAGAAATATACCAGTCTGTCAAAATCTCAGTGGAGCACTGGGTTCTGAATAATACTGGCAATGTTAATGGAATTCTATTAGCCTTTATTAATTAGGATGAACAGTATTTGTTGAAAGGCTCAGCTGGAAATCAGGTTTGGATTTTTATTTTTATTACTTTTTCATCAAAGAAAATAAATATTATGTTTCCCACAGTTAGAGTGATCTGACAGGAGACATTCAGAACTTTTTGAACAGTTGATTATTTTGAAGTCAAAGAAAAGAACAAAAAATTTCCTGCTGTTTTTAAATTTGGACATTCTGACAGCAAAGTAGTAAAAGTGACATTAAAGAGTTATCATTTTGATTATCTGTCGTTCAGAAGTTTGACTCATGTTCAAGACCCTTCAAAATCTTTTTCACACTGAGAAACTGCATTTTTCAATCTCTGTGACTTTTAATGAAAGTCTTGTTGGTTTGGTTTGGGTTTTTTTACTGTAATTTGCCACTACTAACATATCAAGAGAAAAGTAACACAACCTGATACTTTTGGCTACAGAACCTCCTTCTTATTTTTCTTCTTTTGAGATTTGCCCTTGTCAGCACATTTTTAAAACTAGTGAAAAGAACCTTTTAAAGTCGAATGAAGAAATGGTTCAAGGGATGACTAATTGAGTAAATAGCATCCTTTTTGTGTTCTCCATATCTCCTGCTACTGGGAGAAATGCAATTCCTTGGTAGAAGACAACTCCAGCATTTATTTAAATTAAAATTGCCAAGCGTAGCTAGGGTCCTTCAGTAATCAACATAATCAAGTTTTCTAAATTATTGTTGATTGATAATAAGTTAGTTGATAAGACATATCTGACAATCCCATGAAAAATCTCATTGTACCTTCCTGTTTAGATATCTTTAATTACTTTTAACTCTTGCCCCTTGATATTTTAGTATAGATTAAGTACCTTAATGCATCAATAGAGCACAACCAATATAATTGAATTGAAAATGTACTGAAGAATTTCTAAGGGAGAATTTAGTCTTTATCCCTCATTAGGGAATTCAGCAGTTTTTCTAGTCCATACTTAGCTAAGTCAAAGATGTAACCCTGGTGTCCTGACTGATAGAAAAAAAAAACAAAATAAAATTTAAAAAAAAACCAAACCAGGATTCTGGAGTTAAATACTGGGCAAGAAGGCACAAATTTCTGCAGTATCTCAGTTTTGAATAACACACTGAACATCTGAGAAGCCATGGCACCATATTTTACTGGGGACTACATTATGTTTAGGAAATGTTTATTTCCTTGGAGAACGTAAGGCTTCTGGTCCACATGTGCAGAGGTGGGGAAATAGCATTTGTCTGCTTTAAAGAGTTAGCATAAGGATAAATTGTCAGAATCCAAGGCAAGGAAAGACACATAGAAGTACTTCAAAATGGGCTTGTTTGTACCGAATTAAGAATTCTCTTGCTTTTTTTTATTTTTGTTCTTCAATGCAAAACAAGCATCATTTTTACTATCATATCCCAATTTATAGGAAGAAAAAATGTTCTTTTGGTTTGTTCTGTCACAGCTGCTGCAGGGAATGAGACAAATGGTGTTGGTGGTAAACTTGTCAATAGCTTAGAGCTTAGGTACAAGGAGGGAGGAAAATCCAGATTATATGGACAATAATAAAGGTTTTTATCTTTCATTCTGTATTCTTTGTTTCAGCCTCACAATGTATTTTTAAAGTTTTAATTCCATGGAATTATATTAGTGTACAGGTAATTATCATAGCTCACAAATAACTTGTCAGTGTAAAAACTGAGACTTCCTTTGAAGGAAATGCATGTGACAAAATAGACATAAACAGAAAGAAAAGTAAAAAAAAAAAGAGAAAAGCAACAGATAAAATTTGATTCTTCTATTCTAAATTTAAAATAAAATAAAATGCAAACTTTGCAAAAAATTAGAAATTAAATTAACAAAAAGAAAAAATAAGATAAGAAGCCCAAATTCAATGCAAACATTTTCACCTCACAGCAAGATAATACATAAATTAAAATATAATACTTTTTGAAAAAAAGGTAGAGATGTTTAGCAAGTGACCTCTCATATTTTTTGCCTTTTCTCATTAAGATTATAAATTATAATATTAACTTACTCTGATAATTTAAAACTTCACTGACTTCAGAATTTTACTGATAGCAACACAAGTACCAACAAATAAATACTTGAAAAAACTTCCAGGATGACAGAATACCTAATGGATATTATTCTATTAGAATTCTAGGAGGAGCACCTATTAAAGAATTAGTGTTGCTGATGGTACAAAAGGTTTGATGCTTCAGGATTTGTTAAATAGGGCTAATGAAGGAATCCTTGGTTGAGAAGTATTATAGAGGGGATAAACTACAGTGAAGATTAAAAAAATCCCACAACAGTGATTATGACAATATTTTGGAAAAGAACCCTCAGAGAATCAATTTGGGTTAGAGCACATATTTAGTTCTGTACAATAACAAAACCCAAAGCAGGATATTAATGTTCTCAAGTTTGTCCCCAAACACATTTTCCCTATCTAGCCAAAGTCACCCTGAAAGGTGACATAGAGCAAATTGGTTCATCTGGAGTGAATTTCAGTGGTTGCAGTGTATAATCCTGTTTGGTTACTCTTCTCTAGCTTGTACATTGCTGTTTTCCCATACCAGCTTTATTTTTACAAATTATATTGTCCAGGCAGTTGTAAAATTTTAATTTGTAGTAGTAACATCTGGTTCTCAGCCACTTCCTTTGATCATATCCTGATCATGTTCTTTTCAGCTTGCATAGAAAAAAAATCCAACCCCACCATAGCAGCTTTTGTCTCAATACATTGTGTGCATATTTTAGATTTTCTGCCAGATTAAAAAATACACATGCACAAAAAAAACTTAAAAAAACCCAAACCAAACCAAAATGCAAAAAAAAGAAACAAAAAACCAGAAAAACCCAAAACCAACCAAAATCAAACCAAAAAACCCACCCACAAACAAAGAAACCAAACCACAGAACTCCCCCAACAACCAACAAAATCAGCTAAAAGATCATTAACTAAAAAACCTCCTATAGCAAATTATTAATGAAATCTGATAGAATATTTGCAAAAATAATAAAAAAAAAGAATTACCCTCTGCCAGTTTGTTCCATCCAAAGCCCTGGCCTACAATATTTGTTTTGTTCTATAGTCTGGTGTGCTCTTTTTCTGTGAAGTACTGTAAGAAGGAAGATCCTTAAGCTTAATTCATGTATATTACTCCTTACCCCATCAAAAAATAAAGAAAAAAAAATATAGGAAATTCTGTCAAGTACAAATATTGTTCTTGATTAAGTGATTGATAACAGCTTGTATAAAAACATAATGTATACAAGCAGATATATTGGAGAGGCAAACTGCTTTATAAACAGCTCTTCAGACAAGTAGCAAAATTACTTGGATCTGGCATGCATCATTGCTGCTGCTTTATGGTAGGATTCAGCAATGGGAGACTCGAGTAGTTCCAGATTGCTTGTTGAAGGCTTGGTAGAAAAAAGCCACACACATTTCCCTCAACAACACTGTATTTCAAAATCCAGCAGCACTTAAATGTTAGATTACATTTCAAGTGCCCGATTGCCCGAATTTATGTATAAAAACCACTTCCATCATCTTTGAATAGAGATTTGATTGCAATGGATCAAATGCAGCAGTACTTGCAGGCTTGTTGTCAGGACCTTGAGGACACCATTAGCCCTGACTGTCCCTGTCCACTCCCCTGCAGCTGCCCCACCTGACCATGGCTAAGGACATCATTTCTGCCCCCCAGCAAACTTTCCCACCCTGTCCATGGCCCAGGACCCAGTATCAGCCCTCTGGACCCATCAGTCCTGCAGTGATGCTGCAGCAAGGCTGCTCTGTGGCTGCCCACCGCCCTGCCTGGCCCTGGACCTGGCTGGGATGGATCCACACCCCCACACAGCCTCGGCTTGTCCCTGGGGAGATGCCCAGTGCCGAGGATTGAGGATGAATTGGTGCCTCCTGGCTGGCTGCTCCTGGCTGGAGTGGAGCATGGACCCTGGATGTCAGACCCTACTCTGCCACCCCACGTGGAGAGCCCCAATTCTGGTTTCTGGTTCCCCATCCCTCATTGGGTGGCTGGCTTTTGTAATTCCCTGACATGTACAAGTGCCTGGACTTCAGTTTCCTTAAATCCAACCAGTACTCTGAATCATGGCTGCTGGTATCCCCCTCCTCTCAGGTTGAAATTTGTACTTGGTTTCTCCTACTTTACTGGAGCAATTCCATTTGCCTGAGACAATGAGCATGCAGGAGCAAGTGCAGCACAGGTTATCTACTGTTTCCTAGATATTTGAGTGATATCCAAATACAAAGGCCACAATTTTCAGGCTTAATGCAACTGCTTTGGCAGCTGAATGTTATGAGTCATGAGGTGAAAAAATTAGAACACAAGACGAAGTCAATTATAAGCCTGAACTACAGTCTCTAAATATTTTCCTGTAGAGTTTATTAATTATCCATAAGTATGTAAGTTAGGTAATTGTAAATACAGGTTTCTATAAGGAGATTCTCATTTCTTTTCATATATGCTTGCTGCTCTTACTGTGGCTGATGAAGTTTGTTATCTATTTTATGACTGAAAAAAGAAGTTAGTAAAAAAGCAATTATTTTTCACCCTGTTTTCCAGAAATAACTCTGGCATATTTCTCACACTTCTGGCTTAAATTCCTCAAGGAGACACTCTGATTCAAGGTTTATGATGCTTTCTACTGCTTACTCCAAGGCCACATTTGAGAGCAGTGACTAATATTACCCCTTTGCTGGTTCCAAGCAATACAATAAAAGCTTCACCACTCTGCTGAATTATATCCTCTAATTTTCTCTTGCAGTTCTTTCCAAAACCCTAGTTAAGGTCCATCATTTTGGATCTACACTTAAATAAGATACTCCTGTCACCTTCTATTTATAAACAACAGCTTCCTAAAATTGTTGTTTTGTTCTAATAATTCAGAATGTTTCTTTCATACTTTGGGTTTCAGTCTGAGGATCTTTCTAAGTTGCGATTTTCAGGTCCTTACAGAAATATAAAGAAAATATTGTTAATTTTAATGACACCACAAACTTTAGGAATTTAAAAATGAGAGCCAAATGCAAAGTAAACAAGTGTTCTGAATGCTGAACATTTGCTAAGAATACTTAGTTATACCATTGACATTAATATGTAAATACACCACTGATTTCACAATATGTAATAATGAAGTGTTAAAGTTTCCTGATGGAGCAAATGAGTTCAATTGAATAACACTGTTTTCTCAAAGCAAAGTAACATTTACTTTCAGGCAGGTGGAATTGTAAAGCTCCAGTGCTTTTTCTATAGCTATATGTATGTTCATTAACTTAAAAATGAACCACTCTGGGCCACTGTCTGAACAAGCTACGTTATGGGGTCTGAAAACCTCCTCTCCATGTGTATTTATTTTCTAGCATTAAGATGGAGCAAGCTGTGCAGAACGTATTCTACACATTTTAGTACCTTTTTTTAGGAATAACTTCCAGAAAATGTCTCCATATTTTGAATACAAACTGCATGAATTGCATTAAAAAAACAACAAAACAAAACAAAAAAAATAAACAAAATCCCCCCCAAAAACAAAACCCCCCAAAAAATCCTAAAAACCAAAACTATTTTTTTTGGAAATTATAGAACAATCATATCAGTCCAATTTAAATTATAATTCTCCTTTTTTTTTTTTTGCTTTTTTTAACCTTTTTTTTTGTTTGGTTATCAGTTCAGCTATTTGATCTTAGCTCTTAGTGAGCCATCAGAATAATTTCAGTACCTGTTGAGATTGAGCAAAAGGGAGCCAGGTTGAATTACACAGTATTAAAATCCATGGCATATGGTGTTTAAGGAAAAAAAAAAAATTAAAAATTAGGAAATATTTTCTAAACATAATCTCAAAATCATTAAAACTACAAGAAGTCAAAACACCAACACAAACTTTCTCTACAAATCTATTTCTATGCACTCCCAACTCACTTTTGGGGTGAAATAAGTAATTTATTCCTCATATGAAAGAGAAAATAACAAGAAACTCTATTTTTATTCCAGTCATGGATGTGAGTCCTGACCAGCTTTGCTACTACTAAACCAAACAGCCAAGACAAAATTTTCACTCCTTTTATTGCAGTATTGACAATATGTATTTTTTTTTACCTTATGACTGATTTCAATAAATTAGAAATTTAAAGAGAAAGGTGTGTTTGTATCTGTTTTTACTTCAAACTTCCTCCACTAAAAGGTGATTGATACTGCATCATAAAGTCAGACAAAACTCATGCAAAAATGACACATATGTCAGACCTTATGTGAAGATATAACCTTTTAGAGTGAGTTGATCTAGGCAAGATGAATTTTAATCTGTGAGAGGGAGGATGATATAAAAAGAAGACTGAGTCAAGAAAATGTTAGTGAAGCTACAGATCCATTTCCAGGGTAAGATCCAGGCTGGAAAACAAAATACCTAAGACAGAACAAAATCCTCAGGCAGATTGAGCACTGAGTAAAAAAAAAGATGGTAATATTTTGAACACAGTTGTAACAGAAAAAGTCTTAAATTAAGGCAAGATTATATTAAAGTGTGGTCCCAGCTGCTTATCCTCTGTTTTAATATGAAACATTTGAAAGTAAAGTGTTGTTTCCATTCTTTCTCATGAAATCTTCATAAGTCACTGTGTTAGAACTTTTACAATTTCAAATTTCCTTCACTTCAGTACAAAATAAATTGTTAAAAAAAAATTGGGTGGTTTTTTGTTTGTTTGTTTGTTTGTTTTGGGTGGTTTTTGTTTTGCTTTGATTTGTTTTTTTCAAAAGAAAACTAAGAGAACTCAAGGACATCTAAAAGCAGTGGCATGTCTCCGTGGTTTAATATGAAGGTATTAGACATATTAAACCATATAATACAACTTTTCAAATCAGCAGATTCCACCAACTGATGGTACTCTGATAGACTTTTTGAGAAAACATACTGTGAGTTTAAATCTTGGGGATAACATAGCAAAACTGTATCTAACAAAATGGCCTTAATAGTGTCTGCATTCAAGATTTTCTCACACAGAGGAAGGACCTTCAGAAAATAAAAGTTTTTTTTCCCTGCACTTTTGTATGACTAGAAATAATTCATTTTTCTCTACTCCTTTAATTGGGAGGAAAACAACCAAACAAACCCCCAAACAAATAAACAAACCCTACCAAACAGTATCATCGGAGTTTTTGTTATATTTATTCTTTCAGGTACAAGGTCTGATTTTTGGGGTTGTCCTGTGCAGAGACTGTAAAGTTTTCAGCCCACAGGAGAGGGTATTTTTTAAGGCAACCTATCAGTAGAAAAATGTGGAATTGAAATTTCTTTAATATATTTTTAAACAATTTATTGTAAATTGACTTTTTTACACATGAACAGTTAAAATAAGAAATTTCTGATAAAGCGTACTTCAAAGAATCTGATAGGGAAATAATAATTTCCAAACTTCTCTAGGTCCATGTCCTCCTCTAGTCCTAGGATACAGCACAAAACATACAAATTGCAGGATGAACCCTCTTTTGTTGAGATACAAGAACACATTCTCAAAGAGATGAAAGAAAACTTTAAAAAGTTTGGCTTTTTTTAAAGATACCTAGATTTAGTGGCAGTTGTGATTAAATATATATATATATATATATATATATATATATAAAATCAAACAACCAACATGAGGGAAGGCATGAAAACAAAAAACTACCAAATCTCATCAGCAGTCTTTAAATTTCTAAGGCGGGATTGATCTTCATTAAATCTTGAAACATAATACAAAGCTTCTGAAATGGAAGAGAAGTAGATCACTTTCAGAATGTCAACTTATTCAACCAAATCTACAAATGGGAACTTTGCCTTAAACTCATTAGATAAAACTGAATGTCTAATTTCAGAAAGAAAGAATAAACATAACCAGGAGGAGTAAAGGTATGGATTTTTACATTTTGCTTGTTTGACAAAAAGATTGCTCACCTCTTTATTTTGAGTTCTCTTATATGGAGTTCTCATTTCATTTATTTCTCCACTTACAATGTCTAAAGGAAGTAAGAACTTGAGCTGTAGAAATGCTGCTCTCTGTAAGAAGTAGCATCTATATTTCGGAAAAGAAAATCTTTATGAGGCTGATATGCCTTTGCTAATCTCAATTTCATTTCCCACAGCTGTCTGTATGTGAGCAGATTTGTTTGAATTACTTTGTTATTCTTATTTCCTGATGTGTTCCCTTGGTTAAAATATACATCTGTGTCATCTTGAGTTCTCATTTCTCATGTGATCGTGTAATAGTAGAAGAGGCACATTATTATTAGCTTCACGTAAAAGGAATAACAGCTCCTACAAAAGAAAACTCATTTCTTTGCATCACCAGTATTGTAATGAAGGTTAAGCTAGTCTACAGAGTATGAAGAATTATAAAATAAGAGAAGAAAAATTGACAGTAATCAGGAAACAATAAAAGGTATGAGTATGCCTGTCTGGTGTGTAAATATTCATGTATGGAAAGGTTAGAGTATTTCTGACTATCATATAATGTTCATAAAGTCTTAATTGTTCTAGTAAAATTGTGCTTACACCATGAGATTTTTAGCAGATCTTGCCATAAATAATTCAGAATATAATAGCATTCATCTATCTTACTCTTCTACTGAATTTTATGGATTTTATTATACCTATCACAATGCCTCTGATCCTCAGAAAAGAAAATATTCAGTGGTGTTCCGTCATTCTTTATAAATATTAGCATAATTTAACAAAGGATAACAGACTGTCCCATGTGTTTATGAGGAGCAGTGCTCTGCAGGTGCTGGAAGCACTTGTGCTATGCAAGAGCTGTGCTCCAGTGCGTGTGCCAGACTTCATATTTTCATATTTCAAAACTGCTTTTGAATGGTACTTGGTCATGAGACTAAAGAAACTTAAAAAAAAAAAAAAAAAGAGTAATCAATGGGAAAGTAGAACAGTTCCAATTCCCATAAAAGCAATTAGGATTCCCATAGGAAAAATATAAATATTGCATTATATACAATAAATTATTCCTTATTTTGACTATAAACCTGCTTTGATAGGTTTCAATTATTTAACTGAAGGAATTTCCAGAAGGGAGCTGTATTGAAGACCACTGCATGCCATGTAAATTCAAAGCATAGAATCTGTGTACTTTTAAACAAGAAAGAATGGAAATAAGTGAAAAAAATAAAAGGAAGTGATTGAATTAAGGCTACAGAAGGTGTCATACAAATTGCAGAGTGATAGAAATCTCTAACTTATTATATAAAACTTTAGTGAGGAAAAAAACCCACAACAAATTAAAAAAAAATAATTCTAAACAAAATATAAACCCGGGAAAGGTGTGTAAGAAAAAGTTTAAATATTGACAAGCTGATGTCTTTTTAAATAGCAAGAGTTAATGAGTTAGGCTAAAAAGTCCATTTTTCTTAGGATACTTTTTCCAGTAGGGAGCAAGAGTGGCTGCCTATGTAAGAGTGCAGGAATACAGAACTTTTTAGTGATGATCACACAGAGTCCTCTCCCCACCTTCAACAGCTTGATGCTTTTTGAGTCAGAAATGACATTTTTATACTGACCCTCTGTGCATTTTCTGCATCAAATTATCTTTTAAATTCAAAAGAAATTTAAAGTCTGCAACATCCTAGGGAACTCCACATGTTATTATATTTAATTATACAAGAGGCTACTGGTTTTAGTAGGGGATTTTTTTTTGTTGGCTTGTTTCTTTGGGGGTTTTGTATTTTTCATCTAGTAGCTCCAACTTCTACTAGAAGAGACTGCAAGTAATTGATCCCCATTGTCTTTCTACTTGCCAGTGATAGTTTTTGAGATCTCTGGTGATACTTTGGCTATTTATTTTTCAAGCTTAGTTTGGCAGCCTATTTAGTCACATGCAGAAGCCTTTCCAATCTTTGATCAGCTCTCTCACTCTCTCATGAGTTATTTCCACACCGAGCCCTTTGTGATGGGAGAACCAAAGCTGCACTTAGCACTCAAACAGCGATAAAGCTCAATTTAATATACTTTATTTCTCATTTTTATTCTATTTTTCTTCCCAGAAGTTCTAGACATAATGGAGATAACATTTTAAACCAGTGAAAAGTAGTAGAAGAATACCATTAAAAGGTTTTGGAAACCATGTAAAGAACTATACATGTACAATAGAGTTAAAACCCATAATTTTCACATAATCATAGCCTGATCTAGCAGCTAGTATCAGCAGCCAAAAAGCAAACAAGTCCTGTGGACAAAGGTTTCAGAGGTTTTTTGATGCTAACAGCATTAATTGTTACAGCTTGGGTTGTAAAAGACGGTAAAGGGCAGCAAAAAATTAAACTGTCTAGAGACATCTCTGAGGAGAATGAAAGCTTCTGAAATAGTCCCAAGAAATCCTAGGGGAAAAGCATTCTCGTTTATGCAGAGCAACTCACTTTTAGCTCCATGTTACATTCAGGATGGTAATGGACCACAACTGAGTAGGTGGCATTGTAAAATAATTTCTGTACAATTCAGAAATGCATTTTGGGATTCATCTTGCCAAATGGAACGCTCTTCATAGGAGTTATTTTCATCTGAAAATAACTTCAGATGAACACTTCAACTATACCTTTTTTCCCTGAATTACAGTCGGGGCAGAATTCTGCATCCTGAGGTAATTTGTGCAAAACTGTCCTCAGGAGCAGACTAACTTTCTCCACAGACATTGCTTTGAAGCACTGCTGTTTTCTGCTGTGTCCAAGAGTTATCCTCGTTAGCATGAGACACAAACACTAGTTATAATGTTGTTTTCATTTGAAAGACCTTGAAAAATTCACTTTATAGCCTCATACTGTGAGGCTGCATGAAGATGTGGTCATTTGACACCCGGTGACCTCTCTAGAGAGCGTTGAAGAATGCTGTTGGGTGGAGATGTCCATGCCTGGTATATATCCATAGTGCTTGCCCAAATCCAGGTGAAAAAAATGCCTGAGTTGTCTCTTCAGTGGCCCAGAATGAAGGGAGACAAAAATGGGCAGTTAGAGCTATAAAATTAGACATTGTCAGTGGAAAGAAATAGAAACTTATATGAATTCCCAATATAAAAATGTCTGACACTGCATGAACTGAATCCCTTCTGCTATTATTACTCTCAGCACTCTGCTAAGCAATAAATTAGTGATAGACAAATGTCCCTGCCCATGGCAGGGGGGTTGGAATTCGATGATCTTTAAGGTTCTTTTCAACCCAAACCATTCTGGCATTCTATGATTATAGGAAAACTTTTATGTCCTGAAAATGGGACACTGATATCAGAATTTGTTCCAGATCTACTGCTTTTAAGTGCAAGAATAATACCCACAATCTCTACCTTGTCATCTTCTACCATCTTATTAAACAAAATTGTAGTTGTAATTGTATTGAATTTACTCACACCAGTTATTGTAATTTTGTAAGAAACATCAGAAAATCCTCATTCGTAATCCTGAATATTGAACACTATGAGCAAACAGAAAATATCACTCTGTCTCTTATTGGGAGATAATGATTACACCCAGTTCTGTCACCACCAGTTTTGCTAATTTAGAGTTATGTCATTTTTCAGCTCAACTAAGGCAAATCCTGAAGGGCGTAATGGCATTTTCTTTGAACCCAAGGAGGAAATGAGTTTAAAAAGGCACAACTGGAGCCTTTTGCCAGCAGAGTTCACAGTGAGGCAAAAATCTCAGCAGGCCAAGTCTGAGCCCTGGCTTTTGTTGCCATCAGAACTGGTGGGAATACTCTTTAGTGTATCAAAATTTGTTGCTTAAATATTTTTTTGCATTATATTTGGTTGGAGAAGCTACACTTTTATCCTCATCATCTCATAAGAATGAGCTGAAATGGCCTGTTGTTTTCCCTAGTGAGGTGTGGCACAAGCAAACACCAAATGAGTGTGGTAGACCTCTGTCAACTCCCACAGTCTGAGTGATTACTGAATAATTGAATTATTAAAAATAAAATAATGAGTTAAATCTAGAGGAAAATTATCTTTTAATTATTTATGGAATTTTTTTTAATTGCTTGGCACAGTCTGAAAATTTCTTATTGGGAAAAACATTCAGGAATACAATTTTAAGCAGTAAAATTTATTAAGTAATCAAAATAAAATAAATTCCCCTCTCTCATTTTCCTCATTTTCTGAATCTCACCACCAAAAAAACCCATTCTCTATGATTCCTAAACACCCTGTAGACTCTATGTAAATCTACTCAAATCCAAGTGGAAAGGTATATTCTTTTAATGAAATAAAAGTCTATTTTAATGAAATTTATGCTTTTTTTTTCCTGAAAAGTAGTTATTTACTCAGAATTCCTGATTAGATGATGTGTATATTAAATATTTGAGTAGAGGTTGTAAAGTTATAAATATTTGTTGTCTCATAGTGTATTGAGCATTGCTATGTTCTAGTTTATTATATCTTTCACATTTGTGAGTTTGTTTTGTTTTGTTTTACTTTTAAATATAAAATCTATTTTTATTACCATTTTACGTTGTACCTCATTAAGCTCTTTCAAGATCTTGGACAAGATATTAATTTTTATTATTATATACACCAATAAAATAACCTACTATTCTAATTGCTCAGTGATTGCTGGATTTATACTGTATTTGTTTAAGACACATAGTTAATGAAAAATTGTTCTGAAAATTACTTTTGTGTGTTTTATTATAAGGATATATTTCTCATAATCTTGTCTTCCTTTGCAGCTATATTTATGAGTAGGTCTGATTAATTGTTTTTCTTTCCTCTAAGGGAACTTATTATTCTACTTATGGAATATATTGAAAAAAAAAAAAAACGGTGACTGGTGCAAAACCCATGACTGAATTTAAAAAATAGTTCTTTACTTCCCCTTTAAGCAATAACAAAATCAATTATTAGCACATGTGGCTTTTATGTCAATCAAATATATATCGTAATTAGCTGATCTTGTTCTACAACTAAGTGAAGTAGAATATAGAAATAATAATCCAATCCTCTGAGCAATGTCAAAGGAATGACTATTCAGCTGAAAAGGGATATTTTATCAGGCTAACTGGTTGTTTTCTGAAGTTCTTTGAACTGGGAACCATAAAAAAACAAATAAATTACTCAATCAAATTTAAAATAAAGAAAATTTAGACGGGATTTTTTAAGGTAAATCAAGGTCATAAATGCAAAACTTTCAGATGGTAAAGAAGAAAGTCTCAAATAACCCTTGGTTCATTACCTTCAACCCTGGTGTCAGTTAATGCCTGATCATGGCAATCTGATTAGTTTATGATAATGACCTCTACATGAAGCTGCTAATTTATAAAATGGATATGTGATATAATATACAAGATCAGTGAATTAAAGTCCTACCCTTATATGTACCCATTATTTCCTGAGAGAGGGAGGAGAACATTTTTCTCTAGTAGGTTAACAGTTTGCTAAATGTTTACTCAAAGTAAGAAAAATAATGTTCTATTCTGGAGGAGCCCTTGATAAGTATTTTTAATTGTTTCACTTGAAATTACTGAAAATTACTGAAAATATTATACAAACACAAAATACAGCTCCACACCAGCCACTGTACCCCGGCTGAAACAAGAAGAAATGGATAATGATAAAATAACTTTTAAGAGTTAGGACTCAGAAAAGCCTTAGCTTCCAGCATTTTTTTATGCTTTTGTCTGAAACATTTAGGGCTCTATAGTATCACATATCTTTCTGCTGCTGCAGGCATTTTTAGACTATGATCAAGCACAGTTTTATTTTAAAGGAGTTAAAACAACTCAGCCCTTGAAGCCTGACTTCCTGAAGTGAGTTTTTTAAGCCCTACATTTTGTAGTCTGGATATTCCATTTTTTCTTTCCTCCCCCTGTTAAAAAATTGCACTTTTGCATATCACAGTCACATACCTCATTTCATTTTCTACTAAGTAGTAAATCGTGCTTGTAAAAACATCTATAGAGAGAACATTTAATGTTACTCTTTGGACACTCTGTACTGGAAGGAATCTTATTCCCTATTGTGAAATTAGCAGATAAATATGTAATAGAGTTTCTCCATAAACTTAATGTACAGATAATTTTCCCCCTATGGAAATTTGTTCTTAAAAACTGAATAGTTTTCTACTTGCAATTTCCCAAGTGAAGCAGTTTATTTTGCAGAATAAATATCAATAATCAATAATTGCTATTCTAGTGCTTAATATCTTAAGTTAACATTTATTCCTCAGTGATAAGACAATGATGATCTTATCTCTTTAAAATAAAAAAAAAATTGCCTCTGTTTTCTTCCAAATCATATATCACACCTCACACCAGCAAGTTAACTTTATTGGATGTAAATGAAGGATTCCATCTGAGAAAATGTCATTAACCAATTAATCCCTACTTAAGTCATATTTTGAAACCTACCTGTATTGTTCTATTCAAGCCATAGACTACCAGAGCTAAGTATTTTGGAACAAACTAGTGTACTCATACCAAATATTCTAAATATATTAGAGAGGAAGAGGAGTGGCAGGCACTGATCTCCTACTTTCTCTAGTTCCCAGTGACAGGACCTGAGGAAATGGCCAGAGGTTTGGGTTTGGGAGGTTTGGGTTGCATATTCAGAAAATGTTATTCATCCAGAGGGTGGCTGGGCACTGGAACAAGCTCCAAGAAGCATCTGGACAATGCTCTCAGGCACAGGGCCTGACTCCTGAGCTGTCCTGTGCAGGGCCAGGAGCTGGACTTTGAGGATCCTTGTAGGTCCCTTCCAGCTCAGGGTATTCTGTGATTCCATAATTCTATTGTAAACAGTTTGAATATAAGAAAATACACACCTTATTTAATAAAAGTATTTTATTTATCTTCTTTTCCTAACACTTCTTGATCTATGTTACACCCTAGGAATTTAATAATTACGTTTGTGTAGCTGTAACCAATACTTCAGTCTCATTTAGCATTCCTCTAAAAAAGGAATGATGTATGGTTAGAGCAACTCAAGCTCCACCTAAATGCAAAAAATGGTATAAAAGTCAGTTGAAATGGGGAGAAGTCAGGGAAGCCTCCATCTCAGCTTCTGTGACCAGTCAATGGGCTGAACCTGTCTTCTCTCCCCTGCAGGGAAGCCTAAGAGCCGTGGTCCATGTGTGCTGACTGATTACCTGGAGCCAGCTTTTCCTAGGAATTACAGCTTGTCCATTTATTGCTTTGAATGCATTTTTGCCTGATACTATCACAGGCAATCTCTGAACCTTAACCTGTCACAATTTTATATTATCTTGAGTGTTATTCCATAAACTGTTAAGTGTGAGTCCTTCCAGGGCACTCAGCATTGCTGGCAGCAGGGAACACACTCACCTGTGGAGGATGTCTCTCATGCTCTTGGTGTGTGCCCTGCATCTTTCCTGGGCTGCCAACAGACCAGTTCAAGGTGTAGACACCCAGGAGAAGGATTTTTGTCTTTGCATATGACCCTGACCATGCTCTGATCCAGCAGGACTGTTTAGAGCAGGGTCCCCACAATGGGACACTGACAGCCTGATCAGGGTCTGGCTTTTTCCCTGACAAAGGTTTGAGAAAACCTCCCCTGCTCAGCTGAAATCACATTATTAAAAGTGCAAGGGCTGAATATCTCTGGCATCTAAGTGTCAGCTTCAATGGCTGCAGTGGGAAACGGCTTTAATATCACATTTAAGAATTTCATTCCAATGGATGGTTTTGGTTCCTAAGTAAAACTGGAGTGGAGAAAAGGGATGGAAGGGGCATCCTTACCAAGTGAGCACAGAGAAGAGTTATTAAGCATACTATAGAAATGTCACTGCTGAAGCTGTACTCTTCACAAGGCATTCTTGTAATTAGACTGAAAGCTGACTAAGCAGTACTTCATATTTTCTACCACGTGTTTCTTTCACAGGCAAAGGAAGTTAAAAATCAAATGGAGTACACTCATTTTTCCTTTAATATCTGAAGGGTTTTCAAAAATTCTAATGATAAAACATTCAGATAGATGAGGAAATTCAGCACTTTTTTTTTTCAATTATACCCTTAGTAAAAGGGAAAATGTAATTCTCAATTAGATAATAATCCCCCAGGTATGTAAAATATCTGCCTAAGAATCAGATGGAAAATTTAAGTGACCTTCCCAAGGTGAACAAAAAGAGGAGCCTAATTTTTTTGATGCTCTTGCTTAAAACTACTCCTGCAAGACACTCTGACTTTGTGTGATTAAAGTATTGACAAATGACAATAACGATAATAGAAGTGGCAAATCTTTAAGGATCTAGAGATGGTGATTTAGGTGTACATTTTTAAGAGAATTCTGTTGCTGCTGCATTTTCCATGTGACTGCAGATTTTTTATATACACAGTCTGAGATCCAAATTTTCCCTGGTAACTGAATGAGAACTCTAATCCCATTCCAAGGCACCTAAAAATGAGCAATGCAGCCTCCACTATAGGTGATTTCTGTCTGTATATGATGTAGGATGGATGTAGCCCTGATTTAGATAACCATACCTGTGCAGAACTGTGTCTGAACTAATAAGCACTGCTGAAAGTCTGTGAGTAAAGGCGAGTAAAATTTATGTGCATAAAAAACCCATTTCAAGGGAAACTGGTGTTATCCAAAACCTTAGAAATTTCTGTCATAATTTCTCTTGAATCTGAGCAAGCATTTTAATCACTATTTCCTCTAAATGTTAACACATGAAGGAATGGCAAAATTGATGTAGTTGCGTCATGTAAGAATAATTTCAAAGCTAATGACTGAATAGTAACACTCATGCCCAACTAGATTTAATCTGTCAAGAAGGCATAAAAAGCATGAAAAGCAACTATTATTCTACAGTTTGGTCCAAGAATTTCTTTTTTCCTGACATTTATTTAAGAATATATTAAGCTGAATTAAGGAGCAAGTAAGGAGAAAACTTCAGTGCTGACTCTTTTTAGCACTCATACACAGAAAGACCAGACATTGTAAAAAAAGAATTTTTAGATCTGAATATTGGTTGCAAACTTCAAAGCCAGTGGCTCAAAGTTGGACTTCCTATTATAAACATTAATAAGAGTGGATGATGGAAAACTAAGGGGAAAGTAGTTCATATATATGGGATGACTCTGAAGAGATGCAAAAAATCTGTGGAAACAAAGGCTCTCTTTTTATACCACATCTCTGAGGGATGTCAGAAAATAATTTATTCCCACTGAACAAAAGAATAACTGCCACTTCTGGAAAGACAGCAATGACAAGGGTCAACTGTGACTTTAATGAGGGCTACCCAGATAAGTACAGTCAGAGAAGAAATCATTAATTTCATACTTCAGAAGTGAGGAACATACAGAATACCCCAGCCTTTCCTGCTCAGTTCCAGGGATGTAGAATATTTACTTGGACAGTGGCAGCTGATGAATGTCATCATAGCACTAAAAATTATCACCTTTACTCTGAATGTACTACATCAGGTTATGAAAATGAGTAACAAAGGCTTATGCAGCATCACAAATCCTTTCTGTTCAGAAATGCTTTTTATTCCTTTGCTGCTGTAGTGAAAAGTCTTTGGAGGTTGTTTCTTGACTTTTTTTAATCTGTTTTGAAAATTGGTTTATACTATTTACATGGTAAAATTGTTTGCAATCTCCTAGATAATCTGATGGTGTACTTTGGAAAGCAAGGAGCTCGTGAAAATATTTTGGTGTTGGATGGTCTTTATGCATTTCATTTACAGCTAGGAAAGTCCTCATTATCAGTTCTGCAGTGAAATTTATTAATAAATAAATTTTAGTATTTGAAGAACACATTTCCATTAAAAATATAACATTTTAAAAAATGGAAAAGATAACATATCCTACAGTTTATAAAATTTAAACTAACAAAAAATTATTCTTGCTTCAATATCTTGGCTTCATCTCTAGTATCTCCATGACTACATGAACATTTCTATATATAGAATATGGGAAAAATGTACCATCAGAAACTAGCATATTTCATATTTATTTAGGGTTTTTTTTAGAAAAATGTTTCCACATTCCTCCTGTGGAGGAAAAAAATTAGTTGAAATCACAGACACCCTTGCTTCCAGAGCAGGAAAAAATATTTTCTTCTTCCTCTTCACTCTTTGAACAGAATTTTCATCGTACCTCTTAATTACTTTCCTTCAGTTTCAGGTGTCTATTTAAGGGAGACAATTTAAGAAATAGTTGCCCTTTGTGTACATAAGGGGTGTGTTACACTGAAGTGAACATATCTTATAATTTAAATCTGATTAACTTTGCCTAAAACATATTGTTAACACTTTCTGCCTAAATATATTTCCTACAACAAAAACAGCAAAAAAATTGTTTATATTTGTAAAGTTTTTAAATGCTACTATGCTTCAGAAAATCTATAAAATTATAAATTTGATTAAAATCTGTCATTTTATGAAAGTGATTTAATGGATTTTATTTTTGTTTGTTTGTTATTATCTATTTCTTTTGCTATTATCATCAAGAACCCGTTCAGACTCAAATCTCTGTTACCTACGTGCCAATAGAATGACGAGCTGGTGTCACAGTCCTGCAGTCAGAACTGTTTACTGTACTTGGTTAGAGCAACATTGTACAAGGGAAAAGAAGTGAGGAAAGCTGTCAAAACACCTCAGGGGTTTATCTGTTCCATGTCCTACGATCCTGCTAAAAAACTGACACAACTCTGGTACCTGTGCTTGCTCACTGCTTGTCTGTAATGATACTCTGCTCCAGAGATAAAGCTCTTTTATACCTTTGGCACTGCACCACTTGGAATCTCCAGACTTAGAAATTTTATATTTCACTCATCTGGTAGCTGGTTTTGGAAAATATGTCCTGATTCCTCAGGGTAAGGTATTTAATTGTCACTGCAAAGACTATTTCTGTGTTTCTAAGGCTGGATATTGTAAGACTTCTGTTGAACTTGAATTATGCAAGTTCAGCCCAGTTTAGGAGCATTTCAGTTTCAAGGCCTTTAGAGACAGGCAAAACATTATGTTGTTTTCTATTTTAAAACCTTGGATACTTTTGTTTTGGTCTGTCTTTTTCCATCTTAGTCAAAATGACTGAAAAAGGACAGAAAGTCTGAAACTATAGGCAATTTACAGCACTTTGAAGCTATCAAGCATACATGGTATGCTTACTTTTCAAACAGCAGTTATCTGTCAAACTGACTGTGCAACCTGTGCTGAAGTTAGCTCTTCCTCCTTCCTGCAGAACACTCAGAAAATATGTTTTATTGGGGAAAAAAACTTCTTTCAACCTACTCTCCACACACCTACGTAATACCTATAAGAAAGTTTTGAGCAGGATACCTGAGGCCTTAGTTCCATGATGGCTTTGTGCTGCTACTCCTGCATGAATAAAATGATTAACCCAACAGGGAAACACAACAAGGGCCGGGACTCCAGAACTTTATAAGCAGTATTGACACTGAAGCTTTTTAAGTCCACAGACACTCCTGTGGCTGAATCTGCTGGAGTCTGCCTGTCATTGGCAATGACAAATCACATTTCAGCCCAACAAAGTCATCTATCTTGTGTACTGCTTACTTTTCTTTTACAATATCTTGTGCAAATCAAGGCATAAGGGAATTTTATTCTTATTTTGGCAGTAGGCAGGGTTTTGTCTGCCCAATATTCATCAATAAAAAATGAAGTTGCTGCTTCCTTTTTTTATCCCTAATTAGGTCAGTATTTGGGTGGCAGTGGCCTCCTGAAATCATCCTGTTTGGCTGAGATGTGCTCAGAAAGGTAAAAGAAAATGTCTCTTGAAAACTCAGCCTTAAGGGACAGGAATGGGATTTGTGAATGCATGATCCAATGATATTAATGATCTTTTATGAAATATGTTAAAATGCTTTTTTTTTTTCCCAGCAATTTTTTTCACGATACCTTCTGTATCTCACTTTGCAGGTCCCACTTTGCTGTGGGAACAGTGGCATTTTCCACATATTTCTTTTCCAGAATCACCTATGTCCAGCTAACAGAAGTGCTGTCATCTCTGATACCTTGTCTTTATATCCATGCTTGTGGATTTCCTGGTGGCCAGCTTCTGGCATAGACATCCTTGTATCTCTTTCACATTTAATTATTTTCAAAATGCTTGCTCTTTTTGCAGTGCCAGATATCAATTTGAATACCAATTCTCTATCTTGTTTTCCCCATCTCAGAATTACACCTCAAATATAGCATGATTCAATCAACATTATCTTTTTACACTTGGTTTTATGAGCACACAGATATATGTGGCAGTGCTCCTGAGCCTGGGATTTTCGAGATGAAGGAGCACTTGAGAAATTAAAGTTCTAATTTTTGGGGCGTTATAGAAGATTCTGCATTTGTTCTGCAAAATATTTATATGGTATACATTTATTTACAATCATGTACCATAGAAATCATGAGCTTTTGGATATTTGATATCTTTCATGTAGCAAGCAATCCACAGAAAATGCTCTTTCAGTATTTTCTGGCTATTTTATTTATGAACTTCATATTTTGACATCACAGTGAAGATTTATTTGAGTGAGTTAACAATTCTTTTTTTGCTACTTCTTTGGTCTTCAGGTGGATACGGTTTAGAGAACAACTAGCACTAATTAAAAAAAAAAACCTGCAATAACAGATTTTGAAATATATAACGAACAAAGTTCAAGCCATGATCACCCCCTTAAGAAGGAAAAAAATGCATGACTGAAAAAAACTAAGCTTGCTGAACCACCAATGAATTTAAAGAGCCATAGTTTTTTTCAATAGTACTAAAATTTTATCCTTTAGCTCAATTTAACAAGTTTTTTTTTTTTTTTAACATATGTCTTTCTTCAATAAACATATCAAGACACAAGACTGAGGCTCCAAATTTATACAAGAGACTGGTGTGTTTTCAATGACAGGAAAGAATCACTACATAATATTCCAGAGGCACATCTAGGAAGATCTAAAGTACTACATGCCATTATAATTTAATGTTCTTTACAAAGAAAATCGTTCCTCTGTGGGAAAGGATGGCAGTGAGATAAGGATGTCAGCTGAGGTCAGCAAGACTATTCAGAAGACTGAAGTATCTTCAATGTCTTGATAAATTGAGTTCATAGCATTTTTTAATTTAAATCAACTATAGCAAAGAAATTTCCCTTAGGTACAACTACACAGTGATCTCACTTATGCAATCTGTTACATTGTGAGATTCTCTTGGTTGCCAAGCAGCCAAGAATGAGTGTAAAAATAAAAGCTCCAGACAAAAAAAAACACTATGAAAGCCCACCAAGAAAACTCTTCTCCAAAATAACCTAACTCTTTTTCTTTTAATTTGAAATAAGATGGAAAAGCTACACTAAGTACCAAAGGAAACATATTACCATCCATCTTCAGTCAGCTTCACCTCCTACTTCACTTAGTACAAAGCAGATTGAAATTTTATTTAGTTATATGAAATATTATTTAGATGTTTGTTAAAGGCTTATTTTTTCCTACCTTTCAGTGAAATAACTATATGTGTTTTACAAGAAAATAAAAACTATGCCTTTTATGCCTCCAATATGTTGACAACCTAACATTAGTCCTTCTCATATTTTTTCCTACATTTGATTTTTTACTTCAAAATGCAGGATTTTGAAATACTTGTGGCTGTTCCTATTTTCTTTCTACTCTCTCAAAATGTCTTTATTTTTTGCTGTTACAGAAAAACATATTCTGACTCAAAAATAACTCTTGCTGTCATTTTGAGACCTAAAAAAATATAAAAGTAAAATTCTTTTTATCTTTTCTTCAGTGTCTTAGTGAAGCAGCTAGTTGATTCAGTCCTTCTTTATTAAAATCCAAATTGAAAGGAAAAGTAACAAAGTTCAAGTCTATCTGCACAGCTTCCTATTACAATAATAGATTGTTTGAGTGTACCAACTACGTCTAGTGCTCTTGTTGAATCTGCCTTATTTGAAGCAGGAAAAAATTGCATAAATTATATAATTATATGATTTGGAAAACTGGTGTTAAGCCTGCAGGAACACAGAAAAAAGAATCGATATGAAAGGAATCGATATGACTGCTGCAATATTATAAGAACAAGTAATAATTTTAAGTGGTAAGATGTCACATAGCAGGGATTTACTTGTTTTGTGTTTGTTAGCTGTGCATTTATTCTATACAAATATCACAGAAATTCAGATTTCCAAAAATGTGGGGTGCTATTCAATGCTATTTTCAACTAAAATTTCCACACATACGAGAGTGCAAATATGAATATGTGCAATGTCAGCCCAGGGACAGTCAAATCTGACTGTGTTATCACTAATATGGAATTGGGTCATTTTAACAGAAGTGAAATAAGATTGTTTACACTTGAAGGCTGAGAGGAGGGAAAGCAACGTCCAGCTGGAAGGTTTTGAAGGGTTGCTGAGAGGAGCAATCTCCTCAACTGGCTCAGCTACACCTAGAAAGAAAAAAAAAGAAAACATGACTTCAGCTGTTATAAAAAAAAAAAAAAGAAATCTGATGAACTGAGATTTTTTACAAGTAGATTATTTATTGAAAAAGAGGCAAACTACTTCATTTGTACATAAAATTAAAACAGACACCCACCCCCACACACACACACACACACACACATTCACACACACACACACACACACACATATATATATATATATATACTAATACTAATACTAATACTAATACTTTTCTGAACAATTAATCGTTTTGAAGCAGTTTGTTCCTCTGGAAATTGCTGCCCAGATGATATGGTCAAGGTTCCTTTTTTCTGCTCCTTTCCCTGTTTCTTTTGATAGTGCCTCTAGTTAAAAAATACTTTTGAAGTTACACTTTGTGATGAAAAGATCTTCTTCCTTATTAACATAGAAACATTTACTTTCAAATTTCTTTTCCACCATCACAAACTACTAAAGCCTCTACTGTACTTCATGCCAAAACAAAATAAATTTGCAGAGTCAGACATTTAAATTATGTTTTTGTGCAATTAGAGATGTGCTGAGCATTTCAAAACAAAACCAAATCAGAGCCATCTGTATCCTGTGCCAAGACATTCAAAACCAATCTGCTTTCATAAAAAAACAGGTTGAAGAGCACTATTTCCATGAAGGAAAAGCAATTACTTTCAAGAAGCCAGTGAGATTTGGATTTCTATGTTTGCTGCTGAAATTTTTAGTAGTTAACGTGTTAAATTGGTCGGTTTCAGTCACCTTGCCTTTACTGACACAACACAACATGATACACACTACTCAACAAAGTCAGCCAGAAAATCTGAACACATATTTTATGGAAAACTGAGGCTGAAGTGGAAGAAAATCTTTAAGTATCTATAAGGAAAAACAAATAAATTTGGTTCAGGTATTTGGCAGTGTAAAGTGAACAAATGAGTATTCTTAAATTAGGTTTACTTAGTTGGGTTTTTCCCTAAAAATCCTGTAGCTTTTATTCCACAGATCCACATAAATGTATAGTCAATAAAAAAAAACTTCTCTGCAAGCATTAAAATTGTCACCTTCTAAACAGTATAGATGCATATTGCCAAAAGCTGGAAAAATCTTTAACTGCCTGTTCTTTCTCTTTTAATTTCACCCAACAGAAGGAAGATTAAAAAGATACAGGCATTGGCAATAAGTAGCATACTAATTCTAGAGGCTCAAATTTAAAGCATAGCATAATCCCAGCCCATTAAGGATCTCTGCAATAGGAAGCCAGGACAAACTTTACCCTCAGAAGTCAAAGCTGTTTAGAAAACAGAGCATGCTATAATCTATGGTCTTAGGACTGTGGTGAGAAACCCTTTGTTTTCTTGGCAAGGTAGTTCCTGTGTTAAATATGAGAACATTTCTTACATATAATTTTGATGAACTTACTTGAAAATGTTTAATAGTTCCTAGATAGTTTGTAGACTGGTATGGGAAATAAGTAGTTTAGTTTCATGCATACAAACTAGTTTGACTTGTATTGTTCTCATTTCAATTAGTCTATTCTTAAATTTCACTCCTAATTTTCTTCCTGTTTGGATTTGGTTGCTCACACTAGCCAACCTTCTTTTTATTTGTGAGTCTGTTGTGCTACATATGGCAGATACTTCATCACATAATCACAAAATCACATAACAGTCTGAGCGTGAAGGGCCCCAGAAGGATCAAGTCCAAATCTTGAGTGAACAGCCCACACAGAGACCAAACACATGACCTTGGTGCTATTAATGCTAAGACCATGCTCTAACCAACATGCTCAGAATTTGGGTATGAAATAGCTAGACCAGAATGCCAGTCATGAGAACAAAGTCATGTTTGGTGACATACTTAGTGCCATTAACACATGTGGTTTAGCTCCAGCTGGCAACTGAGCTCTGGACAGGCTCTCGAAATAGGGAGAGAATTGACAGAGCAAAAGTAATAAAACTCATGTTGCCATATACATACTGATGCTGCCTAATGTCATATTCCACAAGTACTACTGGCAACAGAATTATTTCAGAATAGGAAAAAATTTCCTGTTTTGTGATGGAAATGGAATTAAAAATCTCAGATCCCCTTAAGTTTTCTAAGCTGTTGAGCCACCTGGAATTTAAAATTAAAAGGGAAATTAAAAGCTGCTCACAGCAAACAAAGCAAAACAAGGAATTAAGTCACTTCTCTGGGCAGGCAGGTGTTCAGTATTCCCAGGACAGCAGGGCTCCATCACGTGTAGTGGTGACTTGGAAGGACGGATGTCACCACTCCAAATGTCCCCCAACTTTTACACCCAGCTTTATTTATATGCTTAACCTGATGCCAAATGTTATGGAAGATCTCTTTGGCCAGCTGGGCTCAGCTTTCCCAGTTGACATCCCCTCCTAAATCCTTGTGCACCCCAGTCTAATTGCTGGTGGGGTAGTGAGAGGTAAAAAATGCTTTGGCTCCATGCAAACACTGCTCAGTGATAACAAAAACATCCCTGTGTTATGAACGCTGTTTCTATCACAAATCCAAAACACAGCCCCATGCCAGCTACCATGAAGAAGATTAACTCTGTCCTGTGCAGAAATAGCACAATGCTGGAAGTTTCACAAAGCTGCACGTGTTTTCCCAAGCTTTAAGAAAATAAACAACTAAACAACAAATGGTATCTAATTCTCAAGGAAATAGTCTCTTACTGTTTAAGTTTTCTTATGGTTCTGTAACTGAAGAGCAAATCTCAATATGACTTTATTCCATATTCTATATATCAATGAAAAAGCTTTTTCCTCTTACTTTGGTGTCTCTTTTAAAGAAAATAGCACCATGAACAATCCATAACTTACTTCTCTCCTTTCTTGTGAATCAAAAGACACAAACAGGCTAACAATTACTTGCTATGTGTTTCAGCATATAATTTTCCATAAAATAGTGCACTTATGTTAATTTGGTATTTAAAAGGTCCCATTGCTGCACCACAGCCCATCTCAAGAAACCTTGAGATGTCTTAATTAAGTAATTTTTTACAGAAATACCAGGGCTGGATTTAGAAAAATATTCAAAGAGGGAAAGATATAACTAATAGTATAAAATAGGCACTTTTCATCACATGGAAATATCTGCTAGATAAATTCTTTTACATAAATATTACTAAAGAAGAGAAAAAATATTATTAATTCAATCTTTCCCAATTTTTTTATCAAAATTGTATGATTTGATAGAAAACAACTTGTCTCAGGAAAATGCAAAAGAAGCAGTTGAGTACAATAATATATTTCTCCTACAAAGATTTATTTTGTTGTATAACATATTAATACTTCTATAGTTTCTCTTTCAGACCAATACAGAGGAAGCTACATCCCTATGTCCACATAATTATCAATAAGTTATGCATGTGAACATGTGTTTTAAATTCCAGGTGGCTCAAGAGCTTAGAAAACTTAAGGGGATCTGAGATTTTTAATTCCATTTCCATCACAAAACAGGAAATTTTTTCCTATTCTGAAATAATTCTGTTGCCAGTAGTACTTGTGGAATATGACATTAGGCAGTAGCAGTATGTATAGCAAGATCCAATGTAAAAAAAAGAAAAAAAGATTAAAGAAATAAATAAATAACCAACTGATTTACGAAGTTTTATTTGATACTGAACACTATTGAATAATAAAAATATTAAGCAACAGCTAGGAGCTACAATTATTCCAAATATTGCTTTGCAAAGAGATACAGAGGCACAAAAATAAAAGCACAGAGATCCTTAAAATCAAAAAGTCTTATGTACCACTCTGTTTCTATCTCACTAGGAGGTGAGTTTTTGAAGTGCTAAATTCCAGCAAATTTCATCTATATAAGAATGCTGACTTAAGAAAATATCCATGAAATGGAGACAACATAAAGGGCATAGAAAACTTTTAATCACAATTAAAGCTGAAGAATAAAAATTGTAACATATGAATGGTGCAAAACTGCTTTTCTATAAACTTAAATATGAGCTTTGTTCTCTTGAATATTGACAAAAAGGGGGGGAAAAAGCAACAGAAAATGTGTTGTACTGCTGTTATCACCAGCTGCACAGTTTATTGTTTTTCATGGAAGTTAGGACTTCCACGCTGAAGTGACAATGATTGTATCTTGCTATCCTGGAGTAGCAAGATTGTTTTTATAGCAAGGGCTCAGTTCTGAGCTCAATTTGTGTGAACGTCAGAGTAAAAATAACTTGTCAAGAACAGCTCATTCTGAGATTGCGATTCAAAAGCTGGCACAGATGATCTTGAGTTCCTTCAAGTGACTGAGATTCACAATGGTATATCTGTGTATGTACAGGTTTCCAACTTCACCAACTTCTCTCCACCAACTGTAGAGAACAGTTTCAGGAAATTTGTTTTAAAACTCTGCTACAGCCTCAGGGCTTACCTCAGTCCTTAGGATGCAGAAATCTTTGGCCTTTGTGATTCAAACAGAATGAAGTGAGGATGCTGTGGTGATTGCCTTTTACTAGTTTTGCTTGAGGTTAAAAACTATTTCATCTGCATCTTTGACTCCTTGCTTGAATTTGAAATTGTTGGCAATGAATTAAAAAAACTTAAATAATCCAAAACAGAGTTGATTAATTTGGTTAGAATACTTAAGTTTATTTCATTTTCATTTACTTATTGTTGAACTCTTTGATAAATATTCCAATCCAATTAACTATGTTTCAAAAATGATGTTAAAAATTTTAAAAGTTTATTGAATAAACTTTTTAAATAAAATATATTGAATTTTTATTGCTGACATTAGAACTCACCATGAATATGCATATACTTTCAGCCTATTCCAAATTACATTATTTAAAAAATACACTGTGAATCCAAAAAGACGTGTTTTCATTCCTAGTGACATTATGCTTGGAATTTTTGATCCTCCAAGTCAAGACATTTTGGAATGACAGAATCCAGAAAAGATAATCTCTATACTGTCAGGGAAGGACACGCTCACTTCTACAGACACTAGCCTTGATTACAGTGTGGTTATTTGTTTCTTCTGGCATCTGCACTGCAGCATTTCCCCTTGTCTCAAACGTGTGAAATCAATACCTGCTCTTAGATTTTGGCCAAGAAATATGCTGTGAAATTTGAATATTTATTAATATATCTAGTAAACCTTGCTGTGCCTTTCAGTACCAAATGCTTTGTTGTTATCCAGCTACTCTGCAACACCACTTTAGCTGGAGGAAAGAAATATGCAATTAAAAATAAAAATATTTCTAATGTCAATAACAAACTGATAGAAGACACAAATTAAATTAAGCGCACACTCAATTTATACCAAGGTAAAACGTAAATTTTCTCTCCTTGTTATCTGATTAAATTGCTGCCCACTTGGACCAAAAAGGTCGATGTTGGGCTTTCAGTTTTTGTCTCTTCCTTGGACCTTCAGATATCCATTAATGCAGGTTTATTCAGATGCTCTGTGAGAGGAAGCATCCTACACAGATTCTCCCAAGATCCCATTTGGGAATGGGATTTCCCCATTTCCCCATACTTCAAAGGGAAGTTATATCTAATAAGCACAATTTTTACAGTCTGACATATTCACTTCTCATTTTTTCAAGACTTTTAAAACAATGGTATACACAAAACATGACTAATGTCTTTTTCAGAACAACTGCTGGAGTGAATCCTCATTTTCACAATTTTTTTGCTCATTTTCTTGTACCTCTTTTTGAAGCCAAATAACCTTTTAAGTATATGCAAATAAATTCCTGTTCCTGTTATCTTTTGTAACAATATCAGAAATCCATTGTGTAAGGGTTTATGAAGCATCATGTTTCCAGAGAAATAATATTGTCTGTATATTAGTCTTTGTGTAAAAATCATTATGGATTATTCTGTTGAAGCATAGCTTCAAAAAGACTTAAGGATTGTAGATCACGTAAGGAATTTTATAATTAGACTGAACTGGTAAATTAAAATATATTGATATGTTAAGATGGTGATAGATGTTATGCTATATATTGGATCAATGTTACACTTAGTAGTATTTGTGAGGCAGTAGGAATCTACATGTGAGGTAAAACGAGACAGGTGGATATAACAGATGGAAATTCCTTGTTTAAAAGGAATTGCATGGCAAAGATGAGGGATGATGGATGAAAGTTTTTCCTCAGAAAAATATGACTGGACACAAGAGGAAAATGGATAATGAGAACAATCAGCCATTGGAATAATCTCCACTGGGAAATAAGTGGAAGATTCTACAACGTTGGATACTTTTTAGATTGGCTGGGCCATCTTGTCGAGACTGTGCTCTTGCCAAAAAAGGTTAGATGATCTTTGGAGCTTCATCCAACATGGTATTCTCTGAATAGAAATCATTTAACCAAATCACTAATTTGAAAGAAATTTGTTCTCTTAAACCAAACCATTTTTATTTATTTTTGTTTTTTATACCTTTCTTGAATATTCACTTGATGTTACTCTCTATAAGAAGAAAAAGAGCTACATTCTAGAACTTTTGGTGTCAATCTACTCTTTCTGACATACAGGTTTTTGTTTTTTTTTTATTTCTAAAAGAGCAGAAAGGCAGAAAAAGTCTTTTTCTTTTATCAATTTCTGCTTTTGAGGCCATTATCTGCAGCTCTATGAAGGGACTAGCCATGGCAAATTGCTCAGAAGTGAGAGCAGGGACAATTTCTGCCATGAGAAATGGGAAAACCACATTAGTCAATCAAAATTTTAGACATTAGAAAAAAAGAAAGAAATATCCCTAAGGAAAAAACCTAACATGAAACAACCTGCCAAGTAGCAGCAAGTCATGTGAAAGCCCTGGCTACTGCCAGTGTGAGATAATTCTGGTTCTGATTGAATTACAAATAATGAAGAAGGAAAATTAGATAAATAACTTGAGTAAAATAGAAAGAAAAATTGTTTTGAAAAGGTTTCTTCAATGAATATAATATAGGAGGGCTTTGGTTGGGTTTTTTTGGTAGTTCAAGTTTTTTGCTTTTAGGAGGTTTTTGGGTTGGGTGTTTTGTGGGGGCGAGAGGGGTTTGGATTTTATTTATTTATTTGTTTCCCTACAAATATCTGAGTGGCAAATCCTGAAAGATTTTGAAGGCAAGGGAAGCTGAAGAAGGACTCTTCAGGAAATTTAGATGTGGGACAAGTAGTAATGGTTACAAATTTAAGTTAGATATTAGAATTTTAAAAAGCCTTTAAATTAAACAAGAAAATGAAAGAGTAAAAAAAGGTAGTAAATTTTTAAATATATAACCACTGGGAGAAACCCTTTATATAAGTTTATTAAAAAACCATGTTTGACTGAAAAAAAAAATATTTCCACATTTCATTAGCATATTATATTCTTATTCATCTACAACTTCGAATTAATAAAAAAGATTTTATGGAAACAGTTGAATAAAATTTCATTATCCACTATCAAAACTCAACTTCCACTATAATTTGAGAGTCAGAATTTGACTTTTTTCCATAGATTTGATTAGAATATCTATTAAGAAAATTCAATGTTATCATAAATAGTTAAATCTGTGGAATCATTAAGAAACCTCTTAAAAATACTATTTTGCCAGACATTTCTTTAGTCTGCAATCTAATCAAGAGAACTTTCTTATTAGCACTTCAATTTTACTAAAAAGGAAGAATGGAAACACATTCAGCCACTGCAGTGAAAATCTTCTATCCCAGCTGAGAAATAGCCAGGGCACTATGCTACTCTTTTTATATCTCAAAAGTTTGGGTTTTTTTCATGAATGTCATTGAAAGACTTGTACTTGGGAAAGGAAATATGACTAATAATGAATACAGTGGATCTACATAAGAATGAATCTACATCAGAGATGTAGATTTAGGATAAAGTAATTTATTACAATTACAAAGATCATGGCGTAAAGTCCAAGCTCTTAATTCTGTATTCATTGATGAATGATTTATTTTACACAATTCAGTGATTCTGAAAGTATGGTTGAGTTATTTATTTATTCTAATTCTCAAATTCAGTTCACAGATAACAGTGTCTATATGCAAATCTATAATTGCATTTTTACTCTGAAAATTATCTGAAGGTAGTGATTTAATAGGACAAAAATGTTAATTATTTGGTCTTACTGTGTTCTTATGTTTTCTGTATCCTCTGAAATGCAGCATTACATTGCAATGTTCTTTTGAAACACATGAGTCTGCCCCTTGGTATCCAAGATCAAACCAGCAAATGCAGAACTGTAAAACAATCTGCTCTGATTATAACACCTTTTGATTAGATTCCTGCTATTCTTTGTGTTCTGGAAACTTCATTCAGGCATTTAGAGTCACCTAGTCAAAAGAGAGGTCAGAGATTATAAAAATATGGTACGTACAAATCCGAGGGCAACATCCCTCTCAGCAACCTGGTCTAGTGAGAGCTGGCCCTGCCCATGCTAAAAGATGATATTTAATGTGTCTTCCAACCCAAAACATTCAAGGATTCTGTGATCTAATCCACTTAGACACACAGCTTTTTCTTCTGGAAGAATAGAACTGGAAGAATGCAATTTCTCCAGATGAAGTAAATGATAGCTGAAGCTACATAACACTTAATTAAATATCCAGCTCAATGCTTCTCCTGAAGGACAGAGAATAACTCTCGGAGATTTTTAGTTTGCTAGGAAAATGTAGCTCTTTGCTAAATCATCAAAAGCATTCTGAGCTGACCCAGTTTCTTGATGACTAGCACGAATAAAGCATGAAACAGACCTGATCCAAAGGAAGGGCTCGCTGAGATACCTCATGCACTTTGTTAGATTCTGCTTCAAACCTCATGTAGGAAGGGTGATTTTTCACTGGATTAAAAATACTGAGATCATAATTGACATAGGGGAATAATAGTCACAGAAGACTGCATTATTCAGCTACTCTCAGAAGACCTAGTCATCCACTTTTATTAAGTTATTGCTATTCCACAGTAAAAAAAAAAAAAAAAAGATTCAGCAAGATTACAAAGAATAGATGCAACATAACATAATGGTGGCATCGCTTGTCTTTATTTGCAAAGTGAGGTCATGCAGAGTGTGACTATATATGAGATATACTATTTGGCATTTTGAATAGAAAATATGAGAATGAAGGGGACAGGAGGAACTGAATGAAAAATCCACTAATCAGAGAATTACAAAAGAGAAAATGCTAAGCTCTATTCAGTCCACTTGAAATGACATATGAACATATATACATATATATATATTTACGTGAACTATTAAAAATTGTTGCATGATGTATGCTCCATGTATTTGCTGAAAAACAGACCATTTAACAGCTTTTTCCGTATTGTCTAATCCCTCAAGATAGAGGGACCCTACCTGATGCAGTTGTGTAAACATTTAATCACAGTCAATATCTGGATCCATTTTCTTTCTTGAGCTGATGGGAGATATTTCTGTGCAATTTAACCTGCTTAAAGAATATTGTATTTGTCATTATTACAAACTATTTTTTCTGTTACGCTTTACTTTCAATATTGTTAAATTGATAGCAGTGCAGTCAAAGGAATATCCATTTAGGAGTACTGGTGACTGCAGATAAGATATTATCTATTGCAGCCTGCCTTGAAATGCCATGATAGTGCCATGGCTTTAGATAATATTCTAAATGAGTATTTCCTAAATGTCTAAAAAATTAGGGAGGGGATAAACAGAAAATGAGATAAAATGAGATAAAACCATAGATCTACATTTTTAAACCAGTTAACTGAAAGCTAGACATGGAGAACATAATTGATTTTATTGCAAAGGCAAAAAGAAGCAGCTTGTTCATGAAATCTGTTGAACACACAAAGTCAGGTGCATCAACACAAAAGAGGATTAGAATGTCATGCTGGAAGAACATGAAGATTTCAAAGAAGGGAACAGAATAAACTTGCTAATATTTAGCAGTACAAAGTACCATATTACAGAGTTGAATAAGGTTTCTGAATTTATGCTAAAAAAACCGCAATGGTAATTATGGGAAGAGGAGCAGGGCTTGCATACTGAATATGGTGCAATCTTAAGGTGCTTCTGAATGCAGCACTGACATTTTTCTATCATTAAGGCATTTCTAAGAGAAAATTGTTCATAGTTAAGCAACACCTCTACAAAATGATGGCATAAATGTATTACTGGTCATCCACACTCAGGACAAATTGCCTCAGACCTGAACTTTAGCAACTGCAAAATTTTATGATGAGAAGAAAGGGGGTTCTACCTTCCTGGATAGGGAGCAGAAGAATTTAACTTCATGAGCACAGTGATACAGTTCCAGAGAAGTGCAAATACAATTGTGGAAGCAAGGAGGAGATCAGCACTGGAAAAGGAAAAGCTTACGAAACCAAAGAGCAAAAAAGAAGGCTATAAACTGCCTTGAATTCATTCTAAATTGGAAAGAAGCTTCCAACTAACAAAAAGGGGCTCTGATAGATTCTTTAAAAGTAGTAATGGGGCAAATATTTACAAAACTGTCCCCCTAAATAATAATAATTAAAATTTGCAAAATGTATTAAAAACGTTCTGTAATTTTATTGATTTTCACAAAAAAAAAAAAAAGGACAGGAAAAATAGTCTCCAGCTTCCTCTGAATATATTCCTCAGAATGTATTTTTTGCAGAATGTGCATTTTTATCCTCATTACAATTTCATGTTTTTCTGTTGTAATAGTGTTGTGTGAAGTCTCTAAGAGGAAGAAAAAATAAAGCAAATGCTTAAAATTATGCAGCCCAAAATTTTTTTATAGAATATACCTTATCAACTGTCCACCAACTGAATATCTGCTTAAAAATAGCAACAGCAGCAAAGACAGTTCTTGAGGATGCTGTTTCACACTTTTGTATTTATGAGACTCCTTTTGCCATATCAGTTGATACCAGCTGAAACTATTCTTTCAGCTCCCAGAATGCTGTGATATTTCTCAGATGAGTCACCAAAAGAGACAAATATATTACTTTTACAGATTTTATTGCTTTTTAGGAGCTTATTCTTTCCAGTCTGGGTTTGCCATATAATGATGTAGCAGAGCTATAGTCTTTCTCTTAAGGTATTCAAACCACCATTATTCCCCAACAAAACCCTGAAGAATTACATAGGAGACAAATAATAAAAGAATTTTCATGTTTGCTATTCCACCTAATAAAATCAATATTTTAAACAAAAAAAAAAAAAAGATGTTTTAAGAAGGGTAAGAAAACATCTTAAAAAAAGTATTATGACTTGGCATATTTACTTACCTCGGGTAGTAAACTGGTCTCCAATGACCACAGACTCATCCTGTCTATACAAAAAGGATTTTAGTATGTATATTTCAGCCAACTTTTGCAAAAGCAAACAAAATCTATGGTTATAAAACTTCCCTTGAATGTTTATTAATATAAGTTCTTCCAGATATTTTTTCTGACATATCTGCAAATATAAGAGGATTTCAGTGTTTTCGTTTTTGAACTTTGAAACTGCTATTTCTCAGGAATTTAGTGATACTGAATAAATGGCAACATCATAAAGGTAGAAGGTAATTTCCCCTAAGAACCAGCTAATTTATAGCTTTGTACACACAGATGACCCCTTGTAACTTGGCAGTTGCTTCATTAAATACATCTTTTACACCTGCCCCTTCCACCTTGTGAGAAAAAAATAAGTAGAAGGTGCAATTCACTCACACTATATTCACTCCTGAAGGAATTGGAGGAAAAAAGGCTGAGTACTCTCTGCCATAAAGTGTAACTAATTCTGTAAATGTGAGTGAAACACAATTGAAAGTAGCATGGCAGATAGATTGACATTACCTGTGGGTCACTGACATGGAGAGGAAAATCTGAATTGTTCCCTGGAGGAATGCTACTGGAATTGATTTACACCAGGGATGCATTTGGCATGAAGACTTTGAAAGCACATTTTTGAAAAGAAAGTTCTATTTGCACCGTGGGGTTTCCATTCTCATTTTATGCATTCCTCTAAGACACTTCAAGTAGCACAGAGAATCCATTTCAAAAAAATAAAGATGTACAAATGTATTTTCCATTTCTTCCTCACCAAGCCAAAGAAAAAGCTACATTTCATGTAAAACAATAGTGACATGAAGGAAGCTTGGGGTTAGAGAAATAGTCACCTTCTAACCCATTTCCCTGATTGAACAAGGTGAAGCAGAGAGTAAAAATTATTTGAAATAACAATAGGTTTGCTTTTTCGAATTATTCATAATAAAAGTGTGAAATTTGTTATGTAAGTTACTGAGTCTTTGCTAGATTCAAAATATAAAACCATATGTAGGTCATTAAAAGCATATTAAGCATTCATTTTCTTTAAAGAAAGAACATACTCCCTGTATTTTTTTGGAATTAAAAATATCAATAGGATTTCAGAAGAAGCTGACTTTAGGTGCCTAATAAATTTCTGCTCTTTGTGTTGTGGATTTCTAAAGTCACATTTGTCAATATCATCTATCAACTCCATATTTTTGCAACATTTTTTACCACATTACCTTTTTTTTCTACAAGTTGCTCTACTTTTTAACAGAAGTATATAAATTTGTCCCAGTTTTTTTTTTTTTTTTTAAGAGAATTGTGGATTTTTCCTCAACAGAATTCTGGGGTTTTTTTATTTATTTTGGTTTTTTTTTCTTTTTTAATCTGGATGAATCCTGGGGTTTTTTCCTAATTTTTACGTGTCAGCAGGTCTCAATAGGACATTAGGAGAAAAAAAAAATTCCCAATTAAAAAAAAAAAGGCGATTAGTGAAATTTTATAACCCTGATTTTTTACAAGTTTTTTAGCTGTCTGATCTTTTTTGTATGCTTTATTGTGGATTCTTTCTCAAAGCATTCAATTATTACAACTCAGAATTCATATGATCCCAGGTAGAAAAATCATGGAAGGCTAGTAGGAACTTTAATTTAGATGCAGGGGAGAAAAACAATCTATTTTTTTTTTTTGTATTCAAAGGATTAGAATCATCAGGAAATACATGAGTCAAATACATTTCAAAGTATTTAAAAACATTGCTGAATCTATCTCAGTAAGATATAATATTTTATTTTGTTGCTGCAGATCAAGGGTCAGATAAATGATAAGTCTAAACCAGCAGTTTGGAGGGGATTTATTATTCTACTAGTTTTGCTTCAAGGCACATGGCAAAAACCCTCTCAGAAAGTAATCCAAGTTGTTTCCCCAGTCTCAGGAGAATTTTACCTTAGTTAATTATTCTCTGTTAATAATAAAAAAAAATTGATCCAGAGTAGGATCAATTGATCAGAGTAGGAAAAAGAGTAGGGAAATCTTTTTAACTTGATCCTGACACTTTCATAAAACATTGTCAAATATATTTTCCTGTGTCAGTCAGAGCAAAGCCCCTTTCAGAAGTTCTTGTCAGACTCTTGCAGGCTTTATTGGGAGCCCAACCCTAAGGATGCTGGAGCAGCAGAGTTAAGCAGAGTTATGCTTATCTGCATAACAGCTCCTCTGCTGGAGGCTCCTTCTGTGATCCCAGCCCTACCTCCCACACCAAAAAATCTGCAGCCTTGGAGGAGGGCAGATGTTGTTTGCATTATCCTTAATAATGATAAAACATAGATCCTATCTGCTCTAGTCAAATCTGCCTACAAAAGATATTTCTCTCTCCAGAGAGAATATTTCAGCTCCTGCCACTTCCTCTGCAGCAGCCACAGCTGGCACCTGGCATGACAAGAAGCAAAAGCTCACTGACCATACGAGCTCCCTCTGCCAGGAGGTCTCTGAGAAGGGAATTTGGCACAAGCCCTGCTCTAAGTCAAACCCATTATTTTGAATTACTGCTTCATAGCTCCAGTGGTCTTTATTGAAATATAGTAAAACGAAGCCTTTGTGTTCTCCCCCAGATTGCATGTTCAGAAATTATCCCAAGTCCAGCTTTGCTTAGGTTACTGTTTTCCCAGTAGAAATAAGACTTTTTCATTAAAATTTCCAACAATAGTGCTTCGTTAGCCTGGTCATATTTTTCTCCAAATATAGAAAAAAACTAATTAGTCCTAGGAAGGAAGCTACATTTCTAGGCTTCTCAGCAACATTAAAAGAAAATTAAGTGTATGATGTGCTCTTGCTGACTAAAGACTCAAAGGCTGACTAAATGCTTAACTTTGCAGAGTACTTTTTTTTATCTAAGCTAACCCCAAATTAGATACATTCCTTTATTTAAAAAAATTCTGCTGCATTAAAAAGAAAACAGAAACATTGTTGATAGAAATGGAATTTTATTCTCTTTGACATCTAAAAATTTTCCCTCAAAGAGTTTTCAAATACTGTTACTCTCCTTATAGCAATGAATTACAGTTTAATCGAGTGGAGGATATCAGTGATAGGAAAGAGAGGATTCAGTTCACACCTTAGAAGGTTTATATTGTTTGTTCCAACTTCAGGGGCCAAAAGGAGTTGACAATGTTTTATTTTGTTTTCTATCACCCACCAGACCTCCTCTAGAGGGAGAGTTTATATCTGCAATGATCAGTACAAGGAAGGAGCTTTACTTACCTGCCAATGACATTTATTTTCCCAGCTGGCTGCAGACTGCAGAGTTTAGCTCCTGAGGTCGGGTGCCTAAACTGGTTGGGAAAGAGAGAAAATACTGTTAGTTGTGATAGGCTTAGGCTAGAATGGACTCTCTGTTGAAGATTGAATTTTAAGAGAAATGGTGGGAATTACAAGAGAGCCACTGCAGATTTTCAAAAGGTAACATTTCAACTACAGAACAGAGGTATTGTAGGTCAGGGAATGTACTGCCAAGAACCTGCATTTTTACAGAATGATAATTTAAAGAAAAATATTTCAAACAACTGGGTGGACTATGATGAAGTATCTGATAATTAATTGATGAGATCATAGATAAAAAATGTCAATAGAATAACCTCTGCCAGAACATGAAAGACATCAAAAAGTGTGATCATCTCATCAGAAAAATATTGTGATGGACTTTTTTAGAAACCCCTAATGCTCCTAACTTTAGAGACATCTATCACCCCTCAGAAAGGCTGTAAGATGTACCCCACTGTGATTTTCATTAAAGTCTCTTTTTGTGCCCATTAAGGCCCTGAAATCTGTTACCAAAGGTCTGTAACAAAAGCAATAGGGCCTGTCACAGCCAGGGTTAACATCAGAAAAATAACCTGTTTCAGAAAGAATGTGAGGAGGGCAAATACCCAACTAAATACTGTTCAAAGGACACTTCACAAATTAAGAGAAACTTGAAAAAAAAAAACCATAAGGTCAGTACAGAGAATTCAGGTAAGCCTTTGCAGAGATAAGTTTATTGCCATTATAACCACCAGGTAGATTAGACATTATAATTTTATAAATTGCAAAATATATTAGTCCTACCATAAAAACAATATTCTGGTGCTGAGAAGACTGAATTTTCTGAATTAAAATAAATTTCCAGGTTACCAGTTCTAAAGTTCATTTTTTAGGTGTTTCTTTCAGTCCAATTAATATAGACCCCACCCCAGAGTCACTAGAGGAAAGGGGCTGCTCTCAGTTGCTCTATTTCTAAAATGACCCCGAGCCAAAGTCCCAAACAAACAGACTCCACAGGAGATCCTTAAACAAAATGAGAATCTTATTCTGTGTAAAACATAGATGTGAGAACACTACTGCCAGGCTTTTTTTATTGATTGTCCATGACTATGGGTGCTGCTTCTGAAATATCGGTGAGCATCCTTTAAACTTCTTGGCTGACTAATTACCTAAGCAGCAATTCTCTTCCTTGGTATTGCTGTCATGTTTCCCATGGGGCAGGAGACAGGAGCTGAGCTGCCAGCAGGAGCAGGACTCAGCCCATGTTCTGCAGCAGGACATACCCAGAGATGGGAGCCAGGGAAAATCAAGAACCCAGCTCAAAAGGGAATACAGCAATAATGAGGGAGCCAGCCACCTCCGGGAATGCCCTCTGTGACAAAGGCGGGCTGAGGGAAAGCCAGGCTGCAGATCCAGGAGCTCCATGGCTGGGCATAATCACATCTGTAACAGGGATGAAGATCAGCCTGATTTTCATGACCTCCAGCACAGCTCAGACAAAAGCCAAGCAGCCCTGAACCGAGCCTACATTGGCCTCCTCCTCCTCCTCCATGCAGAGCTGTGGTGGCCCCAAGTGAGGCTGGTTATGCTCTTTAAACCTTTCTAGTGTACTTAAGGACCTGAAAATTATTTCCCTTCCATACAACTTCTTAATTTTTTCAGTCCTTAACACACTATTTGAATATTCTTGGATATAATTTTGTGCTATGTAGATACTTGCAGAGATCCAACATGTGACTTGATTTCATTTCAGTGAGAAGTCTCTGGGGAAACAACATGTTTCAGCTTATGAGGTCTTAAAAACGTGGTTCACAGTAGGAGATCCATATAGCAGATGGCTTTCTAAAGGGTGAGATAAATCCAAATAACTTTTATATCACTCAGTATTTTAACCAATGAGACCATAAAATGGAAATTGAAATCAACTTTTATGTTGTTGGTTAATTTTCTACTGATACAATGCTCTTCTGTGAATTTCACACATCACTCAAAAAGCCTGTTTCTAAGTGTATGAAGTGGATAGGTTTTAAAACACTTCCAGAGATATTTCAATCTTAATTTTTAATTCATGTTTTCTCTTAATGCGATTCAAAATTATATAAATCCAATCAGTGCTTTTTAGAATTATCAGATCTAATTTTCTTTAATTACACTTGTGCAGGCATTGCTAAATTTAGCCCGTGAATGTAAGTAAAAGTGAACTATAATATCTTGTCAGTCCTACAGTATCAGTCATAACACAGATTCATGTTTTTAACCACTAGAAATGTTCTCAGACTGGTGGGATTTTATTTCAATTCCTTTTGAACTTCATTGCAACAAAACAAACAGAATGTCTTGAGAATATAACTCTGTCATCTTCACCTATTTTGTGATCTATTTCCAGATGAAACAACTCAAAACTTACAGACCCTTATTGCATTTTGTTTCTGAATGTAAAACTATATAGACATATACAGTCTCACAAATACACACACCCATGCCTGCTCTTATTCAATCAGGTTTAAAACCCAATTGCTCTTCACAAAGAGTTTTGGGTTTTAAGCACAATTTTCTTAGCTGTCCACCACCAAAGTTCTGTACTAAAAGGAAAATTCTTTTTGTCTATTTTATTCATGTGGATTTTTTATGCAGCTCCTACAGCTACTTTTATGGGGATGTTATGCCTTTGTGTTCCTGTAAAGCTCTGATATGCTAAGAATAAGCTGCATGATATTTCTGATGCCCAGCCATAAGTCCCCATAGGTTTCTCAAGAAATTTGGTCTGAAGGAATTGCATGATAGATGGAACTCATAGTAAAATGTGGTGCTCTATCTTTTTTACTTTACTTAAAGAATTGAATATTTTTTCCTGTTGAAATGCCTTTATTAGTTTGTTTGCTTCCCCGTGGTGTCTGAGATCTTTTCCCTCAGTGACTTATATCACTCAAATATTTGGATACATGGTGCTTTAATATAAAAGACTTAATAGAAATGCTATCCAATGCAAAACACATAAGTCACAATTCATATATTCATAAATGCAAATCTGTTGAATTTGTTAGCTAAATTACACAGAAAATGCACCATATGATGTCTTAATTAGATTCAGCAATTGTCAGGATAGGCATTTCTTACCTCGAAGAGAGATAAAATGACTCTAAGATTTTGGGATTGTATTACTCTGTAGACAGTAGGCCTGAGATAGAGAACTAAAATCTCTCAACTTTCCAGAGTAGGAATATTTAAGAACTTTTTAGTTCTTAGTGTTTTTTGTATTTTAAAGGCCAATCAATTATGTAGAAGGTTTCTTTGATATTTGGGTACTCCAAAAAAAAAAAAAAGTAAGAATACTCATGAATTGCTAATGTAAATTACCAGCTGGAAAACATGAAAAATTATTGCAGGGTTTTGCTGCAATTTGGAACATATTGAACAAAAGTTAAATAGGGAGAGTAGCATAAATTTGTCTATGTAATATTTCTTTTATTTTTAATATGAGAAACAATACACTGATATTCAGAGTTCCTGAATGTGTAATTCTTATCAGGCACGTTACCTTTGAAGACCACACATAATCTGTAGAAGGCAAAAAGACAGAATTACTGGAAACTTGGAAGGCCTACATGAACTTAGTGTCATATAAACAAAAAACAGAGCAGTGTCAGAGAAACTGTTATCTGTCAGAGTTGTGAAAGGTATGAACATTTGAAAAACAAGTGAGTTAATAAACGAGTTAAAGTTCAATTACTATATAATAAAAGGATTTTTCTGGGTTTGATTATATAATCACTCTAGTCTTGATTAGATTTTTGTATAGATTGTACTTTATTAATCAGAATGAGACCGCTTAGAAAAGAATTAGAGTTTGTTAATTTTACAAATTAGATATACTTTATAATTTAATATTCATAAGGATCATCACTGTACACTGAAACTCTTGCAAACAGAGGATTAAAGGATTAATCATTTTAAGAGTCTGTAGAACATATTTGAGAGAGCTAATGTATAAGGAATGCTTCATTTAAATGGAGTAGAGAACAGAGTTTTGGTGCATATGTGACTTTGTATGACAAGTCTATCCTGGCAGGACAGTGACACCCTTAAAAACTCCAGTTTAATATAATTCTTATTGGTATAATTGATTATTTATAGAAATACAACCTATATCTATTACAGGTAAAAGTACCACAAAATGAAAAATTATCTTACATACAAATGTCCCCACATATCCAGAAGTGAAAAATTTTGCTTCTGATTCAAAGCTGTTCTTTTATTACAGGAAGACAGAAGAGCTCTCTTTGCAGCTTTTGTAATACTAGCTGTATTTGAAGACTGATATTTTCTGTCTAGCAAAAAAATAAAAATAATTTAAAAATATATGTTGGTACAGTGAGTGAGAGTTTCTTGTAGGAATTTACTCAGGATTTATTCTCACCCATAAACCTCTGAGCAAGAAGATCCTTCCTTTGACAGTTTTATTTAAGGTTTTGCAAAGTGTCTAAAACAATCAAAGATGCCTTTTGTTGTCCTTTGAAATGGAAAATTGGATATATAACCACCTATTAACCTTTCTAAAATGAAGAGAGGTTGTGGTTATTGCTGTTTATTTTACTGTTCTTTCAGAAAAGGTTCTGAAAAGTGGTTTTAGGATAATTGTTCTCTGAGAAGCAGATTCTGAATTTATTGTCCTTCCATTGAAAACAAAAGTTTTGTCAACTTATTGGGAAAAAAGTGACAATGTTTCTTAAAAGATGAGCCTGCTGCCACTTTTATGCAAAACCAATCTGTTGACATTAAATGTATCTTGAGAAATTGACTGGAAGTAACTGTTTTAGGCAAACATAGATTCAGAAATATTACTGCACTGAGTAGTGATAATAGAACTATTGGTAAAAGGATAATTGTTAAAATCTCTCACAACAATATTTGTTCATTTTCCCCAGGTGACGCATTCACTTGTGGCTGACCCAGTTTATAGATGAAATTCAAGTAAATTCAAGACTGCACTGTCTTTTTGAATCCTTGAACATGATGTTACTGGAGGAGGGATGGAGAGCAAGTCCAGAGGAGAACAGCAGGATGATCAGAGGGCTGGAGCAGATCTTCTGTGAGGAAAGACTGAGAGAATTGGGATTGTTCATCCTGGAAAAGAGAAAGACTTGGGGCGACCTCATCGCAGCCTTCCAGTGCCTGAAGGGAGCCAACAAAAAAGTGTCTGGAGTGAGAGGAAAAGGGGGAACGGCTTCAGAATGAAAGAAGGTAGGTTTAGATCAGATATTCGGGAAAAATTCTTTGCTGTGAGGATGGTGAAGCACCATCACAGGTTGCCCAGAGAAACTGTGGATGCCCCATCCCTGAAAGTGCTCAAGGCCAGGTTGGATGGGGCTCTGAGCAGCCTGGTCTAGTAGAAAGTGTCCCTGGCCATGGCAGGGGGATGGAACTGGGTGATCTTTGAGGTCCTTTCCAACTCAGGCCATTCTATGAGTCTATAATATATCAAAACAACAATGTAGAAACTCATAAAATAAAAAAGAGCCTTCCATGTAAAATTTTTGTCATGGGAAAAAAAAAAACCCAAAATTGGAGCTCGAGGATAGAAAAGAGGCCAAGGGAAAGATAATTTCAAACTTTAATGAAAATTCAAGAGCTTCAATTTTGATGAGGAAAATGCAGTGTAGTGAGAAGTGACAGCATATCAGTGATATTAGGATATGAATAGATAATTTTTCCTGCTTTTTATATGCCTACACAGAAAGGGAAAACAAATGAAAGAACCTTATAAGACACAAATTGTTATCAACAAATCCTACAATATTATCCTTTAAAATAGGATCCAAATGAAGAAAATTAACTGTGTTTAACACATTCACTGTAGAAAACACAACAGAAGTATCTCTTAGGGCCAGATAACATTAACTAACTCATTAGAGTAAACAGAGAAAATTAACTGTAGTCTAGATCTCTATTAAATGACTGAAGTCCACCCACAGGATTATTTAGCCTGAAAAAGTTACCACTATTTTCTGCAGATATTTTATATAAGTATTAAATATATTTATAACATTGGAACTTGCACAGCTAAAGGAAAAATTGAAAGCAGAAGGGCTATAAATTAGCTACAGAAGTTTGTACTTAAAGTATGCAACAGAATAAGGGAATCTTCACTATTCAAGTAGAAATAAACTCATATAATCCTGTGAATACTTATTACATCCACAATATTACTTATCTTGAACAAATTAATAAAGGGGAATGTGCTCCTGATTTGTCAGAGAACATCCCAGCAGACTGCTCTAGGTTTCTGTAATGCTTCATGTCTTGGATAGCAAAAGTATTTCCAGTTTCTGGTTGTTAATTTGGACCTCTTGCCATTTTGTTTTTTGTCTGATATATGAAAGAATTTTAGAGAAACTTCCCTGCATTTCATTATGACTTGTCAAGCCTATGTTTTAATATCATCACCCTGTCACTCTGTCCATTTCTTTCTCTAGATACTTTTAAAGTATTACATGAAAAACTCTTTACAGCTGGAATAGGTTAATTAATATGAACTACATCTGCTGACCTTCTTCATACTAATGATGACCTATTGTTTAATTGCTATTTACTGCAGATGTCAATATGCAACCTAAATATGTTTTGAGGAAAGATTTTTTAACTCATGTCAAATACTTTCTATGATGTGTAATTTCACAAGAGCAAAGGGTATACAGTGTCTCTTAGAAGATAGTCCCTAATAATGAAAATGTGTTGCTGTGTTTTGTAAAATAATATGTGTGTGTGTAGTCTGTACAAAACTAACATTAAATATATTAACTGTTTATACTGTCCCTCCAAGCTGCATTTAGAAGTTATTAATCATCAAACAGATTTTGTCCTCTTGAACTCAGAAAGAAAAGATGATTCCAAATACTTTTCAAAAGTCCTAGAATTACTTTCCTGTTATTTCTGTATTATAACTGTCATAACCCTCTCAAACTGATCTGCTGCCAGTTTTCTTTTGTCCTTGATTTTTTAGACTGCTAACAGTTATGTTATTCTGAGGATTTCTGTTTTGTTCTGGTATATAAAAATAAACATTTTTTGCCTGGACAGCATGAAAATTACTTTGTGTGTTGTTCACCACATTTGTAAAAGGAAAGGAAATCAGATATGATGATTCTTAATAAGTGACATAAGAGTTGCTTTATTAATTATCACTTTTTTTTAGAACAAGTTACAATAAAAAAATAAGTCTAATTAAAATCTTATTTGCCACTTAGGAAAATTAGAGGCAATATCCAGTATGAGAGGGATTCAGAATCTTTGGCCATATACAGAAGACATGACACAGAACAACAGCATGGAGCCTTGCTTGCAGACATATGATACCAGGAAAAATTAAAGTTAGAAGAAACCTATTTTTTGTAAAATTTCATTTGCATTGAATTCTTCTAAAACACCAGAAAATTAGTCTGTTATCTTTAGTTGAATGTGTCTGTCATGGTCATTATTCTTGCAGAGGTAAATGGGCATTAATGAACGCTGTTATTTTACTAAAAAACATATGTTGTTACTGGTGGATCCCTGTCATGAAAGCAGTGCAGAAAATTCCTGTTTATTTAATTTTAATTACTATCTGTTTCCTCAGATAGTAATTAAAATTTCTGTGCTAATGTTGAACTTGTTTTGATGTCTGTCTCTGGAAAATGAGGAAATGCACTAGAGTATTTCTACACTACAGTCAGTGAACTGACTGCTCCTGCAGGGAACACGTCCATGTTTACCTTTTCTTTGCCCTTAATTTCTTTTTAGGATCTTATAAAGTGTCTCCAATGAAGATGATCTTACATAGAAAAATGACTATGTTTCTATTAACAACAACTGAAAAAAATAAGACCCAAACCCTCCTCAAACCCTCCCCAAGTTTTCTCTGCATTTTGTATTGGTATTGCTCTTCAATAGAAAGCCAGTGGAAACTATTGGAAATGCTTGTGGGCTTGTGGACTGAGGTTTTAAATAAAATCCAGAAAAGTAAACATGAGACCCCTTTGAACTGGAATAGCATACTCTAAAGGAAAAAAAAATATAGAATAAGAAAGGCCTTAAAACTAAACCTTCATAAAAATTTTGAGCTATTTTTAATTGAAAACTTATAAAAGATGCAAGTATTCTTTTATTAGGTATAGACAAAAAAATATAGTAGACCATGAAATTAACATTATAAATTATTAAAATGAATTTAAACAAAATTATTTTCTATTATTTTCTTCAAATATTCTTATTTTTCAAATGCTTACTAAAATTCTCCATTAAATTCACAATTAAATGACTAGTTGACAGAATTTAACTTTTCTTTTTCATACCACCTCCTTCCAAGTTAAAGTCACATTTTAATTTTTGTTTTTCCTTGTAAACTGTGCCTCCCTTGTCTTCTCTTGCTGCTCTCAGAAGTTCATTTAATATGGTCATAACAATGATCACATTTGAGTGCTGAATTTTATCATGGCTATTTAAAGAGACCACTGTGAGACCACTTTTCAGGTAAACTGCACTGTTTACCTAAAAAAGCCAATCACAGAAAAGCTGATCTTATCTCCAGCCTTTCTTTTATCTCTATTTGTTATATTGCTTTGCAAGTATGGCATGTTGTAAACTACAAGTCATTTTTGCTCTTTTAAAAGTTGTGTTTTCATTGAATATGGTAAAGACAACTCAAAAAATGAGCAAATTAAATTAATAATACCGCTGTTTAATTACATATCTAATGAAAATAGAAATTAATTTGCAGTTTTGAAATTGACTTTGCAAGCTTTAAAAAAAGCAACCCAAAATCAACAGAACAAAAGAAATATCTGCCAAAGCCTTTAAAAGAAAAAAAAAATAAGCAAAAGAATAAATCTCTCTACAACTGGAGAAATATTTTGGGTTTTTTTCCTGGTTTACACAACATATAAGCAGTGCTTTATACTTATAAAAACAAGTCCATACTGGGAGACAGAAATCTACAAAAAGCACAACAGCCTCATAAATACTTATTTGGTAGATTTTTTACTCCCTTTTCTCCTTTTTCTTGGGAATATCCTTGGGAATCAGCCTTCCCTTACTTACATTGCAGGACACAATGCCATTCTGAACTAGACTGGGCTAGAATGGTCACTTAGAAAAAGCGTTCTTGTCTCAGTTGTGATGGAAAAAAAAAATACAACAGGGTGGTTGGAATAGATGATTTTAAAGGTCACTTCCAAGCCAAACCACTCTGTGATTTTATGTGGAGAAGCCAAAGGCAGAGAATTGGAAGGTTTTCGTAGCTCTGGACGAATGGAGATAATTTTCCCCATAGCAACCCTCACAGTGCTGGGCTTTGTGGCTGTAGGTAGAAAGGTGTTGGGAACACACAATGGTTTTGGCTGCTGCTGGGCAGGGCTTCCATCAAGGTCATCTCCTCAGCACTGCCCCACCCCACACAGCACTAGGCTGGCTGGGAGCAAGGTCTTGGGAGGCAGCTTAGCCAAGACACGGCCAAAAGTGGCCAAAGGGATACCAGTGAGGCCTGTGTGGCAATAAAAGCAAAGAGAAAAGAGGCAGGAAGAGGGGCCATTGGTTATTTACCATGTTTGCATTCAAAACAATGAATGTGTGATGAAGCCCTGCTTCCTGGGAAGTGGTCATACAGAGATTGCCTGCTGATGGAGAGAATAAAATATTTTGTCTCCCTTTTCTTCCACGTGCACATCTTTTTGCTTTATTAAATTTATTTCTCTTGATCAATGAAGCCTTTTCCATCATGGAAAGGCAAAATTAATGATATTGTGGTTTTGTATGTGCACATCACCTAATATAAACCTACTTACCATGTCAATTTTTAATGTCATCTGTTATTAATTGTATTGTCAGAACTATGGAACATAAGTACAGCTAATGCTTCAAATTTGAAATTTTAGGCAAAAATTGGAAGTCTGGTATATGTAAAAAGGAACACAGGGAACAGTAATACAGCAAGTAAAATTCCTAGAAATATTACTGGTTTAATATATTTTAATATATGCATTAAAAATATGTTATTGTGATTTTAAAATTAAGAAAGAAACACCTTTGTCAGCAACAGTATTTGGAATATCTCACAGAGAGGCATTTGATTTGGCAGGAGACAAATGGACATGAACATTCTAGCTCTTAGTGATCCAAGACAAAGATTTCTGGCTGCAGGCAGAGCAGTCCATTGGTAATTTCACACCATGCTGTGTTTACACATAAATTTCTAGCTTTGCCTCCTTTGACTGTTTTATGAGAATTCTTCCATGTTCTAGCTCACAAATATACATCAAACCAATACACTGAAAAGAGACAGACTACGCAAACTGATTCTGATATTGCCTTTTATTACTGCAAAGAACAGACACAAATCGTGCAAACACAGGGACTCTTGAAGCCTCCACCATCAGCCAGATGGCTGCATTGCTATTATTCACTCATCTCTCCTAAAGCACACGCAGCCTCAGAGGCTCAAAGATTCAATCATTACTCAGGAAATTGTGAAAGTCTTGTGGGTGCTTGAGGTTTCTCCCCAAAATGGGTCTAAACATAATCCAGACTTATGTCAAATCTAAGTAGGAAATTAAAAAGTGCAATAGTAATAGGAAAAATATTTGGGCCATCTGAAATGAGCTGAAAGTATTTCTCTTACTGAACTACATTACATGCTTGTCATATTAGAGGATGAACACACATCTGTGTCAAGGGTGTTTTCTCCATTCAAAACTAAATAAAAGTATTTTGAATAAAGATGCACTACTACTTGCTATAAAAAAAAAATTATTTCTAAGTGGGAAAAAAAAAGACAATTAAAATCATCAATTGCAACATGATACTTGGTACATTTGATAGAAAGATGCATTCTGGACTGATAAATTGGCCTGGAGTGCATTTATTTCATTTTGGGTTCTCTGCCTCTGAACCTGTTTCTGAAGGAAGTGTCAACATCTGTCTCTACACTCGGGCCCCGTTGTCCCCAGCAGATGTGAGGAGGCAGGTTCACACACACGATAACAGGAGCGGCAGCAGCTCTAACACAGAGCTCACCCAGGATGATGCTGTGAGAACTCAAATTTATTCAACAGCTCCACCACGTGGTTCTGCAGCACCGGGCCTGAAATTCGCCCGTAAAAATGATTGAATGGCTAAAAATCACGTTTGTGTTTTGAAACTGATGTCTTACTAACAAAGGAATTGAAGCTACTGCATTTGAATTGTTAATTTTAAAAGTAATGCCAGGGTCTACATAGCAATATGTTGGCTGTTATAAATTTTCAGTAATTACTCACCCATCTTGAAGACTTAGTAATCCTGAACTTCCATTAAACAATATATCTTTTTAAAGGTTTAAAGACATTACAGAGAAGGGTTCATAAAGTACTCTGAAAAAGTTTTAGGAATAAATGTATCAATACCAGCCCATTAGCTCTGTATTGCATTTTCTGGAGTAATGCTTTTCTTAAACAATAGCCCCTACTTCAGTAGGGTTATTAAGAAGTGCCTTTTTTCAAGTCACAGTATTTTTGTTGGTACTACTTTAAATTACTTTTTGTAGACTCCTAAGATGACAATCACAAGAAAATATTAAGTAGATATAGCAAATATTAAGTACATATCTATGAAAATAAAACTATTTTTAAAATAATTACATTTCACACAGACCACAATCCACATGGGAAACACTCAAATATTCTGTCCCATATCGCAAAACCATACAATGCCTGGATCCTGGATATGAAGGAGCCTTAGAGATTACTCAGTTTCAGCCTTCTACTGTGATTGAAACTGAGTAATCCACTAGACCAGGTTGTTCAGAGCCCCATCCAACCTGGCCTTGAACACTTCCAGGGATGAATCAGACACAGATTCCCCAGGCAACCTGTGCCAGTGCCCCACCACCCTCACAGGGAAGAATTTCTTCCTAATAGCTGATCTCACTTTCTTTCAGTCTGAAGCCATTCCCTCTTGTCTTGTCACTCCAGACCCTTGTAAATTGTCGCTCTCCATCTTTTCTGTGGGCTCCCTTCAGTGACAGGAAAGGCCACAATTGGATCACCCCAAAGCCCTCTCTGTTGGAGCAATCCCAATTCTTTCAGCTTTTCCTCATAGCAGAGATGCTCCATCCCTCTGGTCCCCTTCTCCAGCCTGGCTCCAGCAGATCCATGTCCTTCCTGGGCCCCCTGAGCTGGATGCAGCACTCCAGTAAGATGCAAGGCAGCAGCAACACCACCACCTCTCCAAAGGGGTAGAAGTCAGGCAGGAGACTTAGGTTAGTGTGGTAACAATGTCTGAAATAAAAGCCATTGAAGGTTTTAAATTAAATGCACCCTTTGCAGTACTTGATAGACAGTGTGAGGAAGGGTGTAAGATAACAGGATGCAGCATAATCATTAATATGTTGGTATTGAGTAGGACCTGTACAGAACTGTGAAGCAACCATCTTGTGCAATAAAAGTATTTGAGCAAAGACTTTTAAGTGTTAACAAATTTAATAATTCTATTTGCTTCCTTTCCTAAATGGGTTAAGCAAGATAATAGGCCAGTTAATAAATCATAATAGGCCAGTTAATAAATCATATTATATTTAAAGTAGAACTGTAATCTCTGAGCTGCATGGTGTATCCCATTGTGAACAGCCAGGAAAAAGTTCCAAGCATGGCTAGAAATACATAGAGCATCATCAAATTATTGCCCAATTAAAAGATAAGGTAAAATCATGTGGACTACTTGCCTGTGCTCTGTGGTAAGTATTCCTAAACCAGAAATATCCTCAAAGCACAGCCTGGGGCTAAATAAAAGTTTTGCCCATAAACAACAAAAAAGTGCATCAAAATAAACTTTCAAATGTGATTTATGTTAAAAACCACCCCCCCCCAAAAAAAAAAAGGCTTAAAAATTAAGTTCTTCAACTGCTGAATGGCATTAACTTGGTCCATGAAGAGATCCTGTTACACAAGCCATTAAATTCTTAAATAGCACAGTGTGACATATGAATGAATTTTTCCTAATCCCCAGGAAGTACTATTTGCAAACAATGATAGAAACAGTTCTTAGTCAGCTGTAGATTGCGCACAGAGGAGCCAAAGGTATGGCAGACACAATTAGTATAAAAAAAATCTAATTTATTTGATCAACTAAATTGAAATTTACTCTTAATTTTTTAATGAAAAAATATATTCTGTTGGAATTCAAATACCAGTTGTCTGCAGACAAAATAGAAGTATCCTCATATAATTTCTTTTTTCCTTTACCATAAGTCTAGAATGATTCCAAATCATGGGATCTTTTTCTTCCTGGTCATTGAGCTAGTCCATGGGAGGTGATAGGGCTGTTTCCACCCCTGGGGCAGTCAATTGAAGGTATTTGCCAATTTTGGGTCCTCAAAGCACCCTCTCCTGAGGTAGTCTCTGCCAAGTATACACATTATATAGTACACAAGTATACTCTGGGTCAGTCATTTATGCTCAGGATGATTTTTATCTCCAGCAGAGTCTAGTGTTCCTGTCATTCCAGAAATACAGCTGGGTTCTGCCCCTGCACAGCTGACTCTAGGATTGAGTTAGGTTTTTCACCCTGCTTCCTCATCTTCTCTTTGTGATCACACAGGTGAAACCACAGGCTCAGTAGGCCTGGGCCAGCTCTCAGCCTTTTCCAGAAATTTATGTGTCTCTGGAATTGACAGGGTGACAGTATATTTTTAAAAAATTGTTGTTTTTTTCCAGATTCTGCATTTGTTCAGGGTGAAATTTCAAAACACTGAAGGTGCCCACTGTTGTAATTATTTGTCCATACTGTACCACACACCCTGACACTTATAATTATCCAGCCTTGGGGCAGATCTCTGGGTGTTATTGCTGAACCTTAAGACCTGATACACATTCAGGAGACATTGCAATAGGAACATCCCAAGGATATTCAAAATTCTCAGGAGAGAATTTATTTTAACTAGCTTGAAGGAGAAGAAGGAGAAGGAGAAAGAAGGAGAAGGAGAAGGAGAAGGAGAAGAAGGAGAAGGAGAAGGAG
>QUSF01000016.1:4068268-4248887 GCA_003676055.1 Chloebia gouldiae
AAGGAGAAGGAGAAGAAGGAGAAGGAGAAGGAGAAGGAGAAGGAGAAAGAAGGAGAAGGAGAAGGAGAAGGAGAAAGAAGGAGAAGGAGAAGGGAAAGAAGAAGAAGCAGCAAAAAGTGGTCCTCCTTGTCTCCCCTATAAACTGGTTCCTGAAGCAGAGGCATGGCATAAATTCTGAGTACAAATACCAGATTAGTTTTGTGACTAGTAATTTTGTCACATCTGTAAACCAGTGTTACCCACACAGTACAGCAAAATGATAACCCTAATCTAACCTCTGGAGGTGAGAAAAGTAAGGTCTTACATAACATGATTCTGAGAGCAAGCACAACTCTGAGAGCAAATAAATCAGCATCATGACCATAGACTATGAAACTAATATTATGAGTACTTATAACAAATTTGTTCTATCATGGTCTGGTTAGATCTGTCATTACCTCTGCCCTCTGTGCTGCAGGTTGGGTGTGGGTGCCAAAAAGGATTTGTTCACAGCCATTTGTTCACTCTCCCCAGCGGGGTGGAGCAGAGAACAGGAAAAAAACACAATCTCATGGGTTGCAGTAAAGACAGTTAAGAAAGGGAAAATAATATTAATGATGAAAGAATATAGAAATCGATGCACAATGAAGCTCCTCAGCACCTGCTGAGCAATGCCCAGCCTGTCTCAGAGCAGTGAGTGGCCATGGCCAGCCAGCTTTCCCCTGTGTGATCATTCACCACGTTGCCATAGGGTTTGGGATAACCCTTTGGTCACCTGGGATCTGCAGTCCCAGCTGATCCCTCACACCTCCTTGTGCACCCCCTGCCCACCCACTGGCAGGGGGATATAAAGCAAAAAAATTTCTTGACTTGGGGTAGACACTGTTCCTTAACAACAAGACCATTGAGGTGTTCTAAAAATCATCCTAATCTTAAATCAAAGTCGCTTCACTGCTACAGACCCTAGGAAGAAAACAATGCTAACCCAGCTGAAAATAGGATAAGACTGTCATGAAGATTTATTTAATACTTTTTTATTTCTATCCATTTTAATTAGCAATTTTATTTCAGTAAGTCCATTTCTTTAGCTTCTGCTTAGATAAAGATAGATTTCCAGATTAAAAATATTTGAGAGGGCATTGTCCTTAAGGGAAAAATGTCAATTGATCCACATTTGACAGGCAGGCTCAATGTAGGGGCCTGTTACTCCTTAACCTGAAGTATGTAGAACTATAGCTTTTTAAGTGTATACAAATAGCACCTATTTATTTCAAATGCATTGATTCTCTGAATTTTGTCACAAAAAAGGCCTCCAGGAAAATCTAGAAATGTAATTCATAGCACATTCATAAAATGAAATGTATTACTTACAAAAACAACAGTGCTGAAGGAAAAATGGGAATAAAAAAGTTTAGTCTGTCTCATATTTCAAAAGCAAAATATCAATATTGGTAAAAAAAGAAAAAGAAAGAGATCATAACCTCTTAACTTGAGAGGCTTCACTATTACAATTTAAGCTGTGAATTGGTCAGCTATCAGATGCCTGGTAAGAAAGCAAAACACCAAACATCCAATTTATAAGCCCAGATGGGAAAATGATGAAAAAATGATTTGAAAATCATATGATTAAAGGTTAAGCTAATATATTAAAAGAGTCCATATGGGCTTTATCTTAAGCAGAAAACAAGGAATGATTCTTGTAAGTCTACAAACAAGCAGCTGAGGTGAGTCATGTATCAATTCAAAGTTTACTCACAAATTAAGCATGAAAAATGACCCTAGCTTTATGGATCATTTAAAAGTTGAATTTCTCTCCTATCAAGCAGTCTGCAGTCAGCCATATCATATAATACAACATTTAATTTTTTCCAAAGTTTGAGTATGTATCCAATGTGAGGCTATATAAACTGATGTAAAATTGAATTTTTTTAACAAAATGCCCAGTGATGTGGAACTATAACTTCTATAACAAGAGTACATAGCAGAAATTAGCCTGCTATAGACTATATTTTTGCCTCCACATATACAAACTTATTTCATTTTCAAAATTGAGATTAGTTCTCAGCCTATATCCAGCTTCAAATAAAAGGCTGTAGACATATCTTTACTAAAAAGTGACAAAACAAACAAAAGAAAACAAACTTCTCCTTGTCCGTCCATCAGAATTTGTAATGTACTCCAGGAATTTAACTGTGAAGCAGGGTCAGAGATTGATAACAATGAGCAGATAGGGAAAAAAAAATAAACTAAAAACAAATGAGTAGATATAATGAAAGAATTAAAACAGTTTGTGCCAAAATTGATGATTATATTAGAGAATACTAATGAAATCAGCTGAAGTGTAAAGAAGCACCACAGAAAAATCATACAGAGCAGATGGAGTGTGTAAGCAAATATTTGGTTTCTGAGAAAAGTTGTAAAGAATGTGATGGTGGGGTGATGCAATATGTCACTGAGGTTGTTGAAGGCTGCAGAGGCTTATATGAAACACTAGACATTTTTAGAAAAAGGATTGAGAAAATACCATTACTAGCAAAGTAATGGAAGAATGCTGCACTACTGCAGCTTTTACCCATCACAGGGGAATTCAGAGAGACGCAGGAAGAGAGCTGCACTGTTCAGTGACAAAGAATTTCAAAATTAATGGCCAAGCGAGGTGTGCAGAGCAGGGAGCTGCAGTTCCCATTGCAAGGTTTCTATCTAAGACCCAACACTCCTGCACAGTGTGCAGAGCACAAGCAAGCCCCCACAGCCCAGCTGTGAGCCCAGGAAAAAGTGCACTCACTTCCAACACTCTGACCCGTGTGCCAGCAATCTCTAGGGCTGCTCGGATGGTTTTCACTCCTGCCAAGTGACCAACCCACCATCTCCTTCCATGGCTTCAGAGAGTCAACAAACTGCTTGGGTGTTTCCTCCCCAGACACTCAGCATCTTCTCTGAGCAGGATACAATCACTTCTGCTGATAATGTCACATCAGCCAACCTCCTGGAACAACACACACAAGGAAGCTGTGAGCAAAGGAGTGTTTGTAGGCAATCCACTGTCTGTCTTGTGAAAAGAATGAGGTCATGCAATGTCCCAGGGAGACTCCAAAAGCATGTGTTAGTATCAACACTGTTTATGCTACTGTGCTGAGATTTTCAATTTATTTTAATGAATTTTAGGAGTATAAATTATTTCAAAATAATTATTTCATAATAATTTCAATATTGAAGTATTGAAATATTATTTGAAATATATTCAAAATAAAGGGTTTTTTAATCCCATGTCCTTTTGAAATAGCCCCACCATGCATCAATGTTCCTTGCTGACAAGCAGAAGGATTTTCCACTCAGGAAAGTCAGGATTAATAGAAAAATAAATCAAATCCCTTAAGGACAGCAAGCTGCTTGTGGAAGAGGTGTGTAAACCTCTTATTTCACATCCTAAGAGTAACATTTTGTTTTCCAAACTTAGTTTTATCCAAATTAGAGAGTTGGAATTACAGCAGTCCCTGACTAGTTGTCCTGTCTGGTCACAGGAATGTCCTTCTCCACCCATCAGGTCTGAAGGTCTGCAGTCTGCTCTTAACTTCAGCCCCCCAGCTCTCTACTCTATTTGAAACTTTTTTCTTTCTAGTCTCTATTATATCCCAGGGCAAGAATGATCTCCCTTTTCCTTGAAGAGGATCTATCCAGCCAAGTCACCTGAAAAAGAAGAAAACCAAATGACCGTGGATAAAATAAATGCTGCACTTCTCTATATAAAATGGTTCTGAAAATCTGTGTTTATTATAAACACAATATCAATACAATATTCGAGGACAAGAGCTCAAGCTAAACTGAAAAAGTTGTAAACTTTTAGCATTATTTCTACTCTTTGGACCTCCACTATGGTTTAGTGTATCAATTAAAATATGTAAACTTGTGTAGAGAGCGTGTTTATTTATTTTTAAAAAAATTTTTACCATTAGGAAATTTGTTTAAGGCCTATTTTGGAACTGGGACATCTGCACAGTTAATGAATAATTTAACAATCCATTTTAAAAAATTAACTTTCTATTTAATCAATCCAATATTTTTATTCACACAGCTATTTTGGTGGGACAGGTGTCATTATGGTCAGTATGGCTCAGGGAACACGGGACAGCCACAGCTTTTCAAGGTAGTCTATAGTTCCCTGAGGAAGTGGGACTGATTGAGAATTGCAGAAAATTTACTAATCCACTGCAACCATGAAGTTTAATCTCTAGCATGTGTAAACTCAACAAAGCCCAATGCAAACCAGACTTCTTAAAATTTTCCCTGGCACCTTCACACCTTGTGTCCAGACATATATTTAATGTCTCAGTCGAGGGCTTCCACACCAACTTGACTGAGGGTGTGTCAAATATTAATACTAGATATCCTATCCTTACTTTATTCCCTCCTTGTCTAAGGCTTCATTTTGCTTTCATAAACCAAAACTCTCATCTTAAAAAAATGGTAGATGCTCTTAGAAGTTTTGTTAATTTATGTGAGCTCCTAGGAAATTTCTCTTCTTTATGTATTTTTTGTAGAGTATCAGTTCAAGCTTGCAGGTTTCTGGAGACTCATATTGATCCCTAGTACCAAAGAGTCTAGGAATTAGTCTTGCTGATTCACCAGAGAAAATCTAAAAGTGTTGAAAGAATATAAGGGAAAATCTTCACTCTGACTACTGAATACAGAACTGTCTTAGTGCTTCTTATTCAACTTTTTATCTCCCATAAACATGAGGGACAAGCAGGGAGAATTCATAACCTGTGGATTGTCTGTATTCATTTTTCTTTAGTAGAAAATTTGCTTAGTGCAGAAGATTTGGCTGCAAGTATCTTAGAAGTCAGTCAATAGTCAGTTTTAGTCATAGCTAGAGCAGATTACAAATTAAGTGTCAGAGCATTTATTACATTTTGTGTGGCATTTTTACTTCCCCTTAATTAGAGCAGCTTGATGTCCACAGGGGGAGTCGGTGCTCCTATAGTTTGGGATATTTTTAAACATCCACTTTTTTTTCCTCCCCATACTGAGAGTGCACTGTTTTGGGTTTACATGGCAAGATTTTGATCTTTGAATCCACCCCTGCAGAGTGCCTTCAGGGGTGGATTCTGTGAGAAGTCACCAGAAGCTGGCCCCATATCCAACAAAGCCAGTTTTAGTGGCTCCAAGAGGGACTCACTGCTGGGCACAGCTGATTTTGGTAGTGTGTCTCTGATAACATATTTGAGAACAGAGAAAAACCCAAATAATGCACAACAGAATTTGAAAGAGGGTAGTGAAAATATATGAGAGAAACAAGTCTGCAGCCATTCACATCAGTGAAGGAAGAGGGAGAGGAGGTGCTCCAGGCCCTGGAGAAGAGATTCTCTTGCAGATCCTGGAGAAGTTCAGGTTGTCCCTCCTGCAGTCCACGGAGGATTCCACATTGGATGAAGGTGAGCACATTCTGAAGACAGCTGGATCTTAATCTTTCATGGAGTGGAGCAGGATTTCTGGTAGGAAGGATCTTTGGAGGATCCATGTTTGAGGAGACAATTTCTGAAGGACTGTAACCTGTGGGAAGAACCCATATCAAAGCAGTTTTTGATGAACTGCAGCCTCTTGGAAGGGCTCTGGAGAAGGTAATGAAGGACTCTTCCCTTTGGTTGGGGCCTCATTCCCCTGCAGCAGGGGAAGAGTACAAGGAGGAAGGAGCAGCAAAGGCCCAGACATTTGTATGACACCAGCCTCTGTCCTTCTGTGTGACTCAGAGGGAGGAATTAGAAGAGTTGGGGGCAAAGCTGAGCCTGGGAAGAAGAGAGTGGTAGGGGTGTTTTTAGATTTGTCCCTATCCTTCACCATTTTACTATTATGAGTCTATTTTTTTTTTGGTATTAGTAATAGGTGAGTCCATGAGCTTTTTGTTTTATTTCCTCCTCCTGTCCTGTAGAATAGGGGGAGTAATAGAGTGGCTTGGTTGGCATCTGGCATCAAGACAAGGTCAGTCTACAAAAGGATGTTCTTGTTCATCCAGTTCAGTCTCTGAAAACTCAAAATGTTTTAACAGATATCTTTTTAATCTACCTCTAATGTCTCCAAAGATTGTGCAATAACTATTTCAAAGGAGAAGTCTTGCTACAATTGTCTTTTCTCTCAGACAGCTCTTGTAATAACCAAGGTAAATTTATCCTTCTAACTCAGTCCATTACTCCTTGTTTTATGACCAATATTCAGTGTGACTTGTTTTTCGTTTCTCTCCTATTAATGTCCTTTAGCTATTTATGTAGAATTTTCACATTTCTCCCTAGATGTCACCCCTTTAAGCTAAATAAATGTAATTCCTTTAATCTTCACTTATAAATTAGGTTTTATATAGAAAAAAAAAAAAAGAAGACAATTATGTGAAATTTGTCTTTTTCCAAACACTAACATAGTTAAAATAATTTACTCCAGTTCTAAAGTTGAATTAAACAAAACATCTTTCTTTTCCCAGTGTATAGGAACAACAATAGAAAAAAGTTTATAACAGGTCAATTCTGTGTCGCCTTGATTTGTGATAGTTTTGGGGGTAAATGAAGCAGTTTAAAACAGTAGCTGTAAAACATGATCTCCAGGCTTTACATTTCATTCCAAATTATACCTTTCAACATATGTTAAGAGTGTAATATTTCAAATAACTTGGTTTTCTAAGATTTGAACCAACAGACCAATAATACTGCTTTATTACATTTTATTGTTTCTGCCTGTAGAAAAAGGAAAACATGCAGAGGAACAAATATTTCTCAAATTTATTTTTTTTTATTATAGAAATAAAAGGTCATATATTTCTGTGATACCAAAGAATTTTAATGTTCCAAATAGAGGCCAGTCTCTTGTAAACATTGATTTTTTATGAGCTTTCCCATTTGTAACAGTAAATATCAAGCTTTGGACAAAACAATATGTACATATTTGCCTCTAGGAACAGTTTTCTCAGGGTGCTGAGTTTTGCAGTTTTGACTTCAGGAGACCTCTGTGGCATGAGTGCACTTAGCAAGTTCCTGAAGTTCATCTCTCCTTTGGTTTTCATCCCAAAAGGATCCTGTTTACACACCAGGAGGATGCTCTGCCGTGTGGGCTGACGTTCAGTAGCTGCAGAAGGTCGAGAACTTTATTCCAAGGTGCTCTCTTTGGTCCACCCAGAGAGTCCAGACTGCAGTTCAGGTTCACCTGAGACCAAATCAGTTTAGTCTGGTTTAGTGCTTTAATCTTATGACTCTGGGTTTAGGTAGTGGTGCAGAACCCACACTGTGCTCTGACCTTGCACTCTCCTTCTGAAGGGAGAAGTTATGGCCTCCTCCAGTCTTGCACAATCCTTCAGCTTATCCTCATTCTTTCCTCTCAATCCATCAAAGCCCGCAAAGTCAGGGCAGTGGTGGGTGTAGCTTCCACTCGATTTCATCAGCTGGCTTAGGGTGGGCTTGCTAATGAAAAGTGTCATTTTTACTTTTAAAAAAATCACTGCGAAAAGCGTCAGAAATGGTCTCAATTCCTCACACTCCGGCAGTAAAACCAGGGAGAGGAAAGAAGGGACTGGGTTAATTTCTTCAGATGTTATAGAATTTTCTGTGGTATTCTAGGACAAGCCACCTAAGGAAAGAACCTGCCTGTATGTTTATCAATCTGCACAGTTTTAAACTTTGAAAGACTGGTAGACTGGTAACAGAGTTAAAAATATATTTCTTGGCAGCACATTCTTTTATTCCTCACCTTGTATCAGCTCATGAGAAAAATAGGTTTTTCTATCTGCTTCAATACAATTAACGTATTCTCAATTCTCATTCTATCACATTCTCTTTCAAATATATTCTAAAAGATGTGGAGCTCCTGTTAATTAAAACAATAAACTAGAGTAGATTATATAGGATGATATTTTTCTCTGCTCTTGAACCACTCAGTATAACATTTTCAGATATGGTGCCATCAGCTGTGTAGCTTGAAATGTGACTCTGTTTTTAAAATCAAGTTAATTTATTCAGAAATAAGTTGACATTTGTAGACTTCAGTTCTCAGTTTAAATCTGTTTGGCCAGGACTAGGATGACTTTGCAGAGTTTTTGCAAGTCATATAATATAATAAGCCTAAAACATTATTACATAGTCATAACAGCACTAAGAATATAGCTATTTTGGATTTGGGGGTTTTGTTTATTTTTATTTTTATTTTTATTTTTAATTTCTCTGAAGTGGTTTTATACTACACTTTACACTATCTTATGTTCTTTAGGTGACCAAGAAAAACCAGAGGATTAAAAAGAGTAAGAATTATGGAAATGTTGTCTTATAGTAGGGAAATGTATGTTTACAGATAATACTGCATTTAAAGAAAATTACAGTAACAAAGTCTAAATTATAATAATTAGGAAATATTAATGTGACCTATGCATAATATAGAACTTGCCATATAGAAATACTACTCTAATTTCCCAAGATGCTAAAAATAAGGATTTTCAAAGGGTTTGCCTTTGAAGAATTGCATTTAGAAAACAGAAAAGTTTAAGAAAGGCAGGTTTTGGAGCATATACTTTCTTTTAAAAATTCAATAAAAAAACATAACATTGTTTTTGTTCTTTATTTTTTGTTCCTTCTGTCAGAAAATACATCAGCGCTTATAGCTCCTTGTACCAATTTCTTTATCAGTTGGAAAAGTTTATGGTAGTAAGAGTAAATATTTATATTACTTTTTAATAAACTCTTTAATAAGACAATATTTGTGGGTGCTGCTGAACAGAAAGAAGCACAAGAGGCAGAGGCTCTGGCTTTATTAGGCTGTCGCACAGCAATGAACTCTCAGACATGTTGATCACCGTTTTGTAGTGTGAGCTCAAAACCCTCTCCTAGAGGATTTCATCTGACTGAGGACTTTCATCAGCAGCCATGAAAGAATTCCCCACTCCTGATGTCAGATTTTTCCTTTGGGTGTTGCCCTTCATTGCCCCAGCTGGGTGATAGTTGATGCCCCTGACACTATCAGTTCCCCCTAAGAATATTTATGTCATTAATTTATCCCCTGACTCTGGCTGCAATTCTACTTTTTAGACTCATTATCTCCCAGAAGTTCCTGAGACTTATCTGCCTGTTTATCCTCTACCTTTCTCTTCCATCCAGAAGATCATTTCACTCCCTTTCGGGAAGAATGTTTATTCTGCTTCAGCAAGCTGAGACAGCACATGCAGTTTTTGTGACTCTAAATAAGACACATGCAACTAATAGACAAATGCAGGAAGTTTATCTTGATGTGTTTAGGCAATGAACTAGCCTGTCAAGGGTGCCAGCCAGCAATCCCTTTCCAAACAATTATGCAGATTCCTGAGGATTCAGGATAGGCAGAAAGAACATATCACACATACAGGACACTCATGGCAAAAAGAGCCTCAATATGTGAGAAAAGTCCTTGGGCAAAAGAACAGCTGTTAAGCACTAAGGAGAGATGGGAGGCACTATAGAATGGAGCAAACATATACTAATCCTTGCAAACATATACTTTTCCAGGAAGGAAAGTGCTATTCTGCCCAAAAAATGATGATGGCAAATGATGTCATGCAGAAAGGAAGAAAAGAACCCAGGAAGTATGGAAGAAGTAGAGTGGAGTTTTCTTTTTCCTTTTTTGTTTGTTTGTTTCAGTAATCTGGTGGAGAAAATAATGTTAATGCTACTAATACTTTCAAACAACTCTAAAATTGTCGGACTTTATGCTGAGTAATCTGCAAGCAGTGTAAAAAAAGTGCATGAAACTAGTCTGGGAATTGGGACAGAAAACACAGAAAGGCATAAAATCCTAAAAAAAAACCAAAAAAAACCAACTTAAATCAGATTGAAGGACGATATCAGGACACACATCGGACCTTTTTACATTGTGGTATAGCTTATAAAACCACAGAACAACTCTAGTCTGTGCATGCCAAGCAGGAAAAAAAACCCAAACTAATAGTTTATTTCTCTTTATCCTTAGTACAAACACAAATGGGATATTAAGTTCCTGAGACTTGAGCTCTGGAAGACAGCAAGAGTAAAATGTTCTGAGGGGTGCTGAAAAGCATATTAAGAAAAAACACATAAAAAGTTGAAGGGATTTAAAAAATAATAAAACATTCAAGTACAAATCATTTAGTGACATTTTGCACACTCTCTTCTGGAAATCATATGCTCTATCATGTTTTAAATACTTGCGAGATAAGTGAAGCTTCATTCTTTTACATGATTTTATTGAATTTCTAAGCTATTTTTCATATTTTGTCAAAAAACAGTTCAAATATCTTTTTGACTCTGTGTTCGATTCAGTTCCTCTAAAATATAACCACAATATGACCTGATTTAATTTCACAGGTTTTCCTTCATCTATAAATATGTAGGGAGGATGGTATTTCTGCACCCCCTAGAAACGATCGAGTAAGACTTGTACTCAAGTACAATGTCTTGCAAGGTGAGGAAAAAGCCTTAAGCTCATCTTTTCCAGGCTGAACAATCCCAGCTGTCCCAGCCTTTCCCCCCAGCAGAGCTGCTCCATCCCTGTGCTCCCCTCGGTGCCTCCTGTGGCCTGGCTCCAGCAGGTCCCTGTCCTTGCTGTGCTGGGAGCCCAGAGCTGGTGCAGCCCTGCAGGTGGGGTCTCAGCAGAGCGGGGCAGAGGGGCAGAATCCCCTCCCTGCCCTGCTGCCCGCGGGGCTCTGGGTGAGCCCAGCGTGTGCTTTGCTTTCTCTGCCTCATGTCTCAGAATGCTGTCACTTTTTAACTAGAATATACCAAAAATAAGGAATGCTGTACGAGAGTGACAGTGACGGATTCCTGCATTCCCTCCTTTCAGCTGTGCGGTTCAGCTGGATGGATGCAAATTAACAACTCTTCTTACAGGGAGGACAATGTGCCTTTCCACAATCTTTTCATAAGCAGTAAAAACATAATTAATTCAGCACGAACACACTTCCTTAAGGCTTCCTGAATGGCTTTAGAAAGTTCTTCTTATTTCTGCCAAACCCTGTTTACCTCAGGGCCTGTTTATACTTGTGCTCTTTTCCTTCCTCTGCAAATAACTGGGTTTTGGCTGGCAGGAACTGAAAAGAGGCAAGTCCCAGGGAAAACTGACTCTTTCATTTACTCATGCTGCCAACCTTATGTTCTTCACTTGCTGAAAAACAGAAAAAACACTTATTTGAACACAGTGACAACTTGTTTTTTATTTGAGGCAATTGCTCACTGCAGTGAGGAAGGTAGAACATTTTACATCCTGTTAACTGTTGCCAGCTCCATGTAAAAATTGAAAAGGAGAAATAGATTCCCATTCCACTTTTGCATCTCTTTTCTGAAGAAAAGCTAACAGACTCTGAAATTAGGTTTTGGATTTCACAGCAGTGAAATGGGCTCTAACAACTTCTTTTGCAAAATAACTGCTAATTATGAAAAGATTAGGAGTAGGATAGGAGTAGGATAGAATAACATTGTGTAAAACTCTAAGGTTCATCCCAAGGTGTTTGATAAACCATGGAATAACATGTTATTCCTGTTGTTGAAAAAATGTATATAGAATTTAAGGGCTTGCATCTACAGCAATTGGAGGATGATTGAAAGACTGTGATTCACAGTCACTTTCAGCAATCCTAAATGTGGAGTGGCACCAAAGGGAATATTTCTGTACCCCATACATTATGTCTCTATTTCTATTGCTTTCCTTTTCTTCTTTGTGCTGGAACTTCTGCTTATTGGTGCCACTTGGGTAGCTGGCTAATTTTTAGCTGGATGAATTTCCTAATCCACCTGAAAAAGGAATGAACAAACAAAAAACAACCAACAAAAACAAGAACAAAAAACCCCATCATATCATCCCTAGAAATACCAGAGCTACCACAGATGGAGAGCAGAAATTTGCAGTGCAGTGCAAGGAAATGCCAGAATCACTGCTTTGACTTTAATCTAAGTGTGATGGAAAATTATAATGCTGCATAGAATTGAGGTGAAATGTCTATTTCAGCTTCTTAAGAATGTCATTTTTATGCACTGTTTATACTTTTTTTTTTAAGAATGTCTATTTAGACCAGTCAATTTACTATTACAGCAGTTTGAAGTGAGCCCTTATTTATCACATAGATTTGACCATGACTTATACTGCTGTTGCTTAATGTGACTCTTAGCAATTACAAAAATTTATGACACAGGAAAAAAACATCAATATACATGTCTTATTGTTTTGGTGAAATATTATGTCTTAGTACTAGAAATAATTTGAAAGCAATACTTTTATTGGATATGAAAAAAAGGATGGAAAAAAAATTTAGAGTCACAGTAATATAAGAATATGGGAACATAAAGTAAAACAATCAAGATGCAGCAGCCCAAGGCTGTTTCCTGGTGACAGAGCTACCAAAGCTATGTATGTACAGTTAGCTTACCACAACTGAGGCAAAACATTCAATTTGAATAGCCATAAAAGTATTCTAATGAATTCTACCTAAGCACTGAACAGGCCTAACAGCAACTATTTAGTTATTCATGGCAGCTCAGCAGATAGGTCATAAATTCTCACCAGCTTTTAAAAGCTGGATGTTTAAAATCATAGGCATTTGTGGAAGTGAAATGTTGCAATGGTTAAGAGTCTACAAAAGTTTCTACCTTCAGTTCCTTGAAGGAAAGTTGTAAAAAATTCTGCTCAAATTAGCTATTACTTCATTATTTATGAACAGACGCAGACAGTGGGAAATTTTTCCACATTCAAGGGAAACTGCAAGCAATTTCCTTCTCTCAGAGTACTAAAACTATTTTAAAAGTATTTTTTCCCCCAAGCTTCCCTTTCTTTCTGTAAGGATAGGGAGGGATGAGATATAATAGTTACATTAATTTTAAACCCTTGGACATCACCTAACATGAAATAAACCCAGAATTGAAATCCACATATATAATCTCTGAAGCGTTTTTCCTTTGATGCATTACCTCAGCTGTGTAAATGACCCTCCCAAAAGGGAATGTGATACAAAATTTCTCACAATAGGCTGTTAATTACAGTTTTATGAAGGTGTAGTGTGGACTGAGAGGAAAACTTTTATTTGGAGAGGAAAACAAAGAGAAAAAGTTAAAGTGATAACCAATCGTGTACCTTGAAAACAGCTGGTATTACTACACATTTCTTGAGAATTATCATGTAGTGGATCAAAAGAGGTGAAAAAAATAAAAAAGACAGAGAAAAACTCATTATCCAAAAAAAAAATAAACTCAAAAAAACAACAATCTCATCTTTATTATGAACAAAACAATATAGACATTTTTCTACTTATATGAATGTGGGAAATTCACCAAAGGTATGACAAATGAAGGTAGATAATCATAAGCCAGATTTTAAAATATAACAGTTTCAAATGAAAGTTAGATTAAATCATATTGGGATATTAAAACATGTAAATTAAACAAAATTTGGAAAAGCTGTATCAGAAATTAATTTCCAACTATAAAATTAATTGTGAAAATATGGTATAAAATATAGTATTTTTTTTTTCAACCAGGACTCAAATCACATTGCCCAGAGCATATTTAGGACATTATCTAAGAGACTGAATCTATAAGCACTGCAGACCAAGGAAGTCGTATTTTGGCTTTTAAAACTATATTTTTTAGGGAGATAAAACGTTAAATATGTATTTTGAAAACATAATATACAATAAAGGTCGTAAATATCTAGGATTGTAATAAAAAAAATGTAAGAAATGTATATAATCTAAGAAATGTATATGTGTTCAGGTATCTGATTTGATGGTGATCTCATAATGAGGTGTCTTTGTCCAAAGATTTATTTTAGCTAGGCAAAACTGATATTCAGTCTTAAACTGTTCAACCAAACTCTGCTGAAGAATTATTTGTTGAGCACATAACTGATAACTTATGAAAATAAGTTGAATAGGTTTTTTAGTTTCTGAAAGAAGTGATTTGTGATGCCAAATTTTGTAGTAAGGTATGACAACATCTTCCTGTAGAGACAATGGAAGGAGAATATGCAAAATATTCAACTTTGTTCTGGTCAGTCAGAAAAGTACTGACTTGGCCAATCTATATATTTATGAAAATAGTGTAGGAAAGGAGGTTTTCTTTCCATAAGCACCAAAACCAAACATAAACCATAAAATGGAGACAGATGCTTGAACTAGAATAAAAAAAGGCTCCTAAGTGAGCTCTAACATCACTGCTAGCTCTGCTGTGCAATGTTCAATATGAGGCCAAGAGCCAAAAACTTTACACATTTCAACTCAGCTATTCAGTTAAGCACACATTGAAAAGAGCAGAAAAGTGTTCTGTGCTGAAAGCTAAGAATCAGCTTCTTTTCCACTAAGTGTCTGCTGTTCCATAAAATCAGAGTGGTCTGGGTTGGATGGGCATGATACCATCCAGAATCCTTTAGCCAGTTTAATGAGAAGAAATAATTTATGATGCTTGATCATCCTCCATAGCTAATGAACTCAAAAGCGGCTCCAACATTTTTTGTCCTACCTTTAAAGATGAATTCTTACCAAGGTATTCAAATCCAAAGGCATATGCAGACTCCTGTACTCCCTTCCTTATTTGTCAAAATTTTGAGGAGAAAATGCCTCAGAAGCTTTAAGAATTGTTTTCCCCCTTCCACCAATGTATAAGAGAAAATACAACAGTGATAATTTTTTTTGTTTGTAAGAACATTTTATTCAGGGAAAATGAGGTAAAACATCTCCTTTATTTCCTGTGCCTAAAAAAAAACCCAAAAATAACAAAAAAAAAAAAAACACCACCAAACCAATGAAAAACCCTCCAAAAAACTAATTCACAGATATCTACATTTAATAAACCATGTTACCATATTATCCCAGGGTTCACAAAAAGGAAAAAAAACGTCATAATGACTGTGGAACCAGTCAACATAATCTATGACAGACAAAACTCAGGTAATATGTAGGTAGTATCATCAAGATTTTTACATAATTTTTATTGCATTTTTTTGTTTGTTTAATTAATTAGATTATCTAGTTTAATAGCATTTTTACAGTTTAGGAACTACTAATGTTTAATCTTTATTTGAACTTTTATTATTTCCAAATTTATGTTGTCCACACTTTTAGTTATGTACCAGGACAAGATAATTTCTGCTCTCCTATAAGAAAGCCACATTTAGATTGTCACTGTGTGATGCTAAAGTCCTATCACTGGTATTCATATGGTTTTCTACAATAGAAAAAAAAACAAACCAAAAAAACATTTTAACAGCAACTCAGACCTTTAATGATAAGTTAGTACTGTTGAAACTGCTAATAGTGCTTTGTATTAGACATGACAATCAGGATGGATAACTTCAAATTACTAGTCAGGCTTTTAACATCCAGTTAGCTTGTGATTAAATAACACTTCTAGGCTAACAAATTGTTCCAAATAGCACAAAAGCCTTCCCTAAAAGCATTTCAGATTAATAAAATGAAGAAGGCTTCACAGATAAACATCTAGAGAAAAATCTCTTTTATTCATCCCCACAGACACACCGCACCACCAGAGGGAAGAATCTCAAAAAAACACATCTTTGTAGCACCTTATAGGTATGAAAAGTTCACACTGTGAGATTCACCTATTCCTTTCAGACTGATTTGCACCACTCTTAGCAGATTTAACTGCACTGTAGTATTTTCTCTGGTTTGTATCAGAAAAACAATCCTGGTTGACACTGAAAGCAATTATCTGCTCACATATAATTAATACCAATTAATTTCTCCTGTTGTAGGGCTATGGTGGAAGAGAATCAATCACACTCCATCCTTTTTTTCAGACAATAGCGATGTCTCTGTCCCCCGAAGGAGGTTGGAACTAGATTATCTTTAAGGTCCCTTCTAGCCCAAACCATTCCATGATTTTACAATCTCCTGACAAACTACTTCACATTCTTTGGAGAAAACTGCATCATCTGATTCCTGCTTAACTTCACATTTGAAAAGCTCTTCAAAACATTGTAAAACTGTTTGAAGTCCTCTAATTTCAACACATTTATGAAATAGGGTACAGTCTTCTGCTCTAGATACATATGATTATTATGATTAATTATTTACTTAGGACACAATATGGTCATTGTGGGTTAACCCCAGTTAGCAGGTTGTCCTTTGCTCATTGTCCTCTCAGTGGCATGAAGGAGAAAATCAGAACAGCAAAAGGAGAAAACGACATATGTCCCCTGAGGTCTGGTAGCAAACAGATGGGGCAGGAGCCCTGTGCTCTAGGGTCTGGATGCCCCATCCTCATCCTGAGGGCTGTGGTCAATCTGCCTTCAGCCTGTGCAAGGAAGAAAGACTGCAAAGACAAGTTTGCTTTGTTCTCCATGGTGGTAGACCCACGATGACTTCCAGGTTAGTCCAGGAGAAGGACAGAGGTGTCTTCTGAGGCGGAAGGGTTCAAGTTCTTTTGACTGTCTGGAAAAGGAGTGCAGTCTTTGGGTGCTGGTGGCTCATAGCTGGCTGTTGAAGTTGGTGTCAAATACTTTGGCACAGGACTGTTTGCTAATTGCTGTGAAAAGCTGTCAAGAAACTGAAAAGCAAGTTGGGTGGATATACCAGAATTTAAAATATGATTTGAAGGAAGAGAGGAGGATTTTTTAGACATAAAGCAAGCCCCTTGTCACCAGAAACAACGCAGCCAGCTCTTCCTGCTGCTTCCCCAGCCCTTGTGGAGGCTGCCCCACTAAGCAGCAGCAATCACTTACAGTCTCTTTCCCCATTTATCTTCTGCTATCCAGTGAAGCAGTAAATAACACCTTCCTTTGCCAGCATATTCCTTGCAACATTTCTTCCAAACTTCACACTTCAACACTTGCCCACTATATTCTCCCCAGCAGCCTGTTCAAGTTTAGGTTTATGAGGTTTTTGGAGGGTCAGCAGGGAAGCCACGTATTAATATTTAGGGGAAGTCAAAAAGAGCGTAGAGGACAAAGCAGCCCTTGTGTCCTGCAAGAATATTATTAATGCTGAGAACACTCATGCTGAGAACACTCATAGCTGACCACAGCTACAGCAGTCCCAGTGCAAAGACTTTTTCTTTTCATTTCTGATATAGTCATAAGGAAGAAGAAAAATAAAGCTCAGGAGCTTTAGGACCATCTGTTTCAGTCTACAGATCTACTTCTGTTGCCCTAAACAACTTACTAATGAACCTGTAGCTTGGATAATTAAAGCTCATGGAATCAATCTCTCCACCACATTTCACCTATTCTTTATCTGAAATTCAGCATAATTTTTGTGCTTACTCTTTTTTTGAAGTAAAAGAAACAAAAAGTGAAATTATCCTTTAACTAATTCAGTGTGAGTAGTTTATCACTATATATGATATGGGGCTTACAGAGCTACCATCATTTATAACCTTGGATACTGATTCTCTGTCTGCTATCATTTTGTTAAACCAACTAATGTGTTTTTTAACTTTCTCCTGGGGTTGTAAAAATGTAAGCTCAGTTGACTTTTTATTTCACTATTGATCAGGTTAACAGTACCAGATGAATCTTCCTGTCCACAACACTGAGCAGCCTTATAGTTTTGTCCAAGACAAATGTTAAATGTAATTTGAAGGTCACTGGAAGTGATGAAGGAGTTGCTGGGAAACACTTTATATCACTTTACTTTTAAGCAGTCTGCTTCCAGACGAAACTGAGAGAGATGTAAGAAATTGATTGCAGAGATGAAGAACAGAATATTTAATGTTAGCAGCAGCTCTGTTAACAGGCTGCATATGAAACTTGTGCTGCAATGTTCCCTCACCAAATTTAAGCAATTAGATATATAAAGAGTCAACATCTAAACACTGCAGTCTTCGCAATTTATGGGATTAAGCATCAGACAGCTTTAGACAACTTCACGGCACAATGTTTCATCTATGACCTTTTCCATTATCAATGTAGCATGTGCATTACCCATATATCTGAGGAAATTTTTCCTTTCATCTTTTATAGTCTGTCTTTTCATTTGAATTCTTCTTTAACCATTCAGGCTTATTTTCCCCCACTGAGACATTTTGCTGTTCCAGCATGAGTTTTTTTCCCTGATGACATTACGTTTTATATCATTGACACCTATTGTCATGCTCTCCTGTTATTCCAGGTGTTCTGTTGATGAAATACTCTCTCACAAAGAAGGAATCATTATTAAGTACTTGTAGTTTAAAAGCAATGAATGCTCACCTGTGTTTTTATTTGGATTCTGGTTCCTTGGATTTCTTTTGAGAATACTACCTTAGGGCAGTAGGGAAAATGTTATTTAAGACAGCTACATATTCAGTTTTAGCCTGATACATGTTCCATCTTGGAGAATATAAAATTGCTTTGGTGCTATCTGAACTACAACAAAACTACCCTGTCTGCCTTTTTCATTTTATTCTCTTTTAACATGAATAGGTTGATAAATCTTTCTGTCCTAAGTCCTAAAGATAGATACCATGACCTGTAATTCTTTTGCATTCTTTCCCACTCACTTCTTAATAGCTGATGCAGAATATCATATTTTTCCCCTTTTTCAAGCCTACTGTCTTCTATGATCTCTTGAAAAAAAACACTGAAATTTTATAAATCACTTGGGATAAACTTTTTTTAAAACATCTAAAGATAAGTTTATATTCAATTCATTTAACTAAATATTTTTCACCCTACTTTTTTCAAATTCTCCCTGACATACTTATCCTTGTGATAAAACTCATTTTGTGAAGTATCTGATCAAAACTACCTTTTTCTTTCTTTCTTTTATAATAAAAAATCAAAGAAAGTATTGAGTTTAGTCTGTTGTACGTAATCTCCTTTTTGTTCTCCTTTCCTATTGAATAAGAGACTTTGCTTCCTTTTGATTTCATTTTCTATTGTGTTTAAAAACTTCTCCTTGTATCTTATTTTATATCTAGCCTTTTGATTATTCTTATGCTCATTCTTCTGTTCATTGTACACACCCTTTGGCAACAACATTTTTGTCAGTTAGCAATTTTTCCCTTTTTTTCCCCTTTAACATGGATGCATGTCTGATTAGATTGGTAGCTTATTAAATTAACTGCCTTTCTTTTGAATTACACTAGTCTGATTGCTGTCCTTTTAATATTCTTACTTTCAGGATCTGCCAGTTCTCCTGCAGTACAACTTTATAGGTATAAAGAGTATTCTCATGTATATAAAATACATTTATAGATTTCTCACCCACCCCCTTCAAATTAGGTTCTGTATTAGTGAAAGTTGCTGTCCTTACTCTGCTGATGTGGTGTGTCCTTTGCCCTGGAAAAACAAATATAGTTGTACAATTTCTTCCATGCATATTATTTTCACCTGTTTTGTTTCAGAAACGAAAGACATCATAAGTGAGGTATTATTTTACATTTGATTTTGAGTACCAGAAAGTACTGCACAAGAGTTTGTATATGTGGAGGACATGGATATGCCCTGAATGCCATGCAGAAGCACCTGAAGCCAGCTCCTGACAGGATCTGTGGCCTCTAAAGAAGAGCTGGAGCAGGGTATGTGAGGGACCTGTGTCCTCATGGAGAACCCACATTGGAGCAGAGTCTTCCTGGAGGAAGAATCCACTGGACTCCATGGAAAGGACCCATGCTGGAGAAGTGAAGAACTCACAGAAGATCATGAAGGACTGTATGCTAAACTAATTTCCCCAAGCTGAATCTGTTTTGTCTATCATAATTATTGTTGCAATAAGTGAACCATCAGCCTGGCCCTGCCACAGCCCACAGGGTGGATTTATCATACCTCCTCTCCCTCTCCTGCTGAGGAGGTGGATTACACAGCATTTTGGTCAGCACCTGACAGCCAGAAAGGATTGACCCATCACAACAGAGCAACACTACAGGGATGTTTGGGTTGGGACTTGGCTTTTTTGCTTGGAACTTCAGGTCTTGACAGAGGTATTGCTTCATGGAATGTCATGCATAAAAAGAAAATGAAATTTTAGCTGAAATTTAAGCTTTTTGTGTTTCAACCACTTACAGAGTTGTGGATTAATCTTATAGTATTTGTGGGTCCCTGCCAAATTTTGTATATAGAGCTGAAGGTCTAATAACTCTTCTTGACTTGCACTAGTAGATGACTGCCATCATGACTGTCTCCAATAAGGAAGATCAATAGCTGGCTAGAGTAATTAGTAAAGCACCTTATAATGAAGACAAAATAAAGCCTGGCCAAAAGGCAGACTTGGTATTGACAATATATCTTTAGATCCTTGACTTGGCTCCAGTGAGGCTTCATGCTTCCTGAACTGGTTGTCAGAGAGGATTCACTCACTCAGAAGGGGAGCTTGAACCATCTCATCCTTCCTTTTCTGATGCTGGAATAGCCACAATTCATCTGGTTCTTCTGGCCCTTATTTTTCATTTGGTCTCAGCACAACACAACAATTTTAAATCTTGAAGGACAGGGGACAATGTTGACTATTAAACAGTTCACTTATTTGTGAGGTAGTTGTCACCTCCTTTCCTTCCTGTGGAACTGGTGTTTTCCTCCCACAAGGAGGAAAGGCTACTAATACCCTTTTTGTTTTTAGTTTTGTTTTTTTTTTTTTCATACTAAATATTCCCATTTGATAAAATCCCAATTGTCCTTGACACTGGAGCCCCCACAATGTCAATGGGTGTCCTGTCTTCCTGAAGTATTCCACCTCAAAGTGCATTTCATGCTGTGTTCCCATTACCCATGGGTGCTCTGGAATGAGATTTTGGTTTGTGGGGGGGTCTTTTTGTTCTTTAATTTATTTATTAGGGGTTGTGGTGGTTAAGATTGGGTTTTTTTGTTTTTCTTGGGTTTGTTTTTTTTTTTTTTAATCCTAATGGCAAAAACAACACCCTTTGTTTCAGGTTGATGCCTCAGATCCCTGTATGAGGTGGGTCCTCATGTTCCATGGTACAGGAAGACGTCACAGCAGTTCTGGATGTGTTTCCATTCTACACTACTTACACAAAAGCCCATACTACCTGAAGGTTAAAAAGAGAGATCAGAGGTGATTTGGTTATATATACGAAGAAGTTAATGAAATGTAGCATGCTTCTAGAGTTCAGTCACTGATTTTTCAAAGCAAAACTTTCTTTAAAGTTTCTTTAAAAACAGAATTACAGCATTTAATATGCATGTGTTGTGTTTTTCTTGTTAGACTGGAAGTTTTTGTCTGGTTTTGTTGGGGAATTTTCTCTCAAGCTTCATTTTTTTTGGAAAAAAAAATGTACATTATTTATTTAATGCCATGATGACCCTGTTTTTCTCATATTGGTGCATGATTTGAAAAACACCCATAGTTTTCAGTTGCAGTGACTGAGTCAGTGTTTAAATCCAACAGCTGGTTCTGGATGTCAGCAGCTGAAGTAAGTAACACTCTTAGTGATGTACTTGTCTGTCCCAATAAACATGTTCATTTGAAACTGTCATTGGGAGATGCCATGATTTATTACAGCTGGAGTTCCACAGAAATAGAATAAGCTCAGCTATACAACAGAATGGCTGCAGGGAAACTGTGGTCCTCCTTCTTCAACTTACTTTTCATTACATTATTTCACTGATAAATTTTCTGATAGGTCAGAAAATTGCTTGTTTCTGTTATATTTCATAGCAACATATAATTAATATTCTAACTTACCAGATTTTAAAAGAAAATTATATGGAAACTTAAGTGGCTGAAAGAGGGTACCTCTGAAACATTACAAAAGTAGCAACAAATATTTTTATGTTCTCTTTTTAAAACTGAAATTTGGAGATGCAGTTCAGCCAGGTTTTTACTCAACCCACATCTTCTATAACTCTTGCTCCTGAAGTCAGTTTAGGATGACATTTTATACTGAGTTTGTTTTTCAGAATAAGACATTGAAGAAATTCTCCATTTTAAAAACTAAGGTCAGAGAGAGTACAGAGTAATCAGCCTAAGCAAGTCTAGTTTCATTATTCAGTGATTTGTCCCTATCCATCTGTTCTGAGGGTTATGAGTCAAGGGCTCTGTAAAAATCTTGACTGAATCGAGGATGTAGCAGAGTGGAAAAATGGAACAGCAAATCGGAATTACAGAGGAGGTGCTATGAAATTGTTTATAAATAGAATAGAAAAGATCAGTGAGGGCTGGAGAAAATGGTAACAGAGGAGGGGTGGGCGAGAAAAAAAAAACCCTAAACAATAAAGCAAATCACACAGACAAAAAAAAAGGCTTAACTACTGGCTGATAATCACAGGTATATCAAAATAAAATGACAATATTTTCCTGGAAAATAAATATGTTGACAAAAGTAGAAGAGAGACTATGAGAGTTTACATGTGCAGAAGATATTGTAAGTTTAAAAACAGAACCTGTAATTGATCTAGATAGAATCAATTTAACAAAAGCTTCTTTTTACTTTGCAGTTCAAGAAAAAATTTTAGTAGGCAATTCTCTAGAACTAGCAGACCAAGTAGCCTAGTTCTTTAAGTTTTCCAGCAATTAAAATGATTGTTCCTCCTTATTACTGTTTTTCAAATATTTTCAATACCTTGCCTATTTTGGCTATTATTAGCTTTGTTTTCTTTTCATCTTAAGGTATACTTCAATTTATCTTTTGGTAATGCTTAGAGACTTCTTGGAATGCTGTTTTATAAATTAGAATTTCTAATTTTAGTTTTTTTTGTGACCTGATGCACCACTTGCCAGAATACAATCAAAATAATTCAACAATCTAACTTGCAGAAAGCTGGAATCTATAGTGAGCAGTTCAAGATGATATGAGAAAATTAATAAACTCAGAAATGTAGAAACAAAAAAAGGAACAGAAGCGAAAGTGTTTGAAAAGGAGAGAGGAGATAAATTTAATAATTAAAAAAAAAAAGACATAAACCCAAAATCTTGAATAAGATGATATTGTGTTACATTATGTGGATAAGACTGAGGAAAATGTATAATCTGGAAGAAATTTGATAAACCAGTAGAAATCAAAGGCTGAAGGAAAAAGATGGTACCTGCTGGTACCTGGAACATCCTTGTCACACAGGGAGGGTGCAAATACAAAACATACTCATCAAACCAGTGCCTGTTTGTATTTAGGACAGATAATAGAAATTGTTTTATACCCCGATCTGACCTGGAGAATTAAATTCAAGGTTTTTTTTGATTGACTTGGACTACAAGATTAAGATTATCATGTCTGTGGACATAGGTCCTTACAGCTGAGAGAAATACTGCATGACAAACCATTTCTCTTTTAATCCAAGATGTATTCCTCTTTCTGTAAATGTAAAGAATTTTTACTTTTTTTTTATTATTATTATTAATGTATCTTTCAAGCTTTGTTGTACAAATCAGTTTTAAATGGCTTAATTCTTCAAAACCTGTATGGCTTCCAGAGTTGTTACATGCCTATGATTTTTTAGCTTAAGTATTTGATCAGGAAAGCAATGTTAAAATTCTCTTTTCATATTTCTGTAGAATGAAAATGTCAGAATTCCGTTATATATATTATTGATGTGTCAGCTTTCTTTCACATGCGAAAGAGCTAAAGTTAAACGAAAAGGTAACTGCCCATAATAGTGGAAATCAATTCAAAACAGAACTCTTTTACTAAGCTGGTTTGTTACCAGCTATGACATAAACATAGGAAGAAAGATGGATAAATATCTAAAAAAGAAAATATCAAAAACTACCAGGAAAGTGAAGTTTTTCTTCAAATATTTTGACTGAGCTGGCCATGAAACACTGATTTCTGTTAATTTCTTTGAGTCTCTTGCTCTACATAAATCAGAAGCAGAATTTAAGATCAAATAAAATACCAAATGACAGTGATTTTTCTGTGTTCCATAACTGTTTAAGGAGAGAGACTGCAATAGGGGTCAGTTACACAAAGTTTTCTAGAAGGAAACAATATGACATTTTATCACAAGTCTAAGTGATGCATCATAAATGTGAACACATCTACCCTTTGACAATGATGTGCAGGGGAAAAGAAACAATGTCAGATCATTTTTGACTGTGAGATCAGGGAACAAGGACTTAGAGGGTCACACTTCACAGCCCCTGTGAAAATGGCACAGAAATCCTCCACAGGCACTTCTAAAATCACAATGCAAACACCCTGGAGCTTCAGTACATGGGCTTGGTGTGCACCAGAGCTGAAGACTGGATAAAATATCTTCTACTCCTCTTTGTGCATCCACAAAACTCCACTTTCAATATCCAGCACACATTTCAGCTGCTGGGAAGAGCTGCTTGCATTCATTTCAGAGAATCACAAGATATCCTGAGTTGTAAGGGACCTGTGGGGATCAACAAGTCCAACTCTTCACCCTGTACCTCACCATTACCAAAATACACATAATGTGCTCTAGAGCTTCTTGAGCTCTGCCAGGCTGGGTGCTGTGACCACTTCCCTGTGAGCCTGTTCCAGTACCCAGCCACCCGTGGATGTTTTCAGTTCAGTCAGGGAGAAAAGAGAGGGAATTCTCGCAGGCCTAGCCTGGGAAAGTTAGAAGGAATGAAAACAATTATTATCTCTCTTTCTGTTCATATTGTTTATAGATATGTTCTACCACAGTGTGCTGTTCATAGTGCACCAATTGTGTGAAATATTTTCACTTTGAGACCAGTCATATTTCACCTTAGTGATCCTGGTTATAGAAGGAGCACTACTTGCTGTAATAAAGAGTATTCTTCTTTTTCCTTCTGAACACGGTGGAGTCTTTTCATTCTGCCTCTGCCTCAGCAGTGACAACCACACTCTGCTGAAGAGCCTTTTTATAATATCCAGCCAACTGTAGAGTCCAGTACACAAACCAGGACTTCCCCATCCTAGGTGTAGGATCTGGCATCAGAACCACCTTGTGTGAGCCCACTGATGATGTGACAGCAGCGCTTCACTCCAGGACAAGCCCTGGGTGCAAATGCTTGGACACACATGAAAGAAGACCACCTTCATCTCCAACCTTCCTCTCCTTGCATGAGTTCATTTCCAAAGCGGGTGCTTCAGCTCTTCCCACCTTTATAAACACATAGCCTTTCACAAATCCCAGTTTCCAGCACACCCTACACTGATCCCATGTGCTTTCCTGAAATGGAGACTGGTAGCCTAAGCGCCATTGAACATAACATTTGACTGGTCAATTGCATCATTTCATAATGTCTTGTTGATATTTTACTTTTTTTCCTATGTTTCACACTTATTTTCAAAAAAAGATGAACTTTTGTTTTATTTCTTTCCATAACAGATATGAGGAGGAGGAGAAAATATATGTCGGTAAGAATTTTCAAATAAAAAATTCTTTCTCTTCAAAGACCAAATATGCATGTGACAAAATATTCTGCATGAAAAACAGAAATGCACAAAGGAGATATGCAGCCAAATAAAGCAATGAAATATGCTCAATTATTACATATAACTCAAATTAATTTTATTTAATACATGAACAAAGACTTTGGCACGTGACTTACTCTTTTATTATCTTCTTTGCTCTCCACTAAGCTGCAGAGGTTTTTAATGTGCTCAGCTCTCTGAGATATGTCAAAGAATGGTACATCAAGTTATCTTCCTATAATTACATGAAAAATGTAATGTAAAATATGAGTGGGAGAAGGAGCTGTGATACATGAAAAAAGAAATCTAATGTGAAGTGAAATTTATCCTCCAGAAGTGCATTCATGAAGTTTTAAAACTAACAAGCACCAGCAGTATCTGTGAACCTGAAAAAGTTTGTTGCTTTTTTCTTGATTGTAGCCTGTTATATCTATACTATCAACAGAAATAATTGATCAGACATTAGAATCTTCAACCCATCTGGGATGCAAGACCTCCCTCCCTCTATTCAAGATGTCATATTTCTGACAAATGTAGCAGATTCCAATGTTGATCTCCCACATGCAATTTAAATGCTAAAGTTTGCACATTTCCAGTGTTAAAAATGTTTTAGTCGTAATATGCAAATTACAGGAACAAATCTAACCACTCTTGGAGGAAAAAATAAATCAACATAAACCAGCGCTGCTTGCTCTGATTCTTAATCCTAAACATTGATCACAGTGGTCATTGCTTCGTGTTCTGTCCTTTATCTCTTTAATCTGAGATGTCTGTGCAAGTATTTTTAAAAGCTTGTACTGTTTTAGCAAGAACATACTTTTCAGGATATAGGTGTATATATCTATATATATATATATATATAGATATATATATATATATATATATATATATAGATATATATATAGCAGAAGACATATAATGAGACAGTGTACTGTTTGACCCTGGGGACAAATTACAGTACATTTCTCTTGTTCAGACTGTTTCTTAATGTGGAATCCCATTTTGATGTGATTAATATCTGCATTCTGCCAAATCGCTGGATATGTTATTTTATTCTTTTAAAGCTTGGAATTCTTTATCCAGACTGTTTTTCTCTGCATCTCTGCATATTGCTATGGGAAAAGAAATATCATCTTAGGCAATATATCTGCCAGTTTACCCATATCAGAATTAAGATGCAAATGTTTTATCAACTCAAGAGTTATGCACAAAATCAGTGCTAACTCAAAGTACACTGAAGCCTAAAACAATCCAGGATATTATGTATACATCCATTAACTCCCTTGTGTACACAACTTTTCACTTCCCAGGCATTTCATTCTTCTGGGAGAAATGAACTGTCAGAATGAGCAGAAATCTAAAACAGTCTGGGTAACTTTGCTAACTACAGGCAGTTTACAGTGCTGCTGCAATTTGTTGGCTGTATTTTAAGGAGACAGGAATAGAACACAGGAGAGAACCATGGCTATGGCCCCCTGTTTTTCCCAGAAGACCTAAAGGAAGCTGAAGCATGATCTCAGAGCTCTGTGCACTACAGAAAACCATTCAGTATCCCATTTATAACACCTCACACAACAAAACAACACAACCTCAGCTTGCCAGTGGTTGAGAGCAGGAACAATCAAGGAAGGATTATTCTTTGCCAGGACCCAAAAGGAAACTGAAATTCCTCTCCTGCCTTGGTTAGGAAGGGTGCACTTTGCAGAAGCGCAAATAAGGCAAAGAGACAAAACAAAGAATCAGAACAAAAGAGCAATTTCATCCATCCTCAATGAAAGGAAAATTCCCTCCTGGCTCTGCCCTCCTGGCAAATTCATTTATCTCCAGAAAGTGAACAAAGCTCTCTAAACAAACAGTTGAAAGAGTTCAGTTGAACTATACTGTATGAAGCTAGCTGGTATAATATATAATGCTTCAGAGAAACGTAGACGGATATCCACTTCCAATAAAACAATAAAAAAGATCAGAGGTGAAACTTTACAGTGCTTTTTCTTCTAGAACAAGTGAGGGAAAGCCAAAACTCTAGCAGTAGTTGAAGTTATTTGGAACTCAAATTAATCTTACAGAGATTTCATTTAATTTAATCTGTATTTTTCCTGCTTTTGTAAAAGATGTTTGGAATGCAACAGAAATATAGATAGAATTAGTTCTATATCAGTGCTAAAGATGAAAAATTACCCTAGTAAATCTAGCCTAATTTTTTTTACTGCCAATTTTGCCATGTCATATACTATGTTTCACATTCTTTCTTTAATAGCAATTGAATAGCTTTCCTGTGAGTTCCTTGAGAAAAATTGTCCAGTGGTTTAATAACTGTTACTGTTGGTCAGTTTTGATATTTATTGAATTTTCCTTTTCAAAGTTTGTGGTATGTTACCTTTATTTTATTACTCCAAATAATTCTTGTGGATTTCTGTGGGTTTCTCAATGATTTCCTTCCTTCTCAGTTCTCATCTTAGACTTCTTGCTGAACGTTTCTTTGAATGTTATTTAAATTTAAATATTTATATATTCTTAGTTCCCTTTTTCCATAAGCCAGCCACTCCAACCACCTAAAAACCATTTTGTATTGTTCTCTATTTCATATGTGTCTATAACTAGCAAATAACAAATCTTCTGAATTAAATACAAATGTGGCCATTTGCTTGTTCATCCATCTCCCAGTACACACAAGGAAGTTTCTTGGTCAGTTAATTTGAATTTGGCTTAACTATAGAGTTGATTCTTACTGCTATTGTCCATGCAATTAAGCTCCAGTGATAATGGCATTAAAAAGGTTACATATCTATATCATCTATATGTATACCTATATCTATATCTAATCATCTAATCATCTAATCATCTAATCATCTAATCATCTAATCATCTAATCATCTATATCTATATCTATATCTATATCTATATCTATATCTATCTATATCTAATCTATATCTATATCTATCATCTATATATCTATATCTATCTATATCTATATATATTTATATAGCTATATATCTACATATACTAGACAATGAGTTTAATCTCCTATTATATTCTGTTTAAGAGATTACATATTTGCCTTACTTTCTGTCATCTTTCTCAGCTGTTCACTGTATATTTTGTCACTTCTTGTCATGCAGCTTCTCTTTTTGCATAGTGCCATTTAATGAGGACACAGGAAGACCTAGAAGCCTTACAGCCTTACATTTGCAGCCATTAAATACATTCTGACCATCATTTTGGTTTGAACATCATTTTTAGTTGCTCAGCCAAGTCCTTATCATGGGATTCTGTTTACATAATAGTCACATAAAGATGATTAACACTACAGGTGCTTCAATACTTACATCTAGATAGATAATGGCCAGAGTTTTTTGCTCAATGGATCATTTTATATTACTATCATTAAATTAAAAAAATATATAAAAGTAGCTTTCTGTGCAAGGTGTATCATCAATTTTGCTTGAAATAGGAAACAGAGAGGAACTGGGCACTGGCCTGCTTCTTTGATGAATGGTCATCTTTGGGAAAATGATGATGTACTTTTATTGCATAGACAAGAGATATAAATTCAAGCTTAGTGTGAAGATGCAAATCTCAGGAATTCCTGGTGTATCTTCAAGGTGAAATGGACTGACTTTTGATGGTAACCAAATTCTATCACACCATGCAGATAAAATATATTACCAGGACAATAACAAAGCTCTTTGCCAGTTTGCTGCTTTACTTCATGAGTTACTGTCCTGGGACAGCTGTATATTCAGTCAGTGGCTTCTCCCAACATATTCTAATTTTTAAACTCCTCCAGAGAAACAAATACAAAGTGACCAAGAACACTGTAATCCAAGAACATGTAATCCAAGCCAAATGTTAACATCATTTGCCATGGAAAGTATCTTCATATTGCAGCTTTTCCAGGGCCCCACCTAAGCTGCAGCCTGATAACAAATTATGTAGCACAACTGAATGTCAAAATTGCATCCCAGTTTACTTCAAATTCTGACTAAGATGAAAAAGAATGAACAAAGAAGTTACAGAAAAAGTTGTGGAGTTGTGGTAAATACCTGTATCTGTCAATCCAGAAAGGGCCCAGAAGTCCTTTTGCTTGTGATCTTACTTTCATGTAGCTAAGAGGATATATAACTTTGAAAGTGTAGAAAGCAATAGCAAGAGTTAGGAAACTAGACCCTATTGTTGTTATTGTTATTGTTGTAAATATTATTCTTTTTAAAAATAATTTTTCCTCCCTAGTTTTGACCTATTGACAATAAAACATTCATTGAACAGATAAACTGAATGTAGGTGCAATATCTTTAAATATTTGATTGTGTTCAGGTTTTTTTACATTCTATCAGTAAAAAAAAAAAAGAGGTGTTTTTTTTATTTATTTATTTTGTTAAAATGACAGAACAAACTTTTTATTTCTTGATATAACTCAACAAAATTACAAAATTATTTGTCTTTAGACAATTTCTACTCAAATTGGATTCAAAGCTTGAACTAAATTCCTCTTGCAAGCTGTATTAGTTCTTGATTTAATAGAAAAAAATCTTTATGTGACACACTTCAGATGAAATAAAGATATTCCTAGGCCAGTTCTAAAGTGCTAGGAAGAGGCATGTATTGTAGTAGCACTCTCTGCACATAAAGTGGTGCCAAGAGGAGCTGCTGTAATAGTGGTAGGAGAAATGGAAAGAAAACAGAATGTGGGGAAAAGGCAATTTGGGTGTTGGGCTAATTTAAAATTACACTTATAGAGGTACTGACCCTTTGACTTCAGTTATGGATCTTTCCTATGATACTGTTCTCTTTGAAAGGTTAATAGATAAAGACTATGCAGTGCTCTCTCTTTAAAACCCCTTTGAATGCCTCGGTGGGTACAGTAATTTTAGCAGACAGAAGGAGCAGGCATTACTGCTGCAGCTCAGAACACGCTGCAGGAGGGTGGGCAGCAGTTCAGGGCCAATAAATAGACTTTGTGTCTGTTAAGATTCACAGCCAACCCATCTTTGCTACTCTTCCCCTGCCAGAGGCTCTTATGTAGTGGTTTCATTCCTTTAGTGTTTCTATGGAAATGCCCATTTTCCCAGCAGATTCAGGCTTTTAGGACTTAGGTTGTGCAAAATGTGTTCAAGAACACATTGAATGACCTTTTCCTTTTTTTTTGTTGTTTTTGTTTTTCTATTTCAGTTTTAAATGTAGACTTGAAATCCAACCTCAGCTACACCAAATACCTCAAGGCTTCAAAACCTGTGATAACCTCTGAACATAGCTGACCTCTGAAAGGTGAATATGTAAGTAATATGAAATTCATATGCCCCTTTGGGTAAATTTGAAGATAGAAAAAAATCCATAATTCTTATTATAGCTTTCTGTTTGTTAGTTTTGGTAGGGATGAAAACAACATTTTTTCAGTCACCTTAATAAAATAATAAAAAATAAATAATTTAAAACATTCCAATATAATTTTTCCATGCAACAGGTTATTTTATCTATTTTTTTTTGTCCATTGGTCATATTCTTACTATGCCAATAAAAATAACACACAAAAGCAAAAAGAATTTTTTGAAAAACTGCTGCTGCTGCTGGAAGAATCTTCCAGGCACAGAGTATAGCATCATAGATAAGTAGACCCTGGCAGAGATTGTTTAGAAGAAATCAAGAAATAAGATAAATTCTGTAGCTCTATGTATCAATAACTTCACTAATGGGAGTGCAGAGAAAAATAAAATAGATTATATTTTAAACTGTTTTGAAATCTTGTACAAAATCTGTTAAATTACTTGTAAGAGGTATTAGGATGAAAGACAATTATTAATGTTTAATATACACCAAACATATATAATTTATCTGTTTCACAGCAAATATTTAATTGTGTATTAGGGGTAGTGTTTTCAAAACTCCTGTTAAGTATTTCCTTCAACAGTAACTAAAACAATTTCAATCCCCAGTCCCACTGAAACTTTACTGACTTAATATTTCCTGGAGTAGTTAATTTCTATCATGAAGCTGGTGTCCAACAGCTACTCTGGAGGAAGGAAGAGTACCCTGAATCTCAGCAAATATGGATGTCCAGCCACAACAGAAGAAAGAATTTAAAGTCCTCTTATCAGGCAGTTGTAAGGAATTTTAGTGCAAAACCATTTAAAATCTTGCTTCCATATTGAGGAATTAGTGGGGGAAAATGGCTGAAAATAAGATGTACAAATTGCTCCAGCAGTGGCATCAATAGCAACATAAATGGAGTTTATATTTGCAATCAGGATCTGTGTGTCTATTTAAGAATGCCAGTTGTATTCAGTAAAACAGCTGAGAACTGCCCTGCATGAATATGTGTATATGACAATTTAAGTTAGCGTGTTAATTTAGTATAACTGGCTGATTCCCTTCCCTAAAAGCCTTTGAGCAGTAAATATTTTCTCTTGTTAGGAATAAATTATTTCTTGTTAGTGATATGATGACAAAATTAGAAGTAAGTATTTATTATGATTCCCCAAAAGCTATTTGAGCTAGTTGTATTCTATTTTCTTCAGGAATGTTCAGTTTACTGATGTATGTGAAATATAATCAGAATATGTTCACAAGATTTATTTCCATTTTTTCCTCTCTAGAATAAATCTAAAGTAAACTAAAATTATATAGGAGTTTAATATGCTGATCATTCAGGCCAAAATTTTCCCTTTCAAAAGCATTCTAATTAATGGATTAAGGTTGTGTCAAATTAAATTTTTAGGAAAAAAATAAGTTTTTCCTAAGACTTGAGCTGATATATGGCAGAAGGACCTTCATATAGGAGAACAGATGCAAGGGAAAATAAGAATTCCTACAGCAAATGTACAAAGGTGAGGACAAAGCATTGTGGGATTTCTTTCTTCTTTTTGTTTGGCTCTTTCCTGCCTTCTAGCACAAAGGAGATTCAGAAGTTCTGTCTATAATATATTACTTAATGTATTTCCTTACTTTTCTATAGTGCTTCAAAAGCACCACCTGTGTCTGGTCCATGGTGAAATTCTGGGAATGTCATATCATGAGGAAAAGTTGCACTGGGACTTTTTTCCTAGAGATTTTTGCCTAATTGGTCCCTGAGGTGAATAAAATAGTTGCTAAAATAAGGCAATACCAGGAGAATATTTAAAAACCACTTAGGATTATTATCATCTTCCCTTTCCTCCCCAGCAGTGACAGTGACAGTTTTAAATTGTGGGGCTTCTGAGAGGCTGAGGTGAGAGTGCAAGAGCGCCTTCCTTGCCCTCAGCCTCTTTCTCCTCATTGGTATAATTTAATAATTACCTTAATCAAGCCCTGTTTGAGTGATTTAACCTCGTGGTGCAAAGGTGCAGCAAGAAGAATGGGGAGGCCATGCATCCCCTGGTTAATACAAGTGGCTGTAGAGGCTCAGCTCCTCCAGAGGCACTCTCAGGACAATCAGGCTGAGGAAGGGTCTGTGCTATACAGAAACCTTCCTCCTGCAGCAGCTGCATGCAGGAAGAGAGAAAACAGATCAAGTGATACTGAGAAATGCTCCTTCACCTGGCAAGTTTTAGCTTTGGGGGTTTCTTGAACCTGCTGTGCTTTTTCTGCTTAAAAACATTGACTGCCTGTCCAGTCTTCCATCAGTTCTGTGCAAACTGTCAGGATCTCCACTGCCTCAGCAAGGGTTTACACAGGTGTGTTTCTGTGTGAAAAGCTCTCTTATCTTACTGGTTTCAGCTTTGTTCCCCCTACTTTCATCCTTTCACTAGTAGGCTCCTAGTGCCTCTGAACTTTATAGATCTTTATAGATCTCTCAAGCTTAGTTTTTGGATAAAACATTCCTAAGCACTTAATTTTCCTCCCAGTTTATTAATCCACTTTAAGTCAGGGAAATCAGTGCTTCAAAGAAAAATGAACCATGGACTTATGTGGCAGATTAATGTTGTTTTCAGAGATGTTTTTATTGTTTCTTAGTAGCTTCTAACAGTCAATTTAGTTTTGTCAGCAAATGAGTTTTGAGATGAAATTTTCATAGAAGTATCACAGCCCCAAGATGCTGTTATATCTTCCATTAATTATGTAGCTTAGGAATTATTACTTATGCACCTTTCATTTATGTGTATGTTTATGACAATTTTTATTAGTAGTTTTACTTGCATTTAGGATTAAAAAATTCCTTTTGGAGTTTACTTCTTTTTGTTATCTTCATCTTTATCAGTAATTTGATATGATTAGAAATCTTTTCTTCCTATTAACCCTCTACATGTTTTATTTTATTTTGATAAATGAATGTAAAATATCATCAGTTTCTCATTTTATTTAAAGTAATTATTTAGCTGCATCAAAACATTTCTCTTGTCCCCTGATTACTTGGTTTCTTTAAAGCTTTTACATTTTTTTAGGGAAAACCTCTTGAAAAGTAAACCTGCTAGGTTTTTTAACCTTGTAACGAAATTAAAGAGGCTTTTTCCAACAATCCAACATGTCCTGACTTCTTTTTATCCAGCATTCTAACTGATATAGTTTTCATTTGGTTTATTTACTTCAAGTTACTTGGATAGTATCTGAAAGTCTTGTTCCTACTTATTTTCCTTTTTTTTTGTGTGTGTAACCTTTGTCACTCCACACAAAAGTGGTGCTAAGTATAGTGTTAAAGATCCTTCAAACTAAAACTTTGTTTTCTAACCTAATTCATACTCACTGCAGCTTCAGGCAAACCTGAGCTTCCCACAGGCTGCTCCATCATGGCTGTCTGGATTTTTCTGTTCTGTGAACACTTTTTTTTTTAATTGCTACATTTCTTCAGTAGTCTTCCCTCTTTGAAGGATCATCTTATACTGGTCATCAGCTGACTACATGTACATGCTGATATATTTTTACTCCAGGTACATTTGGAAACACTGGTTTTCCACTTTTTTTTTTTTTTAATTTATCCCCTCAGAATTTGATTCTATTTTCTTTATCAAAGTTCAACTTCTTATTTCTGGAATATTCTGCTTCTTTCTAATACTTTCCCTTACAATTCTACTTAACTACATCAATTACTTATTCTGTCTTAATAAGTAATATTCCCTGAGACCTCACTTAGAGTGGGGTGCTCTGCATTGTTCTCTTCATGCCTAAAACAATTAAATTTTACTTATCTCTCTTATCCACTTTTAACATTTTCATAATTCCATCTTTAAGGTTAAGTGCAGTCACAGAGGTTTTGGTTTGATTCCATGGGGATATCAAGCTATAGCACACTATGTTTGGTATTACAGGTTAATTTTAAATTAATTATTTTGTTTCAGATCCTGCACACTATTTGTGATGAAGTAATGAGCTTCGTTTTCTCTCTTGGGCTGCATAACTGCTGTGCTTGAAACAAGCAGGGGCATTGTATAAAAAGAATTTTCTGGACAGTGATAAAAGAGATCTGCCAAAAAATGGTTCAAAGGTGTGCCTAGGGAGGATCAGTCCGGGCATGAGGAAGCATTCTTTTACTCAGAGGGAGTCCAAACCTTGGAATAGACTTCCTGGAGAGGTGCTCCATGACCCAGACCTGTCTGTGTTCAAGAGGCATTTGGACAATGTCCTTGAATTTTGGCCACACCTGAAGTGAACAAGCAGTAGGAATCGATGATCATCGTGCATCCCTTCCAGCTGAAATAGTCTTTCCTCCTCCCACACCCTCCCCCACCCTGGTGGGGAAAGAAGGGTTTCTAAGCTGAATCCAAGGGGTTTTTTTTCTTCTTTTTTGGAGAAGAGATGATATATTCCAAAGACAAAAAAAGCAACATAAAATGGTGTAGTGTTAGACTGTGCTATGCAGACCAAAACATCAATCTAATTTTCAATGTGATAAATATATTGTAATGATCAGTTTGGTTACAGCTGTAAGAAATGTGAAGATAACTGCACTTGTATTTTCAAAGATATTTGTTTTATGTGTTGGTTTTTCCTGGAATAGAGTTAATTTGCTTCACATTAACTACTATGGGGGTATGTTTTGTATCTGTGCTTCAAAAAAGAGTGTTGATAACACAGGGGTGTCTTCATTATTTGCTGAGCAGAACTTCCACAGAGAGGAAACCTTTTCTGCCACAATGCCAGATTTCAAAACAAAGGTAACTGGCATAATTACAGAGGTAAATAGATGATAATAATGAGGCACAAATAGTCTGCAACACTAAACTTTAAAATAGCATAATTCCTTAGATTAATTTTTGTGGCAGGCACATTCTTCTCTCTTTCAGGATTTTTCCTAGAGGAGCACAGAGGAAAGAAAGAGAAAACAATTTCTATTTCTGCTCCTTGTTTTTCCCATGTGGAATGTGTTTGGAGAAATGTTTACCTGGGGTGATTGGTTGGTTGGATTCTGGTGAGGATTGTTTGAGCCTGATGGCCAATCCAACCCACCTGTGGCTGGACTCTGGCGAGAGGGTCACGAGTTGTGAGTTAGTTAGATATGGTAATTAGAAAAAATAGATATGAAGTTTTAGTATCTCCTTTACATAGTATATTAAAGTATTATAGTATAGTCATAATAAAGAAATCATTCAGCCTTCTGAACTGGAGTCAGACATGATATTTTTCTTCCCATCAGATTCACCTGTATTTACAATAAGTTCTCAATATGTAATTTATTTAATACATTCAAAAAGGGTATGATGTTCATACTGCTGAAATCAGTTAATTAAAAAAAAAAATCAAAATTTGAGCTCAAAACCAATGAACCAAACAGAAAAATCCAAACAAGAAATCTTAATCACCAACTGCTGCTGATATACCAAGATATTTATGCATGTTTGGGCTGCCTTTGGATGGTGGCTACTTTTGAGCCACATCTGTCTGAGCTTGAAAGAAAGTGGTGATCCAGGTTTGTAGAGTTATTCATTACTGTGCTCTTGACACATTTAGTTTCTCTGATATGATTCAAGTGTGATATCTCCCACTCTGTGTGTGTATACAAGATATTTATCACATGTTTGAAACATTCATAAAGACTTTTGGAAGTGACATTTGGAGATAGAGAAAGGAAGGTAAAGAGAAAGGAAAGGAGCTGTCCTCCACTAGTTCTAATGTGAAAAACTGATTAAAGCATTGACAAAGTTGTCTAACAATTTAGTTTTTGACAGTTTTGTACAGCAAACAACAAAAAAGTAATGATTTTTCTCCTCCCTGGATCAACACTTATATGATCAAATGTAATTGTTTTGTGTTTTAGTCCTGAATTATATAAAGCCTCCATGAAAGTTAGAGATTAGTAAAAAGAATTACAAGTCTAGCACAGATGTACAGTTATGCTGTGGGTCACAATTAGTCATTGTGAGAGCTTGAGAGCTTCCACAGATGTCTTGAGTCCTTCACCTCAAAAGGATGGGGAAGAAAATAAGAAGAAAAAGCTTATGGATTGAAACAAAAATGGGGAGATCACATAGCTATAACCATGACTGATACAACTTCCATGTACTTAATATTAATTAAAAATAAATTAAAGATTGAATAATGAGAAGAAAAGGCAAATCAAAGCATCTTCTCTTCCTGCATCTTGCCCAGCATCCCTTCATCTCTCCAGACACCCCACATGGCACAGGTGGGGATGGAGAGTGGGGGGCCGTGTTTAATCCATGAAAGTTTGTTTCTGACACTCCATCCTGACAGGGGCCCCTCAGCAGCCCCCATTGCCAACACCTTGGTGTCCATTCCAGTAGGTACAGCAACCTGAAAAGTGAGGACATCGTGACACTCAGAAATCTGCCCAGTCTTCCAGGCTGCATGAGCCATCACTTCTGATTTCCTGACCTTACTGTCACATCTGTGAGAGAAAAAAGCTACAGACTTAATGTCTCCCTGATGGGATGTCTTGTCAAATTGCTCCTTGTAAGCTCTGTTGTCTCAATAAAGTTGTCTACATCCAATCAGCCTAAGCAAATATGTATTTGGCTGGTTACAGGTGGGCAGCAGCTAAGTGGGTACAGGCTCAGTTTTGAAATGGCAACTGATTTTCAGTTTGATAAGGCAACAAGTATTTTTGTTTTAATAGAGTAATTTGGATGTTGCAATAACTTTTGAAGAAGAGAGGAGTCTTTCAGAAAACTTTAAAGACTCCAATCATTAATTTATTTAGCTGTAACAATCAGGTTGGAGCTCAGCCCTCCATAGAGGGGCATATAATCAGAGCTTGACCATCAGCCTTGAATAATCACCAGTAACCTGAAAATGTTTTATCTATTGCATATATAAAAAAAAAAATATTTCTTAAAAAGGCAATCAGCCTGAAATAATGATTAGCATTCCCACTGACAAATTGCTTATATAGACTGATATTCAGTTGCTGTTTTCTTCTGTTTTCTATTTTTTTCTTTCAATGATCTCTGTCTGGTTTTGTTGTGCTTAAAACAAAGAATATACAAGAAAACTGTATAACGAGGGGTTTTTTTTATTCTGCTTTCACTTGCATGGCAGCTGGTTTTGGGGTTTTTTTACCTCTGTAGGCATTAATATCTTTTTCATTAAATTTTTGTTGGAATATTTTGAAATATAGTCGTTAACTTGACTGGTTGTTTGAGGTCACATATTGCTTGAAGCAGACCTCTATTAACATGTAAATTGCAGTTTCACATCAGTGGCCTCTTTAAAGTCAAAGGGGGAATAAAGTTTTTAGATTGGAGTTGGGCACTCAGCATACTAAGAAGGAGTGTGTTTAGAACACTAAGAGTTCAAGTGAAAATTCCAAGTGGATTTATTTATTTTAAACCATCCAAAATACTACATTAGTTAAAGATTTATTCTTCCAAGTTGTAATGCTTTCTGCAATAACCTTTTTTTTCCTATTTTCCTTGCCATTGTTTTGCTCTCTCTTGCCGCATAAAAATATAGGTTTGGAAGGACTGAGTCAGGGTTTTGACATCTTTGCTGTCAAAGCAGCTGTGTCATGTAATCAATGATTAATGTCTTGATGAATTTGAGTTTGAATCATGTTCACACAGTGGACATTCTCACCCCAATCTCTGGTATTGGGAGAAATCATACTGACATTTGTCCTTGGTCCAGCAGTGCCTTAAATTTACCTTTTTATTCCCACCAGTGACTTTGGGTTCTTCCTTTGTATTTGGAGAATGCATTTGGAGAACAGGCATCTTCAGCCTCTGCCCTTATAGCTGAAACACGCCAAACTGCCCTAGTAACATCATGTATGGCAGGATGGCCACCATCTTTGCTTTTCTAGGAGGGACTTTTTGAGTTGAGCCTATTTCAATATCTCACTGCATGTAGTATTCCTCATGATTTTACAATTTTTTTTAATGATAATTATTCTGTTTGTGGTGTTAATCCATATGCAGGATGGTTTCTTTAAGGAAAAAAAATTATGGGAGGGAAAATTCTTGGGGAGTAACTACTTTAGTTACTGGACATTATCATCCCTGAGGTGATAAAGAACCTAAAAAAAAGAAAAAAATAAGTTTATTTAGACAAGGGTTCAGCTTCCTTTAAAGCTGCCTGATAACACAGTATAATAATAGTAAACCTCTGTCAAAATTTAAAGCTATGGGAGTCACTAGGTAAAAAACCAATCAGAGACTGAAAACCAACAAACCACTGCACAGACTATGACTTTTGAACTTATATATTGATCTTTTAATAACTGGAGTCTCTGACTTTCGCTATTCCTGACAATACCGACCTCCACTGTTCAAAACCAGTTGTTCGTTTGTTTTTTTGTTTGTTTGTTTGGGTTTTTCTTTGTTTGTTTTGGTTTGGTTTTGGTTTTTTTTCATTGAAAAGTATAGCATTTTGCTTAATTTATTGTAAGGAAAGAAAATATTAAATATATCTTTTTAAGGATCAGAAACTTACTTGTACCATGAAAAGTAAGATATGAGTTTAAGCTGTGTTTTCTACACAATGACTTATTTTTTTATGTATTTATCCATAATATGCTTCTTTCACTAACTTTACATTTTTACAGCAAAATATCCATTCTATATGACATTTTTTAAATTGTTTTATTGTATTATTTAATTATTGCATTAAATTATGTCAGAATGGATGGTAGGTATGCTTTTATCAATTATTGACATTCTGTGAAAGTGTAAAACACAACAAAATCTCCTTTAAGTTTGTGTTGGGCGTGTGTTTTCCTATCGTAGGTGAGGATTTTTGGGTTTAGGTTGTCGATTTGTTGTTTTTTGGCTGCTCACAATTCCAGCAGCCTGTGCAACAATTAAACATTGGCACTGTGTGTGCTATATTTCCCCAGTCAGAAGGTGGTATGTGTGTCTGCAGCCTCCAAATTCCCAGATTATATGTGCAGGTCAACCTACAGCTGTATCAGAGGATTTTTTTATAAAAACCCTGTGCAAAAATCATATAGATTTAAAAAATCCCCAAATCAAAACCAGATAAACAAACAGAAAAACCACAGGCAAGCAACTGTTGTGAATGAAACTCTACAGTGAACCTTTTCTGTCTCAAAGGTAACTCAGCATTTGTGAATATTAAAAGCAATGGAAATTCAAGGTGGGAGGGATTGGGCACCTAAAGTGTGGCTGTAGAAACTGGCCTCGATCTGGCTAAAATGTAGATAAGTGTAGCCACAAATAATTACTTGAGAGAGCAGGAGGTTTCACAATGGAATATGGATATGTGGGGAGATGTAATAAGGTAAAGAAAATCCCCTGCAACCATAGTATCCAGTTTGTTTATGAGCACAGGGTACATTCAGACAGATCTGAAGAACCTGCCAGGAATATAAATGGGGTAGTACCTGACTGCAAAAAAAAAGCAATAAACAGACAAGCTCTAATCCCAAATAAAAGTGTTCAGCATACATTGGCTACATTTTTACCTAAGAGGTGTCCCTGTGGGAGAGAAAATGCATTTAACCCTTCGACTGATCCCAGTAGTTACAACGGAGCCTTCCCGAAGTTTTCCCCATTCTCAAGCTGCTTTTATGCTGTTTCTTTGTGTTTAGGTGGAAGGGTGAGTGACTTGAGCCACACCTTTGTTACTAATTGGTGTGAAATTTTCTCATTTCACACTTAAAGATATGGTCAATGAAGTCTAGAGTACATGCCCGGAGAGGGGTGGTTACAACTTGAGGGTACAGAAAACTAAAGTTTAATTTTACAGTGTTCTCTAATTCTTTTAACATAGAATCATGGAATATCCCGAGCTGGATGGGACTTGCATTGACAATCAAAGCCCAGCTCCTGGCCCTGCACAGGAATCCTTCCATGGATGCTCTCTAATAGCTTTATATTTCTTTTACCGTGGTGCCCAAAATTGTACACATGTGAGGACCTTATTGCTTTAGTTTTTGTGTTTGTGCTAAAACCGAAAATAAGTTACACAGAAGAAATTCACTTGCGCCATTTGAAAGTTGCTAAGTAATGTTTTGATGAAATACACCTGGCTCTGTAGAAATTGGACTTTGACATAGCAAATAAAAGATTAATTCATTAATCTTTCCTACATTATTTGTCTGTTAAGATTTCCTAATGAGAATATAGCTATAATAGGCTTGTGTTCATAAATAATTTCACTATTTCTTGCTGGCAAATTCACTTCTCAAAGAAAACAAAAATATTCATTTTCATATTTTGAATGCAAATTGCACCTCAATAAAACACCATTTCTTTGGGGGTAAAAAATAAAAGACTGGACTAGCAATGTTTCTGAAGCAAATCAAGTTTTTAAAGCCAGGCTAACTAGTAAATGGACGTTTTCTATTTCATTTTTCTTTCAATCATTCACTGCCTAATGAATAGGTTATTAAATTTTTTAGTTTATATTCATTCCCTTAATATATTTATGTCTGGATTCTTAAAATGTTACTGGAATTCTACTGCACAGCTGTCTGACACACAGGGGTTCAGAAGCAGACATAATTAATAAATATAACTAAACAAATAATTTTGATTATATGTACTAGAAAAATGATGCAAAAGAAGTTCCATTTTTTGCAATCTCTATTTGTAATCTACTAGTAATTGCATCACAATTCAAATAAGTGTACTGCAACTCTCACTCTCCCCTGAAACAAGTGGGGAGAATCTATTTCTGTATATACCAATATAATAATTCCTAATTTTTTTCTGGAGCACTTTGGCAATGAGATGTGTGGTAATACAAGTTAATAAACCTCTTAAAAACCGATATGAATTTACATGTTGGCTCAATTTCCCTTGCATCACAACAGATCATAGCATTTGATCATCATTACTGATGTAAAAATTATAAGTGAAATAATAAAATTATAAGTGAAAATTATAAAATTGGTATTACACATATGGACTTATCAAAACAAGGCATATGCTATTAGCCCTTTAGAAATTCTATGTGATGATCATGTTTGGGTTTGGGTTTGGAGTTTCTTATTTAATATTACTGGTATCTCAGTAGCCACACTTTAGCTCAGTTTTCATCCTAGTTGGTTTTAAAATATATTTACAGCTTGAATGAACAATTTTAAAGGGCACAGATACTCTTCCATTTCAAAAGATATGTACTAAAACAGATATACTCTTTAATTGTTTTGGGGTTTTTTTTGCAAATAATGCAAAATTTTTACCTATAATAAGAGGAACAGAGGCTTAGCACAAATTATTTTTATGTGAAGAAAACAATGTTCCTGGATATAGTTTATTGAACTTTACATGAGATCATCATAAAAATCAATACTGAACTGCTATTAAAAAAATCCTTTTGTCTTACATCTTTCATTTCCAAAAGAAACTTATCCCTATGGATAAAGAGCTCAACTCGAACAAAGAGATAGATTGTTTCAAAAAGCAAACAGAAGTTTTCATTTTGAGTATGGATTTTCTCATTTTTCAGAATAAAAGATTTGGGTAAAAACCATAAAGTACAAGGGTATTCATTTCACTTTTTTCCTTCCATATCTGAGAAGCAGCAATTCTGTTAGAAACAAAATTCCCAGCTGTATACATTAACCTATTTGCTTATTAAACCACTTTAATTAACAAGTCAGTTAGAGATACCACTATGTATGATAGACTGTAGCTCACAAACTGTTTTTAACTCCTCAAAGGTTTATCAGTAATTGAAGTAGGAAAATTATTTTGGTGACAACAAATATAGTCAAAAAGTATTACTGTTCTTGCTCTTTTTCATTCGGAATAATTCTGCAATGGTTTTGCATTTTAGTTCTACAAAATTAGAGCTTCAATTTATTTTCTGTTTTTTCAAGTACTAATTTAAGATACTTTTGTAAAATACAAGATAATCATTGTTCTTTAGCGAAGTGTAAATTCTTCAGATAGCTCAATGTGAGAAAATTTGACCTGTAGAGTTTAATTCTTTGATGTGAGCTTTTTGGCACAGCTTTTATGCCACAGAAGTGTGTAAGAACAGCTATTCAGAAAATGTGGAAATGCAGCTATCAGAAACATAGACACTTTTTCATAAAATAACACTCAAAAATTGGGTGCCTCCACAGGAATCCATGTGGTCCTATTTTGAATTTATGGCATATTTTTGGCTCCAGTTCAAATCTAAAACCAAACACTGCTTCCATTTCCTTGGCTACAGTTTTCATTACATTGTCTAAAGGTTGTCTTCAATGTATGTCATTAGGATTGTCACTTGTGTTCTTTGGATGACCTGAAAAAAAAACAAAATTTGAATTTTGTGAATGGGAACCAGTGTGATATGTGCCTGCCCTGTTTGCAGCTGGATGTATTCACTCAGGCTACTGCTCAGAAAAATCTCAAAATGATTTCTGGTCAAGCAGAAGCCCCTTGCATCAACTATTTTGAGAAGTTATCTTAACCAGAGAGTCAGCTCATCCATGCAGCATCAACAGCATTTTTCTCTCTTGATTCAGTGGTTACTACAGGGATTTTTTCTACACTTTAGTGTCACTCTTATAATTTTAAGCACAATGTTATTATGTAGAGAGATTATGATGAGTCCTTCATGAAAAAATTGACTCCTTCTAAATACCAGCCACGTTATTTTTTGAGGATGATCATAACCTGGGATTTAATCCTGAAATTGACAAAATGTAAAGCTCTTCTTTCTAAAGTTCTAGAGGAGTTTTGTATGGGTAGACCTGCAGAAATGTAGATAGTGCAAAATAGATAATTAATCTCAGTACTTTGTCAAGTAGCTGGCAAAATGCAAAAATGAAACCCTAGTTTGCAAGTTAAAGATGAAGTTTTAAAGTCAATGTATGGAAAGCAAATATTAATATTCGAAGCATCGGGATGCTTCTATATATATAAAATTCTAAAACTTGATGACAAGTTCTACACGTTTTAAGTTGCCTAATATTCAAAATTATTAGTAGATTCTTAAAAATTGTTAATATATTGTATGTGAAAGAGCAAGGACATTTTATAAATCTTTTGGAAATAAAAATGCCTTCCCTTTTGAGCTTAAACATTTCTGTGACATTGTGAAGCCATTCCCTCTTGTCTTTTCACAACAGGTCCTGATAAAAATTTCTGGTGCTTCTTCAAGAGTTTTTTTTTTCTTTCATAACAGACTCTCCAAATTTTTTGTTTGAAAGCAAATTTTGCTCTATGGTTTCATGGCTCCTAATCATTCCCTGCACCTTTCATTTTTGGCTAGTCCAAAGTTTTATTGATTTTCACATTATTTTTTATACTTTGCCTAAATTTGGGCAAATCTGTTTGGTTTCTAAACATTCATGAGGTTATGACTATTATTAGGGAATAATGTCAGAAGGCAGATGGGAGCACCTGTAGGAAAACACCTGTACCATTTCTCACTACAAGGAGACAGAAAGTCTGGTCCTGCCATGCCCTGAGTGAGCATGGCCTCAGTGAATCACTGGGCATCAAAAGAACCTGTATTCAGAGAGACAATATTTAATCTTCTCATTATCATATAAGACAATATATACCATATTCCGCTTAATTAGGCTGGCTTTTTTATTGGGGTGTCTCCCAGGGAGTCCAGTGAGTGATAGGGAATAGCAGTGGCCGAGGCTTAATTGGAACGCAATTATCATAAATCCCTGGCTTCGTTTTTATTTTTAGCAGGGACAACCATGACTAATACCAGCTAATTAAACAGTGCTTAATTGGATGTTAAAAATCATGTCGATTTTATATCTGATAGTATAGTAGGTGCCAAGTAATAATGATAAGAACCCTTATCAAGCAAAGAGCTTGCAACTGGTGGGAACAACCTCTCTTCACAATATTTTAATTACACCAATCTTCTTGAAATTATAAGTTCTGAGTAGGTGTCGGATGTGACAATATTAAAGATTAGCAGGCAAGGCTTCAGGTTCATGTTTTAAGATAACAGACAGGGTACAGAAAGTACAGTTAATTTTTGGGTTTTTTTATTTTTTTTTTTCTATGGTGGTGCAGAAGACAAGATAACTAAGAAGGGAGGGTGTGAATGTCCCATTCCTGGAAGTGTTCAAGGCCAAGTTGGATAAGGCCTTGAGCAACCAGGTCTAGTGGGAGGTGTTCCTGCTCTTGACAGGAGTGTTGGTACTAGAGGATCTTTATGATCCCTTCCAAGACTTAAAATTCTATGATTCTATGAAGTTTCAGCATATTTCGATTTGACCAGAATATATTAATTAAGTACAATTTTGTGAATGCACTTTTGTGAAAACTTGAAGGTTTTATACTGATGCTCAAAGTAATGCCTACTACTGATCATTTTGATTATTAGGTCTAGAAAATAATTTTCTGTATTAAAATAAAAATATTTTCTATATATGTTCTCTGAAGTATTTATGTGAAAAAATTGTCTGTGGGGGTTGAGTTGTTATTAAACTGTTTTAATAATACATCACACTGTTCTTTCAAAGTGAAAAACATACTGAAATTTAAGTGTCGCATTAAGTGGTCTCATTAGTTGTGTCACTTCTAGTCAGAGTGTCACTGCTAAGGAAGTACTTATTAGCTACTGGATGCTACCAAGTCAGTATGCACCCTTCAGCACCAGCACCTATAGGTTCTCTGACCAACAAAAAAAAATCCTGAGATAAATAGGAAAATACATGCTGATTATCAGTGTGTAAATCTCTAAGAAAATAATTTTGTAAGTTGGTAGTAGTAAAGCTGAGAAAACTGCTTCAGATGCTTTGCTATATTGCTTGTCACAGAAAATCACATAAATTCTGTCAGTAGACTGGTTGGACTGAAGTTGTACCAAGTTAAAGCTGTCTCAGTGAGGTGGGAGAATGCAACTTTTGGAGCCATAAGAATCTCATGACTGTGGATGTATGCATGTTTACACTGGTCATACATTTGTTCACGTGATCATTTTAAAGATGTGGTTTATGCAACAGTTTACGAAGCATTCAAGCAACACCTTGTGAAGTCCAAAAATTTTTGATGCTATCTTGAAATAAAGTCTTTGTCCAGGATTGCCTTTGGAGAAACTAAATATGTTATGGAATGCAGGTTTAGCTCCCTGGACCATGTGCTTTTTATATGCATATCAGCTTTTAGCAGTCCCAAACAAAGAGAGCATCTCTGTTCAATTTATAAATTGCAATAAGCCATTGTTGTTCAGAAGGACTCTTGGCAATGACATGCAAACCCATGGCTTCTCAGAAGTGTCCTTTCAATTTCAAGATATTCAATTTTCTACATACAAAACAAGCCCCACAGAATACCATTTTTCATGAGAAAAATACATTATTTTCTGAAGTGTGTGAACTCTGTGAAAAATTAAGTGGGTATTGCCATGAAAAACACAACGACAATGAGAACTTTTATAATGTCTACTTAATTTTATAAACAAGCTGGATAAGTTCATTGACATGATGCTGCAGTTATCTGTGTCAGCAATACAAACAGATTGGAAAGGCATTTGAGAACCTGGAGGCAGACAAAGTGGCTGGAGAGGTGACAAAGTGTCAGGAATCCTGGCTGTCAGCATGGTGGTAACTTCACAGATGTGACACTGCCCTCAGGATCTGTGACAAGTCCTGCTGCCCCGAATTAATGGTTTTATTAGAAATGTAGAGTTCATGATGCTTCTGTGTTTGGAGGTAGGATTTGAGAGATAGTTTCAGTTAATATTGATTTGTTTTTTTCCAAGAGACTGAAGAAAGAAAGCAAATTTTGGAAAGGGGGAGCACCACTTTTCTATGAGAACTGTAATTAAGACACATTCCTAAATGTGTCTGAGGCTACAACAGGATTTCTGAAGTATAACCCATTATCCAAATTTAGAAACACAACTATGTAAAGATGTTTCTTGAGGCTCCGAGCTGGGTCTAAAATTAAGTGTCACCTACTTCATTAACTCCAAATTAAAAAGTACATATGCAACATTTTATGAAGTTTCTCTTCACATGAAGAAATAAATAATTCATAAGTATCACTATACTGATTTAATTACTTCATATGAAAAAACAGTGAGTTCAGACAATAGAATATGAGGAGCATAATCTGTTCGAATATACACAGCAATTATAGACAGGTCAAAGCAACTTCCAGTATACCTGGAGCTCACATCCAGCTGGGTGTTATGTTAGTATTCAGAATGATTTCCACAGTCAGTGAACAGCATGTTGCCTAAACATTATTGAATTATTACAAAAATCTCCGTGTTCACTTTTTTTTTTTCCCCTACTAAATAAAGGGAATGGCGAAAGTCTAATCATATTTTACTGCTGGAATGTTTATTACTGAAAGCCTACTTAAATTAAAAATTTTAATGAGGGTTATTATAATAGTTTTCCAGATGTTTCATTGATATGCTTTTTGATAAAAAGCATCTATTGCATAATACTCTTTGCAATCATGCTTGTCTTCTGTCAATATCCTGAAGTTCATGTCAAAGGCCATTCTGAATATCTCCATTTTAACCTGCAACAGGTGAAAACAAATCACATGTATTAGTGCACAGTGGGTGTGGAATTACTGCAGTATCTGGGAAGACACATGCAAGCTGGGAAGAGTCTGTGGATACCAGACCAAAATTTGAATTCAAGCAGGCAAAGATCTCAAGTAATTTCTGGTCAGTCTCTGGTCAATGTTTTATGCATATATCATTCTCTCAAAACTTACAAGACTCACTACTAGTAAGAAATGTATGGATAAGAGTCTACACATACAAAGAAAAGGGAGATTCATACTATTTTTAACATATCCTACACAGTTAATACACAACTCAGAAAATACACAAGTTTGGTCATCATTGCAAAGAAAGCCCATTGCTTAGGCTCAGTGTTTCTAATATCCAGTAAATCCAAAAAAAAAAAAAAAACCAAACCAAACCAAAAAACCACCCACAAACACCAAAAAACAAATCATCAAAACAAACCAACCAAACCAACCAAACCAACCAACCAAACAGAAAAACCCCCAAGAGACCCCAAAAAACCCTAAAAAATTCCCTAAAAAAATCCAGTAGTTTAGAAAAGTGTGAAAGTTTTTACATCATTGAAATTTAGAGTGCTTACCTTACTAAACAATCCTTCCACTCACAAAAATGCTGTGGTTTAAGGAAAAAATAATCTGATAGAAGTTAAGGTGATACATATTAAAACCATTATTAGATTAAGATTATATCAAAATAATGCAACCAATAATGAGGTCACCAAATGTTGCCACATTCCATAATATATGAATTTAATAACAGATAAAAATAGCAGTTACACAATCACTTTCCAAATAAACACTGGAGATTTCCTGTATAAAACAACAGCTCAAGCAGCTGGATGCATATGAATTTAAAATGCTTCAGATTTTTAGCTGGGATCAGATGGAGGATACAGATCATCTGAGACTATAATTTAATGTGAAAAAAAGATTATTGAGGTGCCAGAAGGTTTCCAAGCAGAGCTGACAGGCAAAATGTCCAGGGGTAGTGAAGAGACAGCCAGCCAAAGGAAGGAGCAATCAGATGGAAGATGTCTTCTGCCTGGAGACTCAGAGTAACTGCAGGATTCTTGGCTTGACTTTGATGTTTCTAGATTTTTTATTTTTGCTAGATTATTGATGTTCCTTTTTTCAACTGTTACCTCACTGAGAAGGATAGGATTACATGTTCTGACATATTTGGGAAAGAGGATTGCACCAGTCTACTGACAAGGTTGGGAAAAATGTTTATTACTTTTTTCAACTTTTGTAGTAATAAAGATAAGTAGACCTGTGTGTGGTGTAGCAGGGGGTAAGATTTATTTGAATATTTAAAATAATCCAAACAGCTAATAGACAATGCATTCTCATCAATGCTTTCAGCCGAATTCAGACACATAAATTCAGATACAGATTTAAGTGATAACAAAAATTATTTGAAGAGAGTTTATAAATCATTAATTTTGTCAAGTTCCTCTCCAAGTACAGTCTACCCAAAACACAAAGTGTAGAACCTTGTAGAGATGGAAAATCAATTGAAAGTGACTGATGATTTGACTTCCATATTTTAATTTAACTCAAGAACCACCCCAAATACTGCTGAATGACTTGGTTATCTAAAATAGCTTAATCTACACATTTACATTTTGTATTAGACATTATATGCAAATGATGATGTGAAATTATAATTAAAAATGTCTTGTAGATGAAGGAATTGCAAAAGTGATGCATATCCTTCATCAGCTTTCAGATCTAAACCATTATAAGAGATTTATCCCTTGATAAACAAAATATTTCAGCCTCCAGCACTACTAAACCCAGAACATATGGTTCTTTATTAATTAATGAAGTAGAGCTTACAGGCTCCTGCACCACAGTCATACATACACAAAATAATGTTGTTTATCCTGAAATTCTAATTACTTTAGAACCATAATTCAATTATTATTATTAGTTCTTGAGCACTATGCTTCACATTAAAACAGACTCTAAAAGCTGTAGTAAATTTGAATTAATAATTTGCTGCAATTGCTACTAACATAGCTATTCTCTGTAACTGACCTTTAGGTTATTGCACTTTCAAATGGAATTCTCATGAAATGAAAAAGCAGACTAGATCTATGACATGCTGTCTAATCAACGATATGTATTCATTGACTCCTACCAAATGCAAAACACAGCTCAATGAATTTCAAAAATTCATATTACCATAGTACATAATCCTATGCTGTAAATCTTTGGATTACACCAAAACTAGCTTTGACCTTTTAATATGTCTTTTTTTATCATCCATTTAGGTGTCAATTATTTTTATTACAGCTGCATAGATATGAATTAATTTCAGCTGATAGAAGCTCACAGTGTTTTTGATTGAAAGATCAACTTTGGTAAGAATCTGCATAAGAATTTTGAGATAATGAATCTTACAGAAAAGAAAGATTGAAAGCTACTGAAAATTAAAAGGATTCTTCAGTGAATATTCTGGCCTATGCCTATTCAGTCAGGAAGTTGAAGGATTTGGCTTCTGTGGAAACTTAATCAACTGTATGCACACAGCATGAAGAATCCCAGATAATGCTTTTGCTGAAAAAAAGACCAAGAGTGTCTCCATTCCCTAGAATCCCAGAATCACAGAAGAGTTTGGTTGCAAAGTGCCACTGAAGGTCGTGCAGTCCAACTTCCCTGCCAAGGCACAGTCAGCTAGAGCAGAGGAACATGGAACAGGAACATGTCCAGGTGGGCTTGGAATGTCTCCAGAGAGGAGAATTCAGGACCTCCCTGGGAAGCTCTTCCACTTCTCTGCCGCCCTTAATATAGAGAAGTTCTTCCCCATGTTGAGGTGGAATTTCTTGTGTTTTAGTTGAAGGCCACTGCTCCTCATCCGTTCTCTGTTCACAGCTGAAAGGAGTCTGACACCAACCCTTGGCACCCAGCTTGGCGATCTTTGTATGTACTGATGAGCTCTCCTCCCAACCTTCTCTTCTCCACACTGAACAGGCCCAGCTCCAGCAGTCTCTGCTCATAAGAGAGGTGCTCCAGACTCCTCATTACCCTTGGGATTTCTGATGGACCCTTTTCCAGCAACTCCTTGCCTTTCTGATATTGAGGAGCCCAGAAATGGACACGGAACACCAGATGTGGCCTCTCTAGGGCTGAGGAGCATGATCACCTCTCTTGAACTGCTGACCACACTCTTCCTGATCCACCCCAGAATCCCATTGTCCCTCCTGGACACAAGGACACGCTGCTGGTTCATTGTCAACATGCCACCCATGAAGAATTCCAGGTTCTTCCCAGCAGAGCTGCTCTCTCTCTCTACACCGAGCAGAGTACAGAGACCTCCAGGCTGAGGTCAGTGGGCACAAATTCCAGCTGATCTAAGAGCAGGCTGGCAGCTACATGCTCCCACTACTGTTCACCATGGCTACATCAACTTTGGAACTGCTTTTTACACGATCCCTTCCTTAGTTCAAAATTTTTTCATTTTCAAACCTTTTCTCAAGCTGAATGCTGTGTATTCAGTGTATTTCCACCTGTGTAATTTTTTTTATTTTCAGCCAAATGTGTTACTAAAGTGATTTGTCGTCAGCACAAATCCATCAGTACAGAAACACTAATATTAAAAACAGAAAATATAAATTCTTGGCAGGGAGAATTTCTGTCACACCAACAAGTAGAGAAGATAGAACGGTCAAAACAATAACTAATGAGCAGCCCAAGGATAAATAAATAATACAGTATTGCCTTTCAAAGTCCCCATTTGTTATAGCATTTGCTGGTATGACAAAGATAATATAAGGTTTAATTTTTTTGTGATACATTAATCTGACAAATTTTTCTTGAAATCTACATTATTTCTTTCAGTGGTGGAATCTGATACTGATTTTTTCCTGGTTTTTTTTCCCTTTAAAAAAAGAAAATAATCAGAAAAAAAAAAAGAAGGCTTTGAAAACAAGTAAATAATCCTCATGAAAAAGTGTTCATTTAAACAAGTAAAAAGACTTTTGCCTCGTACAAGCTATTTAGTTTATGTTTACATAGAGTATTTTTCAAGTTCATAGAATCATAGAATTGTTTGGGTAGGAAGGGGCCTTAAAGACCATCTCATTCCAACTTGCCTGCCATGAGCAGGGACAGCTTCACTAGACCAGGTTGCTCCAAGCCCCATCCATCCTGGCCTTGAACACTTCCAGGGATGGGGCAGCCACAGCTCCTCTGGGCAACCTGTGCCAGGGCCTCACCACCCTCACAGGGAAGAATTTCTTTCTGACATCTAATCTAAATCTTGGGTTTTTTGTTTGTTTTTTGGTTTTTTTTCCAGTTGAAACTGTTTCTCCTTGTAACATCTCTATCTGCTTATGTAAAAAGTCCCTCTATTTAATAATCCTCACTTCAAGTACTGAAAGGTTTCAATGAGATCTCCCCAGAACCCTTTCAAGATGTTTTTCTGGTTTGTTTTTATCCCCTTAATAGTGCAATTCTTTCTAGAAAAAAAAAATCATATTCTCTTCAGCCTCTGTGGTGTTTTCTTGCTAATTTTATAATTTCCTCTTCTTGTTTATCATATTTAACACCATATATTATTCAAAGTAACTGCATGCCAGCTATTTCCTGTATCACCTTGCCATTTTTTTATTGCCAGATGGGTGTGATGGTACAAAAGAGAACACTGGGAGATTGCAGTAAAGGTATTTTGGGGATATTATTATTGAATTGTTTTGTTCACTCTTTCTCAGCCTAAAGCTACAATGAACCCCCTCTGAGACACATTTGCCAGTTGTGGTCACACTACATCTACCTGAAAGATTATAATAATGGTTTATCATTAATATTCTGTCAGCTTTTTCAAGATTTTTATAGCAGTCACTGGAAATGATACATCCTAAATTTCTCTGAAGTCAAATTTCATAGTTTATGCATTAACAAATAAGAGTAGTAAAATCTCTCCCTGTACCCTTTGCCCACTGCTGCATGCAGGCTATTAATGTAGATGAAACTTGTTTCATTCTCAGAGACCTTGGTGAATAATTACATTTCAGACCAATGTTGCCCTTTATAATCTTTTCTATTTTACTTTTTTTTTTTGAATATTAGTCTCAAATTAGGTTTGAAGCATATTTTGTTTCTTCTGGACACTTCTGTAAATAGGAGCTGAATGGATCAAAGAGGCTTGACATCAAACTGGTTGAGGTCAGTATCAAATAACTAATCTTGGTGCAGCAAACAAGATATTCCCTGATGTGATAGAAAAGGCTTCTACACACTGCAGTGGTAAAATGTATTTTATTACAAGCATATATATAAATACAACAATCTTCTGTATTCTACAGTTTTAAAATTGGCATAATGAAGACATCAGGTATTTTCTGTCGTTTATCACCTGTTCTCTGATAATTTTATGCAAATATAGGTATGACCAGGGGAACTTAGAGCAAGTTAACCATAAGAACAGAGACGTTCTGCTCAGAGATTTAACATTCTTAATGAATCTGTGAAGGGGGATGGGAACACCAGGTAAACAACAAAACTATCTTGCAACATGCTTACATGTCCTGTATTTAGTATATACTGACAGGAACGTGATCCTCAGTCCCATTTGTCATTCATGCCACAGACTCAAGGAAAGGGGACATTCACTCCTTGTCCTTTGGTCTGCCCAAGATTCCACACATTAACTCCTCTCCAAAGGCTCAGGCTCTCTGCCATGGCAAATCCTGGGAATGGATATTTCCCCTCCATCCCCACCCACCCCCAATGCTGTCACCATCACTATTGCTCTCAGCTTAGATGGCTGAAACTTGCTCTATTTCCAAAGCCAAGTAGTAGTTATTGACAAAGTACTGTTTAGCTCCTGGTTCCCCTTCATCCCCACAAATTTATTTGTGGAGGATAGGCAACCAGTTACCAGTTCAGTTGTGCATCTCTGTTGTGTTTGTTTTTGTTTTTTTTTTTTTTTTCCTGTTTGCACTTAACATCTTAGAGCAGGGCAGATATGGGCCAGAACTTTTGTGTAAACAGCCCCCAAAGTAATCATCCATGTTTGACTTTTTTTTCCCAGCATATATCAGTGTCATCTATTAAATCAGAGATGAGCAGACACTTGGAGAGGTGATAGGGTGGAGGAGTAAACACACAAAAGAAGACATTTCCCATTTTACCCCCTCTCTCTTGAGCTACCCGTCTGTTGTAGATGAGAAGATGCAAACCTGACCTCTTAACACAGGTGTACAGCTTTACATCCCTAAATCATTTGTAAAGTAGTTGGGATAGCATGGTCAATAAAGTCAGTATATTTGTATTCTAGAATTAAACCTGTTAGAAGTGGCCCATGTAGCAGGGTATTATTTTCCTGAAAAGACACATCAAAGGGAATACAAATGAACCATAAACTTTGCCTCAAGGCCCCCTCTGCTCTGTCACATTGCAGCTCTCAAGGCTGCAGGTTGGCTGCTTTGCCTGCTGCCAGCCTGCAAGGTCTCCTGTCTGCATCTGGAAGACAACAGACCCTTCAAGTTTTCATGGAGCCAAGAATCTCTGAGTTAATGATAATGGCAGCCAGTTCTGTTTGGAGTAACATGCATTCAGTTCAGTAAGGTTTGGGTATGAAAATGAACACAGTTTCTGTCTCCCACATTTTTTACTTGCTTGTTGTTTTTGTTACAATATTTTTCTGCCTTTGTAAATCTGCGATTCCCTCATTTCCCCCCACCTCTGTCTCCCTACCCCAATCATTCTCCCTTCCCTTTGTTGATAGTTTTGATTTGATACAGTTTTCTCTGCCTCATGTCTGCTGTTTGAACAAAGCATCTTTCTTCTGAGATTCTACCTTCTGCTTACCTCAGAAGTCTTCATTTCAATTCCCTCTGCATTCCCCTTGCACCTTCCTCCCTTTCACACACATTGTTCTGTTGTTCCACTCGCATTATGACTCTGTCATCAAACTCAACTACCCCACCCTTTCAACTTCCCTGGATCTGTTTCCCACATTCTTACTGCTTCTTCCAGAATGCTCTGCGTCACTTTTTTACAAGCCCATTTAATCTTAATTGTATCTTTTCCTTTTCAGCTCCTGTCATTTACAGTGCAGATAAAGGGAGAAAAAATTACCCTCAGAAGGTGAAGTTTAAATCTGGAGAACAGAAACATTTGCAGGAGAGAAAATTTTCAATGGTAAAAACTTCAATGTCTCACACTCTGAAAATGTCACTTTACTGTCCTCATTTTAGAAGGTATTTTCTACTCTGTTGCTTATTCAGATGGTTAAATCCAGATCCATGCATTGTTTCATAATTTGAATTTCCCATACTATACTCCTTCTCTTAGCTATCAGTACAAGTTTTTTACCATCTCTACATTCTATTTTGTTGCATTTTCTGTGGTTTTGCTGCAAAGGAAAAGGAAGAAATTTATGCTCTGTTTTCTGAGTATAGCATTCTTAGGAGGATCTATGTGACTTCTGCTTTCATTTTTTTTCTCTTTTTGACTCAGAAATACAGTTTTCTTTTTACCATTTAAGCAGCAGGACACAAAGATATGCAGTAAGTTTAGATTTTCAATGTCTTCTTAAATGGTCTTGTTCAAAAGTCTGTGAGAGAAAGTACTTATCCACTTTCATGGATACTTTACTAGTCAAAATGCTCATATATTAAGATCAAAGAAGAAAGTTTATTATGCCCTGAAGATGCCTTACTAAAGATTACCAGTATTTTGTCAGCTTCTTCTTGTTGAAATAAAGTGCACCTTCGGTTATGTATTTCAGTACATCTTTACTACTTCAGAAGAAATTAAGCTTTAGAAATAGCAATAGGCCACAGAAAAAGAGATATTTGAACTGTAATACGAGTGTCTTGAACTGTACCCAGAAAGGTGGGAAAAACTAGTGAAGACCCTTGAGACCAGGAGTAATACTGTCACTGCTTAAAGTAGGGAAGAGGTTGTAGAAATTCTCAAAAAACAGGCATACAATTCTTGTAGTGGAGGATTCTATTTCATAAAAAGCATTTAAAAATATACATGGCAAGATGATGCCTGTTTATAGCTTTTATTCACTGTGCACTGACTCACAGATTGAAAGATAAATATTGCAACTCTCAGTGTGTGTTAGGAGATTAAAAAAATTATAAGAACTTTCTTTTTCCAGTGAAAACCTTTGAAAACCTCTGAAACATTCCTTTCAATTTTTTTTTTCTGTTTTGCATTTTACTTTTATCAGGTAATGAAGGTAGAAGAGTCAGGCTTGGATTTTGTGACTGAAGTAAGCTAGAATCTCATTTGGAAAGCCATAGAAATTATAAGATTAAGCTTAAAAATAAAGAAATGCTTTCTATAAGTTTAAAGACAATTTTCACAACATTTCAAACTACCTACAAAGACTGACAATGTTGTGTTAGCAAAGTCCTGAATAAAGTCTCTGGCATTGTTCATGTCCAATGTATGTTCAAAACGGATATTAACATTAAACTTCTTGTTACTATGGATGGAAAATACTGTTAGAGAAAGAAGACAAAAATTATTGAAATGCAAATTCCACCTTTGAAATGAAGGGAAAGGTTAATTACAGTCATTATTTGGAAGCAGTAAACACACCCTCGGTATCCTCTGTCTCTCACATATTTCCTGGCTATTTTGAGCAATGTTTTGGTGGGGAAATATGGAATTGGCATCAAAGGTTGCCAATATCATTTTCCTTCTGTGATGGGAAGTCCAGAATTCCTTTTTTCGTACCTGGGCAGTGATCACCATCTTTCTGCAACCCTAAGCCACTGCTGCAGGACTCTTTGCTCACAGATTGAGTTGTTCCTGCTGCCATTTACCTCTCCCTTTCCCAGGAGTTTGTCCTCTCCATGAGAAAAACAAATATCTTCTATCACACATCTTAAATACCCTAGAACTCAAAATCACCCAGAATTTCTTGCCAAAATGTCACAGTAAATCACTGACTCGCTGTAGGATGGCAGAGGAAATGTATGGATATAAATTTCAGAGTAATTCTCTATCATATCTTTGTTATACTCTGATCTTCTGCATGATTTTTTAAATGGATTGTTTGAAAAGTTGTTCATCTGACATTATCTTCCTACACAGTCATCACCAATGCTTCTAGACTATTAATTATGGATTGTGTGTAGTGTTTTAGTAGGGGCTAATTGAGAAGAATGATTGGTTTTTTGATAATACAAAACTAAAAAATATGTAGCCAAGATAAAATACATGCAATTTTCTGTGAAAAGCCTTGTGGTTATGAAATGCAAAATTTTCATATTTTTTCTCCAGCAATTACTTATTTTTAGCTACCTAAGACAGAAAATCAGAACAACTCACCTTTAAAATGCAAAAATCAAATGTTTCTCATTTCATTTTCCTTTCTGAAAATCCCTTTTTTAATGTTTACTCCAAAGTTTTGGAAATGGAATTCGTATTTTTATGCAGAAATATTAGTATTTAGAAACACATCATATTTATTTCCTTATGTACCTTTTTTTGGCAGACTTTCAAATTCTCAGGTGGGCTGTGGATTGAGCATGGGAAATGTCTACTGACAGGTTTTTGTCAGTCTGCATTCCTTTTTCCTAGATTATAGATTTTTTTTTTTTTTGTGAAATGTAGAAGTTGTAATGAAAGCATTCTTGCTCTCTCTATTATGTGCAACCTCTTTCAGTCTTAGCTGTTTGATGGTTTGGGGTTTTTTTCCTCCCTGCATTTTTGGGAAGAGGAGCCTGATTTGGCAGATGTGCAAAGTCAATCATTCATCATTCCCATCCCATTTCAGCTCTGGAATGATGCCTCTCCCCCACACATTTTGGACTGTGCAAACCTCACATTATGTGGACTGCCTATAAAATGCTAATTTTATTATTATAAGAAACAGAGAAGCAGTAATGATGACTGGTTCAATGACAGTAAACTGACTCATATTTAAAATACCTGCAATAATGGACAAATTTTCAAGACAAAAAGTATAATTCATTGCTGTGTTCAAAGTTTATTAACATAACATTATTACCTACATGGTAAGAATAACAAATATATTATTTATAAAGTAAATTTAAATATTTAAATTAAGAATATTTAAGTCTCTTAAGAGACATATTTATGTCTCTTAAGAATTAAGAGTCAAAATCAAATTTTAATTTGCACTTATGCATGATATACATGAATTGAATTCCCTCAGTGTTTTCTAATATTATGCTAATGAAGAAAAACTGTTGTTTCTTGTTATAGGTTTAACAGATTTTATCTTAGTGAAATACTGCTACAAATTGAGTTTGCCTTATAAGTATGCTTAATTTTTTTTCATTTTCATAATCTGAAAACTTCTATAATACTTTGTTACATATTTTTACCTTTTTCATTTAATGCCCCCTCTTAGCTTTTAAAATTTTGTTAACTATAAAGTTTAAATATTTTTTCGCTAAATACTGTTTTTATTGGATTCTTCTCACATGTATAGATAGAAAAATTATTTCCAGTCCATTTATTCAAAAGAATTGTAGTCCATCCTTAAATAGCTTTGAAACATCATAATTGTTTCAGCCTGTGTACCTGGTTAATTGGGGAGATTCACTTTATTTATGGACTGTTTCAATAGCTATTATTATCAAAATTACCCAGACAGAATTCACATTGAGCTATTCACATATTGAGCTGATGTGGCAGAAATTATATACTTGTCTGCTTTGCTTGTAGTGTTTGACTGTTCACTTGTCTCTGAAAAGTCAACAGACCAAAGGTAGGCGAGGAAGTGAAAAGAACTGACTCTGTTTCTTAGGTCTTAAGGAACTGTAATATATTTTGTAATACACGTGTTATTTACTTGAATCATAGAATCATGGGTTGGAAGGAGCCTTAAAAATCATCTCATACCAGCATTTTTGACTGGACCTGTTTGCTCAGAGCCCCATCCACAACCTGGCCTTGGACACTCCCAGGAATGAGGCATCCACAGCTCCTTTGGGTAACCTGGCCGCACCACCCTCCCAGGGAAGGATCTCTTCCTACTCCTCCTGTCTATTCCCTATCCTAGATGTATTTATTTTTAAACTGGACCCTGATGGAGCTGACTTGCTGGCTGGAGCAGCTGCAGTTCCTTTGTAATGTTCTTCTGCTGACCTGTGATCCCTTTCTAGGGAGGGCCTGGCATCTCTTGCTGTCCCCGACATCAAAGTGGTAGAATTGGGATGGACTGAGTTTCCCTTTCCCCAGAAATGTTAGTTTAAAGACCTGTTCACCTATTTTTTCTTTAATTTTCTGAATACAAATATTTAGTACATTTAGGAGCAAGAAACTCCTTCTACTTTCAAATTTTGTTCTGTTCTATTTTGAGCATTCCTGTATCTTCAGAGAGGTGGGAACTTGTGACTTGACAACCAGTGGTGGCCTTTTTGAGAGATTATCTAACAGATAGGAAGTAAAACAAAGCTCACTGAGGTAAAAGGGAATTTTTAAGTGAAACATAAAAAGAAACTTTGTATTGCTATGTATGTACTATAAAAAAATACGAAAAAATAATGGTGATAATGAAGAACTGCCATCTTATGTATTCAATACCTTGTCAGTAGATTAGGGGAATAAATCCCACAACTTTCTATTGTATTTGTCAACAATTGGATCCTTTTTTTCAGACCTCATATCATTTATCACCTGCTACAAAACAGCTGCTGTGAGAATCTCATGCTGCCTACAATCAGACTTCCTTTAATGAGCTAACATCTCTTTCAGGAGTTTCTTTATTATCTTCTTTAGGGTACCTTTTACCAATATGATTTAATATCCATTCAAGTACACACTGAAATGAGGAGAGAAATATCCCTTCAGACAGCTTGATAGCTCAGTCAATGTAGTTTTAGTATTAGGAGTGCTTATTTGAAGTCAAACCTGGAAAGTAAGCAACTCCATGGGATGTGAGAGTTGTTAAGGGTGTGTGCAAGTGTGCATTCCTCTGTATGGCCCTCTGCATGTGATATCTATAAAATACAAAGAGTTTCTATTCTCTGTAATCTATTTCTCTCTTTTGACAGACTGTCACTTTGCTTTACAGTCAAAATGACAGAAACTTTGCAATTAGATAGTGATGTTTCCTGGTTCTTCAGAAATCTAAGGCATTAGGATGACCTTTCTCTTCCTTGGAAATGCTGGAGATGTGGCTTTTGTTATGAATTTTATCTGTGTTAAAGGGTGTTGGGAAGTAATTTGTGGCATGTGGTGAGTTGAGGTGTGGGGCAGATGTTCCTTGAAAAATACCTGCTGTCTGTGAAGAGCTTCCCTTCACAGTTTGCCTCAGGCTAAATTGAGCCACATGTTTCTTATCTGCAGGCTTTGATTATATCAATTCATATTATTTCATAGTGAATTTCTTGAAAAAAAAGTAGACAGGAAAGGATATCTCTTCTGTTGCAGAGAAACATGTTGAGTGACTAAGGTCAGTTTTTCTACATATAAATCTCTAGGAAACCTCATTAACTGGACAAAAGAAGGAGCACTTCACTAGGCATATGTGTGAAGCAAAAACTCCAGAAGAGGATATTTTTAGTATTCCAAGTATTTAGTATGTATCCTTTCCCTTTTTTTTTTCAGTTGGTTCTTTTTGGGGGGGGTGGGAGGGGGTTTTTTTTTTCTTTTTTTTTTTTTTTTTTTTTACTGTGCTGCTTGGGGAAAAAGAATTGAGGTATTAAGAGATGATTCATGTAAACTAGATCTTATTAATGTATCTTGAAGATTTAATCAGCAAGAAATCAAGCATTGCAGACTCAGTCCTTTTTTTATCCCTTCTACTTGTTTAAAGGTTGCCATTAAATTTTCCTGCTCAAGCTGTGTGTTTGTTAGCCAGTGGTTTTCTCTGTGCTATGCTTGGTGCATACACCTCTAACTTACCTCTGTATTTGAAATTCACCCAGCAAGATCTGCTTTCCAGCGCTTTCTATTTTTAACCCAATTTTCCATCTGCCCTGTCAAGCTGAGTGGTTGTATAAACAATGATATGTTTTCCCAGCTTGGCTTTGATTCTCAATTAAAACACAAATACAAGGCAAAAAGGATGCTTAATCATTTTTATGTATCCTGAATGTTCATGCACTCAAAGTATAAATTTTCTGTACAGTTCCCTGCAAGTAGGCAAATATAAAATATCAGTTCCTGTAGTTTCTGAAGGAGCATAACTTCATAAATCTGAAATTTGCTTGTAGAATGAAGATCTTGGTAATGGTTGGAAAGACTAGCCAACCAATATATGTATGCTTTTCTTCTTCTCCCTCTCTAATCTTTTGACAGGAAGGAAGATCCAGGGGAGTGGCAGAATTGCTAAAACCTGCAGTGCATCCACTTATTTTAGCATTTTAAAAGCTTTTGTTTTACCCTGCATGTTGTCAAAAAGGAAGAGATCTTCAAGAGAACTATAAATATTAACTATGTTTTTACTGCTTTTCCTACTGTCCTTGGCTGTTTGAAAATATGAAGCAAAATGAAAATGTAAGAAGAACTCAAGCATGAAAGTGTGCCTGCTTTTTCTGTTTGGCAAGTTAAGGCCAAATATCATGATCCCCATGGTTGCTTTTGAATATTGCACATATTCTTAACAGCTCATGAGTTATAAATTCTGGAGGTTTTGACCCTCTGTTCACATCAGCAGTCTGAGCTGGAAACCACTTGAGAAAATCTACCTGAGAATGGGTGGGTGGGAAAGGTGGTGCTGTGAGGACCCTGCAGAGCACTGAAAGGGCTTTTTGGGAGGTGACCAGGAGTGACAGAGGATCCACCACAAATACTGATGGCAACAACCCCCCTGTGTTACCAACACTGTTTCCAGCACAAACCCCAAACACAGCCCCACAGCAGATATTATTAAAATAATTAACTCCATCCCAGAAAAAACCTAAGCATGTAAATGAACACAACTGTCTTATAAAAGAATACAGATGTGAGAACATTTCTTACAGCCATAATCAATCCCACCATTATAATATTTTATCAGAGTATTAGATTATATATTACCTAGGAAAAAACAAACCTTGTCAACACAGCTTTCATTTCAGGCTTCAGTGCTCCCCTTGTCTGCAGGAAGGAAGGGGAAAAAATGTGTAAATGTACTAAATAAACTAAAATCATAACACATCATCATGTAATTCCTCTCGTCCTTGGGGTGTTGCTGTCTGGAGGAAAAAGCCAAAATGCAAGGTAGGGTTGTCATTAAAACTTATGGCAATGATCAGTGAAATATGTGTAAGTAGAAGTAGCCACCTGAATGATGTTCTCTTTAAATATATAGAAAAGGAAAAACCTATTTTTTGTTCTCTTTTTTTTTTTTAACGTTTTTATTATTCCATTATGAAAACTCATAGCAGAGTTTTGAGTTTAAAAAGAAAAAATAGTTTTTCTTTTTAGGCTTTAAATATTCCTCTTTAAGCACTTTTAAGCTCAAAATCTAAATTAAAAAAAAAAAGGTGGAAAAAGCTGTTTGTGTAATGCTAACAAATCACAGGACTAAAATATAGCACAAAATTATAGTAAAAAATCCATTCATGGTATTTAAAAAGGATTTTAAAATCTCTTACAATAGGCATTGAAAAAATAATTTCTTTTCATTACATACAGGTACTTAACTCTCTTTGTTATGTCACCCTTTAGTGTGAAAGCTACATGAGTGACTCAGATTTTATTTTAAAAATTTGAAGTAATAACAGTGACTAAAAAACTTTTTTCTGCCATACTGCATCTGATGGGCATTAGAGAAACTTTTTTCTAAAGTCTCTCATGGCCTCTGGCTCTGATTCAAATTGTTGAATGAGACTGGACTATGAACCTTCAGGTTTCTTAAAACAGATTTTTTAGATTTAATGAAGAAGATTAATACTTCAGTCGGAACTTTATTAATGTGGTTTATGCATATGTTGGTAAGTTTCTTTTGTTTTATTAGGTTGCAGTATGATGACTCTACATTAATATACATGCAAACATTTCTAGGGTATTGCCATTACCAGGACACCTAAAGCTTGAAAATATGAGCTCTTCATTCAAAAATCAACACAAAAGGAGCAAGCAGATTTCTAGTGATGTACTTATATACTAAATTTTATTTGATTTTAGTATTTGGTTGAATTTTAGAGATGAAGATACAGGTTATTTATACAAAATTATTTTAGAATTGATGAGTGAGACAATCTTATGTTTGTTTTTACATTCCTAAAACAGCGCTGTTGTTTCACTCTGTATATTGATTTTTAATAGTCTATAATCAAGCATTAGACAAGATATTTTTTACAGTGTAAAAAACAGTACAGAATGGATTATGGAAGTCTGCATGTGTCTTATTGTTAGAATCTGTTATGTGGAATATGAATAACAGAGAATTATTTTGTTAATAAACAAGATAAATAAGAGATAAATAAGATAACAGAAAGGATAGTTTTGACATTCCTCCTTTCTGATTCCTGCTCTAGGTTACATTCTTTATGCACAAAAATAGTATGTGAGATTATGTCAATAACATAATAACATGTCAATAACATAAATAACATGGTCATTTATGTCAATAACATAAATAACATGGTCATTTGGATGTTTACAGATCATTAATAAAGTAAAATACTAAAAATTTAGTTTGATTCCCCTAGAACAAATGCCGATTTCATATTTTTATTGTTACCCTTTAAAAAAAAGTTTTGAATGCAAGAGAAACTGCTTTAGAAGCCAATTTATTTACAAATCCTGAAGTAAAATAATTAATCTTCTCTAATTTTTTCATCAGAATTGACTAATATTACAGGAGGAGATTTTAATGAATTATTTATAGCATGTTAAACGTAGAAGTAATTTCTGGTTTTCCCAATCTATTTGATGTAAACAATGGCCTACAGCCTTAAAAAATTAAGCAAAAGAACCAAGCAGGTCCATATGTTTTCATCATTGGTTGATTTGCGTTAGAAAGACATAGGCTAAGGAACAACAGTGTAATTCTATGTACATTACTTATTTCCTACACTTGCTTCACATAACACCACCAAAAAATAAAATCTTGGCAGTTTTTCCATTTCCTCTGTGAAAGCAACCTTTGAAGCACTGTGTGTACAGCCCATGGTGCAATTCACTATTTCTACATTTTATCCTACATTACACATTACATATCTCAGTCTGGTCAGGCACAACCTAATACTTTCCACACTGAACTCTGTCACACTGGGAAAAATCTAGGATGCAAACAACAGCAATAAAAAGGTGGTTGTGATTGTCTGTCCTCCTGTGTGGTCTCATAAAGGAATATTATCTGGGTAGAGAGGAAAATTGAATGTCTCAGTGGAAGAAAAAAAAAAAAGAAAGAATTTTCAAATGATTCTGGTATTCAATGTCCTTTCTCTTTCCTCACATGCTGTCTCCCTCACAACTGCATTTTTCTTCTCATATGTAAATAATAGTGTACTAAAAGCAACATTTAGACCAGGATCTGCTCTATAGGTCTTTGTGCTTTGCTTTTCATTTCAAATTCTGGTTTCATTATTATTACAGTCCATTTCATACTATGAATGTACTACTAGGATTAAGTTAATTACTACAATTTTCCTGTGCCAGAATTTGAAGAAAAGAAAATGGCATAATAAATTAAAATTCTACTGGAAATTCTCCATGACCTACAAGTATGGGGATTAGAGTGACATTGCAAGTAATGAAACTATCTTTGAAATAATAATAAGATAAAAAGCTAAACCTGGATGATAAAATTGACTCAATATCGAATCATCTGTCATTGGCATACTGATAGAAGAAGGAGGATTTATTGATTGTTTTTAATGCATACAAAGGCACTGTGATATTGAATTTGAATATCTTATATTTGATGAAAAAGTTGAAGAAGTTCTCTGCTAGAAAGTGAGATTACTTTCAAAGTACCTTTTTCCTTTGCTTAGTAGAGATAATCAGATAAAGAGCTACCAGAACTTTTATAGTGCTTTTGAGATTGTGTGCCAAAGGAGTGTACTGATAAAGGTATGTTTCTAACTTTTCACTGAGATTTAGATTACCAATAAAACATGTATTTCAAGATCTAGGTTAAATTCACAGTATATGAATACATATAGTAGCTATAGACGTGAAGGCATTTGAGGCAGGCATACATGAAACTCCGTAAGCAACCTGTAGGTTCATTTTTTAAATAGAGTTCACTCTTTAAACCCAGTTTATTTGTAAGGAGATTTTACTCTGCTGAGTCATCTGACCTTGAAGAAGAACTGCTGATGATTTTCCCAACCCACAGCCATTTCTCTGAAACGGCTAAATTGCTGGCACAGTTTTGAGGGTGGACAATTCAGGATGTAAATGGAATATGAAAGAGTGCATTTTCCTGTCCATCTCTCATGAATTTATTTCTTCAAGTTAAATAACCTTCCTCCCACCAGCATACAGATACAAACATGGACCTGATTTATCTCAGTTTCTAATCATAGGTAAAAGTAATTTCTGGTTCCCATGGCAACTGCAGTTCAGTATATTCATTAACCTTTTTCTTCTCCAAAGTCCTCTTATTATTCAGCACAAAAAACTTCTTGTCATATCAATAAGATATCTAATATTTATGCATCTTAATGATTTTTTTCTCCCCAGTCATAAAATACTACTTTTCAGAAGTCTACTTGTTCACTATAAAACTTAATTTCAGTGTAAGAATTATTGGGGCTGTTCTGGAGCAGTACTTTTTATATTGAACACTCACCAAAAGGTTCTTTTTCCATCTATTTTGACAGATTCAACTCTTCAGAGTTTTTGTCTCTTAATAGGAGATGTTGATTCCACTGGCACTTCTGTCACAAAGCTAAAACACAAAAGAGCCAGCATGTCAGTTCTTGTCTCAGAAATATATATATAGAGAGAAGAGAGCTACAAATATTCTCTTCTATTTTTTAAAGGCTTTTCTAATGAAAAAGGAACTGATGACATGAGCTACAATCACCACATAGGGTCTGAGCTTGAACTTCAGAAGATATTTGCCTTTCACACGTCTTTATTCTGCTGTTTGTAGAGTAAAGGTGGGACTGCATTTTCTTGGTTATTGTATTGTAAGGTTTGAAGTATTAGGTGTCTATGACTCCATTGCCAGAGCATGAGAGTATTAAACACTGAATGGTTTTTTCTTTAGTGTTTTATATGTAGACATATATTCTCTCTGTATGTATGTACATGGGGCAGTAATTTTTTATAGATTTTCTGGGTCTACCCATAAACTACTGATAACTCAAGCACAGATAGAAGTTTTCAGGAGTAAACCAACAAAATAATAGGTCTGCATTTGTGTTTTAAAAATGTTATGAATAGAAGAACTCGTATTATGAAGCAATTCCAGCATTCAAGACAGAGAATTCTGTTTAAAATGTAGTTCAGACATAGTAAACAACAAAAAACACACGAGGCAAAGTGACATTATTGTTAAAAAAATACAAATGAAGGATTTTTCTGGCCTCACTGTAACTTTAAAAAATGTAAGGGCAGTGCAGAATTTTAGAAATTTGGGGTTTTTTTGGGTTTTCTTGAGGGAATTAAATCTTATTATCTTTCATCCTGTAAAAGCAAAGTGCAAAACTTGTTAGAGATTTTAATTGCTGTAATTATAATTTTAAAAGAAGGATAAGTAATAGTCGCCTCATTCAGAAATGTCATGGATATGAATTAGGCAATAAACATGCAAACAAGCATAAAGACATTGTAAAGTGTTGTGTTTTCTGTTGGAGGAAAAAGTATCTAATATCTGTTTCAGACACTCGTCTCAAAAGACCTTCCACGTGGTCTCTGAAATCACCACTACAGGGCTGGAAATACTTAACCTACCACTCACAATGTATTTTATTTATTTATTAATTATTATTGATTAATTAATATACTGATTAATATATAGATTAATATACTGATTATGCCCAGCTAATACATTTTCCTCTCAAACTTTTTCCTTCCCCAGTACGCAGCATTCTCCTACTAAATGATTAAACGTAGCTCCTTTATGTCTGCATGTTAGCCTGTGCTATCATTGCATATAAAACTGTCTCAATAAATTGATGTTTGCTGTTATCCTAGGAAAAAAGTCAACTTGTACTTGGCAAATTCCTGAGCAATTTTCTATTCTTTCATAAATTTCTGCAGCATTTCTCCATTTTTTTTTCTCTGTTATAGGGAGAATATTGGTAGTTCCCTGCCTTTCCTTCGAAATATTACTGAAGCTTCATAAAACTGACTTCAATACAGCCTCAGGCACATTTGGGTCTAAAAACCGAAAATCAAAATAAATCTGAACATGTTTTTGAGTTTAAGTAAACAAAAGTTTAGAAGGAGGAGGAGGAGAAGGAAAATAGATGGACTATAAAATAATATAAAACATCTTTAAATTCAGAAAATGTGCCATACATTTATACAACACTATACAGCAGCCATCCACTAGAGAAAACAACAATTACCTAGTAAAATTGCATTCTTTGGGTAGTTTATAGATTTATTGCTATTCCAGGGAGGCTGAGATAATGCTGGCTGTGATTGTGCCCCGAGTACAGGATCCTCTCAGGATCTCTGACCAAATAAATCTGTTCTCTGTACTCGGTAGCTGCCTGATTTGGCTGCCAGTCCTGTCCCCTCCACCTTGCCCCACGCTGCTGCCTGCAGCTTATCAGCCCCAGCCCCTGCGCCTGCTGCTCGCATCGCTTTGATTCCCGGCGTTCTCCCATCTCAGCCTGCCTGCAGAAGTTATTCCGTGATTACATGCCTGCTACATTGCCAGATTTTTATCTAGTATTGTGTATGCATCAGTTGTCAGGATGCAAGCTGCATGCTGAGTGAGTTTTAAATCAGAATAGTCACTCTCATGGACAATAGGAGATTTTTAAAGCAGATTACACTGCCGCTATGAAATGTACGGTGTGTAAAAATTTTCTGTCGAAGTGAAAAGCATTCTTCATTTATTTCAGCCCCTCCCTCTCCCATATTTTTTTTTTTCTGGAAGGAAACACTTTTCCATGAGTGTCTCACCTTGGGCTAGAAAATGTTTATTCCTTGTATTTAGTCATACATTGTCATATTTCAGCTCATGTTTTTGACTCTCATCCTAGTTCTGTGCACCTCTGAAGAGGATCTGCCTCAATCTTCTCTGTATCTTCTGGTCAGATAAAAAAGTCTGCCTGGGATTTCTCCTCTTAAGGCTGAAGAAACACAACTTCCTCGTCCTGTAATTACCCAGATCAAATGAATCACTCAAAAAATTCTTCTGAGCTGTAGACTTGGAAGTTTTAGGCCAGAAAAGCCTGCAACCACACAATTTTGTATCACATATCTCTTAGATCATATCCTTTATGTTTTTGTGAATAATTTAAAGGACAAAAATTATGAATATACTCTAAAAGGTGGACAAAGGTGAAACAAAAAGTGATATTTCTTCCTCTCAGTTTATTCAATTCTAGGATTCCTAGAGGAAGCACTGAGGGGGGATTACACCTCATCTATGTTTAGTTTAGCAAAGTTCATTCTTCTAGCTGTCAGTGTAAGATCCATGGTTCATATTAAAAATTTACAGCTCTAGATCTATTTCAAGAAAGTTTTAAATTGTAAATTTTCTTTCAAGATGTAGATTGTAATTCAAGAATATAAATAACTTTTGGACTCAGAAGTGTGCATCTTGAAATGTGTGCCACAAATTACGATAGTTACTTAAATAGCTATGCATTGATATAGGAAAGAAAATGTTAAATTCCAGTTTTATGTCACTTTAACATGTTCAGTAACTTTTTTTTCATGGTCCTTTCTAATTTTCTTTCAAGTATCAGCTATCTTTGGAATCAGCCTGATTCAAGGAAGTGCATTAGCATAAGAATTGTTTCTCCTCCAGGAAGAGCAGAATCAAGACAGCCGAGGGTCATTCCAAATCAACAGAAATAGTTTAAACTACATATTCATGGACAGTTCCTAAAGATTGTGTGTGTCCTCTGTGACACACATGAAATGCACAGAAAGAAAACCTGGTTTTTCCTTTCTTTCTCTCCTCATCTTATTCTTTCTTTCTTGCAAATGTCATAATCAGTAATTGGAGCAGTTTTTCCATGTTTGCTGCTGCCCTAAAGATTTATATATCCAGGAAGAGAAATAATATGGCAACAAACTCCTAGGTCTAGTCAGTGATCCTTCTGCTGTTTCATATCTTATCTTTTGTATCTGAATTTCCTTAAATTTCCTTAGGACATATTTGTTAAATGAAAGTTTAGGACGTATGTTCAGCTACATTAAAGTTTGTTTCCTGTGGTAAAGTTTTCTTTAAAGGTAATATTTGCTTTACTTAATTTTTTACTAACAGTTTTTCTTATATATTTTTCTTGCTATATGTAAGATATAGCATAAAAGAGGATTTTATTACTTCAAACTAGACCAAAATTACAGAAAAACCCCCAACTTTTAAGAGTGTTAATAATTTTCTTCAGCTCTTCTACATGGTTTATAAAATAAAATAATTATATTTTAGCTAAGGAGTCAATCAAAATGACATAGAAATTAGTGGAAAATTCACTGGTGATATCTGAAAATAGAACTCAATATTTAGAATGGTATGGAATTGAACAGAAAATAATAGAAGAGACTAGTTTCAATTGGAAAGGACATTCAACAACCAGCTTGACCACTTCAGAGCCAAACAAAAGTTCAGCATGTTGCTGAGGGCATTGCCCATCTGCCTCTGAAACACTGACAGGCCTGGGGTACAGATCATCTCTCCAGGAAGGATATTCCAGGATTCCAACACCTGCTGGTAAGTAAATGTTTGCTCATGCCAGTCCTGACAGTGCCCTGATGCGGCTCTGAAGCCGCGTCCTGTCCCTGGGTAACCGCGAGAGCAGCTCCACTCCTCCCTCTGCACTTCCCTGCCTTTGGAAGGGGTAGGAAGGAGTAAGGATGTTGTCCCTCAGCCTCCTTTTCCCCAGACTAGACAAATTTGTAACCCTGCCTTCCAGCCCTTTCCCCAGCCCTCCATTGGACACATCCTTCTTAAGTGCCGGGCTCCAGAGTGCTCCCAAAATCAAGGAGAGCTCACATTTGGGCTAAATACAGCATTTCATTTTGGCATAATGCTGGGCAGGAAAATAAAGCAAACTTCCAGACTCAAAAGATCTACAGAAAATCAGTTTTAACAAGCAGGTATGTTATTTGGTTTTTCTCCAGTTTAATGCCATAAACCAATATTTTCTAATGTATTGCTTGAAAAAAATATGTGAAGAGTTGTCTATCAACTAGGATTTCTTTTTTGAGGGAAACTATCCATACTGATTTTCAGATGTTCTTCAGAATACATTCTAACTGTAATCATATTTGAAATCTGTTTTTTAAAAAATGATGCCTTTAAGATAATTGAGGTTTTTTTCTTCCTTTAAAAATTTACATACTGGCTTTGAATGCAAGACATGCTTTTCATTATTAATTTTATTACTCATGATTAATTGTTGATGCTGCAAAAGGAAACTAATAAAAGAGATACCTTGAATTTAAAATTTTTTTGTAAATGCAAATGAAGCCTGCAACTGAAGAATTAGGGTTGTGTTCTTCCTCTCTATGCAGTCTGCTAATCACCCTTGCAGGGGGATGTTTCAATGAGGTGCTGAAGAAACTTACAGTGTTACATACAGACTGTAAGAGCAGATTAATCTATTAATAATGTTTTCTTTTTAACATTTCCAAAGTGCAATAAAAAAGGAAGGAGGGAATATAAAATAAAAGGAATTTTTCCACCTCTCTGGTTGCTGAATGTAAAACTTTGGAGTGAAAGATGTTTCTCTCTTAAGAACATGAGGTAATTGAGGTGACAAATGCCTCTGCTTTTAAAAATCAATTTTAAAATAAGGAAAATTTTAAGAAATATCAAATAGTTCTACTGTTATTCAGAGTCCCATCGAACCTGGCCTTGAAGATTTCTGGGGAAAAGTTATCCACAATTTCTCTGGACAACTTAAATGAGTTCAACACAGGATATTTGGGGTCATTAAGAGATTGAACATCTTTCATATGATGAGAAACAGAGAAAGAGATGCGATTCCAGCCTGCAGCAGTGAATGAAGATGCTCCTCTTCTCAGCAATATCTGATGACAAAATAAATTGCAATGCCTACAGACAGAAACACATGAAATTTCATGTAAATTCAAGGAAGTGCCTTTATACTTGCAATGCTGATCAAACACTGGAACAGGTAGCTCAGAAAATCTCTGGAATCTCTGACAAAATCTTCAAAACATGAGTGGACATATGTTACTGCACAAGCTGGCTCATACTGATAAATAAGAATCCCAACCCAGTTTCATAAATCTGACCCTGGGTTGACAGACAGGGACCTTCACCTATCAAATTCCATCCTGGGCTGCAGAGATCTCAGTGGTCAGGAGCTGGGCTGTGTGGGGATCACACCAATAATCTGTTTACACCTGGGAGTTTTGAACTCCCTGTGTAAGAAAGCTCTCAACAACAAAACACATCGTTTGTCACATGGAGCTTTGGGGTGTGTGTGTCATCCCTGTTTCTCACCACTGACCCCACTGAACATGTGGATTTTTAAATGTAATAGGCACAGGTCTGGGTTACATGGACTGTAACCTGCCCTGCCTGAGCATGGGGTTTGACCTGCTGATCTCAAGAGATCCCTTCAGTTTCAGTGATTCTGTAATTCTGTTTTCCCCTTCTACCTCATCAGCCCATAATTTCGTATTAATATTTCTTAGATTCCTTTGGGTAAAAGTCACACAATCAGTAAAGATTAAAAAAAAAAAAAACTAAAAACCAGAAAAACATGCAAAACAAAACCAAAGGAAAAAACTCAAACAAGAAGAAGAACAAGAAAAAAAACCAAACCAAACCAAACCAAACCAAAACAAAAAAACTTCAAAGTGATTATTGCATGAAATATAGGCAAACTAAGCCTTTCAGAAACAGAATAAATTATTTTGGAGTCTAGATCAGTGATAGTTAAACATGTTTCTTTCATCCTAGTGTGTGACCTAGATGTATCATATTCAGTTTGCTTATGTTATATCCCTTGAGGGATGCTGTAATACTTCCTCAGAGGTTCTTGTTGGTCCTGAGGGTAGCAGAGGAACCCTGACAACAGTTTTTTTCCTTGGTTAAATTCGTGCACAGCAACTGTACAAAATTGTAGCATTTTTGAAAGGTATCTTAACACTCACTAGCCGAGATGCTGTCTGTAGATGCAACCAGAAGGTAGGGGAAAGAGATTCTGGTATTTTTAAGGTAATACACTGAGACATAAAGAAGTTTTTCAAATATTCAAGATCACCTTAAAGATCAACTTTTATAACAAATAACTTGTTAGAAAAGCTGGAATCTCATACTGAAGACATTATGTGTTATACATGCAATGGAGCAGAATAAATGGCCACATTTCTCATAAATGAAATATATTTCCCTTTGAGGTTAGACCACCATTCATTTTAATTTAATCAATTTAATTAAATGGAAATAGTGGCATAATCCTTCAGGGAGTGTGTGCTTTGCTTATGAAGTATTCCATCAAAAATATCTGAAATCTGAGCATTTTTCCCTAAGTAGATGTGAAGAGCATATTTAAATATGAATTCCCAGAGCTAATGTGATTTCCTGGCTATGTCAAAATGGCAGGTTTTGTTGAGCAGAGACAGGATAGAAACAATGACCACGGTAAATTTATTTGCATATAAAGTTCTCTTATAATTGTATATTGTAATTTCAGACTGATTTACAGGATACTTTCTTGCCTAAATAACACGGTAAGCATTACCTTAGGAAATTATTTTAAACTTCCTTGAGATCAATTTATTGTGGAAGAGAGGAAAAAGTTCTCAGAGCACAATTTGCTTGCTATTCAGCAAATTATGCAATTTGGCTGCTATTTTCTATAATGATACAAAAATCTAAAAATAACATTTTCTACTTCAGAGGTTGTTGGTAGGGATGTCAAAATTGTAAGTCATGGTACTTACAGGTTGTTAGTAAAGAGTTTTGAAGTTCCTAATATAATTTTTTTGCTTTAATTTCTATATAAAAAAATAAAGTGGTTTTTTTTAAAGAAATTTGCTTAAAGCAATCATTTGGAAGACTAAGTTTTTAAATTACTTAAGCACAAATTTAGAAAAATTTCTTTTTTCTTCTCAGTTATGGTTTGCAGAACAAATGAGACAAGCTTTGATGTAGAGAATAGAATGAGCTCTAAAGTGAGTTTCAGGAATTGTGATGACTTCCTGATTTGATTTAACTAATCTCTATAGACTCTGAACAAAGAGAGAGGAAAATGAGGATGGAGGAGCACAAATCTCCATGGGTGGAATCCAAGTAAGTGAAACAAATCATCCCCGACTTTTAATCCAATCTTGTCTCTCACACCATCAAATTTTCTTTGCAAAACTTAAAAATTTTGCTCACCAGGATATGGCAAGAATAACAGATGTGGTGGGAACATTTTAGAATCACAGAAACATCTGAGATGAAAGAAATCTTAGGAAGGAAGTCTGACACAATTCCCCTCTCAGAGCAGGGTCAGTTTTGACACTACAACCAGTTTTTCAGGGTCATGTAGAGCCAAATGTCATGCATCTGCAGGGATGGAGATTCCACAGCTTCTCTGTACACTTTTGGATATACCTGAACTAGTCTAAGTTATTGGGAAATTCAATTAACTTTCACACATCATTTTCAGTGAAGCAGGAGCCAATATGCTGAAGATGCACAAATGTAATATTTTAGAGTACTTTGCAGAAAAGATGCATATTAATGTAAGTACACCCCAACACCTTGACATGCTGGGCATTATTACTGCTTTGGTTTGTGTTTGGCAACCTAATCCAGTGTGGAAAGTAACTAGTTTGCACTTATGGTGTCTGACAAAAAAAAACCCAAAAAAACAGGAAGTTATAAAACTGATATGAGAGAGACTATCTGGTATCTCTCCTGCAGTATTAAGGGAAAAAACAGACAAGCAATTGTCAAAGTGTTTGTTTTCTAGGTTGCAAGTGGCTTGGTTTTCTGGTTTTTGCAAAAGGTTTGTGCACTGTCCTCTTTAGTATAACATTTTTAATAGGAAAAATTCCCTCACACCCAAAAACCCCCAGCCTTCAGTCCCAGTAATTAAGACTATAAAAATACTGTAATAGTTAGTGTAGACACGGAGCAAAAAAGGAGTGCAACTAAAGAGACTATCACAAAATATTTTGATGAGTAAAACCAAAACTACACAAAAATAACTGCTTTATCACTGCATGGGCTTCAAAAGGAGCAATGGTCTTTCAACAAAACCCGATGAAACTATGACCATATTCGACTTCTGGAAATGTCCTATGATTAGGAATGATGTTTACTGTGTGTTGATTTCAGTCTGTGTTTAATCAATGCTCTAGAAAAGAGAAGGAACAAATGTTCCTTAAGGACACCAAAAACATATGGGGCTAAGTCAGAGGCAAAGAGAATTGGGACTATGAATTACTTGGATGACAGTAATTCCTTTTCCCTCTTGACTACCTAGGTACTTCTCTTGCTGCTTAGCATTAGCAAGTTTTTCATACTGAGCTTCCAACTCTGTAAGTCACAAGAGTCAAGCAGCAGGTTGTATGCAGGGTAAGAAGCCCCTGGAGATCCAATCCTTGCCTTTGAGTATTACTGAAAATTTGGCACTTAGATTTTAGTGAAGTATATTAAGAGATCTTTGTGGTTTAACCCAAGACAGAAATTAAGTACCACACAGCCCCTCAGTCTGTGCTCACCACTCCTCTGGCAGGGAGGAGAATTAGAAAGAAAGGATAAAACAGTAAACAGCCCCTTTCCAGGCAATTCTTCCGAGTTTATACATTGTGCACCATATTCTGTGGTGTGGAATATCCCTTTAGCCAGTTTGGCTCTGCTGTCCTGGCTATGCTCTCGCCCAGCTTTTTGTGCTCTTCCTCACTAGCAGAGCATGGGACACTGAGAAATCCTTGACTCAGGGTGAGCACAACGTAGCAACAGCCAAAGCATCCATGTCTTATAAACATTATTCTGATGGTGAATTCCAAAACACAGCACTGCACCAGTTACTAAGAAAATGCAGCTCTGACCCACCCAAACCCCGAACAGACACCTGCCCATAATTAGGAAAGGTGTAGTTGTGAATTCCCCGTTTGAACCTGAATAATATTTATTGATTTGAGAGGAATTCTAGATTAATCCTCTATCTATGGGTCATTTTGTGATCCTGCCTTAGGTTTCTGTAAGACATGGCATTCTTCACAGAGCAAGGCAATGTTTCTTTGTGGGTAATGTCCCTGGAAGATCGGATTATATGAGTGTCTCTCTTCACTTGTTACTCAGTGTAGGTTTGATTGTTCAGCACTCATTTAGACTTTGTCTACACAATTAACTTGTTTGGATCATTTTGAGTTTACTGTTTTCAAATAATTATTACTAATTTCTCTGGATTTGAATATTTAAAACTTGTGTCTCTGGAAATTGCAGGAGAATGGGGTGACATTTTTATTTGAAAGCTCCCATACCTCATACTAGTGCTGAGTCAACAGCTGATCATCTCTGTACTTGCTTGGGATTGATAGATTTTTTCAGTGGGATATTTATTTAATAGCTATATGTGTTATTGAATTGAACAGATTTATTCAGGGGGTTTAGATAGGATTTCTTTTCCTGCTTTCATCAACTGAACCAAAACAAATTTCTTCTGCATGCGCGATGATACTTTTTATTTGTAGAAAAAATGTTGAAAAGAGAAATATATTGTATTAAATAACTTCTGCTTCAAGCATATTTCACAATATTTTGACTTTTTAAAATTGTTTTTTCTTTACATTAACTGAAGATTTTGTTGTACTATCAAATTATTTGCCTAATAGAATACATTTAGAACAGCTTCTGAATGTTAGTGCCTTTAAATATATAACACAAAATATCTAAATATGAATTCCTCATCCAATAAGCTTAATTAAGCATAATCTTGAATATTAGTGAGAAAAAATTGCCTAAACAATATACCCTCATATCTTCAAATTAATTATATGCTCTGTGTGTACTTAGCCTGTTCAATCTATGGAAATTAATTTTTTTCTTTATTTAGGCTTTCTGAATGATACACATATTAGTATAATGGATGTCATACTGAGATGTTAATAGCATTCCTGTAGGTTTCCTCTTTGTGGGCAAAATATTTTTTAAATTTTGCATATTATTCCACTTTCTTGTTTTGAAGTAGGATTTTTCTCACTGGGGATGACTTTACAATATATTGTAATTAAATATAAATGCATTTAGTTCTTATTCGTGGTTCTTAATTATCAAATTATAATTTTAAAACATATCTGAAAGATAATAAATCCTCCCACACCATTCCCCTTGCTTTAACCCAGGGGAAGAAATAAAAATAGTTCTAAGCAAACTAGAAGGGTTAGAAGACAAACCTGTTAGACACATCAAAGGCTGTTAAATTCCATTGCAAGACCAAAAACCATAAGATGATCATTTGTTGTGGAGAAAATTCTGTCACAGTTCTCAAGAGACATCATCTGCTCTTTCCATCTGCTCATCTTGGCTCAGCTTGGCTCTTGCTCCTCTGATGTGACTTGTGCAACCACAGACCTGTTCAGTGATGGTTTTTTCCTCTGGTATGCAACCAGCTCAAAAGGGTTTTGCAGTAATTGCAGGGCCCTGCAGTGATGCCTGAGCTGGCTCTGAAGGGATTAACTGTGGGTTTGGGAACATAATAGCAGTGCAGGCATTGAGGAACCCCAGCAACACATGAACTCCTCAGCTCAAGTATGCTAATTAAACTTGTAGAGAAACTGTGCTAATTAGTCTGCATGGAATGACACAGTATGACTGCTTCTGGTACCTGACATTCAATTATATGTATAGTGTGGCTTACCAGGTTTTGTCATATCAGGTTTTTCATCTCTCTCTATAGTGGCAAAGAAAATCATACAGATTTATGACATCCTCTTCATACTTTCTACACTTTAATTCTTTCTTTTTTTTTTTTTTTCATGTAACTCTTCAACACATCCCAACATGCTGTGTGTCCTTTTTGGTCTTCACTCGGGTCTGTTATTTCACTGCAAAAAAAATGGTAATTTTATGATGATCCAGGTTGTTTTCTGTGTTTCTTCATCAGGTGAACACCATCTGTTGCTCTGAAGACCACTGCTCTTTTTTTTTCACCAATGAAAGCAGCAAAATTATTGGAAAAACTAATGGGCAGCACCAGTGCTGTGCTGCACCCAAAGAAGGATAATACTGAAGTCTTGAAAGATGAGGCAATCTAAACTAAAATGAGGAAAAATAATTCTTACCAAATATTGAGCTCTGATACATATTGGCATGTTCACCTTGCATACTGTGTGAAAACATTTGCTTGAATCAAGTTCTTTCTGTGTGTCACCTGAACAAATAGTACACAAAGAACAACTTGGAAGCTTCTGTGTGATCTAAGTCAGTAGAATAGAATTCTTTAAAGATCTGGAAGTGTTTATGAAATACAGACTCACATTTAACTTAAGCTAATGGAGCCCATTTTGCAAAGGACAACAGTGAATTTTGCAAATAATCCTGCCTGGGCTGTTTAAGGAGGAGCATTGTCCCAGGCAGATAAAGGACCATTCCCCTTTATTGGCCATGCTTGAAGTACTGTGTCCATTTCTGGTTTCTCATGGCACTGGAGACCTGGACACACTGGAGAGAGTCCAGTGAAGGGCACTAAGGTGGTTCAGGAGCAGCTGGAACTGCTCACATATGAGGAACAGCTGAGAGAGCTGGGACTGTTGATCCTATAGAAGGAAGGCTCAAGGAGGGATATAAATGGACATAAACACCTGAAGGGAGAGTGCAAAAAAGACTCATCAAGGCTCTTTTCAGCACTGTTCAGTGACAGGACAAGAGAAAAAGAACACAAACTTAAACACAGGAACCTCAGTCTGGACACAAGGAGAGCCCCTCTGACTGAACACAGGCACAAGTTGCCCAGAGAGATTTTAATTTCCCTCCTTGGACATATTCAAAAGCCATCTGGATGTGGTCCAGGGCAACTGGCTGTAGGTGGTCCTGCTTGATCATGGGGTGACCTTCAAAGTTCACTTTCAGCCTCAACCATTTTCTGATACTGCAAAATTATGACCTTATGGTAATAAACTCACATTTGCCTATCTAAAAAACAAAACAGAAAGGAAAGCTAATTATTATTCTGCTGCCCATTAATCTTTCTGGCTGACAAAATATCTTAAAAACTTGTGAACCTGCTCTATTCCTGTCCTCTTTTGTTCTACTCATCCCTTTATACTGAAGTGCTTGTGCACTGTAAACAGCACAAGAAAAATGTAGCACTCATAGAAATTTTATGAGTAAACTTCATGAGAAAGTTCTGAATGGATCCCACTGGGACCATATGAAAGCCACTGCTCCTCCCTGATCAAATTAATTACTGTTGATAAATCACATGTACATATAGACATATGAGGAAAATTGGATTAATTATCTATATTTCTGTGCAAATGCTTCTTGTACACTTTTCCACCCAACACAATTCTGCAGAGAATGAGAGCTACAGATGAATCACATAATGTTCTTTCTTCTGTAGTACAAATAATTCTTTTAAGTTACTCCGTGCTCCACACCATGAAATAATCAAAGAATGAAATTGTGGCTTTTAGTCTGACATTGCAATGCAACACCACATTATATCAGCACTTTCTAAACTGAATGTATTTCAGTATTACCATCTGTAACAGGAGGATCTCTTTTCTATCACAGCTCCTGAGCAAGGGTACAAGAGAAATTCTGACACTGACTTAATTCCTGCTGAGATCAGTCACAGATCTATACATTCCTTATCTTCTGTCTCCTCTACTGCAATCAGTTCAGATAAGCAACAGGTCTCCAACTTTATATGTTGATTTTTACCTTTCATGTACGCTTCCCTTCCTTCCTGTACTCCATATCAAACCTTTTGCATCTCAAAGGTCATCTGGTAGGCCAGCCATAAAACTTTCTGTAGTAACTAGCTAAATCAATTTTTCCCACTGTCTGTAAATCAGTCAGCCTTGCATCTCAGAATAATCTTTTATGGTTTTCTTTTAAAAACACAAAATATTTAACTAAGTTTGATTAAGTACTCACCTACCTTGCCATTTAGCTACTCAGGCACAACTGTGTCTGAGAAAATACCAAAAAAATACCAAGAAAATAATGACTTTCATCTCCACTGTATATTAGAAAAAAGAGTTTATTTTTTTTCTGTGTTTACATATAGTTATTGTTCCTAAAGGTCCAATAAGTGCACAACTGGCCTTTTCAATATACAGATATGAAGAAAGCTCAAAATTGATGCTCACCAGATAAGCAAATCAGCATTTAATATGGAATTCCCTAATCAACAATATTTTCTTGATAAAAACATGCCTTAGAACATGAGTATTCACCTTGGCCCTGTTAAATCATGATATGAGCCTGAGTTCTGCTGACTTCAGATCAACCTCTCAAAGGTCCCAGGAGATCAGGCTGAGGCTAGTGTGAGGGATTCAGGGCAATTGTGTCAAAAAGGATTGCTTGATATTGTCTTGTGCAAAGTGCTGTAATAAAATAACAAATAATAATAAAACTATAATAAACACTCGAGATTTTATAGCTCAGCCTTGTTCACAGTGGTGTCTTAGCTATTTCATGTGTGATTTAATGAAGAATGGCACTGAATATTTCCCCATGGAACAAATAGACATTTAATTTTGGTGGAAACTACTTTCTTTCTCTGCTTATGCTTCATTCTCTCTCAGGCTTTTAAAGTCAATTCATATTTAATAAATCAAGAAGTAAACCCTCTATATATAAAGTTGATATGATGGAAAGGACCTTGATTCCAGCAGCTGCAAAAGTGATCAGTACAAAAAGATTTACAACCTTTCCTTTTTAATAAAATTAAGGATTATTTTTAAGGTACTATTTCAAGTAATATAGGCAGACACACTGTCTGAGTTTAGCAATAGAGATTTGGGTACTTGGCTTTACTTTTTGTGTCATTTCTTTAATTCCTCTGACTGAATAAAATGTCATCTGCCATATGGTTGAGCTCAGAGATTTGTTTGAGGTGGACTTTGTAGCACAGTAGTAAGTATAACTTTGTCCTGTGGACTGGCTGAGAGAGTTCATACTTGATGTAATTGGAAGGAAAAATAAGATTAAAAAAAGTAGTTTGTGCTTATAAGATGAAGAAAAAGTAGTTGTGGATATTTTGAGTTGCTATTTTTAGATGTTTAATGGCAAAACCAAGGCTGTAAGAACCTATGCTTTTTTTACTCTAATAACAATTATGTTTCTGCAGAGGGTTCACAGTGATAGTATGGAGAATTGGGTTTTTGGTGGGTAGGCATTGATTTGCTTCTTATTTTATTTCATCTGGATGAGATAGCAAAGAATATAAAAACCACGTTGACATATTGTGCAATAATTGTGACTGGGGAGTTTGAGAGATTTTTTGCTCTCTAAAGAATCAAAATCTTGCTAAAATTTGCACTCAGGAATGAGACTTGCAATCTGTAAACAATCTTGCAGATTTGTCCCACTGAGGGTTGCAGATGTTCAATGTTTGGCAGGTATTAAGTTGGCTTTGGTTGGTTTTCTACTACTTTCAATTTCCATTCTCATGCTTTGGCTATTTGCTGGCCTTTCAGGTTTTCTCTTTGTTTTGGGTACTTGTTTTCTGTTTAAAAACTTTCCTATTGATTGTTCTTCAGTTCTGTTTGAAAGCTCAGTAGGCCTAAGAGTGGTATCTTTGAATCTTTTGACCAACTAAACTGAGTTTTCGTCCCCACTTATCATTAGCAAGCCATTCTTTGATAGGCTTTCACTCTGGCTCCAGAGACTGCTTCTCTCTTTTTCATTCATATCATGCTGGTGAAGAAGTTTCTTTCTTAGTGCACGTTGCCTTAAGCTGTTGTGAAATGGATAGAGCATGAAAAATAGTATCCACCTGTTGAAAATCATACTCAGTAAACCAGTTTTCCTTTTTCCATTTTTTTTTTAATTCAAGGGAGAATAAAGGTATAATTTCTTTTCATTTTCTGAGGAAGAGCAGAAAAAAGATACACATTCTTAGAATTTATTTTTAAATTCAATAAAAGCTCTCCTCGTACGTGTTTTGTTACTGTTGAAGACATTGTTAAACATGAAACCAGCCTTTAGTCCTCTTGTGTTTGTACTGTACCTTTCCTTTGACAGTAGTAGCTGAATTTACCAGTCCAGCTTTTAGAATTAAAGTGTTGTCACCCATTTAAAAAACTTGATTTTTCATCAGATCTCTATGGCAGGGGAAAAAATGATGGATAAAGAAGTAGCACAGAATGCTGCTGGAGAATATTTATAGACTTCAACATGAGGGGAATGGCATTCCTGTGCAAATAAATAACAGTTATAACTTACTAACTGGGTATGAGGAATTTAGGTAATTGATATATCATGTCTAATTTTAGTATAAATTTAGTCAGTGTAAGCGAATATAAATTATGCCAGCTGTGAGTTATCAAGCTGATGTAAAAATCACAGTATTCTGAGTTTGAATTACTGAAATCAATGATTTTATTATTGTTGTCTGCTTACTGGCTTACAAGTGACAAAGCACATCTTAAATTTTAAACATTAAGTTAATTTCTATTTACTAGTCTGTTATACCTTCACCAGTTCTGTGAATAAATAGCATTATTTCTGACATACTCCATGTAAAAAATTAGACTCACTTTTTTTCTTGTAATTCTATTTATCCACTTGTATTTGTAATGTCTTTCATGCAAAAGCTTCTCTATAATAAACAGGGGACATTGTGGATTAAAATATCAACATCATAGATACTATATTAAATAAATTCTGATAGAATATATTGCCTGTATTAAATAAATTCTGATAGAATATATTGCAAGAAAATAAAAAATTCGTATGTATTACCTAGCCCTTCAATGTTCAAATATACACTGAAAAGTGTATAATGTGCAAGGGGGAAAAAAAGGAAAAATATTTTTTAGTTGTTTCTGGGCTTGAAATCTCTTACTACTCAAAATATACCACAGACAATACAATAATAATTATTTATTTTACAAAATTATATAAGCAACCAGTGAACTTCTGGGATCCTGAGTTGTAGCCCCTGAATATTGTGGGCAGAAACAGTTATGAAGCTGCCATACCCACCAATTTCCTCAGTGCTGGATTTCATATGCAAAGAACAAATATTAAAACACCTTTAAATAAAATGTTGTCTCACAGAGAAACATGTCAGATGTTCTATCTCCTCCATTCTCTATCTGTTGACAACTGATGAGAAAAAGAAGAGAACTGAAATTTGGATTCAATGAAGAACCTAGATAGTTGTGTACAAATAGGCAAGAAACTACGGAGATGTCTAAATAAGAATAAATAAGAAATAGTACAAAAAAAACTAGGTGGGTTGGAACCAACCCAGTGCTGGAAGAAAATGTGCTGAGACATGGTCAGATGCATGGGAGGGGTAACACTGAAAGGGATTTGGGTGTGAGAGCAAAAAACAAGAGGCATGCAACTAAACAGGAATGGATGGTTCCAATTGAACTACCCAGTCAATCTCTGAACGGATTGAATGGATTGGATGGATTCATAATTGTATAGATGGGAAGTTAGCTTAGAACCCCTGAGGTGAATTCACAGAGGAAGGATGTGGTGTCAAAATCATTGTGAATCATATTTGACAAATAGTTAGAGAAAAAAAAAATGCTGTCACAAATTTTGAAGGGAAAAAAAGTAACTTTTGCCTCCCAGCTAGATGTTGGATACAGAAACTGATGGTTACACCATATGCAGTGAGCAAAGCTGTGCTCAAACCAGACACGTTTTAGTAAAGTAACATCAACAAGCTTCATGTGAAAGACTGAGAAGTTATTAAGGTTTTCCACAGACTCATAGATTGTGTCAGAATAAAAGACTGACAGTGGAAATAGCTGCACTGTTTCCTGTATCACATGTTTCATGAGCTTTCTGGAAAAACTTTAACTAAGTTTCTAAATGCAATTGCTAGCCTGATGTAATATTTCTTCAGCAGATTTGAAATATGAATTTTTTCTGATAACAAAGTTGGGTTTTTTTTTCTTTTTTATATTAAAAATATTTTATTTTCTTTTATCTCCCAGTGGAAGATTATAAATGCATTAAACATTGAAAGCAAAAATAGAAATCTTAGACCAGTGTATAAGAATAGTAGTGATTGATGGTGATGATGATAGTGTCTGTGGGATCATAGGTCCATTTACAATTTGAAAAACATCTTCCCAGAACGAGCATAAGATGATAGATTTTCTCCATTAAATTCCACTTTTGTTCTGAAAAAGCTAATCTTTTAATTTCATGGGTGCAATACAAATGGAATATGAGGCTGAAATGCACCTTTCTTTCAAAGAAATTACTCTTTCTTCATTTGGTTGATTGATTGGTTGGTTGTTTTTTGCTGGTTGGTTTTCTTCCAGCAAAAGAATTTCACGTACTTATAAATTTAGTGCTGGAAAATTTAAAGGAAACACAGGGACTTTCATAATACTGGAAGAAAAATTAGAACAAGCATATCCTGAGATGTCTTGGCTATCTTTTGCACATGTTAAGCCTGCAAGAGTGTCAGCAAAATGTTCAAAAAGTGATCCATTTTCATTTAAGGCACAGGAACATTCTAAGGCTATAAAGCAAGAGGAACAAATAGAAAGGACAGCCAGTAAAATCCAATATTTTTCATTTTATAGTTCACTGCAGTTCATTTTAGAGACAACCAAGAGACAAGCAGGTATGGGAATAACATAGTGCATCAAAATGTTGTTGCTTGCTCTGAAGCAAGGAGAAACAAATTTTAGATGTGCTTCTTTACTGATATTTTCAGACATATGTATAAGACTAGCATGTACCTTTCATACCTTATGAATGCTGAACTTATTGTAAACTTTGCAGTGTGTGCAATATTAAGAAGATATACAAGTTCTGACTGAAATGTGCATAATCTGGACATGGTTATCAAAATATCTGTGTGATCACATATGGCCTGGGAGCTTTAAAAGAATCATTTTCTCTTTGAGCTCCTCAAGCAAATACATACTATTCTTTAAAATATCTGAAATAGGCAATTTTGACTATTCATATTCAGCTGAGACTTCAAAATCACAACAGTCTCTGCTGTCTCACTCCTTTCTGGCTATGGTTTTAGTTTTGACATATTGCTAAAAAATGATAAAATCATAAGTTTGAAAGTTCTGAGTGATGTAAAACCAGTGATGTGAGAAGGGGTCACTCAGACATAGTATTGCCATTTAAACCAAAATCAATCAGCTCAATGTTTGTCATGCAGCTCTTCTTAAAATATTGCACCCACACTCATCCTGGGGAAGGAGATACCAAATCCATGTGATACAAAGGGTTCTTGTGGTGTTTCCATTGTGCTCTAAATCAAAGAGTCCTGAAAGTCAAATCATAGCTAAACAGAAACAAATTCACATGAGCTGGCCCATCATTATTTAAACTATTCAATCACTAATTTGATAGCAGTGGAAAGAGTTTAGTTAGTAAATTATTTAATAAGAAGTTGCATAGTTATTTCGGCATACAACAGGTAGAGAACATTTTAGAAGTCCTTAAACTGATTGCTACCTGATCTTATGTGTTTTTTTCAAAATACATGTGTTTTGGAAAAATGTTATTCACACTATTTTTAGTGTTTTGGAAGCTTAAATTCATCTAAGATGTTAGAGATAACTAAAAATACATGAATTAAACCCAATACTTTTTTTTTTCCAAATTAGATTACGTTATATAAATATTTGGCCATCAAAGATTTTCATCGACTATTGGTACCATTTAAGCTTCAATTTTTTTTTGTTTAAACTATGACTGTCTATAGTATTCTGTTTTCCTCTGATATTCCAAGAGATGCTTTCTGTCGAGATCATTTAATTAAGGTGCAGATGTTTTATTTTGTAAGGCTTTGGAGCTCAGCACAGTGGGTATTAGCATGCAGCTCTTGAACCAAATATTTCATAAAAGTGTGTATCTAAATAATTATTCTTTACTCGTGTCTGACTTCTAAAGTTAATTCACCCATGGTCTTAAAAATACATTGAGAATATCTGCAGATGAGGGATATTAGGTTAGCATGGTATTCTTCACTTAGCATTAAAGAGTGAAGCTTCAGTATTGCAGCTCCATATGTTAGGAATCAAGGGAGCCTCTTCTAAATAAATATGTGCAATAAGTGCATTAAAGAATTTGACAAAGTATTCTGTGATTTAAAATCCTTTGTTGATAGTAGGGATGAGCCAATTTTCTGATTAATTTTTCTCAGGTTATTTGAAAGCCCTGTAGCAATGCAAATCAGTGCAATGCTTCATAATATATTAAGAATATGACATTTTTAATCTTCACTTTAGGGAGTCATCAAAATTTAGGACTTAGTTAATGTGACAGGATTTGTATTGCTGTTATGAAAGTATTCAAGACCAGATGTAATTATGCTTCTTCGTGATATTTACCAAGGCACATACTCACAAATTACTCTCAGTTCCTTTAGCAAAACAAATTGTGTTTTTCTGTCAGTTGGGACTGTTTTTGATAAGACACTGTTGTTCATGTAAGAAAGTATAAGTAAACTAAAAATATTCTAAATTATGTTTTTTCAAAACTGTTAATTTGTGAGAGAGCTATAGTAATATTAAAAGTATAAATATAGCATCCTACTAGAGGTGGTTCAGCATAAATTGAACTTAAATCAGCATAAGAAATTACTGTTCTATCAATCTACTCTCTAAAATGGAGTAAAGGAATTAAAGAATATAAAAATAATAATGGAATTTTAGTTATTGACTACCAGGTTGAAAAGGACCTCAGGGATGGAATACTGGCAATAGGTTGTGCAAATAGGGAAAGAAGAAACAAAAATTGAAGGAAAATACATTTCTAATTCATAATGCAGATTTTTATTGGATTTCACAATAATTATTTAAAATACATTTATTTTCTGCACCACATTCTTCAGGAACAAAGTCTTCATTTCACATACTGTCAACTTTTTAATTGTATGAGGGAATCAAGCCCTCCTCATGTGTTCCAAAAATTAAAATAATTGGAGAGACATTTGGCATTTGTTCTCGACTTCTATACTCAGGCAAAAATATTATAAAAAAATCCAAGCAAAGCACTCAAATGGCACTTATCAGATCCTCCTCTAGTCAAAATCATGGAAACTAAAGAAGATGAAATATGTCAAGAGAGTGCACTGGCACTGGAATAGATTACATTTGAGCGTTTTATTTTAATCTCCCTTCTTGGGTGATTAAATACTGCCTGATTTATGCAGCATATACAAAATAAGAGCCAATGAAGTGGCACCTCATGTGTCCACAACAAACCTTTGTTTGGTGACATGAAGAGAATCTTAAACTATTTTACTCAGTATCTGAAGTCTGCTCAGTATTGTACTGAGATTTCTTACTAAAATTACTCAGTCACTGAAGAGAAGGAATAATCATAACCAATAGATTTTAGAAAGACTTTCAAAATAAATATATCTTCAGATTGGAATATTACACTATTCTGAAGCTGAAACTGAAGCAGCTCTCCCTGAAATTCCTAAGAGATTGAATCTGATGTCATAAGAAAATGAACTCAGAAGAGAAAATTGTTATGAATATGTAAATAACTGGGAAGACTTTTCTTAGGAGTTAAAGATTAGCAAGAGAAACATTTTTTTTCTCATTTCTCATTCCTTTGTCTCTCATTAGGAAAGAGATTTTCAGAGCATTATCAACTAAACTGATCTATTTCCCCCTAAAATTTCTTTATATTTCCTCCTTTGTACCTAGAACTAGAGTGCTGTGATTTTGGTTGCTCTGTAATCAGAGTTCTTAATGTGTTTCTGACTAATATTGAAAAGTTACCCTACCTAAGAGACAGTCTGATTGTTTAATGCTACAATCATTATTCAGAGCTCTACAGTGCTTTGCCCCTGTAATTTGTATTTACTCATACTTATTTACACAATACTTTAATGTGTTTTTACAGAATTTTTCTTCTTGGGACAAATAATTCTGTATTTATTTCCTAATGTGTAGTGGTGGTTTGCTGAAATTTACTTCAATACAATAAAATATTTATTTGGATTCAGATCTGAAGTAATCTTTTCTGAGAAAAGAGATAGAAGGCTATTTTGATAATTATAATTGGATGAAAACTTAAAACACTTACTGTAAGTGCAAAGCTTGAATTTTATGTTTGGTCTCTATTATGATAACAATAAACTCTGTAAATTTCCATATTTAAATAGCCAATGTTTCATGCATAAATGACACACACTTGATTATAAACAGCAGTTTTCATATGAATTTGTCATTAAAGCAGCAAGATGACTAAAAATAATTTTTCACACTAGCAAAAGAGGCAAGGAACAAATAGTGAATTTGGATGTTGATGGTGGATGAACAAGTGACAACTAATGTTTCATTCAGTAGACTAAGTTGTCATTGCAAACATAATTATTTATCTTTGAAATATTTATTTATTCATGAAAAATTCATTATTAAAAGGATAACTATTTATGAGTTTGGACTGATTTTAGAAAACAATTTCAAATGAAATAAAATGGAAATAAGGAAATGGGATTTTTGTTTTTATATGGAGTAGACAACAGCTGTTTGCCTGACTAGCATTGTGGTTTTAGAGTGTAGTTTATTCTCCATTGTTTGCAGTGAAATACTTTGTGATTTTATTCTGTGTCCTAGCCTGACTATGACTGCCATTTAGTGTAGCCATTTTCAATCAATATTGATATTTTTCAGATAATGGCAGGACAGAATAAGACATAAACCCATCAGAGGACAAATTCAAACTGAAAGTTGTTTAGGCCAATGGAAGGTCATTGTGGAGAAAAATGGGATCTACAGTGGGATCTATCTCTTCATTTTGGTAGAAATAACAAACAAAAGGAGTGACAGACTAAGCTCTAATAAAAATGAAGACATTACAGTGGAGACACATAAGGTATTCCATGCTCTTCTCAAATGGGCCCAGTTCCTTCTGGGACATATCAATAAGTTTGTCCTACAGGAAAAATAAAAATAACCAAATCACCAAAAAACCCACAATAAACAATGAAATCCCAAGCCTCAATCTTTTAGCAATATTAATTTTCCAACCAGATTAATAAAACTTTTCAAATAATGATGAAATTTAGTCTAAATACAAGAAGATTTAGAGATTATTAACAGCAATATAAAAGTTGCATGAGGTAATAGATACAAAAAAATCTCTAGAGTAAAAATTAAAATTAAGTCTAGAAAAAAAATCATTTATAAGATGAAAAAAATCTCTATTTTACTTTACCAGAAGTATTTTATATTAAATTAAATTATATATTTAAATTATATATTCCAGTTACAAAAGCTTACATTTGAAACTACTGAATGTGCTTGAGGAACAATTAGGACTTGACGGGGATTTTTGGTTTTACGTTTTGCCACTAAATAAAATAAATTCTTTCTTATATCCACAAGCCTTTTGTTTGAATAGCTGTCTTTCTCTAGTAAATTATGAAAAATTTATTTATACTGAGTATATTCCAAGTATTTATATAAGATTTCATATCAATGACTGGTGGCTTGAAGGAATTTACCTTTTGAGTTACTGGTCTCTTCTAAAATTCATTCCTAACTTTCTGGATGTTGTTCTTCCTGAACACTTGTTAATATATTGGTTTGTTCTTTAGTGATAGTATTGTTTTGGTGCTCTAATAATGAATTATTGTATTAGCCCAGAGCCAATAACAATTCCTAGCTTCACAGTTTATAAACGTAATTTTGAGACTTTCATACATTGTTCACTCTTCTTTCTTTTTTTTTTTTTTCATCTGTCTTTTCTTTTTCACTTATGTTTTTCAAATGTATTCCTGGGGAGTGGAGTGAACAAACAAGATTATTGTGGGGTTTTCTTTATTCAGTTTGAAAATAAAACTTTTCCTTTGGCTGATTTATAAAAAGGGAATAGATCAGTCATGAATACTATGACAACAGACCTTGAGAGTGTTTAAACACTTGCAGTAAGAGCCAAATAGAGGAGTTTTATTATTTCAGAAACTAAATTTGTAGGAAATCTAAGTTCACCCTCAGTGCAGTAGCTAAGCAGTTTTGTCATCTGGTGCAGTCAAGTTTTGGGTTTTCAAACCTGAATTCCACAATATGTGGGGGGTTTTATTATCTAATATCTCTATTTCCACCAATGAAAGTACTATAAAAAGATCACCTGCATCATGGTAAACTCCTCAAATATCAGGAAACTCATTACAGCTTGAAAACACTCAATTTTTCCTGAAATGTTTTCATTGGGTGGATTTTTTTTGTAAGAAACTGAGGTTGATCACCATCAACCATATATTTGCTCTTATATCTGCACAAGTGGTTTCACCACACAGAGTTATGTGCTTCCAAGCTCTGTAACTGTTGCAGCAAAAACTACTGAGATTCTCAGAAAAGGTGTGTTTCTTTCTTTTTCTATTTTCTTTTTTTTTTCCTGCTTAATCAAATCTCATCAGATTTCCTATATTTATTGTGGCAAGGTAGCCAAAGATTATCCAGTGTGTTATGGTGAAGTGCAATGTTTGATTGAAGTCAGGAGAGAGGATTTAGTATCACCATCTATTTAGGCAATGACTCTGTATGATGCCAAATATGCAAGCAGATAAACAAACCATTTATCAAGATATAAGGTTTCCAGCACAAAATCTACAGCAGCCTTAAGAAATACAGCGAAGCTGTTCCAGCTGATTTGAAAAACACATAGCTCTCCATTTTAGTAGATAGTAAATATGCTGCCTTAAAATGGTTGCACTTTTAGCTCAGTGCAGTAATTTATTTTTATTTATTCATTTTTTTTCATGCAAAGGAATTGACCTAAGACTATTTTTTTACATTTATGGGAAGATAATCAATGTCTGAAATTAATTCCAATTAGCTGATGGTATTTTATAAATGTTTTTTGTGGTGAGCTTAAAAGTCCTGTTGTGGTCACCATTTGTAAGTGTATGTTTTCAGTTTCTGAATGATGGACTATAATGTCAAGGGCACAAAAAAATTGAATTTTTTAATTTTCCAGAAGTGTCCACTACATATTTCGTGTTATTTGGATCAAAGTGAGATATAATCTAAAAAATAACATAGAAGATGGAAAACAACAAAATAGGATGCGTTGTTTATTTGCCCTTCAGGAACATCTTTAAAATCTGATAGCCACCAAAAAAAAAAAAAAAGACTATACAACATTAACAACATGAAGGGTTCTAATCCATCTAGTGCATGTCTTAGCTTCTAAAGAAAAAGAGTTCTACTTTTTATAATTATTTTAAAAAATGGTAATAACAGTGAGTAACTGTCTTCTGGTAACCTCTTTGTATAAGAGGCTAACAGAAGAACACAGGAATTTTTTAACTGAATTGCAATGAAAACAAAAGGAGAAGATAAAATTCCCCAAGTTCTTCTATTTGTAAAATCCAGAAGCAGGAAATAAAGATGTTCTTCATTTACAGGAATGAATATAAAACTGAGGAGAAAAAACTGTTTACCAAACCATGAGAAATAAAATATCATGTTGGAAATTGCATTATAAAATAAAGTAAGGATTTTCTCCATAACTTCAATGATTAGAAATCACAGGATACAACAACCTCCATAAAAAAACCCTCCCAATCAATTAAAAAAGTCATTCTTTAATCTGTTTTTGTTGTGGTTTCATCTATAGCATCTGTGCCAATGCAATTATTCAAATTTATGCTTCAATTTTTAACCATCTTCTAGAAAAAATAGGAATTATTGCTCCCTGGATGATTCTCAGTAATTACTATTATATATACTAATTGAATTACAATTCTTTGTAATTAATTCTTTCTCATTTTTAAAGCTGTTTTCTGCTGAGAATTTGTAAGAATACTAAAATACCATCCCAAACCAAACCATTATGTACATTTGGAAATCCTGGCCAGATATGCTGATTGATGGGGTTTTAATACTACTTTTCTTAGCAAGAAAAAGCCTGTGCTTGATAATTGGTGACTGCAAAGAATGTAGAACACATTCTGATTGTAAAGAATTTCCTGGAGGGAGCTTTAAAGGGATGTAATGAGCCTTTGAAAACCGAGTAGATGGATGAATCTTTGATGTTTGCCTACGGGGATCTTGCTAATTTCTGAGCCAAGTGAGCCTCCACTTCTGAAGTCAGCCCTGTGTGAATAGGATGGGCCAGAAGGAACAGGTCGACCTCAAAAAAAAGTTCGATACTGCAGATGGGTGCTTGAGGAGGTTGGGCCAAGAGGAGAAATAACTGTGATGATCTTCAGAAAGACAGCACTTAGATATGACATAGGCACTACTGAATTGCCAATTCTGTGGCATTTAATCTCTATACTTGATAAAACCACCTTCCTCGGCTCGTCATCGTTTTTCTCCATTTCCAAACAAGGCCAGTAAGAAATTTGTTTCTTTCACTCTGGCCTCATCTTCCACCTGTAGCCACAATCCAGCATATGGAGACCTGCTGGAAAGAAACCTTTAAGGTTTTTTGTTTCTCTTTCATCTGTGATTAGCTTTGCAAATGCAGCTCAGTTCAATCCCTAGAGCTCACCCTGTCACCGCTGCCTTTTATTTTCCCCACACGCTTGTCTTCATTAGGAAAGATGAAGGGACTGAGAAACTTGAGAACAAATAATTGTAATAATTCTTATCTGATATTGAACATTCTAGTATTCAATATTTTTTTTTCCTTTTTTAGCATTATAAAATATGTCTCTTTCTTCTTACAGCCTTACATTAACAATTAATGAAAATGTATTTAATGTCTTTTTCCTATTCCTTCTCTGGAGTTTTTCTTGTTCTTAATACCTCAATTGTAACAACACAGTGTTGTACTAATATATATCACATATTATCAAAACATAATAGCTAATTGATAGCAAAAAGTATATATCAAAGAAGTTTATTCTGGCTGGAGTAAAATGAAATTTTACATTAAAAGTTTTCAGGACTCATTTTCAAATAATAAATCTCACACACTAACTGTTGAATATATTTTTAAAGATGATATCTTAGATTATATTAAAAAATCAGCATCTGTTGTTTCCTTCCAAAATTAGCTTGTTTTTCCAGAAAGAGTAAGAAGTGCAAAATTAAACCTTTGATTCACCTGACAACCATGTATATCAGTATAAAGATGCAGACTCCAGGTAGAAAGAAATTTGGTTCTTGCAAAAAAAAAAATATATAAAGAAAAAAAGAAAAAAGACAAAATAAAATAGAAAAAAAAAGAAAAAAGAAAAAAGAAAAAAGAAAAAAAAAAGAAAAAAAAAGAAAGAAGAAAAAGGTGACAGTAAATAGACCTAAAAGAACATCCAGGTCCAAGTTCCTTGCCATGGGCAGGGATACTTTCCCCTAGACCAGGTTCCTCAGGAGAACCATTTCACCTGGCCTTGGTTCTGTACCTTAGTGACTTCTGTACTTCTGCTAGCAATAGAAATATTGCCTCAGATCAATATTATTTTAAAATATTCACACTGAAGCCAGCCAAAGGGAAAGTGTTGTAGAATTAACAAAAAACAAATTACTATAGGATCAGACTTACTCTCAGTAAAGCCCAGAGCACATGTTCTAGGGAAAGCAAGCTCCAGAAGGGTTTTCCATATGTCCCTCCCTTCCATATGTCCCTCCCTTCCATATGATGTCCCTCCTCCTGGTGGAACTGAGATGTGGTCAAAGGGAGGAAACTCTGAAAGCAGGATCAAGCTGGTAGGCATTTCAGTTAGAAACACTGCTTAAAGAAGTTTGTCTCTGTATTTTATAGTTTGCAGCAGATAAAGATCCTTTACTGTGGAGAAGCCCCATCACTTGTGGCCATCCTGGGTATTGAAGAGGAGTTTGTCCGTGACATCTCTTGTTGACCCCAGGGTAGTTTACAGAGGACAGACGTCACAACTCGGGTGATCTTTGTGGGAAAAGAAGACAAATTCTGCTGCCTCTGGCACAGATAGATGCCTTGGGGACATGGTTTATTGGTGTACGTGGAGCTGCTATTTTAGCAGCTGAACTCAGTGGTTCCAGAGGTCTTTTAATGTGTGTTTTCTATGAGTAAAATGTGATTATTTATTTGCAAAACAAACAGAGGTATTGTTTTAAATTTTTGTGATTTGGTTTCCCAATGCATTTCATCCATTGTGTGCTTCTTTTCTTAAACATTCAATTGGATTTTATAACGTGTTTAGTAATTTTCTCGTGAATGAGAAAATATTGCATCTTCCCTCAAAGAAGTTTCCTTAAAAAACACAATAGAGGCACATGTTGCCCTTTGGGATGTACATAAAACATGAAAAGAAGAGAAAACTAAAACTGAATTAAATTGAAACATCACACATTAGAAAATAAAAGTCAGAATTTTTGTATCTTTTCCTGGTCTTTCATTCTTTTCTTCTGAAATGGTGACAAATACTGTGTGAGGCTCCCTTCATAACATATCTTAAAGCCTGCTTCAGTATTTTCTCATGTGAAAGCAGAAAACAGAAAACAGCATCAATAAAATATGAAGCATCAGTTTGCATCAAGAAAGGCATTAAAAAATTAAAAGTAAAAAATTAAATTCAGTCACAGTCACAGCTTTGAAACTTAAGGTTGTTATCCGAGAAGTTTGTGATCTGCTCTGTTGTTATTTAGTTTTGCTCTCACCAGGTTCTGCAGCTTTTCCCTCATGTTGTTCTTTTGCCTCGTGAGCCAGGATCTGCTCTGCCCCATCTCACTGGGTTTTCCTCATCAATGGTGTGTCAGGAATGGCTCTTACAAGCTGGTCTGCAATTTCTTCCCCTTTCTGGCACTTGCCCAGGTCAGAGGTGCCCCAACATGCACTGCACATCATAAAATATGGGCTTAGAAAACCACCAGGCAAGTTCTATCTTCTCATTTGCTTTATTTTTAATATGGGACTACTAAGTATTTTAATAAACTTTAAAAAAATGCTTTTAAAATATTTTAACATACTTTGCAGCAGTGAAGATTTACCCCTTCTCATATATTAAAAAGACTTAAAGATAGTTCAACTAAAAAGTCATTAAATATAAATCCTAAAAAAATATCAGCTGTCACACTGTTTCTGTTTATAAAATCTTTGAGAATTTATTGAATAAATCAAGATTCATAACTAGGCATCAGGTATTGAAAAAGGGTAATTGAAGTAGAAGTGGCTCAAATAAAGAGGATTCATTGAAATTATGCTCAGTGCACATTGTATGATCAAAAATGCAATCAAAAGGACAAGCTAAAATAAGACATGTCAAAGACTAGAGAAAATATTATGAAAATACAAAAGTTTCAAAATCTTTATCTCAAATAATAATTTTAAAAAGTAGATAGACTACAGATACAATTACCTTATCTGCCATCAAAAAAATAGGAAAAAATTTATCTTTGAGTATTTTATACAGATGAATGTATACTTATGATACAGTGATTTGAAAAACCCTTGTATTAGTTGTCTGTATCCTGTGTTTTGGTTTTCAAGACCACTGAGAAAGTATTTGTTTTTCTTACTTTCACCTAATTTCACTATATCATTTTTTTAATAGAGACCTAATAGAAAAATTTTTGTCAGTCTATGGACTAAACTCACGTTACACAAAATAAGATGCACCTATGTTGATTGATTTATTTTGCCAGTTCCATATAGGAACTGAGTGAAGACTGATTGTTAATTTAGTTTAATCCTCCATTTGATTTCCAGATGTGTAATTTTAGATTTCAGATACCTAATGCTCTAGAATATATATATTCAGGTAAATTCATCTGTTGCTGATAGTTTGATTCTTAATTTTGACCCACATTAAAAAATCTATTGTCAAGGAAAACAACCTGAAATTATTGTTACATAGATTTTTCAATATGTTTTAAAGTAAATTTCTTTTATAAAAGGTCAAACAAAATCTTAAAGATGCTGAAATTTCATCAAATTTGGAAAAAAACCCACCAAACTAACAAACCAAAACAAAATCGACCAAGACTAGTAAATTAAGTTGTTTCTGATAGGATGGTTTCACATTCATGCCTCTGAAAAAATTGAAAGAGATTCTTAATTCCTTGTTACCACATCCAGAAGTGCAAGGATCTTTTAAGTTACAAGAAAAAATAATTTTGGCAAGCCATGATAAGGATACTATTCAAATTATTTTCCTGTTTTATCTTCTGTCTCAACCAGTACTACTAATCTGAATATAATCCATCAACTGGTTGTGTATTTATTGGTAGCATTACCTTGCTTCTTCCAAAGCATGAACTTTAAAGCAACCTTTGTGTTTGTTTTCATAAATTGCTTGGTCCTATAAAAAAGGAAAATTTGTTATGGTCATAAGCAGTGAAAATAAATAGTACCAATCAGGTACAAGCTGAACCAGATGACCTGCAGACTTCTATAAACTGATATATCCAGTTATTCTTTCTCATTTTAACTTAATGAATGACTCTATTTTCAATAAGTTTTCCAGGAGACTTTTGTGAAGAGTTCAGTTGAGCAATTAAATTTATTTTGCAAATTTTGATGTATATTTTGCATCAAACAAAATTGGTGTTTCACAATTCAAAGTAAGCCAGTACAGCAGGAGGAAGTGGCTTCAGGGAGGGGAGCAGTAGCCTTGTGTAGTGGATTTTCTCATGGGACACCAAGCAAAATGATTAAAAGCACATGGTCCAGGGAAGATTTTGAAAAATAACATTGAGAAATGAAATTCTGAACATAAAGCACATAATGCAAAAGGTTTTTTATATGGTAACTTATAAAAGTAACATATGAATGTTACTTTCCTAAAGATAGGAAATACTCCTTTTAAGTTTGAGGTTATCTATTACAATAAATAAAATGTCCCCAAATTCAGGGACTATCTCTTGTATAATTAAAGCAGAGTTAAGTGGTTCAGGACTCCATTGATAATAGATGTTTGTCTTTTTTCCATAGCTAGTCCTTGACAAAAATACTTACCCATGAATTTTTAAAATTACTGCTTGTAACTTCTTCCAATATAAATGTTGTAAGTTTTGATTTACTAGGTAAGAAGAACATCCCATGTTTTCAATGATAATGCATTTTTTTCCATAAAATGTCTATCTGGAATGTATTAATCAGCTTACACGAGTGTCAAATAGAAACAATATTTCTCAGCAAGTTTACACTAAAACAAAGCCTAGATCCTTCCCATCTTTTTTTTTTTCCTTAAAGTATAGGAATAATATGACTGTTTTGTAGTATTTGTAGTGCTCTCATCACTTCATTTCTCAGGGTTCATCAATTACACATACAACAGAATAAAAGTCTCATTCCAGAAACTCAAACTTCATTCAAACTACACTTTTTGAACAAGTTTGGTGAATATTCTTGGTCACTACCTCATTTTTATCCAGGTCTGTACTTTCTCATTTCCAGCAGTACCTGAAACCAGAACTGACAAGAGAATACAAGAAAAGCTTTGTAGCATCACATCATATTTGATCAGGAGGAGGATGTGGCACAAGTAGTATGTTCTCATTCTCTATAAATTTTGCAATGGAGAAATAGCTGCTGCTTCTGTGTGTGGCACACCCAGGCTACTTGTGAAACCTGCAGAAACAAGCAGGCCTGAAAAATCTCACCTAATTATAAATATCCATTGCTCTGTGAAGAGGGTGGTTAGGGATGGACAGGTGCTTAAATAAGTTGAAAAGGGGGAGAAAATCTGCTCAGAGTTCTTAATTATTGGGTTCTTCTCTTTTTATCAATTAAGGTTACATTATTTTTTTTTAATAGAATTTTTCCCTTTGGATAATTTCCATTCTGTAGACTGAGAACAATCATATTTGTTTATTTGTGGGCAGACATCCTATAAATAATAACTATTTAAGGTCATTTCAGCAAGCAAAGTCCACACAAAAGTATTGCAAAAATCTTTTACATAATATTTATTCGGTTTTGTTCAGAGTTTTTTTGGGGTTTTTTTTAAGTGTCTATGATCTATTTCCTCCCTTTCTGTTGTTAGACATTTCATTAAATGTTACTGTTTTCTTCAGCAGTTTTATTCTATTACCTTCATTACTATACAATGAACTGGAATGCCATTTATATGATATTTTTCTAAGGCTTGTTGAAGCTTCAATATTCTACTAACGATCCATATCTGAAAGGATTTCTATAGAGAAAACTGATAAGGAGTGTTTAGAACTCTAACAGAATAGCCTATTGTTCTTATCAGAAAAAATAAGCCAATATTTTAGATGAGATAAATGAATGTAGTTCTACCAAAGTCAGTTAAAGTGCGTGAATTTTGTAGCTATGACTGAGGGTAAGATTCAAGTATCAGAGTACAAAACCAAACACAGTTGTCAATCAAGAGGGTGACTGAAAGATATATTTGAGGTATAAACAATCTTTATTGTTCTATCAGATCTCAATTACCCTTCAGATTGCTATACATTCTCTGAAAAGAGAAACAAATATTTAACTCTGACGGAATTTATCAGAGATATGGACCTCATGTATGGGAAAAAAAAACAAACTCAGATAAACAAAATCAAAAAACCAAAACCAATTCAAAATGAAATTTTTCCTAGACTGGAGGTATCCATGTGTTTTATCTGTGTATATATATATATATATATACATTTGTACCAGAGAATTTGAAATTTCTGTCATGGGAATGTTTGAAGACTGGCAAAACTGCATATTAAACTGGAAAATGTTATTAAATTAATTTTTCATCAGCATTTTTCTTGCTAGCTGTCACTCTATGTGATTAGTCATTATCAGGACCTGAAGAATTTTTTTTGCCTTTAGCAGTTAAGCTGTAAATTAGCTGTGAGGACACACCACCATGATGCCATATGGTTATCACAAGTGGCTGGGGTTGGTGGTCCTTTGACAAGTTTGAGTTTGTTTGAGAGCTCCTTGGTGGGAGAAGTTGAAACTTAGGTGGGATTGCCTTCCCTGAGTTTCCTTGCTGATATCTGGAGTTTGATGCTATCAAAAGAAATGCCATCTGCTCCCTGTATCTTCTACTCTTTTTTAATCCCAGTCATCCCCTGCTTCCAGCAGCATTTCCTGCCTTTCATGCTTATCTTCTTTTCTATCTTGCAGCTTTTGGTTCCTTGGACCCCTCATTTGTGCCACAACACCCATCCTTGTTTGCTGCTTCAGGGGTGACATTGCTCCTGTGCTTATGTGACACATTTATGAATGATGCTGCCACCACAGAGGTACAAAATGCACCATGTGGTTTGTTCAATTTCCACAATACTTTTATATTCGGATTCAGAGCAAGCTGTATAAGTATATTTACAATTTACTGCTGCTTGTTTTGGATACATATATGCTGGAAAGGGGTACAATACATTAAGACACTATATTGAAGAATTGTTTTGAATGTTTTGAGGTTTATTTGAAATTATTTTCTGCAGCTTTGTCCAATGATAACAGTAATGTGAAAGAAGTTCTAGAAGCATGCTTCATTTTTTTCTCTCTTTTGGACTCACCAATAAAAAGTTTTCAAGCACTTGCACATATTGGTGAACACCCAGTTTCAGAATTCAGAGCACATGCAGCTATAAGGTGCTTTATATTCAGCCAGTGCTATTCAAGAAGTGTATTTTAAATCAGTCGTATCTTATCAAGGCAATTTATATTGCCCTCCTACAAGTGTGGAAATGATTTACAGTAAGTGTCTTTACCTCATAAAATAGCTAAATGAGTTTTCTGCTTCAGAAGTGCTTAAATCATGCTACTTCCTCCATTTATGAAACAATTTATGTTTTCAGACACACAAACATAATGGCATCAAAATCTGTTAATTGTGGTATCTCTTTTTACATGCTCTTTATTTATATCCCTGTTTGGTTTAATCTTTTTTATTGTCTTTCAAAACTCTTTTTCACATTATAGTTGTATTTATTATGGGGAGTCCTATCTACATCACTGTTATTGTTAATTACTTGTGAATTGCATGGTTTGCTATGCCTTTCAAGAGTTTCCTTTCTAATGACTGACCTTTCAGACAGAAACATTAGTGCAAATTGTAGCATATTTTTAACTAGTGTTTGCAACAGCAGTTTTAACTTGTTATTTTTAAAAACGACTGGCTTTATTTTTTTTTTCCTTGAGTAGAAATTAAAAGATTGTAGCCTTGTTGGGATACAGCCAAGAACAAAATCTGGTGGGCTTTTTTGCTGCAAATATTAATCAAATACATTATTTACCCCAGAATACAGACAGGGATGGAAGAAATAAAGTCAATTTCCTCCCTTCCTTTCTTCTGAAGATGGAAAACTGGAGCAGAACTTCCTAAATTACTTCTTTAAGGCCATGTGACCCTTCTGAGACCCACTTTGACTTTAAATGCTTTACCTATAATATAAACTTGTTGACTTTACCAGGAAAAACTTGTGCCTTTATCAAAGAGAGGAAACTTTACAACTCTAGAATACAACTCTCAAGAACAGTGCTAACTCCCCAGCTCACTTTTCTGCACATTGATGCTCAGAATGCCTATGTAAAAGCAAGAATCAAATCAAATATTTTAAGCCATCAGTCTTTATCTCTGTCATATATTGAAATAGTTTAGAAAATGTTTAGAAAAACAGTGGCTTATAAGATTTCTTAAATTTACTAGATAAACTCCATGTATGTAGGCAGCACAAGCATCTGCATGAACTCCATTATCTCAATGGTAAGGAAAAAGCAAAATGTTCAAGATGCAAGGCATCTGTATTAAATGATCCTAGAACTTACAGATAATATTTGACAATATTTAAATACTGTAATCACAATGCAGTAAAGTAGTGACATAAATGTTGTGGCTGACAGAGTAAAATTTGCTACTTATGAATAAAGTCTTGCTTGTCAGTAGTCTTTCATGTATTTTTTAAAGTATGACAAATATCACCATAATTTTAGTCACAATTGGTCTTATTTTCCTGCTGGTTTAGGACATATAAGATAAGGGGAAAAATAACTTTTACTAACTCAGGGAGTATGATATCATATTTTAAGCAAGTAAAATTATGCAACTTTATATTAACACAGAAAATATAACTTTGATACCAACCAGCAGAGAGAATTGAGGAGCAGTGGATGAAATCACCTCAACCAAGAACAAGTATGCTACACAACAGTCAAAAAAAACCCAAGAGTGCAATTTAAAGAATGCTTAAAAGCATATTCTTGTGCTACCCAGTCTAAAACATAAAACATAGGTTACTAAGCTGTCTTTGTAGTATTAATTTTAATAAGTCCTGGTTTCACAGAAACTATTTTATTTAACCCTTGAGACTAAAGCAGGATAGATTCAGAACACCTATGCTAGAAATGTAAGAGTTTGACAGGTTCAAGAATGGTCTTTCAAAACCCTCAGGAGTTGTTCTAGCGAACTGAATGCTGCATGAAACTTGGTTGGCATCCATGATATGAGATCAGCTCTTGATTTATATTGCAACTAGAAGAAAAACTCTGCATGGTAAAAGGAGAGAGGAAGATTTTGTAGGAAATATTTGTGCTTTTCCTTGAATGCTAATTTACAATGCATACACTTGCATATACCTGACACAATATGCCATCCTGTTTAGAAGATAACTGTTGTTTAGATAGTCCTAAATGAGGGAAAGACTATCTTTTTTTAACTGATTTTGTCAACTTTGGGAGACCATGGAAAAAAATTAAGGATGTGCCACCAGATATCAAAATGTTACGCACTTCCAAAATATGTTCACAATTGTGGATCACCAGTGATTTAAAAAATAACTGGAGTCTTCCACAAAATATACTGAAAATATGTTGGGTACCCCTGAAAATGGACGTGGAAGCTAAGGCATTGCACTTTTCAAGGCTGCTGAATGTGTAATGCTCCTCTAGTTTTGTCACTTATGCCATACAAACCAGACCTGCCTGGGAATTTTAGCAATTAGTATCTTGCACCAGTCCTAGATAAAGAAATTTCCAAAGAGCCATCATTCCAGGTGTCATACAAGGGGATTTCAAGTCCTTGCATTAGGGACTTTCATGTCTGAAAGCAAAACTGGGACTTCACTCTTTGCATTTGTGTTAGATGAGAAATGGTTAAGTTGAGCAAAAGATCATAGCTAAACTTTTCAAAAAGATTTGATGTTTTGTCAATATTGATTCAGGCTTCTCAGTGTCAGTAAAGTAAAAAAATAATAAAGTTCTGTTGCTGCAGGGACATGAAAAAAAGATGTTTGATTGATTCTTCCATTATCCAATGACAGTTATTATGGAGCAGGGAATAAAAATGGCAATTATATTCTTACTTTATAGAGGAAAAAGAAGGGAAAAGAAACTGTTCTAAGATTTACAGAGTTGACATATGAGAGTTGAAATATGCCAGAAACAGGAACTACAATGATTGGTCTCACAGCCTTGTTTCTAGAAGCACAGGCATTCAGCCATAATATTTGTATTCACCAATTGAAACTAATATGAAATGATGTTTAGCTATATTGAACAAATAAGCGTATCCAAAACCAGAATGCACATTAGGAAATGGTACAGTTGTGTGCCTATTAGTGTGCAAAGTAGATTTAAAGAGATAAAAAAGCCTGCAGACACTTTTTAATGTTTTCTTTTTGCTTAGATTAAATTTAATCACAATAAAATTCTTCCCAAACACTCAAACACATTATAATGCACTTTTTATTTTTATACCTTCAGATGATAGTTGCTCAGAGAGTGCTTTTTCTTCTTCAGTATTTTCTCTTATTTTTGCATACTAATATTTCAGAGACAGAAACACATTTGTGCAAAACTTATTTTTCAGTCTGTGAGAAAAAAGATGCTCTGAATTTTCTTAAACTCGGATATTATATTTAAGAAAAATAACTTTCATTGTATCAACTGACATTTTTTTTGAGGAAAAAAAAAGATGTTTTTCACTCTAGACATAAGCACCACAATAATATATATATTTCATTTTAATTTGGAAAACCCTCCCTTTCCAACTCTGCAAAAAAACCCAAACCAATTAAAAGTGCTATTTTTTCTTCTCTTTTTTTTTTTAAGACAGCCTCTAGATATGCAGTGGAAAATGGAAGTGAGGATATGTTAGCTGTTCTTTTTTCTTGAGACAGAGCAAAATAATTTTGTCAAATTGTCCTTTAATTCTATTAAAACATCACCTACGGCTGCAGTTTTACCAAGAAGGTTTCCTATTTTGTCATTTCAGTGACAGAATTAATTAATTTTTATTTGCTTATCTTTCTTTTAGTTGGTCTAATTTTATTTGTGTTTAAATACAATGTTGAAAATGACTTCTTAATATAGGTCTGCTGATTACACAATCTATGTCAATAAAGGATGAATTACATAAATTGCTCTTTATTTCTCAAGTGATCTAGCTGAAAACAATACCATCTCAGATTCTATTTCTCAAGCTGAAGGGCAAGTTAGAGAAGAAAAACTGCTTCTTATGAATGATTTTTTAGTTGGAATCTCTCTTCACAAACAGCATCTGCCTTTGTTCTGCAGTACAATTGCTGCTCTTGTGGGGAGTTCTGTGCTAGTTTTGGTAATTTATAATGTCTGCTGTTATAATTTGCAGTAAATATATTTTTTCCCTGGCAGGTAGGAGAAACTCTCTCCTCTGCTAAAAACTCTCCTTTTCACCATGCTTAAAAAAAAAAAAAATTGCTGCAGGCCTCTGAATGATTTTTTGGCTGCTAGGCCAAGGATGCTGTCTGTGCTTTAGTGTCAGCCAGTGCTGCCCTTGCCAGGCTAGCAATGCACCCTGGCCTTTGGCTCCACTTCCTACTGCAGGCTGGAGAAGTCACAGATGTGTGGACAATGTCAACTGGCCCAAAGCCATAGAGCAAATCCCTCAGACTGGAAATGCATAGCCAAATGTTTCCCCAAAATGTCTCTCCTTGACCTTGCACACAGCACTTCCAAAAGAAAAATTAACTTCATAGCACTACCTGACCCTTTGCCATGATTGCAGAAAGTAAATTCCTCTTTAAATGGTAGCTGTCTTTGTATTTTTCCTCACAGAAATACACTTTCCTGAGGAGGTCTTCACTTCCTTTTGGTGCTTATATTGTTTCTTGACCTTCTTCAGAACAGGCTGTGACCAATCCTTTCTGATTGGTGATGCTGCAGTGGGAGATAGATACTTAACCTTTTTTTCTGATGAAACACTTAATAGAACACTGAACAATTTTACAAGAGCATTGCAAGTAGACTAGGAAAAATGAGGAGAAACAGGGAGCAGCTTAAGAAGTCAAAAGGTTTTTGTTTCAGACAGTATACAATAGCATTTGTCATGTGTGCTACACCTTTTACCAGACCCTTATCGAGAGTCTAACACCAAAAATACATCTGCGTTGTGACCATTCATTCATTACATTTTAGAAGTTGAAAGTGTCATGTCCTCTTACAGCACAGAAGGAAACTAAAAGTGAAGATAGACATCGGTCAATAATGTACCAATAAAAAAGGAATAAGCAACTACTTCTACAAATTATTCCCTCCAGGAAGTGCAGAGTGATTGTCATTTCGCAATAGACATCGTAGTATAATGTCTGATCTCCAGCAACATTAAATGCCATGAGAAAAATGAGTATGTATGGATGATACAGTTCTTGGAATGGACATCTTTTTCCTAAATTTTCTCAGTGACATGCCCTAGCACATTTCCTTAATTCATCAAATTGAGAAAAATATTTATTTTATGTCAGTTCTTTCCATCATAATTAGGAGCTCCCAATCACCTATAATGAAAGCTGAATAAAATTGTAGTTATTTGAATTCAATAGTAGCTAGCAGCTGACAGAGCTAGCAGGTCTGTCAAACTTTTAATGATTTTCTTTATGGCATAGGAGAAATATATTTATTGTGTTGGGCCTTTTACTATATAGACAATCCTTTCCAGTGTATGTTAGAACTGCTGAAAAGCCTTTCACTTTTCCTCTTCTAATCTGTTTACTACTTTTAACCCCAAGTTCAAACATATAAAACTAGGGGGCTTGAGATTTTTTTGTTTGTTTTTCTTAATATTATACACACTTCTCAAACAATAATACACACACAATAATAGAAGTATTAATGTGTAAGGTTTGGGGTCTTGGTGTGTTTGGTTTTTTCCACAAACTACTTGTGACAAAATAGAGTACAAAGGTGTGAAATATTTTGAAATTACATAAACACCAAGGCTTTAACAAGAAAATAAACAAAATCAGGTCCTTTTCAGAATAGAAAATCACTTTTGTTCCTTCTAGCAATAAATGGATACCTAGCATTACTTTAAACTATGAGTGAGTTACAACTATATGATTATCTTAAATTTGCCATTTGATTAACTAATTATTTCAATTCTTCACAACTGCTCTACTACAGTATAATGGAATAATTATTCTGTCTTCAAAACCAAGGATTAGTCTTAGAGAAAATTTCAAAAAATAAAGTACCAAAACCCCAGAATAATGAACCACAATCTCAAAAAACCCAGGACAGTGATTCATCCAAGAATCACTCGTCACCACGTGTGATTCACTGACCACATCCACTAGAGTCTGTTGGTGTAGGAAGCAAGAACCACTCTTGAAATCTGCTATCCATTTCCTAACACAGACTAAAACATATTTAATTTGTCAGTGAAAATCGTGTTCACTGCACTAGTGTGAAAGCAGGTTTTACAAATGAGTAATTGTATATTTTTTGAGGAGCAGGTACTGAACCATTTCAACCCCTTTTTTAGGTAAGCCTTAGAGATTTCCCATGCCATGTATCAAGCCAGGACACGTGAAAGCAGACTCAAACCTTCACATCTACTTTGAGTTTTCAGGTACTACCCAATGGGAGGAGAAGGAAGGAGAAGGTGCAATAGGGCATTGCAGCATGACTGCAGCTGTGTGGCCACGTAAGTTTGTTCTGTTAGTGGACATTTGGAATGGTGGAGCACGGATACTGGCAGAGAAAGGGACATGAGGGAGTCCCAGCCCCTGGCTCTGCACAGGACACCGTTGTCCAAATTCTTCTTGAGCTCTGCGTGTCTTGTTGCTGTGACCGCTGCCCTGTGAGCCTGTTGGGCCCCATCACCATATGAGTGAAAAGCTTTTTCCTGCTATCCAGCCACCTCCACTGGCTCATCTTCAGGTCATTCCCCAGGGGTCTGTCACTGGTCCTGAGAATGAAGAGATCAGTGCCTGCCCCTCACCTTCCCCTCACGAGGAAGACGTAACTGCAGTGAGGTCTCCCCTCAGTCTCCTCTTGTCCAGGCGGAACACACCAAGGGGCTTCAGCTGCTCCTCACATGGTTTCCCCTCCCTGACCCTTCACCCCCCTTGTGACTCTACTTTGAATGCTCTCTAATATCTTTATACCTTTTTTCTATATTGTGGCACCCAAAACTGCCCCCAGGACTGGAGGTGAGGCCGCCCCAGAGCAGAGCAGAGCAGGACAATCCCCTGCCTTGCCCAGCTGGCCATGCTGGGCCTGATGCCCCCAGGACAAGGATGTCCCTCCTGGCTGCCTGGGCACTGCTAACTCATATCCATGTTGGCAAATTAAGGCCCTATTTCAGGTGTAAGAAGGAGATTAGTGGGTATTAAAGTCTTCCTGTAACAGAGGAGAGTGACATGACAAAATACAGGCAGCAAAAACCCTCCTAGTCTTTCAGCAACATGCACATAAAGGGCTCTGTCCCTCTTACAGATGGAGCAATTTGATCCTCTTTTATTAACAAGCAGAAGCTACCAATGAAGAACAAGTGAGTATTACATAATTTCATTGGTTTGGGGTTTTTTTTAGGTAGCTACCTCATATCCTTTATATATATGACTGCTGAAAACTTTCCCCTGTATTTCCTAGCCACTGTTTACAGCCAAATGAAATCTAAGTGCAAATTAGTATTTGAAAAGTGTTTTTCATTAATTTTAAAAATGAAATTTGGATTTTAAAAAAATCAATATAGTCAAGGACTTGAACATAATTTTTTTAAAGTAAACAACCCTTTAAATTAAAGGATTGTTTACTTTTAATACTATAAATGAATTTTTCAGAATTTTTAATGTTTAAATGAAAATAGTATTTCTTGAGAAACTCTGATGGTAATTCCATTTTTTTTCCGAAATAGTTTGGTGGAGAATTGATCTTCTTATGCTATGTGCAGCAATGCAAATTTCCTATGAATTCTCCTAGAAAATGTGAGGTCTTCCTTATTTTCATGTCTGGAATAGCATCTAAGGTGAACATACTCCTGAATGTTTTCTCTTTTCTGTGCATTAGCATACTCAGTCCTCACTGTTTGAGCATAACTCTCAGTGATTTCACCTGCCAGAATGTGACAGAAGGAAGCAGGATGAGTGACAGATGACCCAAATGCTGAACAGCTGCTGTTGATGTCAGTTTTTGCTATCTAATGTGTTTTAATGTTTTATAATTAAAAAATAAAATTTCTCACTATATATGTTTAATGAAATCTTAAAAAAAAGTCTCATAAAAACAAGCAAATAGAACCACAATTGAAAGAGACTTTTCCCATAGATATCATCAGGGTCTAATCCTGAATCTGTGCCATTAATGTGCAGATTTTTTGTGACTAGTGCTGCAGTAAGTGGTATTTATTTTTGTTGACTTGTTATTAGATGGGGGTGGTGTGTGAAGAATGGGCCAAAGTACTTGACAGAGAGAAATAGCAGGTTTCAAATAGGAAGCCACAGCTCTGTAGGAGGACATAGGAAGTTTTGTGTTTATGAAATTCAGAGCAACTGCAGGGGGAGGAGTTCAGACTACAGAACATAAAGCAAGACAAGAAGAAGATGAGCTTTTTGTGGTTTATGACTGTCACCATTACTGAATGCCTACTTAATTTTAGGCACTTCCAAATAAAAAAAAGGTAACAAAAATCATCATGTTACTAGTATTAGCAAGTGAAAAAAAAATAAGCCTTTGACTTATGCTGTGATGTTTTCACCTAAAAGCACTTGTCGCTCTGCAAAAAACATATTTTGATAGGTAGGGGAAAGCAGCAGAATATTTTATATCTTTGTCTTTTCAGTAAGCAATTTCTAAACAGGTTGCTGAAGTAAGATGCCATGACAGTTTCTCCTCAATAAAAGTGGAAATTTCTGCACTGTAACTAAAAAGCTAGCAATAACAATACTGCACAAAACTCAGGCCAGAAAAGGTAATTAATACATTTACAATTAATTTTGATAAAATATTAGATTACAAACCCAAGAAGGTCAGTATTTCTTTCTTCTGGCATTTTATAAGGTAGTTATATTCTATGCACTGTTACTTTACTAGTTCCATAGCATAGTTTAGAGGTTTACATTTTACAGTTAAGCAAAACTCTTTAAGGAGAGAGAAATTGCTTTGACATTTACATAGGATGTTGTAAAACAGAAAAGCAGCAATCTTTATCTCAGTTTTTTTTTTTTATTGTCTGTTAATACTGAAGAAAAATACAGAGTAATACTAAGAAAAAAAAACCCATACCTGCATTAACAGGAAACAGTGCCTAATGAGATGTATATATTTGTCTACTAAAATCTATTCCTGCTCTCCTCGGCTGAGACTCTGATCTCTGAATCTTTAGACAGCTGGACATTCATCATAGAGATATCTCTAGCAACATATGTTATCACACTTTTCTTTTTTTTTTTAATTCTTATTTTCTTATTGTTCCACTTATCTCTTCCCAAACACAGTCACTAAGGGTGATATATAACTGTTTCATACATCCCAGGAGAATTTTCTCATATCCCCTCCATGAGGGGAAGAGGAGGGTGCAGACACTGCAGTGCAGACAATTCTCTCTGGTACCTGAGGGAATGGCTGGAGCTGTGTCAGAGGAGGTTTAGGGTGGATGTTAGGAAAAGGTTTTCACCCAGAGGATGGTTGGGCACTGGAACAGGCTCCCCAGGGCAGTGGTCACAGCAACAGAACTGACAAGAGTTTGAAAAGCATTTGGATAATATTCTCAGGCACATGGTGGGATTGTTGGGATGTCCTGTGCAGGGCCAGGAGTTGGACTCCATGATCCTGGTGGGTCCCTTCCAGCTCAGGATATTTTATGATTTGATGTTCACAATATATGATTTTATTGTCACAGAATCACGGAATTAACCAGGTAGGAAAAGACCTTTGAGATGATCTCTGTACCACATCAGTGGCAAGATATTTCCCATCACCCTGACAGATTATTCACTGCAGAAGGCTAAAACTTTAAAACTTAGAAAAAATACATTTTATGATTCTTCTTTTTTTTTTTTTTTTTTTTTTGCTATATAGTGTTCCTTATGCAGTTTAGTGTGTTAAAATGTGCTAAAAGAAAGAAACAGGAAAATTCTCTTTAATGTGTATGGCACTACGTATATAGTCCTGTCAGATTTAGAAATACAAGTGTGTTCATGGCTTTGTGACAGCCCTTTTCCATGTATTTCAGGAAGAGAAAAATGTCTGGGGATATGGAAAAACACAGGGTCCTTGTGGGGTTCATGCTGATATTTTTGTAGGTTGCTTTGTGAGGCAGATGGAGCTGGTCCAAGGAATTAACAAAGTCAAGGGGACATCTGCCTGTCATTAGAGGAGCAGAGGGTCATGGAACTGATTGAATGCTACATTGTCACCAGGAGATAGCCGTAAGAAGTGCTGAGGGCTGCAGCAATGAATCCAGCACAAACATTCATTTCCAGAACATAGCTGTAGGTCACACAAGGAAATAAGGATGAGAAATTTGCATAGCCTTGTCTCTAATTAAAGCTTCACTGAGCTAGTAGGTTGAGAATAAGAAATCACAAATTGAAGACACACACTACCTTTGTCCTTTTTGTCTCAAATTAGGTAATGACCACTGAAAAGAACCAGACATTAGCAAATCATCTAGTGTAGAGACAGACACAGGTGCCATTTTTCATTATTCCTGTGCATTAAATGACAGACACAAATCAGCCATAATTACTGCTGAAGTCACAGATATCTTTAAGTTTAGCCTTGGATTAAGCAATATTCCACCTTGCTCAATGTGAGCTGGAGCAGACCCAAGTCAGACTCATTGACATTAATCAAGAGCTCTTTGGGGTATGCATATACAATACTGTCCTGCATGTGCCTTTCTCAAATGCATCTTTGTTACCAATTTTGTTGCCCTGGGAGAATCCTAAAACCTATGCAAATGCAGCACAGTGATCAGCAGAGCTTTTCTTGAGCTTGGAGCTCTTATCAGATCCAATTGTGAAGTTAAGGGTATCCACATGCCATCTGCCTGGCTCTGAAAGGGCAGCAGCTGATATCAGCGAGTGCTGCTGCCAGATCTCCTGTGCCAAAAGGAAGGAAACTTCTCCCAAGGTTTCCTTCCATCTCTGCCGTGCAAGGATTGCTCAGGCCAGCTCCAACAGTGTGCAGACAACTGGGTGTGAACTTGGGAGCAATCCTGCAGTGCCTCTCCTCCCTCCTGGTTCAAACTGTGGTGGGACAACTGGTATTAAAGAGAATTTGGACCTTCAGTGACTGATAGAACTCACTGTATGCCTGCATAGCTGATGGAATCTGTGGTATTTAAATGATTCCGAGATTGTAGAAAGTCTCTGTTTTTCAGCCCTGCTGCCAAAGAAGAAGTTGTAACTCATCTGTGCTGGTTTTCAAGGTTGTTTATTCTTGCTTATCTGTAACTTGTTCTGCTGCCCTGCTGCAGGTCTGTCCTGCAGGGCAGCGTGTGCGGCTCTGCCCCTCAGTGGGATGTCACAAACATTATATACCAGAAACTACGTGTGCTGTATTTACAATAATGTGCCAATATCTATCACCTATGTGGTCTCCAGTCTAAACCAATAGAAAAATGCCAACACCACACTAAAACATGGAAGACATGAAGAAGGAGGACAGGAGAGACCCAATTTCCTCCATCTTGTCCCCTTTGGATCCCTTATCTAGAATCCTAAAATTTTATTTTTGCACTTATGCCACACTTAATTATTACTTATATCAAACACTGAGAGCTGGTAATTCATCCTGTAAGATTGAAAACTCTTTTCCATGGACAGAGATCAGAGACAGTGTCTCTGGGGGCTCCTGACCCCCTGCCAGGCTCCCAGACCTTCCAGAACAGCCAGAGGGATGCCCTGGATTCCCACAGATAGCCAAGGGCCAAGGTCTGCCTTGAGATTTATTAGGCAATCCTGTGCCTATTTCTTGTCAAGGTGACAAGGGGCTGTGATGGAGTCCTGTCATACTCACAGCAGATGGACACACAGCCACGCTTCCAGCCAGAACAAACCTCAGGACTGATGATAAAAAAGGGAGATAGGATGCAAGCCAGAAGATAAAGAAAAGAATAATGTATCATGTTATTCCACATGCATAGCCTCTCTCTTCTCATGAATATATTGTACTTGGAAAAGAACACTTCTGCTCTTAGGGTAAGTTTCCACAGTGGATGCAATTTTTTGCTTCTTGAGCTTTGAGGGTTTTTAAAAAAAATCTTGAATTGAAAAATATGAACATTTTTTTAAATATTTATGGTGTATAAATATACTTTTCAGGTGGGAAAAGAGAAAACTTTGGGAAATTAAGTGGTACCTGCAGCTTAAGTAGTCTCCCTGGCTTTCTTTTATCGCTTACAGAAAGAGATGGACCCTCTGGAGAGAATATAAAATCCTGTTCCTATGGTGAAATGCTGCTTGAGGTGCCCATCTCCCCTCAGGGATCCTGGTTTCTTCAAAGCATATCTTTTTCTGTGATGAACTGAAAGCATTAATTTACAGGTGAAATTCAGTGATGTGTGGAAGCGATGCTGGCAAATTCCCCTGCACCATTAGATTTCACAGCTGTGCCAGGGCAGGACAGCAGACAGAAAACCTAAAGCACCTACACATCTCAAACTGTGCATCTGTCAAGGCCTTCTGAGATGGGATGCTTCAGGGTGAGGGTTGACTTATAATGATCTCCCTCTATCCTGTTCCTTGTCACAACAGAATATTTTGGAGTGGTAGGATAGCTGGTCATCAATAAGAAATTATTTCTTTAACTCATCACTACTATCATTTAGAACCCACAAAAAATATTTCATGACAAAGAGAATGATCTGTTTCATCCACTTTCTTTTTTGCTACTATGATTTCTTTTGTTTAGGACGTCAGTAGAATCTGAAGAATCTGAATATTTCAGCATGAAAGCTCTGAAACTTGTTTTCATGCTCTCCTAACCTTTCTACAGCTGCCTGATAGGGGGTGTAGCCAGGTGGGGGTCATCCTCTACTGCCAGACAATGACAGGACAAGAGGATACGGCCTCAAGTTCCACCAGGGGAGCTTCAGGATGGACAGGGGGAATTTCTTCACAGAAAATATTGTTAGACTTTGGATGGGCTGCCAAGAGAGGTGGTGGAGTCACCATCCCCAGAGGTGTTCAAGAAACAACTGCATGTGGCACTTGCTGCCATGGTATAGTTGACAATGATGATCTAATATTGGACTTGATGAACTTGGAGGCCTTTTCCAACCTTAATGTTCTGTGATTCGTGCAAAGTACTCAATGAATTTGACAAAAATTTTGAAGTTGCTTGGGTGACTCTGAAGCTACCTTGATGGTGAGGAAAAAGAATAGATGAAGAATTTCGTGTCTAGACAGCATTTTTCAGTCCTTATTTAGAGACATTTGTCATACCATTAATGTTTGTAAAGCAGCACATCCCTCCATGCCAGGAGAAAGCAATATTGCTGCATTTATCTGTCTAATACAGAGATAAACAAGAAACGTCACTTTGCTTTTTGGAAGATACTACTAAAAGCAATGAAAAATGACAAGCTATAAATTGCCTTATTAGCTCCCTGTGCTGAGGCAGGTTGGGATCTCACTGCTTGCCAGGAAACAGGGCAGCAGGCCCACCCAGTCCCCGGGATAGAAGAGTGATGCCTGGGATAGAGGAGTGATGCCTGGGATAGAGGAGTGATGAGGGCTTCTGGCTCCCTATCAGAGGGATGCAGCCCTGCCTACCTGTCCCAGACACTGCCAGTAGCCTGCAGGACCCACAGCTTTTCAGGCAGAGGCTCAGAGGTTGTTTTCAACAAAAAAGTGCTTTAATTTCTATTTTATTTCATTGTTGTGGGAATGGGAAAAAAAATCATGGGTGTAAAAGACCAGTTCATGCTATATTTACTGCTTTCGTAATGACAAAAAGTACTGAGAAACCACAAAGTTTGTATCATTTGTTCTGATCAAATATCCTGCAAACTACAATAAATGGATTTTTTTTTCTTTCTCAGTGAGGATGCCATTTTTAGCTTTAAACATTTTTTTTTAATGTCAGAAAGACTTGAGATCGGACCTTAAGATAATAGATATAAGATTGCTTTCTGGTTTTGTTACCCTTTCTCTTCTTTTTCTGGCATGATTTGGGAATAAAGTGTTTCAAAACCAACAGTAGAAACTAATTATACTTAGAAAACCATCACAGCCTGAAGATGCATTATTTCCTGAAGTGTTAGAACTAGAAAAGCCCATTTTAATTCCACCAGTAAGCTTGGAATTTCAGTTTCCAGGTAACATAAAATATTAACCTGTCACTCCAGCGTTTGTGAAATATCAGCTATTAAAATACACATGGGAGAAGCTTGTAAGATAGGGGATTTTGCAGGACAGTATGAATTATTTCAGGATCACTATGCTTTTGCAAACAATTCTCCCAGACTACTGATCAGACAGAGGGAAAGTGTGTCCCTGTGCAATTGACTGCTCCAGAGCCCCACAAATCTGTACACACACAGACAGACACACACATTCTCTCCTGGGATGGACCCTGACTCCTTCTACCACTCTGTAGCTGACTGAAGAACCACAGCAGAGTGCTGACTTGACTGTCTACACAATCCAGTACATGCTGGGTTTTCCTGATGCCTACTCTTAATTTACTTTTCAGAGATGGTAACCATGTTAATTGTACACACACTTTTTCCCCTGAGACACACAGGACCTCAGCTATCTCATGAGGCTTCTTGCTATGTCTACAGCAAGAAGAGCAGAGCAGAGTCAAGATGTTTCTCAGACCCTGAAAATCTCTATGTAATATAAAGGTGATTTTTCAACATAACAGTGAAGTGCCTTTGTCATTTTTTTTTGCTTCGCATACTAATTTCAGGCATCTTTCAGATTTGTGTTTGTTTGTGGTTTAAGTTTTTTGTTTGGTTGGTTGGTTTATTTGCTTTGGGTTTTTTTTTGTTGTTGTTTTGTTTTGTTTTAATAAAGGAGAGTTTGTATATTTCTGACAATGAAAAAATTTTGTAACCAAAATCTTTCATTTTGAACTTTACACTTCATAGACTTTGGAGTGATCTAATTGTGGCCTTCAGGGACCTGAAGGCAGCCTGCAAGAAAAGTGAGAGGGACAATTCACAAGGGCCTGGAGTGACAGGACAAGGGAGAACAGCTTCAAAGAGAGCTGTTCCCCCTAGAGAGAGAGTAGATTTAAATTAGATTTTAGAAAAACATTCTTTACTGTGAGGGTGGTGAGGCCCTGGCACAGGTTGTCCAGAGGGGCTGTGGCTGCCCCATCCCTGGGAGTGTTCAAGGCCAGGTTGGATGGGACTCTGAGCAATTTGGTCTAGAGGTAGGTGCTGCCCACAGCAGGGAGATTGGAACAAAATAATCCTTCCAACACAGGCCATGAAAAATCCCAACCAATCAGACAAAAAAATCCAGAAAATACCTTGTAGAGATACATGATTTTTTATTTTCAGGTCTAATAATAAAGAAGTTTTTTTATGAAGCCACCTTGTGAAAAATATTTTGAAATATTTAATCTGCTTAAAATCTATTCCCTGGGTTATGTCCATGGCACCAGCTGAGGTAAACAAGTTCACAAGCTAATACAGTTTTCTCCATGTCCATAATTTTTTTTTTTAATTGTGATTAAAAGATAGGCAAAACAGTGCAGATACTTCTGAGATCTCTTAACTTTTCCATAAATTTAATTCCTAAAACACACAAAAGAAATTAAGCAGAAATTCATAATGTTCAAAATTCACCTAGTACAATTGTTTATTGTTACATCTGTGGTTGATTTACCTCCTATCCGGCTGATACAAGTAAGATGAAAAACATTTTTTAATCTAATATTCAAGGAAAGTAGCATGGAATTCTCTAGTCTGTACCTGCAGAACTTAAGTGATGGTTTTGATTGCACTTGTGATTAGTACAGCAAATGCAATCTCTGATTTTGAAGTAGCTATGCACTTCTTTTTGACCTTACCTGAAATAACAGCAAGGCAGACCGTGGAATGTTTCAGAAGTAAGAGAAAAGAGAAGTAAAGGGGGAAAAATAATTAATTTTGTTTTTAGCTATAAAACTAAATATAATAAATATACTAGAAATAAACTGATGTTTTAGCTTGTGGATGGCTGACTTTGGGCACCATTGACTACATGAGGCTGATTTGGTGGGAAACATTTAAAGTCTCTTTAAATATCAAGCAATTCATTACAAGATGCAGGCTTTGTCTGGAACTTTAGTTTCTTTAATAATATTGCAAACTTCCTGCAAAAGGTATCTATATTCTGCTTTTCAGGTGTCTGCCTCGACCACAGCGTCACTTGCAAGACTTTTGCAAGTGTCCACCTTTCTTACACATCTTCATCTTTCAAAAACTAGAGGGCATGATACAATTTCCAGCTCCATTGGACTCAAGTTCACCAAGAACTTGAGTTTTTGCTGAGATTCTGCAATGCCTCATTTACTGTCATTTAAATAAATGCAGGAATTGGCTTCTTTGTAACATTCTAAACCGATAAAAATTTCTTTATCTTTACCTTAGAAACAGAATTACTGAGATTTATATAAAAACCTAATAAACATAACAAAGCTATCTGTCTGAAGGGGTAATTTAAACTCCACTTAGTCTTCAATAAAAACAAAATAGCACACCATAATCATTTATTGCGTGTACTTTAACACAATTAACAGTCTGAATGTTCTGAAGAGCTTCTAAAATTTAATTTTACAGAGGAATACTGATCTTTCCAATATTTTTTGGGCCACTGCAAGAGATTAAATGTTACTTTTATGAGCATTTATGAAAGCAGTTTCAGTTATTAAAAGCAAAACCTCAAACTGTTGCTTCTTTTTTCAGTTAAATATGCTGATCTGAGTACAGAAACCTTTTATCTGAGCTATATATATATTTAAGTATGTACAAAAATATATATGCAATTAAAATGTGCTTTGTGTTGATTATGGAGACCAAAATTTGAACTATCTGAAAATCAAATAATGACAGTAGGTTTACAATGAAGCAGAATATATTCAGAGCTTATAAACTTACTTACACTTTTGGGTGTTCAGTTGAGATGTTTTTAATACCTTTTCCTTTAACAGACAATATTAAATGGGTCAGCAATAGAACAGGTTAGAAAACTGGAAGGGATTCATTCCAATTTTCTGAAATTAGATCATAAACTCCCTGTTCAAGCACATATAAGTAATATCAGAGAAAAAAAAAAGTGAAACTACAGTAACAAGGCAGACAAATAGCAGCTAAATAACTTTGATGCATCTAGCCTCAGTACACTCATAAAATCACTTTTATAAAAATATGGCATTTCAAAGAATATAAAAAGACAAGTATCTTTTGTAACATCAGCAATAACATTGGCTCTGTTTCTGTAACTTTCAAAAGAGAATTTCAGTTGCCTCTTTCCAAGGATGAAAAAGGCAAAGTTAAAAGCAGTTAACATCTTTCCTGGTTTTTCTTTCGTTTTGGCTTTTTTGAACTTTTTATTATTATTAATATTCTAAGAAGAAATAGCATAGCTATGCACAGATCTCTGTTGTTTTGGGTTTTTTTTGTTTTTTTAAGTAATAAATCCATTTATTTTCTGAAGCAAGTGGTACTACAGACAGATTTATATCATAAGAATTAAATCCGTGATAGCCGTAAAGCAGATGTTGTGCCAGAGCAGGAGAGCTCCTGTTTACATGAGGTTGGAAAAAACAACCTGTTGGATTCCAGGAATGACAGGAAAGTCCTGGAAGCTTTGGAAAATGCTGTGTGGGTGAGTGGAACTAGAGATTATGATTCTCTCAGGTGTTCTTCTGGAAGAACTGAGTAGCAACTGAGAGCTTCTTGCTCTCCCTTCTCCATGCCCAGAGGCCAGAAGCTGAACAACCTCTCATACAGTTCAGTCCTAATTACTTCATCCTGGAGTAAATAGACATTTCAATCACAGGCTACCTCATGTTAATTGGAGAAGAATCTACTAAAATAGCACAGAGGCAATACAAATTTATAGATAGTTAAAAAAAACCATAAAAAGTTGCAACCATGGATAATAATGACTCTTCTACTACATGGCAGAAGCTTGTGTAAACAGCATTCTTTGGCAATAAATTGCATATTTAAGAGTTCCATTTCCTGTGGTCTCTGTGAGACAGTATATTGGCTTCAAACACACCAATAAAACTGACTGATACCCATGGAAAAAAACCTAAAACCACTGCTTTTTCTCCAGCTCTTCTCAGTGATTCATAAATAACAATACTAGCTCAGATCTGACATCTGCAAAATTACTGTATTATCTTCTGAGTAGTCTTTGTATCAGTGAATCATTCACTAGTTTAAATTCTCCTTATTTCCAAATTTTTAGGCAGTGTAGAGGTAAAAACAAATTTAAAGACAAAATGTGATGTAACTGAAATGTCAGTGCTCTAATGCCATGTAGATTGTGCCTTTCCAAGTATATTTTACCTTTTCAAATATATATTTTTTAATATTACCATTATAGGAATGTGTGCATATTCCTCTAACCAAAAGGTGTTTGCTGCAGCTCTGTGGTGTAGATGTTAAATTTCTTCTGATGGTCTCTGTCAGTAAAGGTAATAATCAAGCTCTGAGCATGATGTCCTCCTTCCCTATGGTCCTCACTTAGCACAATTTCCTCCTCACTCAGCACAGCAGTCAGGACAACACCTTCAAGAAGGAAAACTAAAAAAAAAGAAAAAACACAGCAAAGCACTGCCATCACATTAATATTTTTTGCATAACACAGTCTCCTGAGGAACTTGGAAAGAAATCTTCATTAATTTAATGGAGAGGGGTAATGAATTTTAATAACTTTGGAGAAATGGCAGGTAAATCTTCTTCCCTAGATACTCCAAGGTAGAGTCAAAGTTTGAGCTTGAGATGAGAGAATCTTTGCAGGCTGTGCTTTAGGCATTGCTTTGTACTGTGGGGAAAAATAAAAAAACCAAACAGACTTTCTTGAAGGTTTGGCTGAGATGGAGTTAATTTTCCCCCCACAGCCCTCGCAGTGCTGAGCAGAGAGAAAGGAGTGGGGAACTCACCAGTGTTGGGCACTGCTGGGCGCTGGTCCCTCCTCGCCTCGGCTGCCTGTCCAAAGCAGCATCCACCCAGGCCATGAGGCTGGGTCTGGGAGGGGACACAGCCAGCACAGCTGACCCAGGCAGAACAAAGGGAAATCTCATCTAACAGCATCTTCTCAGCAATAAAAGCTAAGGCAGAGGTTGGAGGCACTCAGTTTTTCTGGCATTTGTCTTCTGCTGTACTGAAATCCTGTTTCCTGGGACGTGTCGGACATTGGCTGTTGATGTGAAGTGGAGAAACAAAACCTATTTTTCTTTTGCTTCTGCACCCATAATCTTTGCTTTTACTTTATTAAACTGCCTCTATCTTGACCCATGAGATTTTTTTCTATTCACTTTCTCCCCAGGCCCTGTCCTGCTGAAGAAAGGAAGATTATATAGATCTCCCTGGAGCAGGAGATCTGGGGTTAGAGCACCTTACACACACCCCAGATAAACACACCACAATGTGAAGAAAAGGTTTTGAGCAAACCCTGAGCCCTGAGAAGGTGAGGTTACAAAGCAACTGTTAAAGAAATAATTGTCAGAAGCTCTTTCCACTGGCATGTTTTTCTTCTACTCATGACTCTCTAAATCTTTGCAAGAACAAGAACAAATACTGCTCCTGGGAGACTCAGAGTTGTATAAGCTTTGAGAGCTACACTGCTTTTAGCATTGACATAGTGTGTATTTGAGGACTTAATCCTTCTTGTAGATAAGTTGAGACATCACCTAACATTGCCATAGGCTTCTCAGAATTGTTTTTGATAAGAAAAAAAAAGAGCAGAGAATCATGGAAAATCTGCTTTTCTTGAAAACAGATCAAAGAAGAAATATCAGTGTAGGAAATTCAAGGGAAAATACAGAGAAGCAGTTGAGGCAGATTTTAAATTGGAAAGTGACACACAATGGTGAATTGGAAAGGAATAATTTGACTACATAAAGCCTTAATCACACAATTAGTGACTGAAAACTAAGGCAAAAAGGAAAATCAGTGCCAAGCTTGCTGTGATGGTGATGAGACTGATCACAAGGCATACAGGAAAGGAGCTGTGATAACAGTGGAAAGATGATGGTTTCCATTCCTTAATAAACAATAGTTCCTCCTATTGCCCTTATCTCACTTCTTACAAAATATGAAGTGGGTATAATTAATTTTGATACAATTCTTGTATCAAAAATGAACATTTGTATTGAAGGTGAGGAAATGCATGAGACAAATATGATGAAATACAAAACCAAGCAAGCATATGCCAAATCTCTTTGCCTCAAAAGGTAAATCAGTACACAGACGACTTGTACTCAACCCTGTCCTGTCAAATGGATCTATTAGGAGACTTGGCTGCACATGCATTTACTTTGTGATTGCTGTAGCATAACTCTTATATAATCATAATTTTTATAATTGCTATTGCAATAACTCTCAATATTTTCCTGGTAAAAGCCACTTAAGGTAGAGTTCTGATTAATTTTCTATACAGGACCTGCACTTGAGAGAGAAGAAACCAAAACCATTGTTACGCTTGTCACATTCAATAGATAGTGTGACAAAACAGAGCTCTGATGTCCTAGTGACTGTGATCTTGAATTAAATAAGATATTTGACTACAGGCTTTTAAGGGCTGTACCTGCTATAGCTGTCTTGGAAAACAGATGCTGGATGCTGTATAGAAATCCTCTCTTACAGCTCCTATAAGATCAACTACATTGGATCTCCTCCCACACTTTGGAGAAGCAGCACTTGGAAGGTACAGTCTGTTTATTCTGTTTAGCTTTTACAGCTCTGTTGTCTGCCAGAGAGATGCTGCTTAAACTGCCTAAAAAAATTACATTGTTGACCTTCCCATGTCACAGCATCTTCCTGTGTCATAGGATAATTAAAATAAATCAGATTCCAGAGCTGGTACAATGGAAATAACCCATTATTCATGCTTGGACTTGCTGAAGTGTTTAATGTGTACTCTCAAAGCCATTCCTGTTTCTTCACTACTTGTGTAGATCTAGAGAGCATCATGAGCATCTGTATATATAAATATTTATATGTGCATTTCTATTTGTATGTTATTAGATAAATGACTGATGGTTTGAATTATAAATCTTTCAGGTCTAGACTTAAATTTATTGTATTGCATAATTTACTGGTTTTGTTCTGTGCTTGAAACACTACACACATTACTGAATAGGCACATTTTCTTCAAAGTATTTAATATTTAATACTCTTTGGGGTTATCCATAGACTCATGGTATTGATAGTTTGACTTGTTTGGGATTTGGTATGGTTTTGTTTTGGTTTGGATTTTTTTGTGTGTGGACCAAAGAATCTTGATAGAGGAGCTTTCAAAGGGCATTTTTTTTAGCTCTCAGAAGCAATTGTGCTTCTACTAATTAGCATCTTTGAGATTCTTAGACATTTAGGCTTATTACATTTTGAGTATTTGGAGGGTTTTTTTTTTAAATTTGTATGACTTTGTCTTCTGGTTTGGGCTTGTGTAGGATTGTGGTATTATGAGGGAGATAGGAGAAATATCTATATAATCTGATTACAAAACACAGATGTTTAAAATGTAGTTATTTCTTCACTTAAGGATGAGTAAACAGGATTTTTTTTTTCTCAAGATGATTTAGACTGTCAGTTTCTTACCTTCATTTGTCAGCAAATAAGTGGATGGCCATGAACAGATGAGTTACCACTGGGTTTACAGTCAACCTCCCAGTTCTCTCAGAAGGAAAATCAAGGCTTAGAATTTTTCTTTCACCGACTATTTCAATACTGCATCTGAGAACAAATCAATATAACAGATTTCCTGCATGTACAAATCTTCAGGAACTTTCCACATAAATATCAAATTCTACACATAAAAAATTGAATTATGACTTTTCCTGTGTAGTTCAGAGTTTGTTTTATAAAGATCTAAACTATTTTCTCCTCATTTTGTACTATGAAGCAAAAGCTATTATTTCATATGAAATATTTACCTCTCTTAGCAGTTTCATTACTCTCGATATATTGTTCATGACTATTGGATATCTGAAAAATGAAAAGCTCCTCTGTAATGTAAATGCAACAACTAATAAGTAATCTAGCAAATAAATAATTTAGAATATTTACTGGGAATTTAAAATAACTAAATAAAATGCATCCAGAATAACACATCTAAAGTCTGAAAAGAATGATAAAAAAAATTAAAACTGTAGGGATAGAAAAATACAGATAGAGAAAGCTCTTCTACAACAGTAAAGTGCCATGCAAATCAAACAGTCCCAACAAGAGGATTGTGTGTGAGCATGAAACCCCACCAGAATTCAAACATGTTCATCTCTATCCTCAGGTCTCTGATTTCTATTATCATTCCTTTAATTTTCTTTCCTTTTGCACCCATATCTTTCAATTTCAAGTGCTCATTCTTCTCACACAAAAAATTTTATGTCTTTTTTTTATACCTAGGCTTATGAGTATTATCAATAATATATTGTGTAGCTTTATCTTACCATGGAAAAGGTAACAAGACTAATTCATTATTGCACAAATAATGACTTGCCCAGCTGGGAAGATACACATCAATAGAGCGGAATATCAAAATATATTGTGAGAACAGAAGTTCTTTTGAAAAAGAAAATGTTAAAAAAAAATCTATGCAGAAAGTATAAAGGTAATGAATTTGCAGTAAAACAAGGTGGTGGAGATTCAACAGATACATGGGCAAAACCAAAGAGAGACCTGAAGTCTTTACAGCCAGGCACTGGAAAAAATCAGTAAGTAACACAAATTCATGGAATAATCATCTTACTTCTAATATAAATTAAAGTTTACTCCAATGAATTAACAAAACCCCATTGCATTAGGAAGGACTGACTGATATCTAGTATGCAATGTGACCCCAGCCAGGCAATCATTAAGGCCAGCTGATCATCCTCAACTTCAGCATCTAATCCATCAATCTTTCTAACCTTCAGTCATTTAGGAAAATGTATTTCAATATGGAATGAAATACATTTGAAAATATATTGAAGTGGGATTTTTTGATGTTATTACAAATTTCATAGATGATTTAAAGTAGTTCATATTTTCATTTTCAGTTTATTTTGTTATGCTATCTGACTTCCTTGGCGTTTAGCATGGATTACAGGAAGATTCAATTTCTGTTTGCTTATAACCATTCCTAAAACTATTTTATACATATATGTTTCATTATAGGGTATTAGGCCAGAAAAAAATGCCCTTATCTCTTATGGTTAAATGAGGTAATTGATCCATCAGAGATCACTGATAATCAAAAGTGCTAGAATGTTATTTTTTCTGTCAAAATTCCATTTCCTCAGAGAAAAATAAAAAAAAAGTGTTATTTTGTCAACCTCTTTTGTCAAGTAAAAATGGCTATTTCTGTATGTTTGTCAGCAAATTCTTGTACTACCCACTGGTACCAACAACATCATTAGGTCACTTCTTGATTCATATGCTTGTAATAATGTTGACATAAATTGTCATAAAATTTATTTTGGATTCATTAAAATAGAGGATGTATATAAGCAGCAATCCTGTGATTACTGATCTTTGAGATAATATTGACCAACATATTCCAACTGCTTGTATATTCTGGTGAAAAATGAGAAAATCAGGGTTTCTTCCTAAGGGAACACTTTAAGCAAAACAACAATTTTTTTTTTCCTGTAAAAAGCAGCTTAAGAAAAGTTTACCATTAAATTTTAGATGTTATTTAATGTTTATAAAGCAGTTCTAAATTGCACTTTGACCAGTGATGCACAGAGAAGATAGGCACAGTTATTTCTAGGTAGGAGATGTGGACCCTAATTCAGTTGCTTATTAACTGTCAGGAAAGACCCATCCCACAAAAACATCATTCTGTCAGATTCCATAAATGCATGTTCCAGTAAAACATGCCTAGATTCCTTTGTTTATGCTGTTAGTCTTTCCTAGCTCATTAGAAGGAGTTTTGGGCAGAAGGTTCAGAGTTGTGGAAGAAGGAGAGTCAAACACTAACCTCTAGAAATAATTGCCTGCAGTTGCATTCCCACTGAGATTTCAAGGGAAAGGAGGTGCTTTCAGTAGGTGGATATGAATGCTGCAAATTAAAACTCAGTTTTAGGGGTTATTAGTGGAATAATATCTTCCATAATTTTGTTTGCTTGTTTGTTTGGTTTTGATTTGTTTTGTTTGTGTTTGGTTTTTTGTTTGGTTTTTTTTTTTGGTTAAGTTACAAAAATTCTTCTAGCACTCCAAACAATGTGAAACTGATGGACGTTTCTCTAGCATGGGTGAAATGAATTGAGCTGCTGACAAGGAAATAAGTGCTCAGAGTGGTCTTCTGAATTATTTTCAGTCTACTTTAGGAAATCATGCTACACACGAATGCAAGTCATATAATTAACCATATTATGTGCCCAGAAACTATGTGATGGAGTGGATGCAAAAATTTTATAAAACAGAATAGAGAAAAGTTTTTATAAGCTTGAAGAACCAGTGATTGAAAATTATGAAAATTATGACTAGAATATCATTAGATGAGCACTTTTAAAATTTGGTGTCGAATTATGTTAATACATTTTGTATTTAACAATTCTTGCAGATAGAAATGAAGTTCAGGTCTGGAAGAATCTGAGGGACCAATATGGACTTTGTCTTTACTCCCCAAAAGGCTGAGGGCATGTATTTTTAATGGATAGCAACTTTGAATCATCAGATGACCTCGTATAACAAGTACTACTATCTCTTAATATTTCTTCCTGTATCTTGTTTTTAACTATCTTTTTGATTTAATTATAGCAAGCCTTCTGAAAATGTATGTAAGAAAAAAATGTTGTGACTGCTCTCAGTAAACTCCTACCCAGCTGAAAAATTCATATCTTGCAGAAAGTTCTGTGATGCTAAAAAAAGAAACAATCTCATAGTGCTGTCTTTTATTCAGTCATGAAATATAGAAGGGTTTGCTCTCTTCAGCAGCCTATTTCCATGAAATTTGTGAGAATGGTATTCTCCATCAGATCTGTGTGGCACAGAGTAGTGATAACTTCAGAAATTAAAAAGGAATGAAAGACAAGGGAATGTATATATATAAAATTCATTACACGTACCACACCTCCTTAGAGAAACACATTAAAATGTCTTTCAAGTAAAAAAGGATTAAGGCACACTTTTTTTTTTTTTCCTGCAGAGGTTAGATTGTACTTATACTACATTGAAATCCGAATTTCCTGCATTCCATAGATTTGCTTTTGTTTAAACTATTAAGGATAATGGAAGTGTCCACTTCCTTATGTTGAGAGTTACTTAAATCCTTTTGATTCAGAATTGGTTGAACAATTTGCCTTAAATCTTTTAACCCAAATAATGTGAATGTGAAATTGCAATTTCAGGCCTTTCACTGCAGTTTGATCTGCTGTGGCTCAAATCACCTGTAAATGGAATTTCCCTGTGGTGGCATTTGGTCCACATGCTACTTCAGTCAGCTGATGGCCTTAATTACAGGATCTGTAATTCACTACGTGGTTAGATAGGTAAAGCGATTACATGGATTTTTTTTCTGCGTCAGTCAGTGGATTTATAATATATGGCACTGTAACTGCTATAAAAAAAACTTCATTAAAATGAGAAAAAAATAACATTAAACTTTACATTATCTCAGCTGAAGCTATTATGTGTGGCTTATTATGTTTTGTGTATTTTTATTACTTTTGCTGACCAGGAAAAAATAGCAAAGAATAATTTTGATATAGCTAATGACATTTTCTCAAGGCAAAAAAAAAAAACCAAACAGAATCTATTTAAGCAAAAGTGCTACTACTTGCAAAAAAAAAAAAAAGGCAAACAATTTACATAAAGAATATATATTTATATTCCCTTCCTCTAAGTATGCATTTTAATATACTGAAACAGAAAGACAATTTAGTTTTATTTTATGAACAGAAAACTCCTATACTTCAGACAATTAATTTCCATACTCCAATAGCTTCCTGAAATGTTTGGGCAGCAACAAATTATTAATAAGAACACTTAAATATGTTCGCAGGATAATTTAGGGGAACTCATACCATAATTGCTGTCCATTGATGGCTGTGTTCCATATCCTTTATTTTAGTGTAATTCCTCTTCTCTTGGTTTCAGGAATTCTCTTGCCACAAGACAATCATGTACACTGAATTCCACAGCCTGATATCCAAATAGATGTAGTTTATGGTATTATATTTACCATATGTATCAATTTTTTCCTGTAATCTTTCATTTAAAAATTAAGTATATTAAAGAACAAAAAGATTTTATAAAACCTAATTTTTTATATAGCAATAATTAGTAAACTGTAGGAAAGTATGTTGTCTCTTATGGAAATTAACACCTATATTTTTAGTGTGACATTTGTAAAATAATTAGGATATGCAAATATATGGGTTAAAAGCAGAACTTGGATGTGAAAAATGAGATAGAGATTATTTTTCAAAACAGAATGAAGATATAGATGCAGCCAATATATATAATCTTGGTAATTCAAGTAAAATGGTGTTGACATTGTATTTTGTTTTTTTCCCCAACTAAATTGACACATATGAAATTTTCTTTTAATAAATAAATAGGCAATTTGAAGATGAGAACTCATTGAAATAGTCTGTTTTCTGCAAGAGAATTTAGTCTAAAATACATTTTTATAAGAGTAGCACAGTAGTTGCTTTTCCAGAAATTCCTGTCATAGCACAAGGTGTTCTTGATTCCTTGTTAAATCATTGCTAATCTATTCCCAGCTGCACTGATATTGGCCATTTTCCAGATCTGGGTGATGCACACATCTAATAAGGAGTATGTCAGAAGGCAATCCACCCTGGGTTCAGATCTCTATTGTCTTACAATCTTGTCATGATCAGTTTTCCTAATGAACTAAATAAAAGGTTTTTGTTACTGCTCTCCTCCATGAAACCATTTTTTTGCATAATAGAGTATAATTCCTACAACTTTAAACCTGTTCAAACCTGAAAATTCTTAAGAAAATTAGCTCTGTTCCTGTCCAAAATAGCACTTATGAAAATGCTGTAGGTAACATCTCAAAACAATGGATTAAAAACTTGGTTTTTCATAGTGTATTTTGATATCATTCCATGCCTCAACCCCACTGAGGCCAGATGGTGAATGGATTTGCTTGGGCATGTTGGGTTGAAAGGTGTTATCAACAATTTGCTATTAAGCTCTTTATTATCTTATACTGTCTGCCTTTTCTATGAGTGTTATCCTGTTGCTCATTTGGTTTGTATAGTCTCAGTAATTGCTTGATTGTACTTTTATTACTGTTTCAATAATTGTGTTCTTTCTTATTGTTGTGAATTGGCTGTGTTTAATTCATGTCATAATTTATATCAGAAAGGTCTGTTCTGTATATTCTTTCCTCTTAAAGGCTCCCAGTGGTGTGTTTTGATTTTTCTTTCCACTTTGTTTTTTGTCAGTTCAGACAAAACAAAGCCTATTCCCACTAATGAAGATTTACTTGAATTTGTAATCTGGCTGGCTGGTGGGTCATGACCTTCTTGACAGTGGAGTGTGAGCAATGCAACAGTGGGTGAATTTCTCAGGCAAACTGGGATGTGCTGTAGCTGCCACTCTATAATCCTAGAATCTTAGAATGATTTAGCTTGGAAGGGACCTTAAAGATCATCTCATTACAAGCCCTCTGCCTTGGGCAGGGACAGCTTCCACTAGACCAGACTGCTCAGATGGTCTGGAACCCTTTCACGGCTGGGGCTGCAACAGCTTCTCTGGACGTGTTCCAGAGCCTCACCATCCTCCCAGTAAAGAATGATTCATAACATCCAGTCTAACCCTACACCCCTTCAATGTGAAGACATTCCCAGCACTCCAGGCCTTTGCAAATAGTCCTTCTCCATCTTTCCTTTAGGCTTCCTTCAGGTATTGGAAACCCACAACCAAGTCACCCTGGAGGCGTCCCTGGTCCAGCCTGAACAATCCCAGTTCTCTCAGCCTTTCCTCATGGAGAGCTGCTCCATCCCTCTGATCCACTTGATGGCCTCCTCTGGCCTGGCTCCAGCAGGTCCATGTCCTCCCTGTGATCATTCTGAGTTGCAGCTGCTGCACATCTGTGGCAAACACAGAGGGCTGAGACCTTCCCCATAGGGTCACGTCAGCACAACGCCACTGCCTACGAGCAGATCCTGCTGCTTTTGCTTGCTTGGTTCTGTGAGCTCCACGCGGTGTCTGACAGCTCAGGGAAGGGGCTCATCCACCTGCAGCCTCTTCCCAGATGCCACCAGGATTGGAGTGAGGGGAGGGCTGTGGCACTAGAAGGAAGGACAAAGACAGCAGGGCCACTCTGGTGACCAAGGACAGAGTAGTTCTGTCCCGTTCTTCTGTCAGCAGCGGACTTGGAAAAGTGTCTCTTGTTTCAGCAATTTGTTGCCCCTTGTTCACTCATTGCTGCTCTCAGAGACTGTGTTTGAGGCCGTACATTAATTCCTTTGGTGGAGTACGTCAGCTTCCATAGATATTTATCTTTTTAGGACTTTCAGGCAATCCAGACGTTTAATATTTCCCCTGGAAATTCACTGTATTATACTCTTATCCAGAAGATGGTGCGTGGATATTCCTCTTAATTAAATAAATCTTTTAATTTTTCAGTTCCTAGCTATCTGCAAATGTTTCTTTATAAGATAAGATTGTGTCTGCCTGGTTAACCCACAATTTATCGTCTCAAAACTCTCTTTTCTCCACTGGAGTGTATATTGTCTTCTAATGTGCATTTTAACAAATGTACATTTGTAAATGGAACATTTGGATATAGAATATTATTTGTTCTAGATTTTTACACAGACATCAATGTTTATAATTTGTGCTATTATCTAGCTTTAGTCTCAATATAGCTCAACAGAACATTAAAAATACTCCTGTGATTCTATTATTAGCACAGCTGGAGTTTCTTAGTCCCCTGAAGGCTATGTGAAGAATAGGTTGATTTCAATACTATCTTATGTTAAAAATTTTCCTTTTTAAAAGGCTATGAAATACTCTCAAGTCTTCCAAAAATATGTATCTTTGTGAGAAAATTTTCAATATATCCATGTGTTTAATGGGTAACCATTTTATGAAAAAATATATTAATTTTATAATTCTCATGTTAGGAATTTTTTATTTTTTTTTAATTTAATTTTTGTCTCTTGAGTAAATGCGTGTTTTACTTACCTTTTTCAAGTTCATAAATATTTTAAATTTGTAATTTTCTATTTTTTCCTTTTCCTGTGATATCATTTAAAAAACTGCTCATTGCACAGGAAGTTGCAGGGGGAAATTGAAGGGGGAAATTGCTACAGTTCTGCTAAAATGTTTTAATTAAAAGTTAAACAGGAAATATTATAACTAATAAAATGTATTTGTATCACTGTAGAGATAAAGTATGAACAGCGTTTTGAAGTGTTTCAACTAGTTTTGTTAATACTTCTTTTTTCTCTAGTCATCTAAATCTGAACTTTGTCACAGATTTGCCAAAAATCTGAACTCATGATAATGGTTTTCCATTAAAAGATTAGATTATTTTAATTGTTGTACCAATATTTGACAAAAAGTTTTACATATATATTGCCTAAATTCTCACTACTTCTGTCTTTGTAAAACCATTTTTGATTATTTTTTAAAAATTTTATTGAAGAAAAGAGAAATAGATTTTAAAATATTTCATAACAATGAGTATACCTACTATTATTTGTTGCATATACTGCTCAAAATCAGTCAAGAGGTCTTGACAGGTTTATTATCCTGTTCTTACTGCTAATTCTCTTCTTACTCAATTTGATATCAGAATATAAGTGATGGGAGTAATTATCAGGATTGTGGTGGGGTAGTCCTCCATAGGACACTGTCCCAAGTACCAACTCCCAAGTAACATTTACAGACAAGAATTCTGGCTGCATTGGAATGTCAGTTTATAACTTTAGATTAGAATTTTTTCCCTCCTTCTCTTTGAACCACAGTTCAAACCACTTCAGGTTGCTGATCACCTTTGCTTTCACATCTATCCATTCTTGTTTCCTTGTTATAATTCCAACCCTTCTTCTGTTTAGCTCTTTATAAATTGGTCATTATGTTTAATGTTCTTTTTTGGCAGAAGCTCTGGGATCTGTCACAACCTATGAAAAGATTTTTAGAATGGATTCATACAAATACTTTTAAATACTTCTTTGTTTCTTATGTCACAACTCAAATTTCCCCAACTGTTTTTGCACATTTGTATTTCCTCCTCTGCTAGTAGTGCTGGGCTTTAACTCACCGTGTTTATGAGCTGCTGAGGTTGTACATCCACCATGTTTCTGTCAAGTCTCCTACATAAATTTTCCCTGTTAGTCACAGCTTCCAAATTCTCCTTGTTTGTCCTTCAAGCTTCTTGTGTTAGCATGTAGGTATTTTATTATACTTCATATATGCCTGAAAGCTCTCTGGGACTGATGTATTGGCATAATTTTGAAGTATTTGAAAGTTCTTCATATTCATCTTTGCTAGAGAGCTTTTCTCCTTTCTCCTCCTTATCATGCTGAAGGATATTATTTATTTAATATGTGTAATTGATCTAGCCACTAAATCAGTAGCCTAAAACAATCAATTCATCTGCATTTATTCAGATCAACTGTTAGCTCTCATCACTGCTTAAAGGCTGCAAAACACAAATGTGTATCATGCTTAAAGAAAGATGGAGAGGAGTAAGAGAGATTGAGAGGGATTTAGGAAGATTGATGTTGCTGCCCTCGCGTTGTACAAAACACGTTTGTCTTATTCCCTAAATAATTATAACTTGTGTATTGCATGAGAGTAGAGGGATTCAGACTTATCTCGATTATATTTATGCCAAAAAAGCCCTCCCAAAATAACAACAGAAAGAGTCTGAATTCTGGTGTTCCGGAGCATGTGAGGCTAAAAACCATTTACCGATGGCAGGGCCAGGTATGGGCCCTTTCTAGCCAGAATGGAGCTGCAGTGTCTGGGAGTGGGCTGCCCCTTGTCTTCCTCATTTTCAAGCCACAGAGACTCAGACTTGACATGAATAAAATGGGTATTGCACAGCAGCAGCAAAAATTTTGTAGAGCGTAAAAATAAAGATTTTATTACCAAAAAGCATAAGTTTCCTTCCATTTGGATTGCAATATGAAGGGGAAAAGCTAGGGTCTGATCTAATTAGTTTTTTCAATAAAAAATCATTGAAAATTAAAAAAGCAAAAATAATCAATGGACCACATAAAAAATAGTTATATAAAGAAATGTGGAGAAAATACTGATGAAGATTATAACCTGAAACCTATGGTCAGAATTTTGGAAGTAGAAGCCTCCTTCTTTCAGCTAATTGTGCAGTTACAGTTGAAAACCTTCACTGTAGAAATGACAGCTATCATTCACTAAGGCTGTAACCTTGCAAATGCAGCCATGTGACTAAGCCCCATTGAAGTAAAACATCTTATCCCGTGTTAGTGGAGAGTAGATCTGAAACTCCAGACTGTTCTGTTTTTTCTTAGGGGGAAAAGGGAAAATAATTAAAATTATTGTTCGAGAGAATGCAAATAAAGCTGGCTCATAAAATGAGCAGAAGGGCATTTGTAAAAATTACCAAGAAAACAATTTCAAATTAATAAATGGAAATTCTTTCAATGTAATGAATAATTAGACTGTGAAACTTACTGTTAAATTATATTATTGATGCAAATAGCTGAGCAGGAATAAGAGATTTATAAACTACATATGAATAAGAACTGCATAGGCAATAAAAAGAGAATAGGCAGAAAAATATTAGGTACTATTGGCTGCCACAGTGCATGTGAGAATGCAATGCTCATCACCTGTGGTCATGAATAAAGGGAAATGAACTTCCCTGTATCTCTATTTTCCTTTGTCACTGAACATCAGGCAAGATTTATGTGCCATTGAACATCTATTTTTTTTTCTACCTTGGTGCGTACTTTTATCTAATAAATTTTGATTTATAATAGTCTTATAGAAAGTACAAGGCTGTAACACAGCAAAATTTCAAACTCTCATTTGAAATTTTGAAACACTAAAATGCTACTTTGAAAACTTTAAACATTCATATTAAAACATTTCCCTTGTAACTGTGATCAGTTGGACAGAGATAGCCAGAAATATCAGAAAACCGGGGATATACTGCAATACCCAGATTGCCAGATGCTTTGAAAAAGGAACAAGAAATGCCATCAAGCCATATGATCCATAGAGGCCTTCCAAAACAATTTTGCTGAGGTTCAAGAAGAGAAGTTTGCAGTCCAGCCTATAAATCATTTTGATGTTTTCTAAAAGACCAACAAAGTGATAAGCTTAAAATAAAGTATTTTTATTTCTCTGAGTCAATTTTATCAGCACAAAACATGAAATCACTTTGATTTTGTAAACAATGTTCTTTGCGAATTTTCTGCTTTTGCATACTAATTATCTGATAAGCCCTACAGTTATCACATGATTTTTTTTTTCTATCTGGCTCTGTGGCATTTAGATTACTAAAGGATACAGCCATGCATTTTCACAGAGAAGGAACTGAGGAAAGAATGTTAGTATTCCTGAAAAACTTGCAAAGTAGGGTTAGTGATATTTCAGCTGGGAATATATCTCTTCTTTGCTTAAGGGACTTACTGTCTTTTATGAGGCTTGCTCAGTCTAACACAGATTTTAAAGAGAGAGAGAGAGGAAGAGATAACATTTGAGACTGACTAGCTTGAGGTAACTAGGAAGATGATGAAATGACAAAGCAATAAAAACATAACTGTTTTTCATTCTGTTGGAAAAAAAACTTATCACATCTTAGTGTTTTGGAACATTTAGGAAACCCTTCATGCATTTAATTTGTACTCGTGGATGCATTTACACATGAACTTCTGTCTGGAAAATGAATGATATAATGAAAAGGATTCCATGAAACCAAACTTTACCACTAATATATAGATGATTCTTGTCCTCAGCTGGGGTAAATTTAAGAGTAGCATTAACCCTTACTGCAAATTCTACAGAATGAAGCATTTCCCCTCATAATATCAATTTCGCTGATGAAACAAACAGGAGGAGTCAGCTTTCATCTCTGATTTCGGGGGACTTCACATGCATGAACCCACCCTGGTAAAAACTAGCAAACTTGTACCATTGGTTGAGTAAATGCTTCCCCCACTCCCCACCCTGCTGATTCATGGGCCTGGCTAAGGACAGGAGATGAACCCAGCTGAGAAGTCTGCTGTGATTAATTCTACTGCTCTGTAAGGGGCAGATGGCACAACACTCACTGGCTTGATAGCTTTATCAATTCTGCCTCTGAATTATCCCATATTCCTTTTGCATCCTTGAGGTTAAAACAGAAGTCTGCCTTGTTGGGGGTTGAGGCACTGTGCCTACCGAATCTGAAAAACAAAAGCAAGAATTACTGGCATGACTCCACAGACCTTACTTTAATTACAAAAAAAAAAAAAAAAAAGAGAGAGGAAGTGATTCCATCTCATTCCCTCTATGAGAGTAATGAACAGTCTTTCCAACAGAAATTAAATGTTCTTCATCCTTCTCAGATAGGTGTTGTGATAACTGTTTCTGTATTAACGTTTCTATTTGGGTGCTTAGTGATGAACTGGAAAAAGACCTCTTTGGGATCAAACTGATTGAAAATTTGAATTCTTTCTGTAAAAGAGAATTAAATAGAGATTTCCTCTTTTTCTTTATAATGATATTATGTTGTCTGTTATAAATATATATATATATGTATATATATGTATGTGTACTTCCCTTTCACAGGAAGTGAAAGTGTAGGCTCACTTTCTCAAGAAGGGACCTAAGGTAGACTACAGTTGCAATATTTAATTACAACCTATTACAACCTTTTCTCTCTATGTTGTCTTCCCATTTCGTCTCTTTATGAGAGCAAGTATTTGACCTTTTTATGAAATTCTTAATAGACTTAGAATGAGCCAGACTTCATTTTTCATCAAACGTCCTATTTGTAACACAATAGAATACCTATATTTAGCTTTGGTGCCAATGATGAAGAAAACAGCAGTGATTGAAAGGTAACAGAAACACTTTTTGGAGCCAAGGGCTGTATAGCACAAGCCAATATGATTTCTCAATTCTTCTGAAACTGGATTCTCAAAGCTAACATAACTTCTCTTCTGCCTGATGCAAGTACAGGAAGAGGCATGATAACCCCACTTAAAGGCTGAGTTTCTCAAATGTGTGCTCATTCTTGTTAAGCATAATCCTCAGGGCAAAGAAAAGCCCCTCAAAACATGTAAATTTTGTTAATATCAACTACTGCTCTGAGATTTTTGCCTCTCCTCCTCATCTTCCCATTTTAACATAGTAACTCCTCGGCCTCTGAGTAACCACCACCAAGTTTAACAGAGATTTAAGTAGTCAGTGTTTTGCAGCTGGTGAGACTGAGGAAAATTCTAGGGAACTGAGGAACTCCTGTGATTATTATCTCCAGCGAGTTGTGAAGAAAGAATGAGAATTTACAGCAAATTTTCTACTGCAGATGGCCTTCATCAGTGGTGATAGTGTCTGGAATCAGCTCTTTTGGCTGCACTTGAAGGAAAGGTGGACTTCCCAAAACAGCAGGAGGTGTACACAACACCCACATGGACTTCAGGTGTTCCACAGGGAAATTAATGAAAACTAATTAGTTGGATTTCCTTGGCTGGTGCTTGAATAGCTGACTTAATTTCTAAATTTATTGTTTCCCACTGTCAATACTGCTCTGAGAGGAGCAGAATTACCCAGCCTGTAAAGACCTAGCTTGGTTTTGAAGCTGTAGAAAAGCAGGTCACAGAGACTACAATATCTATGCCATTTTTCAACTGAAGTTTGATACTTCTAGGCATATGCACATCTTTTAGGTATATGCACATATTTAGGTATTATATTTTTAAGGGTAGAAAAGCAAATGGAAATCCTGATGCGCATAAAAAGGGAAGAGGGGTACTCAGGTGAGTACCTGTAGATGTTTTTGTCTCTGTTGAAACACCTGTTGTTGAGGATTTAAGGAAATATTTGTGTCACTTCATTCTTCTCCACTTAAAATGAATGTATTGTTTCCTTTTAAACTTTCATACCAGTAATGTTTTAAGACTATTGAGGTGCTTGAATAGAAATAACTGTGTCAGGTACGTTTTACTGAACATATTGCTGCCATTTATCAAGTATTCTTGTTTAATAGTTGTTTCATTTGAATCCTTTCTGCCTTCATGAAAATAATAGATGGTCTAGCAAACCTGGCTGGAAATCCATAACATGGGGTGGAAGGAAGAGATGTGTTTTGCTCTGCACATACCCACACTGTGTAATTTATTCAACTCCATCTCAGTTTGTATTATTAAGAGGGAAAGGATTACATGTGGAAAAATCCAGACTTCATTATTTGCATTTCCACTAGCAAAGCCACTGCAGAAAGCACAGTACACTTATAAGAAGCATAAAATAAGTATTTAATAACTTATTTAATATTTTTTAGCCTGTAAATTATATTTACTTATATATTAATTTCTAACATGTCTTTTACATGTTATTTTCATCCCCCCACTAAGATTTTAAAACACAGTGTATATCTTTATCTAATGTGTAACTTAATTTCTGCTAAATCTCTACCTGCCAGAAACCAGATAGGGAAATCTGCCACACTAATTTAATAATTTAAGAATCATTAAGTCAAATTCATATGTGAAAATCTCTGACGTGAAGATAATGTCAACATTCAAATAGTCAGATAATAACATTAAGAAACATTTTCCCTCCCCTGTCTACACCACACCTTCAAAAGTCACAACTTTTAGAGGCGCTGCACTTGTTTGAATCTATTAAGTGAGCCTGGAATTTGGGCACCAGCAACACAAGCTTTCAGCTGAAGTCAGCTGATATCCTACATTGCTATTGCTTTCCTTTATCTTTTCTTAAATGGCTTCTTTTCTTTTATATACTGTAGAGTTATGGTGATCAAGATGGCTGTTCAGTATAATTATCCAAAATTCCTGCTCAGAAGAAATTTTTAGTCTTAATTGTGTTGTTAATTAATGTCTTCTCCCTGAAGATATGGTTGGTGTGCCTGGTTCAGACAGGGAGGTACTGCCCTGTATTAAGGACTGGCCAAATGGTATTCTCATCACACCTCACAGCCCCATGGTACAGGAATGACCTGCAAAGCAAATCAACAGAAACCAAAACACTCCATACATACTATTTTTAATTTTAGAAGGATATAGAATCAGACAACGGTTTGTGTTGGAAGGGACATTAAAGATCATCTTGTTCAAACCTCCTGCCATGGGCAGCAACACCTTCCACTAGACCAGGTTGCTCAGAGCTCCATCCAAACTGGCCTTGAACACCTCAACAGATGGGGTATCCACAGTTTCTCAAGGAAATGTGTTCCAGTGCCTCACCACCCTCACAGTAAAGAATTTTTTCCTAGTGTCTGATCTAAACCTTCTCTCTGTCCATTTGAAGCCATTTGCCATTGTCCTGTCACTCCATGCTCTGTAAAAGTCTCTCCATCCTTCCTGTAGGCTCTGCAGCCTTTATGGTGGTCGTCCTGTGACCTTCTGTTATATTTTGTTCACAAGGTATCTCTGCATCTCCAAGGATCTCTTCTCTTCTATCAGATTTTAGTTCTGTCTGCTGCCAGCTTTACTAAGTACCAGCCACTCTTCTTGAAAACTACTGTGTGTAATCAGATCTTAGGGGAATGCTTCATCTGTGAGTGGATTTCCCAGTTCAGTACATCCTAATTAACCAGCACAACCTAATCATAGAGAAGTCGACCTTGTTAAAATTAGTTTTATTTGCCAAATTCCATTAAGTCAACCTTTTTGTCTTTTAACTTAAAAGCACACAGTGTGGGAATTGATTATATTTTATTTTTGTGGTGAAAGAAAGTTTTTCCTCCTGAAGTATTTAATCATGAAGTTGGAGTCTTAAGACTAGCCCCAAGTACTTGATATATCAATTGGATTGTCAGCCACAGCATTTTATTTCTTGACAGATTCTTTTAGAAATAGCATTTGCTGTTAAATGATTTGCTAGATTTTTCTTCCTTTCCAGGACTGTCCTTTTAACCTTTCTTTTATTTCCCACATGTTCAACTAAAAATTCTGAACTTTCAAATAGAGATGGCAGTAACAAGGCTTGTATGTGTCATATGTTCTGCTTATTTCAATAAATTCCTGTCATCTTGTAAATTTTAATTTTTCAAAAGCTTCCTATCTAATATGATTGGCCATGTTGATTTTTAGTAGCTTATTTTAAACAGACAAGTGGAACTATTTCATTTCATGTTGATCATTTGTCTAGTGGAACAAAATTGTTCTAAGTAAAATATTCATCTTCATTGCCAAGATCTGTTCTATAGCAACCATATTTGTCTTCAATACCATTAAAAGGATCAAAGCATTTAGTCTTAAATAGTATCTTCACACTATAACAAGAATAGTTTCTTTCTTGCAGTTCTCATTAATTACAGCTGTTAGGAACAATAGGTTTGTCCTTCCATTTTCTAGGCTGCACAAAAATGTTCTTCTGCTTTCTGCAAAATAAAAATGTAATAGATTAGGAAAACTTGTAGGAAAAATGTGTTGTGTTATTCCAGAAAACTCCAATAACAGAAGATATAGAGCCATAGATATTTTATTCAATTGTGCTTTGCTAATTAGGCTAAACTGCTTTTTTTCCTTAATTCATCATATGAACATCTTTCTTTCCCAAGGAAATCTAATAACTCTTGAATGCTGTAACCAATGAATGCTTGATCAATGCATTCTCACTCAGATGCACAGTGTTAATAGAGCCTATCATCACAATGTTCAATTGACATGTCTAAGGAAATATTAGATCAAGATTGTATCTTCCAATAGTTAAGAAATGCTTCTTTGTCTGAATTAGATTTTTAAAATAAGAGGAAGATGTATTTGCAGTTTGCAACATAAGATATTTCACTAAGCTTTCAGTGTATTTCAGCTGAATTCTATTCTACTAGATATAAGATGTTTCAGTGGAAGAGACTGGTAACTGGTACAAAATAATTCTTTAATGAGATAAGTGTACACTTTATTACTTGACTGCATGTGTATATTGCAGGGTGATGGACTTTTAGTTATGCAGTGCATTAAGTAAAAAGCTTTTACAGATGCTTTTAATTTACAAAATTTATTTTAAAAGGTTTTAGAAACAATATTAATGACCTACTTAAATTGGTGCAGTGTTTATCCAGCTGGTGGGGGTTGAGAGGGAAACAAAACAGCAAAAACATATAGGATATTTTAGTCAAAAAAGAACTTTTCCATTAGGAATGGTGACCAGTTCCACATCTAGTTCCAGTTCTGCAGGGACGTGTTTAGATGTGGCAAAATTCAGCAATTTGGTCTCTTCATCTGTAGATTGTATGGAAAGCAGATATTCTAGTTGTCCGAGTAATCCATGAGAGAGAAATGGATACTCAAATTTCCTGTGTAACTTGTAAGAAGTTTTGTTCCTAAATCAACCAGAAAATAGAAATATACTCACTTTCAGAGGTAGGAATTATATAATAATTGAATCTATGTTGTGCAGAACAAGCCCAATTGAAAAACATTATTATGTACAGCAGAGCATGCAATTACCCAGCACACAGAGCATGACCAATCTTGCCTTTGAAGTGGAGCACCAGATGCATCAGTTGTAATTTGCCAACATCAGAGCACAACACCAGCCCTCGCAACACTGCACACACACTTTGCTACGTTTGGGTTTTATTTGATCTTGGACTTAGTGCAGGGAAGATGTTAAAAGATGAGTTGTTTCATGGAAACAAAAGTGAGACCTTTTTTCCAAAGATGTTCTTGGAAGAAGAAAGGGAAGTAACAATGTTATAGAGAATATAGGATTTCCTTTTAATTAGTAAATGCAGTTTATGATGAAGTGTAAACCACTGAATTCTTATTCTTTCAAAATAATTGCAGCCTTTGGCCAAACCTCTGTTACTACAAGATAAATTTAGAGTCCTGGGCTTTTTTTTGTTGTTGTAAGTTTTATTTTTTCTGAAAAACTGAAACTTTTTAAAAAATAATCAGACCTACAAGACCAACATTAAGGTCCTTCCACCTTCTTTCTTATTATCTGTCGAAATTGCACACACGAAAAATGCTCATGACTGCTAAAAGTGTAGCATATGCAGGAAAAAAAAATAAAATATAAAAAAACTGTAGATCTTAGAAGCCCTACTGACTTGAAGAAATATTTTCATTTTGTACATTAGTTCTCACATAACCAAGCATTTCCCAAAACAACCACTTTCACAGCTCAAGAGAACTGCATATTTTTATCAAATTCCCTGCTGCCTGTTTTGCTGCAGTTATGAATATTTTAAGTATGTTTCTAATAGCTTAGTTTAAGAAAGATTCCTTCCATACAATAATCAGGATGCACAATAAAACCACATTTATTTCAGTCCAAGGAAGCAGCCAGATTTCTCCACTCTATGGAGATGGAAACTGCAATATAACATGATGTTAAACTAATGATGGGGAAGGTAAGCATCCTCATGGTGGAGTTAGAAAATACTGCCAAGTCCTTAATGCTCAGAAAATGCCTGAAAACTTGCATCTGCTCTCATGGGAAGCTGCTATAGCAGTGAATTCTATCCACAGAATATTTAACATTTCTCATTGCTCTTTGATGGCATCTGTTCCCTGAGGTAGCTTACATAAGGTATCGTATTTCTAACTGGAAGCCAAATTAAGATCAGACATACAGTAATTGCTCTTTGCTGATGTTTTCAGTAATTCATCGTGGATGGCACAATAATTTACTCTGCTTATATCTCTGAGAACCTAAATGAGGAACACTCTTTTTTCTGATAGTCAGGAGTTTATGCCAAGCCAAAGGGATTTTTTTAATTCTAAATATTACAGTTTCCTGACCTGAAAATTTGCATTTTTTATAAAAATCAAAAAAAAAAAAATGGGGAGAAGGGTGCCACATACCAGCTGAAGGAACAAGGAACAGATGGGTAGGAGGAAATTTTTAGAGTCATCATCTGGCTTTGTACAAAGAGAAGGGAAAGTTTGTCATTTCTCAGAAAAACGGTTGATGATAGATCTGAAGTCTCCCAGATGAAAAGCTTCAAGCCTTTGGATGGATGCTGGCTACTTTGGCTCTTCATTGCTTTTGCTGAGTTATACTGAATATAAAAGAAAAGCCTGGCATTTTCTATTTATTTATGTATTTATTGCTTGGTTCAGTAACAACAGCTCTAAATGTTGCCTGTACCTACATCTAACCTTCTTAGGCTAACACAAGAGAATAATAAGGGCTTTTTTTCCTCATGTTGCTGCATTCTGGATTATGACGTGTATATGAAGAAATTCAGGAGTTTTATGTTCATAAAAATGCAAACCAAATGAAGCAACAAATGTGACTCTGACACAAAAAGTGTTTATGTGAGCCAATGGCTTTAAAGTTTTTAGCATAATATTAATTGGGGAATAGAGAGGAAAGGTTTGTTTCCTGGTTGTTATGGGTTTTCGGGTTTTTTTACCTGCTGTGAACCCACACAAAAATGTGGCATTGTATTCATGATCAGCAAAATAAATTTGATTTAACAATCTGAGATCTTCTATCAAGCTTATACCACCTGGATGAGTTTAAAATTTTTTTTTGTTAAATTATTACATCCAATTGACTCATTTATTTGCTTTATAAATCTACATATTTTTCTGAAGAATGTTTGTGAGATGCCCTCACCATGATTGTTCATCCTTTTTAGTCAAAGACAGATCACACTTTCCCTGAGAGGATCTACACCATGTTATGCATAGCTCATAGCAATGTATCTCACAAATGTCTTGACATATGTTTGGTTACACATTTCTACTACTAGAGTGCAAAATATTCCAGCTAGTTTCCACTCAAGCATACTAATGGTGTATTCTAACCATAAGAGTTAATGTGGTATTTTGGCAGATGCCACACTGGCTCTGTGTTCTGTACCTTTATATTTTACCACTGCTATTCTGGCCAACTTAAAACCTAAACAGTATTTGCCAAAAATTATGCATTTTCATTTACATTGTTTTTCATAGATTTGATAAATTCAGCTTTTGGTTCATGAAAGCTTTGAAACTGAAGCTACATCCAATGCTGTAGCCACTTTCTGGTGTCTTGGTTTATTTTAATTTTAGATTTTGTTGTCTTTATTTAAATAATTCAAATATGGCTGTGGGTAGCAAATTGTTTTTGACACAAACCTTGTTTCACAGAATGGTTGGTACAACAACATGGTCTACTCATTCCAATAGTCAAGATCACCATAACATTGCACACAGATGGTATCAGCTTCTGTCTCTCACATCCAAGCATTGCCATTAGACTTTTCAGTATTCAGGGTGGGAATCACAGAATGGTTTGAGCTGAAGGAGACCTTAAAAATCATCTCTTTCTGAATCTGTTGTCATGAATAGGGAACCTTCCACTAGACCAGGCTGCTCAGAGCTCCATCCAGCCTGGCCTTGAACGCTTCCGGTCATGGGGCAGCCACAACTTCTCTGGAAAACCTGTGCCTCATTATCACCACAGTAAATAATTTCTTCTTTATCCCTAACATAAATGCCCCTCTTTCAGTCTGAAGCCATTCATCCTTGTCCTATCACCACAGTTCCTGACAAGGAGTCCCTCTCCAGGCTACCTGTAGCCTCTGAGGTTTTCATGCAACCTTCTCTCCTCCAGGCTGATCAACCTCCACTTTCTCAGCCTGTCTGTGTAGTGGAGGTGAAATATCCTTTAGCATTTTGCCTGTTCAGAAATAACCACCTATGCACCATTCCCTGAAGAATCAGATTCTTTTTCATTAAGGAATTCTGGAAGCAAGTCACTTTGCTATTCTCATGAACAGAAACATAGGAATGCTTTGTTTCCGATTCCTGAAAATGAAAGTCTAACCCAATCTAAGCCAAGGGAAAAGGAAACAACATACTTCGAAAATTATATTGATCAAACCTCAAAAAAATAGGATTCTATGAGCAATTTCCTAATTTTCAAGGTGCCTAGGCTTGTGAAAAATAAAGCATGGTTAAGTTATTATTTAAAACCTGGGCAGCTAATTTGTCTCATGCTAGATGAAGAAACTAGGATGGCAGAAGCGTGTGTTTTCTTTGATTCTGTTTCTGATTTAATTCCCCAAAAGCTGATTATACAGAAAGATCTATTTTCCCAAGAAATGAGAACTGAATAGTGTTTCCATAAATGTATGGAAGACTCCTTTGCATAACTCCTAGAAGAAAATGCTTGAACAGGTCAAATGGGCCAATACAGAAGTATGGCTTCACCTTCTAAGAAGTTTGTTATGAAAATATAGACAACCGTTCATCTTGGAGGAATTTCCTGTCTCATTGGTTTAGCAAGTACATTATTACCATAAAATAATATTTATTATAATATATTCATGAGGTGTATTTATATATATAAACCACATTTATGTTTATATGGGACAGCTCAGTTATGCATCTCAGTGTAATATTAGCTGTCTTGAGAAAAGGAAGCACTTCTTACAGATTAATTCATATTTCTCCATAGTAAGCAATATAAGTTCATTTTTTCTTTTTTTACCTTGGTTTTTTTGCACTTTTGCTACCCAAATTATCTTTTAAGAAAATAAGTCTTCTGATATATAAAGGTAATATAAAATATGTAATAACTCACAAAATAGGATTTAATTATTCTGGATGAATATTTAGCTGTTCATTTTTACATTAATATATTGACAAAATCTTATTAAACATTTTAATAACTTTTCTATGGATGTTAATGTCATATTTTCCCTTTTCTTTTCTTCCTAATTTTTAGTTGTTGTTGTTTTTTTGTTTTTTTTTCCCTAAATTTCCCAGTTCCAGAATAACCTTGTGTGAGATAGAACTTGTATATATTTTGCTCTTCCTAAATATGTATAATTTGAAACAATATGCACCATTATTGAATATTAGTATTAAATAAGCCTATAAATGGGGTTTAAAAGGTTACAGAAGAGTTAAATCTAATGTTGTGGGTTTTTTAATCTACACATTGTGTCTGCCTCATTGACTTCTCAGTGTGTTTGCTAATGAACTACATGGCATTGTGGCAGATCCTGAGGCAGAAGCTGGGAGGAGAAACAATCTTATGAATAAATGTTATTAAAATCATTACATGACATGCTATCCTGCCATGATGTTCATCTGTTTGGGGATACAGTAAAGATGTGGTGGCAAGGTAACTAAGTTTTCAGCAAATGGTGTAAAAAATGAAATTTGAACAAAACAGCAGTTGGAAAGAAATTGATTTGTCACCATTTACACTAAAAATTTGATCCCCCATTTATATTAAAAAGAGGGAGGGGAATAAATAAAAGATAGCTTGGATGCTTGTATGATTTTTTACTTTCTTGTTTCAGTATCTGTATTAGTCTTTGAAATACAAAATACATTTTGAAAGACTGAAAGCATAAAGATTCTAAAAAGCCATGTTATTATTATTGTCATTATCAATTTCTGTCTGAAGCCAAAAAGCTCTGTTTGGTGCATGTGGTATTAACTGAAGATTTCTGTCATTTAAGCGGAACAACCAAGCACAAACAGGTCTCTCAGCATGTTGCAAACAGACTCTCCCACACCCTCCAAGGGTATCTTGAGCAAAGATTTATTAAAAATGGATGGTAAAGGGGGAAGAGAGCTGAGTGCTTGAATGCTAAAGGGGGACTATTTTAAAATGAATTGGTAAAGGGGGAAGAGAGCTGAGTGCTTGAATCTGTTTGCTCAGCTGTTGGTCTGCTGAGTGAAGTCTGGGTAAACAGACTTGCAGTTTTTCCTCTAAAACCTTTTACTCGTTGAAGGCCACTGATGACAGAGGGAATCATAGTAATAAGAAAAACACTTGGCTGTCTATTTGAGGTGAAATTTCTATTATTACCTAGGATAAGATTTAGTTCTACAAAGAATTTTTTTTTTTCATATCTTTACAGTCTCTGCAGAAAAAAAAAACCAGGTATTTCTGAGGTATAGTGTTGTTTTCATATTTTCTCTTGGGTAAGATAAATAATTTAAAGTATTGATTGGTTTTGATTGTTTCGGTCCAGGAGATGACAACTTGGGAACTATTCAATTACATTTAAATACAAGTGCTTTGTTCACCTGGAGATGTTATTCCTTCTGTAAAAAGCAGGGAGATACAACATCTGTTTTACAAAGTGCATTTCTTTATCAAAATAGAAACAGCCTTACAAAAGAGAATGGGGGATTAAGGCCAAAGGAATTTCCTCATTGTTACATCCAACTAGAAGTTACCTAGATGTTACACCCACCTGCTGGAGAAAATTCAGAGGAGCACACCAAGTTAATCAGAGGGATGGAGCACCTCTCCTGTGAAGAGAGGCTGAGAGGATTGGGAACGTTCAGCCTGGAGAAGAGAAGGCTTTGGGGCAACCTGATTGTAGCCTTCCCATACAGGAGAGCCCACAGGAAACATGGAGAGAGACAATCTACAGAGACATGGAGAGATAGCACAAGAGGGAATGGCTTCAAACTGAGCAAGAGTAAGTTTAGATTGGATCAAAGGAGGAAATTATTCCCTGTGAGGGTGTTGATGGTCTGTTACACACAAAGTTATCACCCTTTCACACACAGCCAGTATCTACAGTTATGTATCCCTTTGTGCTTTGAAACCTCCTCAGAAAAATCTACATGACCTACATTTACATGTGCTTACAGTTCTGTTTAAAAAGAGGTAAACAACATAGTCTTAATGAATTTATGTTTTGACTGCAGTTCTGATAACAGTAAAAACACTGCAACTTCAGAAATTTTTACTCTGACATAACATGTATGTGTTTCTTTTTTAGGACCTGTAGAATCTGGTCACTGCATTAGATTGTTAGAACAACTTACATTTTAATCTAGTTTTATTGCTTGTGCCTTTTTCCCTGGGAAAAATCAGAGCTTGACTCTAAAGGTTTTCACAGGTACTAGGCAGGCTTTGTTGCTCTGTCAATAGATGAGTTTCTTGTCTAATTTGTTCATTATAGTATTTCATATATATCATGTCAGATAATTAAGAATGTTTTAGTCTCCAGAAGCGAATAAATATCTATATCCTTTTTTTGTTTGTTCAATACACTCACAGTTTTATTTCAACTTAATTTAATCTTAATTTACAATGTTTAAGCATTAAGTAATGCATGCCCTTCAAGTTCAGTGTGGTACTTGACATGTTGTAGCAGATTACCTATGCTTTTAATATCTGGAGGAAATATCTCAGACATAATTTATTGAAAATTGCTGAGCAAAACTTTGTTAAAAATATAAACTTGTCTCTTATCTCTGTATGTTTTGCAAATTCAATTATATTTTGTACTGCTGATAGATTACTTGGATCCATACTGAAAAACTATTGTCAGAGTGGGGCAGCTCAGTTTGGTGGAAATTCAGAAAACAATAAGTCGAAAGTAAAATATAGAAGAATATGGTCCTGCTGTCACCAAAGTACTGTGACTGACACTGTTGTCGAGAAAAAGATTAAATAAAACTTGTGTCTCGTCAGTGCAGTTGAAAGATATCATTATCAAATTATGCATCAGCCTGTCTTATGAAAAATTCCTGTAACCTTTTCTTGAACGAAATAATTCTTTCGGTGACATCTTCATTTATTTGCAGCCTCAGCTGACACTCTCTGGCCACCTTGTCCCTGCCCAGGTGCTGGGAACAATGTCCTGTGCACTCAGCTGCTCTGACACACGCTGCCCTAATGCTGCTGCTCCCCTTACGCACTTCCCTTCTCCAGGGAAACTGCGGCATCCTGCCTAAACCCTCGCTGAGATGCGAGGACCAGACTGCCACCACGAGGAAAAATGAGTGCCAGGGGAAGGACAGCAGAGTTTTTATCTCTTTGTAACTATGCATAACGATATGGGAGAAGAGTTTGAGGTGGAAGAGGAAGTTACTTTTTCCAAATTGTCTCTTGCTTTGTGCAATGGCATTTTTGGACCATCTTGCCTCCTTTGCTAGGGCCCTGAGCATATGGCCAGCCCTGCCTGCCTCTGCTCATCCACACCAGTGAAATTACAGAGCTCCAAGGGACAGACCAGTATTTAAATCACAAAACGCTTATGCACAATTTTTAAAACTGCATTTCCTGTGTAGCCGTTAGCACATGCACTTTAATTACAGAGAGAGAGAAATATTAGTATTTCTGCCAAATTTATGTCTTAGTGAATGTGTCGGCTGCACAACAGAGCCAGCTGGAGCTTGTGCAGAGGTTCCAAAGCAAGAGCAGAGGATGAGGATGAGGAGCCCAGCTCCTCATGGAGCTCTCCTTTCTGCACACAGTTTCACCACCTCCATGGTTTCACCATGTCCAGGAGGGACTGGACAGGGAAATAACCTCTCAACAGAAACCATGATCAAAACAACACATGTCCTATTTCTTAAGGAATATGAAAACATATTTCTAGGAAGGAGGACAGGACGTGGTATGTGGTGGTGCAGGATATATTGTAAAGAAAAAACATCCAGTGGGGATGAGTTATTAAGAATGGGAAATACTTCTTATAGTCAACAAGTTAAAAAAAAATAGAAAAATAATGAAAATATTACCAAACTTATGAACTGATTTTTTTACTACATATTTTTTATCCTTCCCTGAGTGTACCTGAGACTTCATCTACATGAATTTCAGAAAATTGTCCTGTTAGACTTTAATACACATTAAATTTTATGGATTCTTTAGTGGTTTTATACTCCTTTGTGTTCCACTTTCACTTTACTGTGATAAAGTACAAGAGTGGTGGGGTGGGAAACCTACTGTGAGTAGGACTCAGGATGCAGATATTCACATTCAATGCCAACCTAGTAAAGCTAAGTATAACACATTTTCCGCTACTGTCTTCTCCTCCTCTACGATTAGGATTCTTGAACAACATGATGTGAAAATGGTTTCTATGAGTAATGCAGAATGCAAAAACTGAAAGCCTCAGAAATCATTCCATAATCACTGCTTGCAATAGGTTTTATTTGCATAAATTACGATGTCTCCTGACATATTTTCACTAAGTTTATGATGACTTTTAAACAATAATTTAATCTTAATGCAATGCACCCAGGTTTTAATTTAGAGAAGCCATCTCCTGCTCTTCCCAGATTTAAAGCTGATGATGAGATAACTGTCTTTATAAATGAATTACCATTGGACCGTGACCAACAGGATCTGAGCTGAATCCATTAATTTGTGGTTCATCTTCAAAACCAAGTCTGTCATTAACCTTTTTGTCCTTCATCCCTTCGCCTAAATAATTTGCTGCATTCTTTATCAAACATGAAATGCAACAACTTGTACATTTGCAGTCAAGACACTGATAAATTTTTCACTAAGAACTTTGATTGCAGAAAGCTTGAAATACCTTGACACTTTCACTGAGAGCTTAAATTAAAATTTGATCAGTAATGTTAGATTAAATGTGGAAATTTCTGGTTTAAATGAGAGACACAGACAGACATACTTCAGAATAGCACATGACAGAGGAGAAGGCAGCATGTTTCCTTTAAAAGCCTTGGTCACAGAGTCCTTCTAGTCATTTCCAGATACATAAATTTACATTCCTTTGGTATCTTTTTGTCTGCCTGTTCATCACATGCCCAGTTCCCAGCAGCTTCCAACACATTTCTGTGGTTGTTTATTATCTTATCAATAGATATTGAATGGGGTGGGAATGGCAAAAAGCAATGAAAGGAAAATGGAATGGACTTGAATAAAATATATAGTGGGGGGGAGCTAAAACCGATAAGGAAAGAGAAATGGAAAAAGGAAATATTAGCACATTTAGTCAGTAGGACAGAGGGACAATTAAAGAGCTCTCTGAAATAGCTAGAATAAAGAAATACAAATTAATGTTGTCATTTCCCTGCCAGTAACTTTGTAAATCCTCTCTGTATTAAAATAAATTATTTCAGAGCAGTATTCATACTTGTACATTAGCAGATCAATAATAATCAGATAATTGTATTTATGAAAGCATGTTGTGCCTGTAAGCAATTTTGATTGTCATTATCACTCACATGCCTTAGTGACAGTTATATAATAATTTCTTGTTAACAAATATTTCTTTATTTAATATTCCATACAAACTTGGTCCAAATCCTCTGATGCAGTTTTTTGCCAATAGTCCAATTAGCAATGTGAACACTCAGTGCACTGATCTGTTCTTCATTGTCAAACTGGGTAAAATCTTGGCCCCTACAAAAAAGTGGTAGGGCTGTACGTGGATTGGCAAGAGGTTGGCCGAGCTCTAGCAGCAGCAGTCAGGCTTTCCCTCTGCTTTCCTTGACTTTGGGTTTGCTGATGTTTCATAAACCTTAATCATTATCTGCAGTGTGCCCCTGTTGAAGAGAACAGGAAATTCTGAGGAAATGTGTCCCATGAAAGCAGGAGCTATAGGCCAGTGGCATGTACCTAAACATGCATTCATCTGATCCTTCTTGGAAATTTCACAGCTTACAGTTTTTCCTCCAGGGATCATTATCAGATCTTCTTCCTTTTAGCGCTATGCCTGGCTGATGTCTCTAAAGAAAAGAAGTTTATTTATACTGTACTTTTGTGCTGGGGAAAATCCATGTATGTTAAAGGAGTTGTCTTTTATAAAAAGAAGTCACTTGCTCATCCAGTTGCAAACTTTTGGGACCTGTTGATACTGGACAGAGCCAGAGCAGCAGGGGCAGAAAGGGCCTGGGAGCATTCCCAGGAAGCAGCTTCACTCTAACACATGTGAAAACTGTCTTGGTAGGGATATAGAATCACAGGATCATAGAATTGTTTAGGTTGGAAAAGACACTGAAAATACTCAAGCTCAAGAGTTAATCTATTACCACCACCATGTTCACCACATAAGCATCTTGTCAAGTGCCATATTCATCTTTTTTTGAACACTTCCAGCAATGGCAACTTCACCACTTCTCTAGGCAGCCTGTTCCAATGTTTGAAATGAAAAATGATTTGTAACACCTGGTATAAACCTTCCCTGGCACAATTTGAGGCCATTTCCTCATGTTCTGAGATATTTCACTTGGGAGAAGAAACTGACCCTCACTGGTTCCACCCTCCTCTCAGGGGATTGTGGAGAGTGATCTGATTCCCACCTGAACCTCCTTTTCTCCAGGCTAAGTTCTCTCAGCTCCCTCAGCTGCTCCTCATCACACTTGTGTTCTTCCCTTCCCCAGCTCTGTTTTCCACTCTGGACATGCTGCTGCCCCTCCATGTCCTTCTTGCAGTGAGGGGTCCAAAACTGAGCACAGGATTCGAGGCTTGGTCTCACCAGTGCTCAGCACAGCATTGCTAGGGCATTGCTTTCATCATTTTGTCTTTCACCATTGCTGAGATTTCAAATCTAAAATAAATAAATAAATAAATAAATAAATTATTAGCTCTAAAATCAGCTTCTGTTGTTTTAAGTCCGTATATCATGGCTTATATACAAATTCTCTCTTTTCCAAGTTCATAAAACTTTGATTTCTCATAAAAGTTGAAATATCAAAATCTGAATCCAAAAATATACTGCATCCTTTAAATGTATTATAAGAATGGAATTTAAATTTTTATTTCAGTCCTTAAACTTACCCTCTATTTTATTTCTTCACTATCTTTACAAAATAGTTCATTGTTGTACCATAGGACCTTTGCTGTGAGGATAAATAATTTCAAAAGAGCTCTAATATGTGTTTGTTTATTTGTTTGTTTGTTGTTTACTTTAGAGGAGCTAAATAGCCATAAGGATTATCATTAACAAAGGACATTTTACACTGAGGACTGCAAGATGTCTTTAATACTTACTGCAGCAGATAATTTAGTGATATTATTGCTTTTGTGAATGGGCTGAGTTTATTTTTTTCCAAATGAAAAATATGCTGCAGGTATTACAGATTCTAAATGTATGATTGACAATTCTTCCTGTTAGTATAAAATGTAAGGTCTGTAAAGTCAATGGCTATGAGCTATCACTGAAACTCTCAGTGCTTTGTTTTTATTCATCTTATTAATTTATAATGTAAGATGACTTTATAAGATCACTGAACTTTTGTCTTTCTTGCATATACTCATACCAACCTAGAAAAAAAAGAACTTTTTGACCAAAAGTCTTTTGGGTTTTTTTTTTTTTTTAATGTTAATATTAAATTACCTCTTTAGACTTTAATAGTTTTGGTAAACTATCTTTAAGCATAAATTCCAGTTGCTCCACAATAGATAAATGAGTTAACACAATTTTTTGGTTTCTTCTTTTAAAATTTTGCCTTTTTGAAGTCACATATTTTCCCTAAAAATTTAAGTGGAACTGTAAATATAAGATACATCCCATTGTTGAACAGCTAGAATAGTTGACTTCATAATTACCTTCTTTACCTTCTTTAGAAGGTAAAAAACCAGGAATCATAAGAAGAAATTCACTTTAAAATTTTAATTGTAGGTTATTCATGTTAAGTGTTTATGTTGCTTCTTACCATAAGGGTACTTGGAGCATGTATTTGTGCTCTTGTCTGTGCATAAAGCAAAATAATTTACAAATTTATTTTGAAGTGTTACATTTGCTGTGAGCAATACTCATACTCATGTTGTTCACATTTTTATGAATGTTGTTATGAATTAGGTTTTGACAGGTGTGACATAAGAAGATATAATATGAACTTATTGGTAAATTTATCTTTTAATTTATCCCATTCATATACATATTGTTGATGTAGTTTAAAGAAATATACTTTTCTAGGAAGAGAAATGCAAGATTCTTCCTAATCCTTTTTATTAGGCTTCCTTGGGGAATTCATGATCATATGATTTTTTTTCTATCTATTAGTAAAAAAATGTTAATGGTTTTTAATTAATTACCCTTATTAGAATGATAACACCATCCTAGATTTTAGTTAAATTATACAGCTGGATTATACTAAATCCATGCATGAGACTAATTTCAGCACAAGGAGCAAGATAGGATGTTATTCAATAATAACTACACAGATTCATTAATCATTTTTAATTAAGAAATAAACAAAATTTATTATATGGGACTGCAGGAACTACCAACAAGCTTGAGTTTTTTTACAAAATCGACCAAAGTTTCCAATAGGACCAAAAAAAATCAACAATTTGTTTAAAATATGTTTGCAATGTCAAACTATTTCTGAAAGTGCCATCTTTAAACAGGTATGACTCCTCATGTAGGTAAAATCTTTCTCTGAAATATAAAATAACACAATCTTTTCTGTATTTTACAGAACAACATAAAATAAATAAATCAATGAACATAAATGTCCTTGACAAAAATCACAAAATATTTCCCAAGCCTGCAGTCCTAACACAGAGAAATTGTACTTCACAATAAAAAAAAGAACATGCAGTCTAATACATAAGAGATTACTCATACTGGTTACTCTAACTGATAAACCATTCAAATCAAATCAGGCTCACCAAGTGTTCCTCACTGGAAAATAAAATTAAAAGAACACTCTCTTAATATTTGAAATATACAACTTTGGGCAAAAAGATTTATCAGCAGTATGTAATCTTTCATGTAATAGAAAATTAATAGATGAGATAGAAAAGCAAACAATAATAATAATATTCAAACAAAACCCCAAAACAAATCAAAATAAACAAACAAAACTAAGAATTCTAAACAGAAACAAAAACCAAATAAACAAAAAAAACCACAAACCAAAACAAAAAAAATTCAACCAATAAAAAAAAAATTTAAAAAAAAATGTACTTGGGAATATGGGACAGTGAGAAGCAATCAGTTTGGCAAGAGAAGGTAACAATATTTTAGGTATTCCCAGCAAGGATTAAGTCACTTCTTCCATGTGCTTCTCAGGTCTTTCTCTTGGAGTTATAGCATAAAGTGCAGTCAAATAAAAGTAAAATCACTTTCCTTTTCATTTTGATGAATGATCAATACTCTACGGTGACATTTAGAAATTCCTGAACAACATGAAAATAAAATTAAGTGACCAGAGTAGAATTCATGATGTTTGAAGACTGTATATTGCTTGCTAAGTGACTGAGCTTTAGGAGTTGGCTTAGCATGATGTTTTTATCATCCTCTCCAGAAAATACTCAGGAAATTTTTGCTATCCTGCACTGTGTCCTTGAATGTCTTTTATTCCACCAGCACCTATAGTTTCTGCTTATATTATCTTTACACTTAGGGGGAAAATTTACAATAGAAAATGTGTTTTGGATACAAACCCAGGGCAATTTTGTCCTCACTGTTACATAGTACTGACTATTTAGCAATATTATAGAATATTGACTAGGATAATCCTAGAATTGCCTTCTGGACTCTTTAATCTTTGAAACTCGAATTCTGTTCAGAGATAAGTATACTCTCCTAACCAAGAAACGTCCTCAAAACAAGCATTAGCAGATTAATATGTTGTTGTTGTTGCTACACTGTTCCAAGTAATTTTTCATCAAAGTAATTCTCAAGTTCTTTCATATTGTGGACAATTTTTTGTCCATTCATGACTGCTTTCCTTTTGGGCCTCCTTCTTCCAGATTTTGTTTAAGCAGAATACAGTGCTTCATTCTCTTACAGAAAATGGCATCAGCACCTTGAAATGATAATTTATTCAATAAAAAATTAGTTTCACACAAATATTTGAACTACTTGATTATATTTTAATAGAACAGCTGAATGCCTCCATTTTCATTGAACATGGTCTATGTGCATCCAATTTTCCCTATTTTTAACACCCCTTTTCTTTGTCTGCATTTGTGATCCTTTTAATTTTGCTGTCAAGTGCAAGTTTGAGCACAGGTGCATCATAATAAAAGTCATAATGAAGTTGGATAAAATGCAATCACGGAAGTCCAGGGAAATTTTTGTTTTACTTGTTCAGCCAGTTTAATTATATAAGGTCTTCTGGAAAGCTTAAGTAGGGGACAGAATCTGACAGCAGACTTCATTAGCAGTGTCAGTAGTTGGACAGTTGCAGTCTTTTTAAGGTGTTGTGGCCATGTAACAGTGGAGTGCAGACTGATGGCTGAAAGCCGAAGTTACTCATTACATGGTATGAGTCAGGTCCTCAGTTTGCAGCAGAAATTTTCCCTATTGAGAGCAAAGTGAAGGAGAAAGTTTTTGAAAGGTCTTCATGTGGAAAGAATTTAATAAATGATGTTGCTTTGGACATTGAAACATTATATCAACATTTGTTATGGTCCTTAGGAAAGAATAAGTTCCACTGAATTTTTAATAGCTAAACTTTGACAAAACACAGGGTGAATATTTTTGAATCTATTAGTGCCAAAAGGTGCTGTCTAAACAAGGCATGCTTATTTTCTGTGTTGACAATGAATGAAACCCAACAAAAGCAGGAATTATGTGTGACTTTACCACGATGACCACCTGAATCCATAATCAGAAAAGGTAGCTCTAGTAAAGTCCTGATAGCAAGGATACTGCATGTTTCTTTCAGCATTTTTTGATAACATTACTTTTGCCCTTATGGCTTCTGTGGGGCATTTCATTTCAGGTAGTATTGTAGGGACAAAATAATAGTACAATAATGGACTTTTTGGTTGGGTCACCTTGTTCTCCATTTTTTTATAACATATTGCAGATGGCCTGAAAGATAAACCATAATGACCAAAACCACTGAAATGTAGGTAGCACACAATTGCTTCCGCAGGCTGCAGCATATCTGGTCACAAATTTTTCTGTTAAACCCAGAGCAGCACAGAGTATTCCAGCTGATTCTTTCCCTGAATCTAAAGCACGATAAGTCTTTGATCCTTTACAGGAGAAGCTGTAACTGGAAGCCAGTTGTAATTCATAGTATTAAGAATATTTGGGTGTTGTGGATGCAGGCGAACCCAGTGGGAAGAAGTGACGATGTTTGACTCAGTTCAGAAGGTTGAATTATTTATTTATTATAATTATGATAAAATACATTAATATACTATATAAAAGGAGGATACTAAAAACTACATACTACTTTCTCCTACTCTAACTCTAATCTAACTAACTCGTGACCTTGCTTGCAAGAGTCCAGCCCCAGGTGGGTTGGATTGGCCATCAGGCTCAAACAATCCTCACCAGAATCCAATCAAGCACTCACTCCAGGTAAACAATTCTCCAAACACATTCCTCATAGAAAAAACAAGGAGCAGAAATAGAAGTTGTTTTGTCTTCCATTTCTCTCTCTGCACCTCTATGAAAAATCCTGAGAGTGAGAGAAATGTGCTTGCCACATTTGGGTTTGTCAGTTGCATGTGTGTTAAATCTGTCCCACTTTTGCATGGTCTTTTGGGTGGCAATCAAAAGCCAGACAGCCCACAAGAGTTTCTGTACCTTTCCATCAAGCAGTCATCTGCAGTGATATCCCCAAGATAGTTTTTGCTATCTTGGGGATATCACTGGGGATATCTTTTTGCTATCATGGCACTGTTTGCTAGTGCCATGTAAACAGTGTCAAGTTATATACATTTTGGATATACGGGGATCCTACTACAAGTCTTATTTTCATATATAGTTAATCAAATGGACCTCATTCCCTTCTAGCTCAGATCACATGCAAGCACCAAAAGGTTCTGGCATTTTAACCTTAACCTTCTTCAATTAAATAGTGATATTTAAGTGTCACTGAGCTGAGTTCTACTGAATTAAACCTTAGCAATGAAGTAAAACCAGAATCAATGTTCAACAGATGAGAAGTTTCATTGAAGTTTTTTTCTTTTTTGCCTGGGAGCTTCAGTGATATGTATATGACCTTTTATCATTACACTAATTTATGCTCATTTTACTTTTTAAGTTTATATTCAAGAAGTAGCAAATGCATCAGAACTATTTTCCAAATAGTTCCTACATTATTACCTTAAGGAGTTGCTGGCATTTTATTCCTTATAGACAAAATGGAACCATCTTTTATGAAGAAACTGGAAGATAAACCTACTTTTTCTCATTCCTCACAAATACTGCAAAGATATCCTTCTTGTTAAATATAATCATAAATATTAAAAGTCATCTAGGTACATAAATATCTTAGACTTTAACCCATCTACAATAATTAATATTTTATAAAATTGCTCTCTGTGTCTTTCTCGACTGATTACCTGTGACTTTAAGCCACTCCAGAACTTTCATTATGTATATCACTTTCGATATGGAATATTTCACAAATGTGTTCAGCATATTATACTACACAAAAACTCTGGGAACAGTTGCATTTAACAGCTATTATACCCACATGTTTAATCTGAGCCAAGTTCCTTCAGGCACAGCTTAACTACCCCTTCTGCTCATATAGAAGCATCTGTGCAAGGAATCTGTGAGAGTATTTCATTGTGTGCTCTGCCAGTAGTACTTCCTCAGAACTCTGCAACAACTTGCACTGTGGGCATCTGAAGTGATGTCTCTGCATATTTATGAATTCAGGTTTTTCACAGAACACAACACAGGACTGTTAAATGTGTATTTTATACACAAAACAGGAAATATGGCATCCTAGTTATTATGATATCTATAGGTTTGGTTTTTAATTGTTTTAAATTCCTTCTAAATATAAATGTGTACATTTTCCCCTATACCATATTAATTCTATCCCATTGTGTTTTGGTCTTTTGAAGACAAAACAAAACTGGGAATAGACCATGTTTGGGAGAAATTGGGTGAGAAAGATACACATTCTGTAGGATATTTCTGTTTTTCCTGCCCACAACTTCTCATGCAGAAATTGGCATTCATAAGTTATATTAATGTTCATTATTTATACAATTCCTGACATGAACTCATTCTTCTGAAAACTGTGCCACTTGCTATGCATTTTACATGACTGAAGCCAAGTAACCACAAATAGCATCCTATTGTCCCGACTTTGAGAGGTAGTTATAGCATGTGAAACTTGTAGGATTTTAGCTTGAAACCTATTTAAATAAGATCTAAATCTGTGAGTTCTGAATCCTCTTTTCTCTAAACCCATCTGATTTGACTGTTATGTATTTTCACAAGTATTGATATTTTTGCCAGTGATATAGCAATATCAAATCAGGCTCTCTGGTTTATTCCTACTGTTTCAAAAAGTAGCTTAAAGAAATAAAAATTCTATAATTTCCCATGATTGGAAGAGCATAAATATTTTAGTGCCCATAGCTTCAAAGTTATGCAAGGAGTTTCTCTGAAAGTAGTTCCTTTGATATCAAGACTACCAAGTACACAAATAGAGATATCACAGAGCTGTGAAATCACATGAGAGGTAAACACTTGTGTAAGAACACGCACTTATTCTAATTGATCAAGTTTTACAAATGATTTACAGTCATTTCCTTAGTTTCTTCTAAGTGCTTATGTAACATGAGAACATTTTACTCCCAGAATAACAAAATAAGGGAAAGAAATTTTGTTTCATCTTAAGGCCAAGGGCCAAATATCTACCTCTACACATTTCAACAAATGTTTGTAGCTAACATATGAATTCAGATTCTTATTTTTAAGCAGTGAAATTGAATATACAGGCTATTAGAAGTGTTTGGAACACAGACACTGCTATTTCAGGAACAGTGGTAAATGCTGCAGAATTTGAATATCTCACCCTGCACTGCAGACAGTCTTGCAGTTTTCTTCCATGAAAGACCATTGTCTCCACCCTGTTTTGGTTGTGTGACAAAGTATGAACATGTTTGCAGAGAAAACTTTCAAATACATCAGAGTTATTAGGGTATAGTCTTCCTGAAATATTCAGTTATTAAGTATATTTTTACCTTGAAATGAAGGCGCATTGTACAGCACTGAACAGATATTGGAGCAGAGCAGGCAAGCAGGCAAAAAAAAAAAAAGAAAAACTTAGCAAGCTGTCAGTGCAGCACCTTTCATGAGCACAACTATAAATACACTTTAAAAATGGTCATAAATCACATTTTGCAATTGGAGAACAAAAAGGGGAAATTATGGTTTTCCCACTGAGAAAAATGAGGCAGAGGGAGGGGGAGAGTCATGGCTTTAAAGTCACCTCTACTCTTATTTTCCATTCTAATATAGTCTGCTTTTCATTTTGCAGCTGAGCGATTGACTCAATTAGGCGTTAGTTTTCTTGGCTTGCTTGATATCAAAGACTTTAAGCATTTTCAGCCAAAGAGTGAATTCTTTGTCTGAGCAATCAAGGGTTGCATCAGGGGCTGCAGTGCCTGTGAGGGAGGGTAGCAAACCCCTCAGTAACAAGGAAAACAGACACACAAAAAATTGCTCCTACACAGCACAGAAACAAGAAGCTACAATGATCTTGATAATAGTTCTTTTTCTGCCCTCTTGACCTCAGATGAATTTGATGTTAAGAAAGACTACCTAATACAGCCTCAAAATCTCACAGCCTTTCTGCTCGCAGAGGGGATGCTGTGTGTTCCACTGCAGTAAAAACTCTCTGATGTGTGGAGAAATAGCAACAGTGATTGTAGGACTTGGCCCTTAACACCGACACATTGAGCTCTGCTATTGCCAACATTTATGATCAGTGATGAAGCAAGAATTGTAAAAATTGTGTTTCTGCTACCAGCAACATTTACTAGGTCAAATGCTTGGATCCAAAGATACGCTTCCAAATCCTTGTGAGGGTGGGCTGGTTTTGATTGGAGTAGAGTTAGTTTTCCTCATGGTAACTTGTATGGGGCTGTGTTCTGGATTTGTGCTGCAGTGTTGATAACAGAGGGATTTTTCATTATTATTGAGCTTTGATCAGAGACTCAATGCCCTTCCCACCACCAGAGAGTGGCCTGGAGTGCACAGAGAATTGGGAGGATGCATAGCCAGGACAGGTGACCCCAGCTGACCAAAGGGATATTCCATTAAGTGTGTCACCAAGCTCAACATATGAAGTGGGATGAAGAAGGAAGGATGGCATTTTGGAGGGAGAGCATTTATCTTCCCATGTCACCATTATGTGTGATGGAGCCCTGCTCTCCTGGAGATGGCTGAACACCTGCCTGCCCATGGGAAGCAATGAGTTAATTCCTTGTTTTGCTTTGTGTCATGATCTGACTATTAAAGTTATTAGAAATGCCTCTGCCCAAATTAATGTGCAAATGAGACCATATGCCAAAGTCAATAGTATGGATTTTATTTGATAGTAAATATGAGGAGGAGAGAGAGAGAAAGAAAGAAATAGAAAAGGGGTGTGGGGAAAACAGAAAGGGAGTGACAAACAGAATAAGGAAAATATCACCATTCTATGGATCCAAACAATATTCTGTCGATCCTCTCCAGCTGGTATTGGCAGTGGAGGTCCTCCCATAAAGCATGGAATGTTCTGGGTTAATATACACTCAGGCTGGGTAGGAAAACCCAGGCACCTCCCTAGGGCAGGGGGGAGTTTGCCATTGTCCCTTACAACAAACTCTGGGTTTGGTGCATCATGTGCAGTCCTGTGGTGCAAGGCTTCAGGAATGACTCTGGGGGCACTTTGGGGGATGGATTATGACACCCTCTCAGCTGCCTCTCGTGTGAATATCCCATGGATGTGGCTTGTGGGGCTGGGGGTTCCACAGCTGGGCCAGTTTGTGTAAGGGAGGATGGATGTTCACTGCCTCTGACCAGAGGCTACACCCAAAACCTCCTCCCCCTCCACGTTTTGGTGGGGAGTAAACCTGGCCTCTACGTGCTGTGCTCTCCCCCACCCCAAACTCAGCCAGGGTAGAATATCTGCTGTGTTTGGCTTTGTTGTGGATACATTCCTCTCCCTCGGCCTTGTGTTTCTCCCCGGGCCTGAGGTGATTGAGGAATGGGTTTTCTCTTTGTCTAATCTCAGTATTTTGACTTACTGTCCAAAGTTCTTCAAAGAGGTTTCTGTGGTTGTAGCTTCTTTATACATTTTTTGCTATAATGGGCAAAATTTCATAACAATATTTAAGGCATGAACCATTTCAGTCCCTGACAATTTGCTTGAATGCACAGCTTTGAATTTCCCTATTAAAATGTCTTTAACTCAAACCATGAGTTGTCCCACTTTTACTTTTCCAATTCTCCCTCCCATCTCACTATGTGGGACTGAGCCATGGCTGCAGTGCTCAGTTGCCAGCCAGAGAGACAATCATCACAAAGGGACAAAATCTGGGTAATGATCAGTTCTGCTATTTAGTCCCAAAATGCAGTTTTCAGAGAAAAATGGGTGTGTAGGCCAAACATGAAGGAGAGCAGCTCTAACTTGTCCCAGACTAACTGATAAAAGATCAAGGGGTTGAGACAGAAACAATCATGAACCGTGTCACTACCCCACTTTAACAGGGCAAAAAATATCATGAGGGATTGAGAGGAAAAAGACAGGAACCACACAAGAAAATACAGCAACAACAGTGATGGGGAAAATCAGAGGTAGAGGAAATATGGTGATATCCCATGCTGAGGAAAAACAGAAATTAAAAGATTGGTGGGAATTAAATGAGAAGACCTAGAGAAAAGCAGAAGCAGTTGAGGACTTAATGAAGGAACAGAATGGATAAGAGAACACAACAGAAAGGCCAAGACTTATTGAAGTTAAGGACAAGCTGTAGGAAACTCACAGCAGAGTTCCCCTCTGCTAAGAAACCGTATCCATCTCTTTTTGTGCAATGGCACCCCTGAGAAAGTTATATAAGTATAGGATCATAGGGCTTGGAAAAGACATCCAAGGTCATTAAGTCCAACCTCTTCTGTGTCAGCTAAACTACAGAACAAAGTGCCATGTGCAGTTGTTTCTTGAACACCTCCAGGGATGCTGCTTCTACCACTTCCCTGAGCAGCCTGTTCCAATGCCAGGCCAGCCTTTCATTGAAGAAATCCTTTTTGATGTCTAACCTGAACCTCCCCAGGTATATCTTTGGGTTATATCCTCTCAGCCTCCTCTCAGCTGCCCGAGAGGAGCCTGACCACACTTGGCTCCACTCTCCCTTCAGGCAATTGTAGGGAGTGATAAGCTCTCCCCTGAGCCTCCTCTCTTCCAGGCTGAGGGCCCACAGATCCCTCAGCTGCTCCTCACCAGGGTTGGGCTCCAGACCCTTCCCCAGCTCTGTTCTCTTCTCTGGACACATCCAGCCCCTCAATGTCCATCTTGCAGTGCGGAACCAAAAACTGAACACAGACTGAGGTGTGCCCTCACCAGTGCCCAGCACAGGAGACAATCACTGCCCTGGTCCTGCTGCCACACCACTGCTGATCCAGGCCAGGTGCCATTGGCCTCCTTGGCCACCTGGGCACTGCTGGCTCCTGTTCAGCTGCTGTAATCAGCACCCCCAGGTCCTTTTCCAGCTTTCCAGCCATTCTGTTCCCAGCCCATAGCACTGCAGGGGGTTGTTGTGACTCAAGGGCAGGACCCAGCTCTCGGCCTTGTTGAACCTCAGACAACTGGCCTCGACCTATGGATCCAGCCTGTCCTGATCCCTCTGCAGAGCCAGATTCCAGCAGATCAACACTCCCACCCAACTTGGTGTCATCTGTGAGCTTACTGAGGGACCACTCTATCCCCTCATCCAGGTTGTCAGTAAACATATTAAGCAGGACTGTCCCCAGCACTGAACCTTGAAGAACCTCACTAGTGACAAACCACCAGGTGGATGTATCACCATTCACCACCAAGAGATACAGGCAGAAATTAAGTCTTTTTTTTTCATTAAAACATCCTAAATGCTGCACAGAGCATGGAACAAATATTTGATGTATAAAAAAATCCCAACAAATTCAAGAATCTCTTGAACATAAACAGGTCTTTAGAAATAAAATTAAAACTTATGATTTTCGTGTGTCACTGAAACATCAAAAATGACACAGAATGAAGAAATAACTGTATGTTTATAAAAGTCTGAAAAGAATCCAGCAATGAAATGCTGAATCTGAGTTTAAAGTACACTTAGAACTAAAAAAAAATTCAGTACAAGGCACATATAATCCTTTCAATTTAAGGACCAACATTATCCAGGACACGTGAAGACATTCTCAAAAGCAGCCAACATTGGCACATAAAAAACCCAGAGGATTTGGTGAAGACTTGAATGAAAGAAAGGGACTAATTAAAATATTGTAACAAGAAATTGAGAGAATCTGACAAGCTTCTACTCAAAAAATCATGTGTCATCTGTACACATGGCAGCAAAATTATAACTCCCACAGCTGAGGAAACTGTATCAAGGCTTTCCTACTGATATGGAGAGTCACTAAAGTGAGAGCTGGTGTGTTCACCCTGCTGTTGAAAAACCTTGTGACTTACAGCCATTAACACGTCTTGCCTTCGAGAATGTGATATCCCATAGGAACATTTTAAAACCCCACATCTGGACAAAGAAGCACAACCAGCTTAGTGGTTGGGCTTAGTTTTAATCCTTCCTAATAAATTCCTTAATTTAATGCTAAAGAAAAACCTTCCCATGACTGATTGAATGGCTACAGCCATTTCAATTCCTCTGCATTCTCTGTGCCTTCTATGAAGAGATAACTTTCAGACACAGGAAACCTATAGACATGAATGTATAATTCAGAAACAGGACCAACTGAGCATGAGTCTAGGAATGAATCCCTTAGACAAAGAGAATTCATTTTCCTTGTTCTCATAGCTCTCATATTGCACACACAGAGAAATATATATATACTGCCATGGGGATGTTTGTTATTTGTCTGGGGGAATATACCTGTCTGAGAGCATCTGTTCAGAAGGATTTATGACTCCTGGTGATATTAACAAAGAAAGATCACAAAAAAAATCAGAAAAAGCTTTTATATTTCCAACCAATTTACTGCAACATGAGCATTTTACATTGCAGAATATACCCACCAATTTTAAGCCGTTTTCATTTGCATTGCTTATCAGTAGCAATCTTACCAAAAGTAATATCTAGAGTCAAGTTTCAGAATTTACAACTAATACATCAGATGTGATTTCAGTGTGTGTCTAAGTTTTGGGGTATGGGGAAATATAAAACTTGCCCAGAGCAGAAGGTGATCAGACTTCAGTGATGAGTAACAGAAAAGCTTGATAGAATCACCTTAGACTCAGTAGTCTCACATGGGCATAGCAGCCACATGAAACTTGGACATAAAAGATGGGGGAAAAGAAATTTTGAAAATAAACAGAAATTTTGAAGAAGGGAAAACTGTAGAAATACAATATTGTTAAAAAGTGAATTAGTAAGGAAGGAAATGATATTGAACAATATATTATATGTATCTCTCAGATGATCTGGGGCTTTACTTATTAGATAGAAGAAGTAAGAAGCTTAGGAAGAAATAATGCTGTGTCCTCTACTTGTGCAGGGTCACCTTACAGATCTCTTGACCTTCATCATAATCTGCAGTGGGCATGTTGTGCTAATTCCATTGTGCATGTACCCAGTTCAGCCTGCTCCAAATGATAACAAGTCTGGCAAAACAATGCTTTATGACACTGGCTTGCAGATTAATCAATAGCTGAGTAGAAACTCACATACTTTTAGAACCTGTGCTAATATAGATTTGCAAAACCAGAGGAATTCCACTGCCTCTGACTGGCTTTGTAAAGCTTCTATTGAGCATCTGAAAGCTTATTGACAGAGAGGTGAGAGCAGTAGTGCCAGTTATCTGGCTCCTAGATGAAAAGAGAAGTGCATTAATGAGCTCCTTTTTCTTTTGGCATGATACTTTATTACAGAAAGTAATGCACATTCCTAGACTCTTGCCAGGAATGGCTACACAACCCACTTCCCCACCTGCACCTACTGCTGAAAGTAGCTTTAAAACTCCAATGTGCCCAGACACTTCTGATTAGCCTGGGAGAGCAGAGCTGGCTTTCTCCACTAATCCAGCCTGTTAGCAGGTGCTGCAGATCCAGAGGCAGATGTTAATTGATTCATACTGACAGCTTTGGCATATTCTGCTCATTAGCCTACCCTGAATGTAACTGCAGCCAAGAGTATTTCCCTGAGCAGAGGGATTGAGGGTTAAGTAGTCCTAGTGTGCTAATAAGACTTTGCCTTAGGAGGTAGATAAGCTTGTGCCTGTTTTCTGTTTTGGCTTATGGTGTAACTGGAGATAGACCAAAGTATCAGGAATATGCAGGAATGGGTGATGTCAAACTCTGGGTGACTTTGAGGTTATCCTTCCATGTACAAAACCCAAAATTTTAACTGTTTGGTTATCCTAGTTTTGGTTTATCAGTGACAGTGAAATATTTTTAGATTAGAGTTATGTTTTACTGTGACATGTGGTTCTTAATATTGACTCCAGTATTTGCAGTGAGGAGAGTTTCAGAATGGGTGTTTACTCCCTGTTTGATGGAATTAAATCTCTGCTGATTTCTTTTCCCTAACCACTATTTCCCTAAAATGTAAATAGTGGAAAAAAAGGTAAAAAAATCTCATCTCACAAGATGCCAAGAACCTTGGTTGTTACTGAAAAGACTGAGGTTCCCTTTGTGATGGGATCTAAGTTAGGAAATTATGTTGGTTTTTTGCTTTTTTTCTGAAGTGAAAGTAAATAAGGATATAGGAAACTGTGAATTTCAGCAGGCTTCTTTTAAATGTCAGTCCTAAAATATCTGTGGTATGCAAAATCTTGTTTTTTTCTTAGATCAAATATGATTTGATGCTCCTGTTCTATTATAATAAATGAGGAAAAAATCCACTCAGGTTTTACAGCTCTGCATTTTATTTTATAAAGCAAACTTCTTATGAAGCTGAAAGGATTTTTATTAGGACATGTTGTATAATTTCTAAGCTTATAAACTAATATTTCCCCAAGGTACACAAATAAACTCAGTGTTGAGACCTAAGGACAGAGCAGTCTAAGAATAATCAGGACTCCATGCTTCTGAATGAAGACATTCACAAATGACAACCTTCTTGGCTAGTGACACTGTAGATATTAAATGTTATGAAAATGAAATTAGTTATTCTTAAGAAACACCTCAAAATCCATTGTTTCATTTGGAAACACTGGGGAAGCAGGTTAGTTTCTTTTGGAGGCAAGAAGGGAGGAAAAGTGATGTTTTCACATAAAACAAATGTTACAAAAAATAGGGACATTCTTGAAATACTAACTGAAAATTTGATAAAAATGGGAGTAGAAAGTGAAGTGTTCCCTTTTCTGTCTCAGTGATTGGCACTGCATACTGATCTTGTACTGCCTCGACTCTCTCCATCCCTAAAACCTCTGCAGTGTCAGCTGCATTAAGCACTTGCAGTTTTTTTTACTGTTTACTTCAGACCCCAAACTTTACACTCATTTTCTGGGTTAGTAGATGATGATCAGCTACATCACTGCTGTCTAAATCCATAGCAACAAATGTTTGTCTGTCCTTGTGTTTGGGGAAGGGGGTGAGGAGACATGTTGGGCTGTTTAAGAAATCTTATACTGTTGTTCAACAGAGATAAGTTTTTAATCCACTACAGGGAGGAAAAGGAGCGTTTATGTGATAGAGGATATACTGGCATGGTGAGAGAGGGAGATAACTGTTAAAAGAGCTGCCTGAAGGGCCTTTTGTGCTCCCAAGTCACCCAGACCTAAAGAAACATTTGAGGAGTCTCTGTCCCTTAATTAATGCAACAGCGTGTGATGATTTAGCCTCTGAGAAGCCTGGGTTTTAATTTTTCTTCTATTTTTTTTTTTTTTTTTACTCTGACAAATAAGCCAAGAGAATTTGTTTTTGCTGTTTAGGAGGAAGTGAGGGGGAATGGCTTGGGGAATCACTGAATGCTTAAACAGATTTAAGCTATGTCAAAGTTACAAATGAAAGCTTACTTCATCTAACGTGCTCTTTGCCTTGTGTAATAAATGCTAGCAGGAGTTCTTATGGTTTATACAATATTTGTGATATCACAACTAGGACTACAAATAATTCAAATGTAGAAATCTTCTTGAAAATCAGCCAGTTGATTTCTTGGAAATCATTCTTCCTTTTGAGGGAATCCAGGCAGTGTAATAACTGCTACCTGAAAACAGATAGTTCCCAGTGTCTTACTAGATATGTATTTTAAACACACTGACTGTATCCAGCCAAATAACTTCGCATAAATAAATTCTCCATGTCTCTCCGTGGTATGGCTCTGACTTGTTTAATTTGTATTGGGAAAGAATTTTAGTTAGAAGTTTTGGTACATGAAGAAACAGGTTGCCACAGTCAACACATTTTTCCCTCCTAACTCATATTTCCAGGAAATATCTTAGTATAATGATCGTTTCTAATACTTAAAACGTCAGGTTGCCAAAAGTCAGAAGCTGAGTGGGCTCTGTTGCAAGTAGACACTCATTACAGCTTCCTTTTGTGACCTGCCTGGGTACTGTTCTCACTCTGTCAGCCATTTCATTATGCTAGAGGTAAAAGATAATTTTAAAACAGGAGAAATTGCCCTTACTGTTTCTAGGTGTGCAATGACAGACCATACACTTCAAGGAGTATTTGGGTCTTGTCATTATTTTATTCAGAAAATTAACAGAAATTCATGCCTGTGATAAATATTTTCACCATAAACAGAATAGAAATATATTTTTTTATCTTGTTCCCTTTATGCTCCTACCCCTTGTATTTCAAATTTTGCTGCTGTCAGATATGCTGCATTGCCACGGACTTAGTTAATGGTACTGGGTAGCACTATTTACTTACTGTGGAATTACTGACTTCTTGTTAGCATTTTCAACTAGGAAATTACCTGTCACTGGGCTGATGTAAGTAGTTATTGCTCTGTGTTGTCATTCTAAGCCCTATTGTACCATTTAGGTGCACCCTTCTGGTTTGTCTGACCATTCCTTGACAAATAAAGACAAAAATCTAATGCAGTGGCAATAGTCTTCGTGGGATAGTCAGTAACAATCCTCAGTGTCATGCATGACAGATGACTTTGGTTGCCATAGTGATAGCAGCACCATTTGTCTCTAAAAGGTGACAGTTCTTTTCCCCCAAGCCCTTTAAATGTTTGATTGAAAGACTCTGACACAACTATTTGATATTGATCAGTGAGTGACTGAATGCCCATTGCCAGCAATGGCATTGTATCATTCACCAGAATGGGCCTTAATGAACAGACTCAGGCACTTTCATTTTTCCCAACTTCCTTATCACTTTTACTCTTTTATTTTCCTCTTTTTGGTTTTTGTTCCCTTTAATAATAAATGACGATAACTTTAGTAACTCAGCAGGACAATGGTGCTGCAATTTTCTTGTTTTAAGAGGACTAATGGGGTTGGCCAAGAGGGTCACCCTGTGATGGTTGACATAATCCTTCAAGCAGACAAAAATATTTCTTTGAAGAACCTCACTTAGTGCACTGCTTCCCCTCTGTCCCATGTCTCTTGTTCAAGGACACCACCTGTTGACATTCTTGGAAAACTTTCTTAGCACTTGCTGCAGTCTTTTTGCCTTCTCCTCTTCAAGATAATATTTCATTCCCACTCAGATTTCTCCTCTCCAACAAGTGTGTCTCTTTTCCAGTGCCTACCAGGACAATGATTAATCTGTCAAGAAATGCTCATCTGAGATTCCAGCAAATGAAAGAGACAGGATCTGTTGCATACCTTTCCTAGGGAGTGTACAAGGATTGTTGTTCTGATGGACTGCAATTGTACCTTCTTTTAAATATGTCCATGTCTTTCTATATGATCCTTCAGCAGCTGTTTCTGCATTTGGTGATACCAGTCCTCCATAGGATGCAAGGTTTTCCCACTGCATGGGATTTCTTTCTTCTGAAGCATTTCAAAGCAAACGTATTATTTTTTTTTTCTCAAGGGTTTGAGAAACCCAGTGGCTTGGGTTTGATGGGGTCAGTCTGCCACCTACTTCATTTGTGAGTAATTTAGTGGAGATGTATAGTTCATGTAAGATGGTAGTTAATGTTACAAAATAGAGAAAGGAGACTCATCTAGCTAAGGAGAAATATTATCTCAACACTTAAGGATGATTTTTAAGTAACAAATCACAATTTTCTTTTCTTTAACCATAACAATTCCTTTTCTTTCATTGATGAGACACTTCCCACCCCATTATTTTATACCCCACCCCACCTTTTATTCACACATGGCTGAAATTGTAGGGTTGATTTATGTTAGGAGGTGGGGGTTTTGTCCTTCTTTGAACAGGAGTTCATTCCTGTCTTGCTGTAACAAATATTTTAGGGGTTTTCATTAGTGTTTATAGCTGCAACATCAGTGGAACTAGTTCTAGGTGACCTTTATTCACTGCTTCTTAAGTGTATCCTAAGCTCTTCACAAGCAGTTTTCAGGGGCCATTATAAAACATGAGGAATAATAGAGGCACTGGGCAGCTGCAAGCTTGGAGTGAGTGGTGTTTGCATGCTTTGAATCTGTGGCATCTTCTGCCTAAGCTGCTCTGAGCTTTTTCAGCTTTTGTCCTCGGAAAAGAGGAGAGCAACACACAGCAGCACTTCATGCATTTCAAAATATGATAATGGTTTACAGAGAGCTGCTATAGAACTCCATTTTAAGTAGTAACAGGGATTCTTAAAGGTGTTCTTGAGTTGTTACTGGGTTATTTTGTTGCTTTTTTCACCCTGGCCTTTGCAAAACAAGCAAAAAGAAAACTGCACGTGGTTACTTTCTTGAGTCTTTTAGATGGATTTTTTTAGTTTTGTTTTCAGAAACTTTGTTATTTATAATACATGACACAGAGGAGTCATGCTGCTTTCTGGACCTGAAGAACTACTGATTACTAATGTTTAATAAAAGACATTGTCTAGACTCCTTTTCCCTGTCCTTGGTCAAATCTCTCTCACAAGTGTTCACTATTCCTCTTCTCAAAGACTCATTAAAGTTTTTAGAATTGGTATGTTTGGCACTCACACATGAGCAGAATAAGCTTGGCCATCCCACTCAAAAGCTGTAAAGAGCTGGCAGGGTTCTATGAACAGTCTAATATTTACTGCTTTTAATAAATCTGCAGCTACTCTCTTGTCTCTCTTATTTCTTTTCCCCAATAAACTCAAAATAGAAGAAAATAACTGACTTTGGACCTTCTGGTTGTATAAGCTTTTTAAAGCTTAAAGTTTAAAGATTTTTAAATTTGCCTGTCTGGAGATGTAGATAGATATTTGTAATATCATTTGTCTAGTAAGGGAATTTAAGCTTGCTACGACATCTTGAAGTGATTTCATGGTTTGTACATTTTAAAAAGAATTACTCCTAATTTAATAGTAATATTAAGTGAGCAGTCTTCAAGGTGACCTGCTTTTAAAATTTTAGAAAATGTGAACTCAAAGTACAAAATTTCGTTTTGCTTTTGGTTTTTTTTTTTTGTTATTGTTGGTTTTTTGGGTTTTTTTTTGGTTTTGTCAGCTACAGGAAGAATGGTTTCTTTAAAATTCACTTTTCTATCTAAGCCAACTGTATGGCATTACTGTGTTTTTAAGGTATGTTCTTTATAGCTCATGGGGCTGGGACACATTACCATTTCTCCTGAAAAGGGGAGTAGGAATCAGTCTGAAAAGGCTTCAGGTTTCACTGTATTAGAATTACCAAGTGAACCAGGTAAGGGCACAGGAATGCAAGGACACAGAGACAATCACTGTAGACTTAAAATGTGATCCTTTTGTCCAGAAATAAAATAGATATAAATGGTTCCTAACTGATTTTTTAAAATTTGTTCTTTCAGATTTCTAATTAAATTCATGATCTCAGCAATCATAGGAGACTTGCTCTAATTTTCTCACATAGACCAATAAGGACTTTAGGTATTTGTGAAGCAAATATGAACAAAATTTATGTTTACTTTTGATGTTGCTTCCAACTTGATATCAACAACATCTGACGGTGGTAACTTTTCAAGAAAAAAAAAACTGAAATAAGAATTTAGAGGTTTCTGGAGCTTAGTTGAACAAAAAGAGATCCTGACACCGTTTGCATGGCATTCCTGTTTCAGATTTATCTTGCATATATGTGTCACATTTTCTAAACGTCAGACTGAAAAGATCACAGAATTTATTTTACTTCTTTATAATTTATTTTACTTCTAATTTCCACTCAGTGATTTCCAGAACTTTAAAAACATTATTATGTGTGCTCTGAGGCCTTTCACTAAAGAATTGAATACAAACTCAGAAAAATAATGGGTTTAATATTCTGTTGTTTTAACTTTAATGTAATATGAAATCCTTAATCACTGAAAGACTAAGTGTCTGACTTGTTCTACAGCTTTTTTATATAATTTTGTACATATTCCAGAAGTAAAATGTGCTTTATAAGTGATCCTTTATGGGTTTATTTGCTGTTCTTTAATATGATTTTAGTTTAATGGTATTAAACTTAAAATGTACCTTTCTGTGAACAAAGAGCTACAAGAAGATGTAAGGAATAAAATGCTTAATTCAGTAATTTGTTTAGTTGCCTCATTCACTTGCCCACTTGAGGCTTTTTTTTTTTTAAGGAAATAAATCTTAGTGATATATTGCTTTTCTAATTTTAATCTTATTTGTGCCTTCAGTGCATTCCTTCTTGGGTGAAATTAAAACCACCACCAACAAAAACATGTGTCAGTTATCACAATGGGTAATCACATTGGTAAGTGATTCAGAATATTCAATGCAATAACTAACTAAATCAGAATGACAAAAATGTAGTAAATTCAGTTAAAATGACCTATCTTTTGCAAAATGTCAGTAATGTTTGCATTATTAGCTAATAAAAATGTCATCTGAATTGTTTGCTTAATGATCCAGTCTTATAAACCTAATCTAATAAACAGTTTTGTATGTTTATAATTCCTAAGTAATCTCATTACTCTGGCCACGTAATATTATTGCAGTTCAGAACTGTGATATCTAGGAAATTAAGGCAATGTGGCACTGGTTCATTCCATCAGATAGTTGAAATATTTTCTAACACTGCAGTGTTTGGTAAGTATCATAATTCTGGATTTAAAAAGAGCCCTTACAGTAAATTTTCTCACAAGAAAGAGATGTCTATTACAGTTTCTATCTTCAATGGAAAATTTCAAAACTAATAAAGCAATAAAAGAGAATATTTAAGTCCATGGCTAATCATAGGTTAGTGATTTACCCCAAGCACACCTATTACCTCTCTAGGAAGAATTAAATATTTTTAATATTATTTTTGTTGCACTTTTAAATTATTTACATTAAGATCTGTCTCAGCATGAAGAAATATTATGCAACATAGGCCATTTCTTCATTTAATCATCTTAGAATAGCTGTGTTAGATAATCCTTTTTATTTGGAAAAAAAACCAACAACATAGCAAACTCTTGTTCATTAGCATATCAGTGAAGATTCCACAGGTTCCAATTAGTCTTTGAGTCATCATATCATACCACCATTTTAACAGAAAAGATGGACAGAATTAAAATAGTCAATTTGTCTCCTGTATGCACGGCCTATGAATCTTCAGCCAATGTGCACAGTTGATAGGAAAACACACCCATGGATTTGGGAGCACTCTGCTCTGCTTGGTAACACTGAAGAGCTTCAGGCTGCAAGAAAAGCAGTCTGTTAGTCCTTCCAGTCCTGGAAATCAGTGGTTTGGCAAATGATTCAAAACCATAATTGGAAGAAAATTAATGGGGAACATTGGCTAACCCTCCTAAGTTTCAGTGAAAATCTATTGTGGATTGCCTGGGTGGATCTTTGTTAGCCAGGGGAGTTGAGCTCCAGAAGTCACTGAGCTGTGGTTTCCATCCTGGTCTGGCCTTCAAAACCGTGTTTCTATACATAAATCTTGTCATATATTTTTAAAGGGCTAGCCTAAAACTGGATTTTAAACTATCGATTCTCTTTGCAAGGCAACCAAAATGATGAGTGGATTTGGAGCCTCACAGGAAAAATGGCTTTGTCAAACAAGAGGCTGATAAAGGGCAGACAAATGGGGATTTGTCTCACAGCACTTCAACCCCTGTTAATAAGTAATTAACACAATGTACACAAATTTGAATCAGGAAATGCAGCTGTTGTGACTGAATTATCATACTTTGCTAAAATAATGCATTTAGAAGTCTATTACAGATCACCCAGAAATAAATGTTCACCCTAGATGATATCACAGGTCTCATTTCCAGTCTGGCCCAGGAGTTATGGAAATCCATATGTATATACATATATATACATAATTTTACATGGGCTAAACTAGGAACAAAACACCCTGATTTTCCCAACAAAATTAGAAACCAAAATATTTTATATGTATAAGATCTTAGTTTTTACTTGGAGATTGTAATACTATTTTTCTTAATGTTGATTTCCTTTTTAAAGTACTTTAATGGTAGTATTTTTTTTAATATTAGATTGTAAACTTTTGATATCTCATAATTTATATTAGAAAATAATCCTCAGTGGATGAAGGAATGAATGAGGAAGCTCTAACAAAATTTCACTTTTTCCCCAGTACATGGGTCTATTACGTTATTTGAAAGAGCATTTATGCATAGTTTCTGCATCCAATTTACCGTCAACAGAGGGTTACAGGTGGTGATTATGACAATATCAAGCCTAAAGCAGGAATGCTTTTCTGTGAATGCTCAGCATCTCCAGTCTTTGTGTTCTCATTACTGGTGGGCAGTTCTTCATTTCTTGCACGTGTAAGATTTTACATAGCCTTTATTCAGGTGATAAAACCAGGAAACTGTTTTAATCCACCTTGTTTTGATAGCATCTTTCTTAATTTGTGTGTTATATTACAATGGTATTGAGAATACTTTACTGAGCCTTTGAAGTGATATATTCTAATTATCTAGAACTTGAATAACTGAATTCAAACATCCCCAGGGATCTGGTGCTCTGCCTGCCCCACTCCACTTTAAATAAATCTGAACTCTTACAGATTCAAAAACTGGATGTTCTCTTCTCTATGACTGCTTCACAAAGCCTTTGTGACAGAGAATTCCTGCTTGAGATCGTTTCATTAAAGACTTGAACTGCCCAAAAGGCTGTCTGTGAAGATCCACTGGGGCGTATGAATGCTGCAGAAATGGTTGTTTAAGAAGACAAGCTTTCAATTGCATGAACTAAACAAATTTCAGGTTGAGATGAATACGTGTGGGGGAAATAAAAAGAGAAATCATGAGAAATGTTGTTTTGGTAAATGCTCTTAATGTAAACTGACGACAATCTCTCATTTTCACTGTGCAAGTGAAAACTACAAGTTTTGTTTGTATGCACGCCATTCACATAAGGTTATGTGAACCATAAATAAGCACCATATTTTGCAAACACCAGTGGTCCTGGGCACTCTGTTCCTTTGGTCAGGTTAGGTGTCTGACTCAGAGACTGATTTCTTTATGTATTGGACTGGATCAAAGTTGTTCATGTTCTTTCTCTCCAATATGTAGACTGCTTGACTGCTTCTTCTGGGTATTGCTAGAACATCACTGAGGATTACCAGGTTTTGGATGGGATTTCTTTGTGCTATGGTTTCTTTATCACGATTAGTGCCTCGCTGTTGGAAGCTTTGGTCACCTGTGGAGAAAGGACAGCTCAATATGAAGTGTAATGTCAGCTCTGGATGTGACTGCCAAGACCTGATGCCAAGTGACTGAAAACTTTAAAACACTTTATCCACTAGTTATTCCTGATAGCCAAGGAAATTAGAAAAATAAGTAGTTGTCTTCTAGAAACTTAGAGTTCTGGAATAAGTGCAGTCTGAGAAAAAGTTCTTCATAGGTTTGTTGTGAATGTAGGTTGTTTATTACTAAATTCTTTATTTTTTTCCTTTCTTATGCAGTTTCTATGCTTCCCACTACTTTTGATTATTCCACTTTGATTGATAATTGATAAAGAAATCAGAGCAAAGTGAGGAAAAAAGTCTTGCTGGCATGTAAAAAGTTTGATATAAGAATAATTATAATTTCATAGAATCCCAGAGTGGGTCAGGTTGGAATGGGTCACCTTCAACCTCCCTAATCAAGCAGGGTCATCCCAGGGCACATGGCACAGGGTTGCATCTGTTCTGGAATATCTCCAGTGAGGGAGATTCGAAGTTTTCCCTCATGTTCAGGTGGAACTTCCTGTGCATCCATTTCTCCCATTGCTTCTTCTCCTCTTGTTTGGCACCACCAAGCAGAGCCTGGGCATTTCCTGACACACTCCTTGTCCAGCATTTGAGCAACAGCCAGACTGTGCTGGGGGAGCTGAGGATGGGTGGCTGGCTGGGCTGTGGCCCTGCTCTTGGAAGTGCCACGTGCAGCGTGTCCCAGCTGCAGAGGAGCATTCCTGCAGAATGCTGCTCCCAGCGAGCACCAACCTGGGCATAAGCCAAGACCAGGGAATGTTCATGTGCCAGAGGCCAGGTGAGGAAAAACAGTGGCTCTTCTTGTTCATAAAGAATTTTTACCAATGCTTATAGGGGACAGAGCACGCTGGGGCTCTTTGCCTAATGTTCTACAGGGTTTTTAGAATTGCTTTCATCAGAAACCAGGGAACATAGTGTTGCATGCAAGGAAGTATGCAGAAAATCTGTATCAGTTCCTTTGGGACACTGCTACCATTTTTATTTTCCTTCTACCCATTTGGAGGGACTTGCACCACTGTAAGTGAGGCTGAAGGCAGACTTAGTTTGAGCTGAAAGGTTGCATCCACTTTTAGATCTGCCCTGTCTAAAAGTTGTGCTAAAGAATAGATGGGTGTGTGTCCTCTACAAAAGTGTGAATATGCAGCTCAGAAGCTGTTTATAAACCACCTCAAAAGTTCTGATTTTCATAAAAGAACACTTTGTCTCTTAGTTAATAAGATCTGTTAAATGATACTTATAGCAAACTTATATTAGGGGTAACTTTATCTCCGTTTTGGATATTAGTTCAACCCAAACTTCCAGTATTTCCTCAGAATACTCTGTGAACTCCGTGCTCAGCCACATGAGGAAGTAAGTTCATCCTGGACAAGCCCCTGACAACGGCAGTGAATTGTAAAACAAGCCTTTTCAGGTTCACATACTGGCTGTTTTTCATGCGCAGTTGTTTTGCAAAGACAGCTTTGATGAGAAGTGCTTGCAGTTTTCTCCTACTGTATCACATTCTGTAATGATAAATGTGTTTTGAACAAAGCAATATTGGGTCTATAAAAAAGAAATTATTCATGTGTAAATGGTAGTGGAAGCCCTGCCAAGGGAATAATGAGACTCTGGGAATGTGCTTATTGATATTCAAAGAAGGGAAAAAGCTGAAGGCAATGGTGTCAACTTAATTTCCTTTTTTGTTCAAACCTTGAATAGTGGTGTACTCTCTGCAGCTTGCAGAGAACGTGAGCAGATTTATTCCATAGTAGTTCCTTATATAGGTCCAGTTTTGTGCTCCTCACTAGAAGAGAGACGTGAAGATCCTGGAGCAAGTCTACTGGAGGACTATAAACATGATTAAGGGGCTGGAGCAACTCACTTAAAAGGAATGGTTGAGCCTCAAGAAAAGGTGACTGATAGGGGATTTAATGTCTGTAAGTATCTGAAGGGAGGTGCCAAGAGGCTGGAGCCAGGCCCTGTTCAGTGGTGCCCAGCAACAGGAGAATGAGAAGCAACAGGTAAAAACAGGAACATGGAAAGGTCCACCTGAAAATGAGGAAGAAGTTTATTTTGAGAGTAACAGAGCACTGGAACATATTTCCCAGAGAGGGTGTGGAGTCTCCGTCTCTGAAGATATTCAAAAACCATCTGAACACAATTTTGAGTAGCAAACTCTAGAACACCCTGCTTGAGCAGGAGTTCTGGGGCTCACTTCCCACCTTAATAATTCTGTGGTTGGTTCTGTAACTTTTGCTTTTAAATTTGATTCCTTCAGCATAAATCTCATCACTAGTTATATTTTAGTTTGATATATTCATTCAGCAGAATTGTTGAGATGTTCAATAAGATAACTTTTTACGGGATATAAACTTGAGGGTAATCTGTGGACAAACTTCTTTTGTGAGCCTAGGAGGAAAAACATACAGGCAGATGAGGAAATAAGCCTCATCTTTATGCCAGTGTTTTCATTTTTTTTCATGGAGTCCAGTCTTTCATGACTATCTTCTCTGCCTTGGCAATTTTTGTGAACAAGCTGTGAGTTGTAGGATTTACTTTTTATTATTTTAATGTAGACGAGAGGGGAAAGAAACTCACAACTGTTTTTATAAATGCCCAGTGATATGTACAGCATTCTGTACATTAATGTGATCACAAAACCATCCAGGTATCAAGTACCTTTTACAGAATAAATTGCTTATTAGCCATTTACTTCATTATTCTAAGTAAATTGTTGTATCCAAGAACAAGATTTTGTCGAGGTGCAGAATTGGTTTGTGGGGGTTTTTTGGGAAGTTATGTTTTGTATTTATTGGAGGATGATACTTATCACAGTAGGAGATACCTTCTCCCTTCAGTATTTTGCAGAGGCATTGTATTTCAGATGTATTGCCTCTTTTCTTTTTATTTTTTTCTTCACTTAGTCAGCTACAGACTAGTAAAGATGGCTTAGCATTTTAGGTTTACAACTTCCAAGATTTTGGATGAAGTATTTTTTTTTCTCTAACTCCCATAGCCCAAAAAAATGTAATATACTGATGTGTTGTTTGTAAATAAAGATTTTATAGCCGTATATAGCAATCACTTAGTGTCCTATATGTTTTAGAGGCTGTTTGTTTGCTTGGGTGTTCTGTTTGTGTTTTATTTGGTATTGTTTGTTGTTGGTGGGTTTTTTAAAGTTTTTTCCTGTTGATTGAGGAGGATAGCTAAAGCACAAATCTATTCCAAATGCCCAAAACTCTTTTTGATCTCTTGGTTAGTTTCCTGACAAATGATATTGCAGTCTGGATCGAAGCTCCAAAGAAGAAGCCCATCAAATATAATGGCAAGGCTCAATTGTGCCTTATACTGGCTGCCATGGAAACTCTCCTATGATAAGATGTCAGATGTCAGAGAAGCAAGGTGGAGAAAATAGCTTGACTAAGCCAGAAGCAAAAACCCAGATGTGTGCAGAGAAGAGCTGAGTGCTTAGTCAAGAATTTAAGTGGTTGGTTTCAGATTAGCAAATCAAGAAGTGTGATAACTGAAGACATAAAATCTTATTAGTGTCCTGAATCTGTGGCTGTAGAGTTGTCACTTAGTGATTGAGAGCCATTTCAGGCTGATCCATGGGTAGTGTGCCACACAATTCCTCCCATGGGGAGGAATTAACACCACTTAATCAAACCTTTTCTCGAGTTTGGTTTTTCCAGAACCAAGATTTTCAAGAATTGGTCTGTGGAGAACTGGTATGCTTGTGAACATTTAAGTGGATCATAGAGGACAGGTTTTTATTTTATAATAATGTTCATCTTTTTTGCACCTTTATTCTATAAAGTTGAAATTATACTCACATGATTTTTAGCTGTTTCCATCATATTAGGAGTCAGATCATTAACTTTAGTTAATATTCATTGAAAGAAGTTCTTAGAGGAAGGTTTAGAAAAACTCTCTAGTAGACTTTGATATAAACCCTGTGATTGTATTTATTCTCTGATAACCCGGTATTCCCTTCCTCTATCTAGTGAAATTATTAATCGGGAAATGGCTCCTAATACCTGAGCAGGAGAGGAAGATTATAAAATCTCATCTTCTGTAGTTCACTCTGCTCTATTTCATGGATTCTATGTTGACTTTACAATTGGCATCAGCACTGATTTTAGTACTTGACCACAGTAGTATTTAAAAGCTTTGTTTTATTACAAAAATTATATGCTAGAACAACTTTTTAAATGCTTAAAGATTACTGACATGCTAAAAGAATTAGGGAAAAAATAGTATATGGGTAGGGTGAAGACAAGTAAAAATGTGCTCATGTGATTATTCTCACAAAATGAAAACAGCTTCTCCTTGCATGATGTTGTCTCTCTCTTCAATAGTTATATATTGTTCCCTGCCTTGCCAAAACAAATTTAGCAGATTAGAAGACAAATTTATTTACCAGAACATTATGTATGTCTTCCTTCCTAATTTTACATATTGAAGTAATAAGGGTAGACTTCACAATTTGTATTTATGCATTTCTTTTCCTTTGATTAATGCCTTCTTGCCCTTTTTAAACCTGATATCAAGGTGAAAGATTTCAAGTCACCAACATTGTACATTTATATCTTAGCAGAAAGCTATTGTATTGAAGCTAGAGTAAATTTCAAAAACAATGGAAAATTATCATCCAAACTGTAAGATCTGGCTCAAATGATCTAAGGAATCACATTTTTGGACACATAGGTATTCAAAGCACATGAGCAGTTGAACACAGTATACTGAAATCCTCAATGCATTAGCCAAATTACTCATTCCCTTCCATGATAAACAGCTCTAACCCTATAAATGGATCATCAAGCCTCAAGCCATCAACACACCATGTTTATTTGGATCTCTTTCTCACTGGTGCTGCTTTTCTTTTGTTTTAATGAAACTGGTTGCCTGGTAGTGTAAAATAACAGGTGCGTGTCTATCATTATTATAATAATTGTTTCTTATAATTATTTTTTTCCTTGCAGTGCTGTTGGCAAGTCATTTAAGTTGTAAAATTAATACTTCTATGGGAATATTTCAATTAAAATGCACACTGCTATCAGATTATTTCCTTTGAAACTCTTGAATATCGTAGCTCTATTCTTAACAGTTTACACTCATAAATGAAAGGTAATTCCCCGTGGTTGCATTATCTCCTCTTTAGATGTACTGTTATGTGTCAGAAACACTAGCCTGAACCAATTTGTATCAAATGCTTTTTTTTATGGCATGAAGGAAGTATTAATAGTGTGGTATAAATCAGAGGTAAACTTAGTTTTGCATGAAGCCTACTTGACTTCATATGTTCTTTTATAATGACTTTGGGGAGGGAAGGGGGGAGATAAGATAGACTTCCACAGTAGGGATCACTCATCTCACTAATGAAATTTGAATTGTGTATCAACACATTAATGTTAAGGTCACAAAGCTAATGACGTTTAAAACTGTATTGTAAAATTTGCCTCAGCAACCTCATAAAAAGCAGGAGTTAATTAAGTACCTTTGATTTGTGGTAACAATAATCTTATTTCTTCAGCATCAAAGCACGAAATCCAGAATTGTAGCTGGAATGCTGCCTTCATTTTTGTTCTTCTGAAAATATTTCTCACACCTATTTTAATGGGCCAAATCAAACTCCTACACAGAGAAACAGCATCTATCCTCCCAAAAGGTTCAGTGCTGTAGGCAACCCTCAGAGCTTTCACTGGAGCTCTGAACATAGAGCACTTTGGCATCATTGAATTAGTAATACTCTCTCAGTTTGCACTGTGTAAGAAATAAATACAAGGTTTTCTAACTACATAACTCCTTTTTTTTTTTAATTTTTAGAGTTCTAGTTACAATGAACTGAGATATTCACAGCAGGAAATGTGGATAGAGTTAAAGATTTTACCGTTATTCCAATGAACTGTAACAACTCCAATACTCCAAACTGAATAATAAGTATGCAAAAGCCTCACCAGTTATATGTTAAAAAATAATATTATAAAGATACCCAGTACCTCCCCCTTTATTCTAATGTTTTTATCACTCTTTTAATGTTTCCCTTGTCTTTAAAGGTGATACCACAATCCTCCCTGGGCAAAACCAGGGAGAGAGAAGTTAAAATTATTTCTCCATGCAACATTTTGGTGTTTGCATTAGGATGACAAGGTAAAAATGGCAGGGAAAATAATGGTGTTGACACTTTCTTCCTTCTGAACTTTGTGTTTCCTTTGACTTATTATTGCTTGTTTGCATTGCTGCTTTCTCCCTGCTCCCAGGGAAGGTGTGGAAGCTGCCCCACTGTCCCACAATATTGCCCAGGGACTGCTTGGGGCTGCCAGCTCCTTCTCCTGCAGCATTCCCAGAGCTGAGCTCAGACAGGGTGGACAATGGACACTCACCCATGGAGCATCTGAAAAACCCAGTTCAGCCCTGCTCAGGGCAAGGGGTAAATCATAAGAAGATCTTGATATTAATACCTTATATACTATTTTTTTCATATGTTCACACATATGTATTTTTGGTGGTATGTAAACAACTAGATGGACAATTAAAGTGAGTACTGAATGTATATTCTGCCTTATGGCAGGGAAAGATGCAACTATCCAAGGATGAATTGGGAAATCTTCTACCTTTAAGTAAATTAAGTGTTTCACTTACTAAGTACTTCCTCATATTCCTCTTGCTAAGTTTTATCCAGTCCTGTTCAAGGCCTCTGAGTTTTATACTCCTTGGATTCATTCTTGTACTAGAAATCAGAAATACCTCAATTAGGAGAAACTCAGAAATGAGAAAAATATAGGCAAAACTTCCCTCTTAAAAAAAAAAAAAAGGAAAAAAGAAAACTTTTACCAGAAAATAACAGTATTTTTAAGGACTTGGGTGAAATCCTGTCACTTTTCTTTATTATAGTTTCATCTTAAATTAATGAGTTACTGGATGAATAAGCATTAAACAGTCTGGAAACAAAAATAATAGATATTTATAAACAGATTTTAATTTTCTTTTAGATTTATATAATCTGCATTCCATCATGCTTTACTCATGGATCTGCTAATGTAGATAAGGACTTCATAAGGAGTTATGTCCATATAAAAAGCACATTAATATATTGTGCCTACTCAGCAAGCTGCCTTAATCTTTTTCTCTCCTCTTTTTTTCTATTGCTGTACCAATTCCATTTAAATGGTAGCAAAGCTAAGCCCAAGACTATAATTAAATTCTTCTTGGAATTTAATTAGTTCAACTGTGATGTCTTTGATTTCTGGAAATAGAGAATATTCTGGTAATGATATTCTTTTTTTTATATAGATATGGTAATATATATGTATAAGAAAAGAATTTAAGTTATGCCAAAACATAGATAAAAAGCTACAGACAAATATAACCACAGATAGGCTATTCTGAGTAATTTATTGTGCTGGTTTTGACTGGATAGAGCTCATTTTCTTCACAGTAGTTTGCACAGGGCAGTGTTTTGGATTTGTGCTGGAAGCTGCCAGTATTTCCAGGGATGCTGTCGGGATCAGAGAGAAGTGCTTGCAGGCAGTGCCTCTCTCAGGCTGCCCCACCAGGGAGTGAGCTGGCAGAGCACACAGGGTTGGGAGCAGACACAGCCAGGACAGCTGAGCTCGACTGTCCAAAGGCACATTCCGTAATGTAAGTCACCATGCTCAGCATCTAAAGCTGAGGGAAGAAGGAGGGGAATATTTGGGGTGATGGCATTTATCTTCCCAAGTCACCAGTACGTGTGATAAGGCCCTGCTGCCCTGGGAACGGCTGAACACCTGCCCAGCCATGGGAAGCAGTGAATGAGCTCCTTGTTTTGCTTTGTTTGCACACCTGGCTTTTACTTTCCCCATTAAACTGTCTTTGTGTCGACCCACAAGTTTTCTCATTTTTACCACTCTGATTCCTAACACAGGGAAAAATTGAGTGCCTGTGTGCTGCTTAATTGCCAGCTGTGGTTAAGCATGACTGTCATGAAAATACTTCGCATTTCACAGCAGCAGTTTGTAGCTAATTTTTTGTCCTTCTTATGCTCTACTTAAATCCAAGAGAAAGCTTCTGTTGGACTCAGCTTCAGCAAGCAGCTCAAGCAGGGTGGTGATAATTTCAGAGGCAAGATCATCTCTAAAAACATACCTCGTGTGATCTACATATGATTTTAGGTTAAACCAACACTTCTGCCTGCAAACCACAACAGGAGTATCACTGCCTCTTTATACTATTACTGATGAACTCTGCTGCTTACAGGGATTTTGTTTTGAATTATTTCTTTTGCTTGGCACCTCAACTACCTATCCATGCAGGGGCAAGTTTAAGGCAATAGATGGTGCCTAGTTGCCCCTTGGCTGAGGGCTGAACCCTGAAAACAAAGGGTGGTGAAATAATTGCTTATGGGATACAGAGGAAAATTCTCTCCAGAGATGTTATTGACAGACGTCTCTCCCATATGACTGGAGTGCACTCTGCAGTGCTTTGCTATTAGTAGTCCAAAAATAGACCAGTTCCATTTAGAAAGAATTAGAAACATTCACTTGTGCTCAAGGTAGGAGTACTGATATCTGTAAAGTTAATAGAGGAAAAATGAAGAATTTTTTTGCCTGGATGCACCAATTCACATAGGTGCAAGAATAATAAATTTTTCAGTTGTGGTGTGGGTTAATGCTTTAAATTCCTGCACATTTATCAACAGTCACAACATCAATGCTCTCTAGCAACCTGAGAACTAGCTACATCAATCAGTGCAATTAATTCTGTTTCAAAACCTGCAACTCTTATCCAAGGCTTGTTTTATTTATATGCTCATTTTAATTTTACCTCCTTTCCTCATTCATCTTTTCTCATTTGGCTGCCAAGGGACTTTCAGATCATGGGATCAGATTCTCATTAGCCTGAAGGGCTGCCCCTAGATTTCAGCTGTTTGATGTTTGGATTCCCAGTACCAGGTATGTAGCTATATCCATCTGGACCAATTGTTCTGTATTTTATGCATGATTGTAGGGTATTAACTTCATATTTTGGGTTTTCTAAGGGTTTTTTTTTTTAATTGTTTATTGGCATTTTCTGTCTTCTAGCTTCCAATTTCTTGTAGAAGACTTCAAAAAATGCCTCTGCTTCCCCAGGTTGTATGGAGACAATTCCTGGTGGTTTATTTTAGTCATGATTACTAAATCAATATTTTACTCTGACACAGCCAAGCTACCCCCTTTCTTGCTGTTTTGCATCTCTAACTGCAGTTTGAGAATTTACTAGGGAATGAAGGAGTGCAAAATCAAAAATGGAAAAATTCAGCCACATTTCAGAGCACTTCTGCAAAGAGTGATGTTTTGTTCTCAAGTAAATGGGGTTACAATTTCTTGTCAGTTCTAAAGCTCCCAGGCTTGGATTTGGTTGAGATTCCCAGAAAAGATGATAAAGAACCATTATCTCATTCTGGGAAAAAGAAAAAATACTTTGCATAAGTTTTTGGAGCTAAAAAGTTAATTCATTGTTAGTTCATTGAATGATTTAGCAATATAAAGCTGGACTTAGCTAATATTGACAAGCTTCATGAATTATACAAACTAACTCTATGCCATATTTTATATGGATTTAAAAATATAAAGGATTTACTATCTCTTATCCATCCCTGTGTTCAACATTGCAGTCTTTTCCTTAGTCTTAGGGTCAACAGTTCCTGTATTTCTCAATCAAAAATGGTGTATTCTATTAAACATTTCCAAGAATTACCACCAAAGTGGTTTTGGTTTTTTTTTTTTTTCACTATAAAAGAATTAGTGTGAATAAGAAAGTAGAAAATGTTCCTGATTTTGATTCTTAGGTATACTTTCCCTTTTATGCACCTGTGGAGAGCTTTGAGTGAATTTGAGACAAGTGGTCAGTGTTGTTAATTAAAATCCTCTTAAGGACACGTGTTAATAAAGGAAATTATTGCTGAATTAGTGGAATGAAGAACTCAGAAAAAATTGAACAAAAAGTGCTATCAGGAACTATCACAAAAATTGAAGGAAAAACATGATTCATTCTATGGAAGGGAGAGGATCTGAATATAAACTCTTTGGAATCATAGAAAAATTGTCTAAGCTCAGATTGTGTGCATACATCTTATATTTTAAGTGACAGCTTTTTATACTTTTCAGTTTTTGGTTGATCTAAGCTGCAGAGGGATCTTAAATATGTAAGAGAATACATATTTTTAGATCCATCCTGACTATGCCTTTTCAAAATAAACTGTAACACTGTTATTTTGGGTCATATTCTGCGAGACCAGATTCTACCTCGGTGTAGAACAGATAAGTGAAGAACTTGTAGCTTTTTCCCCTTCCCAAGTAAAGAAATTTGACAAGACCACCCCAGCTCCTGTCATTACTTATACAATGAGCATCATGCTGTATAATTTCATCATACTGTTATTAATAGCAACATTGTACAGTCTCAAGAAATATTATCAGAAAAATCTCAGCTCTTCATTTCAACACTTGCATCATTTAAGTTGATGCATGTAATAAGGAAGATGAAAAAAAAAGTTTTCAATATGCCAACTGTCAGTGAAAGGTGGAAGGTAATAAACCATCCTGGTCTAAATGTAGCAATAGATCAGAAAAACTATCTAATCATAACAGCTGTTGAAGATCTTAAAATGTTGGTTTTGGGGTTTTTTTAACATAGTCCAAGGTTTGCTCTAAAAGTACATATGAATATATCTTAAAAAAAAATAATGTCTATAGGAAATGGTACTCATTTTGACCTCAACAATCCATAATGAAGAAATTCTCTGTGTTGTGTTCGGTAGCTCCATGACATTTCAGTAAGAATTTTGGATGACTGAGAAACTTTTTGCCC